>CM042906.1:19007566-19655066 GCA_023653625.1 Triadica sebifera
GATAAGATTTAAATAAAGATAAAATTAATCTTATGGCTAAGATTATGATGAAATTCATCTGACGGTTGACACGAGGATGAAATCCATCCGACAGTTGGATTTATGACAACAATCATGATAAGATTTAGATAAGGATGAAATTAATCTGAATGTTAAGATTATGATGAAATCCATCAAACGGTTGACAAGAAAATGAATTTATCCAACCGTTGGATTTATGACAGCAATTATGATAAAATTTAGATAAAGATGAAATTAATCTGATAGCTAAAATTATGAAGAAATTTATCTGATGACTAAGATTATGATAAAATCCATCGAACGGTTAACATGAGGATGAAATACATCCGACGATTGAGATAATGACAGAAATAATAATAAGATGTAGATAAGGATGAAATTTATCTGACAGCTAAGATTATGATAAAATTCATTTGATGGATAATAATTATTTACTAGATATTCATTATCTATAACATCAAAAGCACCAAAAATGTCTATTAAGTCTTCTTCTTACAGTGTTAATGAAGATGTTCTATTATATCAAGTTTATATATGGACATTTCTCAATATCCTATTACTGTGTGAACCAATTTTCAGATCGATTTTGGTCTCGTGTGAAAGATGTATATAACAACGTAAGAACTGGAGGTTGGGAGTATTGCATAAAAGATCTATACAATCTCGAATTCAAACTATAGAGAAAGTTATTCGAAAATTGAATTCTTACATCCGACAAGTTGAAAATATGTATTTTAGTGATGTATCAGATAAAGATATTGTGAGTATTTTTTTTGCAAATTTTTTTTTTCTAGATCTCTGAAAAACTAAAACTTTATAGTTCAAATTATTTGTAGATAAATCGAGATAAAATGTTATTAATGCAAGATGACAGTTACAAAAAAAAATTCAAATTTGATCATGTGTGAAATATAGTGAAAAAGTTTGAAAATTTTAAAAATAATGTCAGCATATGAAGAAAAATAACTCCAAAGTAAAATTAAATTATGTTTCATCAGAGTCAAATAATTTCACTCCTGAGTCTCCAACATCAGCGTTTCTCAGGTTGTCATTATTTTCTCTTAATTTAAATTATGATATTGGCGGATCGTCATCAGAATGACCAATTGAGGTGAAATATGCCAAATTGAAAAGAAACAATGATGAACAAATGTCATATGTCATTATTAGTCTCAAAGAAAAAAATCAACAACTTTTAGAGATGTTGAAAAAGACTAGTTCGAACAGATAACAACTAGAAATCCAAAACAAAAATTTGGCATTAAAAGAATTGAAAGAAGAAAATAAAATTTTTATGCAAGATTTAAACATTATTAGCGATCCAAAAATTCTTGGATATATAGAAACTGAGTTTGGCGTTTATTTTACTCATATTGACGGATTTGGAACTGATCCTCTATATTATTAAATAATTAATAATTGTACTTTATTTATTTTATGTTAGACATTTTAAATTTCTGTTACTAGTTTACTTTTAATATTTTGTATTATTATTATGTGTTAGTAATAAATGTATTATGATTTTAAATTATAATATATGCATTTTATAGTTATATATTTATATATTTTTTACATTTTATTTAATTTTTTTGTTCAATTATATTCAATTAAGAAGATTAATTAAAATTAGGATGTATTTGATTGTTAGAAATTAAATTGTTATGGACTTAAAATTACATAATATTAAAAATATTATAATGCAATTTAATTGGATGATACAATTTAATTATATTACAATTTAATTGTGCAAAGAAAAAAAATCAATTTAAACATCAATATTAATTAAATATCAATTTACTATTAATTAAACTTCAATTTACTAATATTAATTTTATTCAATTATTCAATTATTATTAATTTTATTCAATTAAACATGCTTTAATATAAATTAAACATCAATTTACTAATTAAAAAAATATTCAAATTTTTGAATAAAAATTATTTATTCAAATATGTTTATAAAATAAATTTATTCAAATATAATAAAAATGTTTAACTAAAAAAAACACAATAAAATCAGTTTTGGTCTAAATCCCTTAATTTTCTTCATCTTCTCTTCTTTTTCCACGACTTTCTCTTTCTTCTTTTCCCCTTCTTCCTACAACTTCCATCTCTGCAAATTTTTTGTCCTGAAATGACATTGCTACAGTGTCACGTCAAATATTATATGATATTGTAGCTAAAGCTAGTTTTGACACCAAAATAGTGTTAGATTGGAAATGGAAGATTTTGCACTATTTTTATTTTTTCTCATTTTTTGCACCAATTTGGCATCGGAAATGCTCTAAGCAATGTGTGAGCATTTTACCTTTAGAGTTGCAAAATTTAGAGAGCTTTTGAGAGAAACATTTGTAAGAAATTTATTTAAGAAAATGAAGAAAAAACAGAGAGAGAAACTTTGATTTTATACTCTATTTTTATGAATCAATTGTGTTCTTTTGTGTGTTTTATGTTATGCTTGTTTTTAT
The DNA here is from genome assembly GCA_023653625.1 of Triadica sebifera. Classification (NCBI taxonomy): domain Eukaryota; kingdom Viridiplantae; phylum Streptophyta; class Magnoliopsida; order Malpighiales; family Euphorbiaceae; genus Triadica; species Triadica sebifera. The sequence continues at coordinate 19,010,056 of CM042906.1, forward strand.
TTGGTTTCTTCCTCTCTCATAACTCTAACTTCAATAGTGGTATTAGAGAAAAAATGATCTTAAGGGTTGTGATTTGAAATATTTTTTAGCAAAATATTTTGAGTAGAAATTATTTTGTAGCAAATATTTATTGAACAAAAATGTGTCTTTTTAAGTTATAGAAACTTGTTTAAACCCCCTGCATTTTTAGAAGGTTTTCAAATCAAGTTTATGTTTTTTTTAAAAAAATGAAGCAAGGCTTTATCAATTGTTTCTTTGTCCAACACCTATTATTCAAGCTTTGTTCATTGATTTTCTACTCAATCTTTGGAGGCTTTAAGTTTTCTATTTCTTGATCCTCTTCATCCATGCAAAACTCCTCTCAAGAAAAGATCATTTTCAAGGGACCTAAGCATGTCCTTAAACTGCAAATTTCATATTAAAGGACCCAAGCAAGTCTTTAAACTTGCAAATTTTATTTTCAGGACCTAAGCATGTCTATATATTGCAAAAATATTTCATGTGACCTGCAAGACTATTTTGAGGTCCCCATCTTCTCTTATACTGAGCTTAAGGAAGCAACAACTTTGACCATAAAAAAAGAACTTGTAAATGGACTTTGACCACGAAAAAGAACTTGTAAATGAAGGATTTGGAACTGTAAACTATGGTAAGCAAATATACATTTTCTTCAATTCAAAAAACAAAAGCAACATAAATATTGGGTGTGATGTTCTTTGATCAACATCAATCATGAAAACTCCAAGATGGGAGAGAAGTTGCAGTCAAGCGCCCATATGATCACAACTGTAGAAGGGTTAAGCAGTTCATGAATGAGATAGAGATACTCACACGTCTTCGCCACACAAGTCTAGTGTCCCTTTATGGAGACTTCACACAGAAGCCGCGAACTCCTCCTAGTCTATGAATACATTCCCAATGGCACAGTTGCTAATCGTTTATATGGTGATCGAGCTAAGTCTGTTGCACTCACTTGGCCTATTCGTATGAGGATTGCGGTATAAATAGTCAGTGCATTGGCCTACCTCCATGCTTCAGATATCATTCACCGAGATGTGAAAACTACCAACATTCTTCTTGACAGCAATTAACATGTCAAGGTGGCAGATTTAGGGCTCTCCAGGTTGTTTCCCAAAGATGCTACTCATATCTACACTGCTCCACAAGGGACCCCGGGCCATATTGACCCAGAATATCATCAGTGTTACAAACTAACTAGCAAGAGTGATGTGTCTATAGCTTTGGGGTTGTCGTTGTAGAGCTCATTTTCTCAATGCCTGCTATTGATTTAACTAGGCATCAGGATGAGATTAATTTGGCTAACTTAGCCATAAACATGATTCAGAAATGTCGGTTAGATGAGTTGATTGCTCATATCTTGTGTATGAATCGGATAAGGAAGTTAAAAGATCGATATCTTCAGTTGCAGAGCTGGCTTTTCGACGTTTGCAACAAAATAAGGAAATGAGACCTATGATTGAGGTACTTGAAGAACTACAGAGAACCGATTGTGAGGATTATGAATCAAAGAATCTAATGGCGATAAATGAACATAATGAAGTCTCAAAGAATATAGACCCACAACATTCAAAACCAGATTTTGATGAGATAGCATTGCTGAAGAATAGCCAGACACCACTCCTAATTATGGATCAGTAGTAGCAGCTCTATCAAATCTAAGTTCAACGATTGTTGAGGATTGTGACATTTTGGCTGTCACTCAAAGATTGTTAAATTGATATATTTAGTTGATCGAATTTCTGATGTTTAAGATATTAGCTGTAGCAAAAATATACAAGTATGTATCTTAGAGGAAAAACAGTTGTAAATTTATACGTGATCAAGTTAGCAGAAATTTAGGAGTCAAAAAACGTCCCCAGAGTTTTGGTGCAAAAACTACCGCAGCATATGTTCTATAATTAAAATCAACATTTTTACTGGAAATTATGTTCAGGGCCGTCAAGCAAAACAAACAAGTTCCTCCTTCGACAAAATCTGCGTTGTAATAGAAGAACAAGAGGACACTTTGGTACCCATTAGTATATTTTGTAGAATGAAAATTTGTGATAAATTAAAGTTTATTTTATACCTCTTACTTCAACAAATTTTCAATCTTAATTACCATAATTTAAAATTAAATAATGATTTGGTTGATTTTCATTCTAAAATTTGTGTCTAAATTTCATAAAGTTTCGTAGATTTAAACAAAATAGAAAATAAGGAGTTTGTTCTTAACTTCATATATTTATTGAATTACATTATATGTTCTTTGATTTTTGTTTCAATTTTTTTACACTAAAATTTTCAGGATTAATCATAAAGTAACACTAACCAAAAAAAAAAAAAGCCTACGTTTATTAATTTTATATGCATGCATGACACTAATGGTTCTTTTTTTTTCCAGCTAAGAATTATAACCAAAATTTAACCTTTGATTGTTTGAGTTTTTTTTTAAGAATATAAGAAAACTAATGGGAGTAAATAATTTGTCATTCTAAAAGGAATTTTCATGGAATAGTCTTATGGTTCATAGAATAGAACTCCGCTCTAAAATGAAATTTTGTTTTATGTTTTATTGTCTTCCATTCCCTCCATTTATTGCTATGTATTTTCCATCGAATATCATTCTTAAATAAAATTTACATGCAAAAGTTTGCTCAATAATCTGCCAAAATGGCCCCTTTTTTAGCATGTCATACTGTTTCGCGACGTAATAACAGATTCTGTGCTGCAATATATCAGCTAACTTAAAAAAACTGATAACTTATTTTATATATTTTTAATCACAATGTACATATTATAAAAGTATAATAAAGGAGAGGGAAAGAGATGGGAGGAGGAAAAAGATGGAGGAGAAGAGGTAGAGAAATTTTTAATTAGACTCATTTTATAATATTATTTATAAATTAATATAATTAAATTAATTGTTGTATTTATAACAATCAATTTGAATAAAATAAAAAATATATATTTGATCACGTACAAGGAAACATGTCTAATATCTTTAGCCACCATTGAAAAACGTTTAATGAATTTCCACTGCTTATTAAAAAAAATATTACAGAAATTTATATCATCTAGTTTTCCTGTAAAGATTAAGTTTATACAAATATTTGGAATATAATTGATATTTCTTAGTACTAATTTGTTACCGTATCTAAACCATCAATTATATATACCTAATAATTTCTGAAAAGAGAAAGGGTATTGGACTTCTGATGCCGAGTGTCAAGTGGGTGAGTCTTGATTAATTCTTATTGAAGGGTTTGATATAGATTAGAGAGATAGGAGAGAAAGAAAGAGAGTGTGGTTAATATAAGAGGGGGTTTATAATTTAATTAGATATTTGGAATTCAATCAGTTATTTTAAAATTTTTTAGTGAATATTTTATTGTTTTTAAGTAATATTCTGTGTGAATAAAATTAATTTTAATTTATTGGCATAGAAAAAAAAAAGTGTGGTTGATATTGATTTAAAATTTACTTTGGAAAACGTACCACCGGTCTCTCCTCTTCATTTTCCAAATTCCATTCATTCAAAGCACGCACTTTAATACACCAAAAAGAAAAGCATAAACAAAGACACATTTCCAAAATAGATCCCATTCTCTTTCTTTCAAGCAATGCCTCAAACACATTCCCTACTTTAATCATCCCCATATTTTTAAATTCTATTTTCACCTTAATTCTCACTTTATTTAAACAGACATCACTTCTCATATAGGGAAAAAGAGAGCAGAACCAGACACAAACCTGGAAACAATGGCGACGCTGCAGAAATTCAAGCTACTCGCTACCCAATGCGGCGTGGTTCAGAGTCCCACTCGAAGCCCCAGAACCAGTCCTGTCGTCCACCTTCGCCGCAAGAAAACTAGCCTCCGCATGTTGCTCACCCGGAGCTCCGGCTCCGGCTCCGGCCGCCGATCACCTCGTCGGCAAGAGGCATCGCCAATTCGTCACCATGAGAGTATCCTTGCACCAGTGCCGGAGAAAAAGAGAGACACTCTAAAGGATTTGTTTGTGTCTTCTCCGCCGTTTGAAGAGGAAGAAAACAAAGGCAAGGTTGGAGAGATGATCGGCCGTAGGTGTGAAGTGTATAGAATGCGAGTGAATGGTTTGGGAAGTGAACTGGCGGGTTCACCTACACCGGGATGGATCGGGTTTAGACATAGGTCTTTCATTAGGAGAGCTTGGCGGCCAATGTTTATTACAATTCCAGAAGACGATGAGTAAAATTAAAATTTGTTTGATCGAAGAGCGTTTCTGCTGTAGCAAATAATTTTCCTCTAATTTAAGTTTTTATGAGTGTTGATTTTTGGCCTTCTATGATATTTTGCTCATATAACTATCTTAAGGAATATTTTGAATTTTTGACATTCAATTCTGCTTTATTTACCTGTGTTTTTCTGAACCTGAGACATTTAAATTATTTTTGGTGGAGAGTGACATTCAAATTTTTTATAAGAAAAATATCTATTAACTTTTTAATTCCTCCTTATCACTTTAATATTTATTCAATTTTTTATAAGATAAATATTTATTAATTTCTTTTTATTATTTTTTATTATTTTTCAACTTATAAATGACACCAAAAAAAGAAAATGTATCACTCAAAGAATAAAATAAATTAATTAATTAATATAAAAAATAAATAAACACTCCACTTTTTATAATGAAATTAAGAATAATAGATTCACTAAACTGAGGGCATAAAGAAATTGTGAACAATATATTGCTTTTTTCCAAAAATTGTTAACATATTTTTATAACAAATTACAGAAAATTTTTTAAAATTTAATAAATTATTACCAAAAATAAATTTTTAAAAAACTAACAATTTATTTCATTTTTTAAAATAACAATTAAAATGTCTATATAATTAAAATGTACTAGTTGATATACGTTTACTACCATTTGTAACGAATAAAAATTCTAAATTTTTATAAAATATTATTAAACTGTACGTGAAAATCCTAAAAAATTTACAAAAAATATTTCAAATATATTGTATTGTAATATTTGAAATTCATACAGTATTAAATGAATAAACATTATATCAAACGTCAAGAAATTAAACTGTTAGTTTTTTAAAAGTTTGTTTTCAGCTGTAATTTGTTAAAAAATCATAGGATTTTTTGTAATTTATTCATTTTTATATCTCATTGAATTTTTTTTTTCACTTTAAATGTTATTCCAACAATTAAGATAGCATATAATACATACTCTTTTTTATATAATTTTCAAGAATAAGTAAAAGATTATTGAAGTAAATTGCAATAAAAAATTTATAAAATTAATGATAATTAATCATTTTTTTATCTAATGAAGTTTCTTAATATTGAGTTTAAAAATTTATTTCAGCCCAAATTGGGTTTAAAATTGAGAAAAGTTGACGAATGTGTTATACACTGTTAAAACACGCATGATAAGAGGTACTTGATGAACATCTCAAAGAAAAACGTAACCCAGCATGATAATAAGACTAATATGAGGAACATATTTGTGGTGGCAAATTATTTCACACAAACCTAGTTTAGTTTATGTAAACCAAACTAACTTAGAGAATTTTATATAAATTATTTTATTTATATAACACTCTTTTACTAATTTGATTTATATAAATTCGGTACCGCGCTGCGCTTCTAGATTTCTAACTCCCTGAATCAGTTCCGCACTGTTTTGTTGAATCCCTTGGTTGCCTTCAACCTCCTGATCGTCGTTTCGGTTCAACACATAATGAATTATGCTGCTGATCTTCCCTACAAGTTTCATGCCCTATGAATTATTATGTGAGAAAAAGATACGAACACTAACAATCATCTTTACAAATTATTATGTTAGGAAAAGATTTGGAGCTTACTAAATGTGAAAAGCAGTTTTAAAAATGTATGTTCGTCATTCACTTTTATTCTATATGTTAGGTTAAACTCATCCAACTCACACTATATGATTAAAAAAATTAATTAAAAATTCATCCACGTAATCATTAAATTAAAAAAATTATTATTAAATTAAATAATATGACATTAGTTTGATACAAATCAAACTATAACTAGTTTTCACACTTACATAATAACATAATAATTTCAAAATTTTAAATATAACCTACGAAATTATAAGTTTCAGTATTTCAAATATAAAATTAAACTTAAAATCAAAGGGATTGGATTAGGGGTGTAAACGAGTCAAGCTACTCGTGAAATATTCGAAATCGACTCGAAAAATACTCGAATTCGACTCGGAGTTAATCGAGTCGACCTCGAGTTCGAGTAGCTCGAGTAGTTAGTCGAGTCGAGTTCGAGTATCATAATACTCAGCTCGTAAGACTCACGAGTTTAATCGATCTTTACTATTTTTATTATTTATTAAATTACATTTATACCTTTATATTCGAGGTTAATCGAATCGAGTCAATTGCAAGTTGAGTATATTAGTTATTAATTTTTTATTGATTCGAGCTTTATCGAGTCGAGTTCAAGTAGTTCGAATTTTTATCGAGTCGAGTTTCGAACATTTAAAAAAAAATTCGATCGAGTTCGAGTCGAGTTCGAGTCTGACACTGTATCGACTCGACTCGACTCGATTACATCCCTAAATTGGATGTAATATGTTTCTCATGAAACTGTTTAGGAATTCAGTTCGGTTCACTAGGAGTGATCATTTAAAAATTACTAATAACTTCATAATTTTCAATTATAATCTAGGAAATCATTTGACCCTTAAATTACAAAAATCAAAGTAATCGATTTGAATTTAAGTATTTATAAAGAGTCTGTCAAAATTAAGGACAAAGAACACTTGCTTCTGTAAATATAAACTGTAAACTACACGAAGAAAGAGAAAAAAGAAACCTTGATTGATGCTGTTATTTTCGACGAAAATGAGTGTTGTGCAGTAAATCTGATGGTCAAGCACGTATCATGTTAAACAAGACAGAAATGAGAGAAACTAAGAAAGGTGAAAAGCTAGTTAATAGTTGTGGAAAAGACAATTTGAAAAAGAGTAAATTTGCGAAAAACCTTCAAATTATCAAGTGGGATGTTCAAAGTTGAACGCTTTTCACGCGGTGGAAAAGATAAAGTGATCAGGTAGAGGAGTAGTGGGGGCTTATAGGAGGCCAGATAAGCAAATACCATTTGATAAAAAGCATCAATATAAGTTCTCCCTCGTAGAAAAAGCTAATTAAGAATGAGGCTGTATCGACCAAACCAGGGAAGGATCTAGGGTAGAGCCAATTGTCCCTTAAAATATTTTCCAACACCCCTTTTACTCTGAAAATTTTAAATATATATATTGTCCTTTCAACAATAAAAAAAATTATAAAAAAATATCAAAATATAAATACTCAAAAAAAATAATTGTAATATTTAAAATTCACATTATTATATCATTACGAATGTATAACTTTTTTTTTATGCTAAAATATATATAAATATTCAATAACTTGTATTTTTGTTTATATATCAATTGTTTTTACATAATTTTAAATTTATTATATATTAAATTAAGTTTGTCATCGCTTAATATAAATTCTAAATTTGTCCCTCAACCAACCTAAATCTTTATATTCTTCCTTTTTTATAATTTGCTGTAAATTTGTGTAACACATTGTTCTTGAAATTCTGTTTCTCTTTCTCTATAAATGTTCGGTTGGGTATCATTTTCTCTATTTCACTCCATAAAACATAATATCCTTAGAATGATAGAGTGGCAGCTCTTTCCCTGGACCTAATTATAAAGAATTAGGATTTCTTTATGTTTATTAGTTAACTATCATTCACAAATGAACGATTAAGATTAGATCTTATAAAAAAATTTAAAAAATAAGCTATTTAATTAAATTTAATACTAATTATTTATTTATTTGTGAATGAATGGTCAAGATTAACCTAACATGATCTATTATGTTTGCCCAAACATGAGGGGATTCTTATTCAATTATAAAACTAGTTTTGCGTTAATTTTTGACATAGGGATAGGATTAGTATCTCTTTGGATTTGGTGTAACGTGTTTCTCATGAACTTTTTAAAGGATTAATTTCAACTTCCAAGTTCGGTTATGTTTACTTTTGACAGTTTATTCAAAATTTTGGTTTTCAACATTAACCAAACCGAATTTAAAATTTCACCTTAATTTCCTCCATAATTCTATTCAATTTAAATGCATTTTTTTACTCAAACCAAAAGATATAGAGAAGAAGGCAATATCTCCCTTGACTTTGATATTTATGCACTTCATTAAACGCATGCAATAAAAGATCGAGAGCAATGTTAAGTATACTCTTTTTTTCTCAAATAAATAACTATCTAATACTCACTGTCTAATTAGTTGATAATGAATGAAAAACATCAAAATTTAAGAAGAGGGAAACAAATATTTTTACAATTTTTTTTCTTTTCAGCTAGCAATCCGAATGTGAATATTGGATAATCACTTTTTGAGATAATTGTACTTAACCCCAATCTCCCCCTTCTCCATAAAAGTACTTATTTGAAAAAAATAAATAAGTTGTGGGTTTCCAATACCCTGCTAAAAGAGCTGTCAAAAATTAAGACTGAACAAAAGGGGCAAAGCAAACATTCCAAAAGGTCTACGCACTCAACAAGGAGCAGTCGATGCAACTTTTGAGAGTGAGATAGAGAGCGGAAGAACAAATGGGTACCTACAACTTTATAAGTCCAGTCGCTGTCTATTATCAGCAAACTAGAAAACAGGAGGAAATAAGATTCCTGCTCATCCCATACCAATTCAATTCAAGGCTTTTATACATTTTAAACAAGGTTGAATTTCTAAGATGAAGATAATAACACACGAACAATGACAATAAAGAAAATTAAGGAATCAAAAAAATTTCCATTTTATTCACCAAATATTAGGGAGAAAAACAAAATTTTTTTGAATATATATATATATATATATACTATTGTTCATTTTCTGATTGTCTATGGGAAATCCCTAAAAGGGAAGTTCAGAAAGAAACAACAATAAATCACCGCACAGCAGTTAGCTGCTCCTTGTTTCCCAGAGGAATAGAAGGCGTTCTGTTATTTTGTTAGGTTTGTGATTGCCCTAGAACAATTTTATTATCTACCTCATTTCCTTTGTTTTCCCGGGGAGGTTGAGCACGGTCATCGGACTTGGGATGAGCTTGTGAATGCTTCCTTTCAGGAGGTAAAACCCGATCCAGAAATCTATGTATCATTTCATAACTGGTAAATGTAATGACAGCAGATGGAGTTGTCCTCATTAGATTTGTTGCACATCCGCGGTAAAAGCCCGGCAAACCTTCCTTTTGGAACACCTTCTTAATGCAATCAACAACCCCGCTGTAATGCGCCTCGGAGTTTCTGACCTGCCCTTGCTCTTGAAGCCTTGACCGCACAACCTGATTTTCAAATATTACAACAATGTTAACTGTATATGCACTCGTGCATCTGCACATAAAATTTTCGGGCTTTTAAGCTCCCTACTACAGTTGAGTTAGAGAAAAAAGCAAAGGCAAAACACACCTCGTGCGGATATGTCATCACGGAGGCCAGCACTTTGCTTGTTGAAGAAGCAATTGCAACATATCTAGGACTTAGATTATCAGCAGTTGTATTATCTAGAAATGTTGAACACAATAATATCAGCAACGATCAAACATATAAGAATTTTTGAAACACTATACAGAAAAATAATTAAACAGTAATTATTACTCTTTATAGCCATATAAGACTTGATCTTTTCGTATGCAGGAAACTGAATTGCAACATGACTTATCCCAGCCAAAGAAGGCAGAATGCCACTGTTTCGTACCAAAGAGAAGCATTATGAGAAATAAAAATTAAAATTTTCCAGACTAAAAGCATAAAAAATAATACTTGCAAAATGTTTGAAGTAATGCAGGCTCAATCGTCACATGCATTTGCAATTCAAAATTATTCTTTGGCAGTTACAGGCTATGTCCACACTAGAGTTCTACACTGACCTATACAACCCTCGAAAGCCTTCCTCGTATACAATCCTTCTTAAAGCAGACAGTATGCTTTTGTAGGGAACCACACCTGGCCTCATTCCTTGTGTCTAAAAGGGAGATGGAAACAACTGATAAGATAAAATGGAATTCAAACCATACATCAAACCTCGAAATTATTATAAGCCACAATGAGAAATAGCTCTTGGTTATGCAGAGAAGTAGCTATTGCCTACGTTATTGATGAGTACATCAAGTAATAGAACATATACAAAATCAGCAATTATAAAATCCAAGAATTCCAAGTGATGAGTCACGAGGTACATTCTAGTTTGTTACAAAATGCAGTTATGATTTATCTAATTGGATCATCTGCCAATAAATGCATATACAAGGAGAGCACTTTGATTGATTGACACCATTGACTTTGCAAGTAAAAGAGGATTACTAGGGACACTGAAGTAGAGAAGGTAATTCTTTTTATTCTTCCCCTTTAGGATATGGTATCATATTGTTCAAAATTTAAAAATCCAAGAACTATGTTGTTTCCAAAGCACAACAGCATAACTGAAAATAAATTTGTAACATATTAAAAATAATGAAAAATTGCAAATATATTACTTAGGATAAACTGTTATGAAACAAATGCGAAGATGAACTCAATCAACCAGCCAAAAGTTAAAATTTTGACAGAAATTCCTAGCATTGCATTGGTGTTAGAATCTTAGGGTGTGTTTACTTAGAGAAAATTACTCTAGTTTTCTAGAAATTTTTCAAAATGAAAATAGAACTGTGTGTTTACTTTAGCCATTTTCACAGAAAATTCATTTAAAAACTGTTTTCACAGTTTTCACAATTTTAAAAGAAAAGTGTAAAAAAAGTTTTTATTGTTTTTCAAAATTTTCTCCTTTAAAATTCCAAATGAAAACACAGTGTTTTCAATTGAAAAACACACGGCCCCAATTACAAACCCAACAACCACCTATTTTATACCCCCGTTCTATTCTTCTCCTTTCCAAGCTTATCTCTCGATTTCAACTATCTTCTCCCCATCCTTTTCTCACTTAATTTCTAATCCTAATTTATTGTTAAATCTTCTATTTCTTTACCTATCTGAGACTCTTTTTTTTGTAAATTCCTATTCTTTTTCTGGCCAAAAGAGAGTTGTGGGAAATGATGTTGTTGGGTGAAGAAATTGATGGAGACCTTTAAGATATTGTCCTAACTATTTTCATAGATAAGTAATTTTTTTTCTTTGAGAAATATTGTAGTAATAGACAATGATTAATTAAGTTATATATAAATTAAATAATATTTATTTATTGATAATGATCAACAATATAAGCTTAAAAAATAATGATTAATAATATATAAGTAAACACAATATACTATAATTTTTATTCTCAAAGTTTACAATTTAAAAATTAATTTTTATTTTTTAAATTAAATACAAGTAAACACAATATACTAGAATAAGTAAACACATTTTCTATTTTCAAAAAATGGAAAACAGTTTCCAATTTCTAACAAGTAAACACGTTTTACAAATTTTCTATAAAAATGAAAAGTTTTTATTTTCTTACAAAATTGAACAATGAAAACAGAAAACAATTCTCTATAAGTAAACACGCCCTTAGTTCTTTTAAGAAACAAGCTAAGTTCACTGATGAAAACTTTGGCAGTACAGAAGTGATTAAAACTCAATTTCCCATCTCATCCATTAATTAAAGAAAACCCTAAATTATTGTAAGAACCATTTAAAGCAGCTTTTAGCAGCCAATTTTAAGTAGAAACTATTGCAACAAGAATATGTATCAATTTTTAAGAGCACTATAACATTTAGGTTGTCTTTGATTACATAAAATGAGGGAGAGATTAAATACAGATGAAACTTAGGCATGTCTATGAAAAGTAGTTTTAGATTGTGCATCAGAGAAACCAAATAGAGGTAATAATTTTGTATGCATATTCCAAAAGTATTTTTAATTTGAGTATGGGCTTTCTTATTTTGGTCTCTTTTCTGTTCCATGTTGTAGACTAAAATTTGTCATGTTTTTAGCTTTCCATTCACCTTCAGACAAAAAGTTCAAATCAAATTGACATTTCCAATTCCTAAAACTAAATATAGCTGATATAGTTGCTTGTAGTTATACATTGATTTCAAAACCACATTCCCCCTAGTCAAGGACATTGCTTTATTTTGGTGCCATATACACATTTTTAGAATTTTTTACAAACTCAACAAAATTTCTACTTAGGTTCACACTTTCAAGTGCAAAAGGTAGTGATTAACGTGGATAGGATAAAATAAATATATCCTGAGAACTATATTTCTAGAAAGTGGCAGAGAAAAGCAGTAAATAATCTAAGTCTGCCTAAGATCCATGCAACAGCAAGTGCAATGTTTTGGTCTAAAATAGTTTTATTGCTCGGACAATTTTTATTATGCTCCACATGCATGATATTTAGCTTACTGGTTAGGTAGACTCCCAAAATAGGGGGTAAAAGAAAATCATTTTCAAGTGGTCTTAAGGCCTAAGCTTATGTAAATGCCTAGAAAAAGAGAGAGCAAAAATGTTTCTTTAATCTCAAAACTGAATGAGATTGACTAACTTCCTCTACGTCCAACTTAATGTCTGCTTGGCTCTCTCTAGCTGTAAGAGTTTGATCCTCAGAATTCCACCCCCAATTTCCAGTTGTGACCTGGCTTAGATACTTCTGCAACATGGAGAAGCATATTTGTTGCACCACAACAATGTACTCCAGTAACTCAAACTAAATACAACTAGAGAGTCCTCTAAACACACAAAAGGCCCAGAGTCATAGGCATGTGATTTATGTGTCAATGGGAAAGTTACAGTTAGGTTTGAAAAACAACATCAATTAAGGAGATCTACATAGTAATTCATAGAGCTATGTATTTACTGGCATATTCAAAAGATGATATTATATTACACAGTGCTACACTTACTTGTAGTCTGGTTTTCACGACCCAAAATGGATTTGTAGCAATAGCTGTGGCAGCTCCAGCACCTGCAGCAGCTAACATGTTTTCCCCAACTCTGAGTTGGCCATTCCCATCCCCTTTAATACAACACAAAGTGCAATAGGATCAAACCAAGCAAACCAATGAACATTTCATCCTTTTTAGCTTAGAAAAAAGTTAACAAAATTTGTTGTAAGAATGCAAAAGAAGACCAAATAGAAATTTTCAAACAAGCAACACAGAAAATACCAACCATGTGAAAGGAGTAGGCCTTTAAGGTGCTCATAAGTTGCAAAATACACCTACAAATAAAATGAGCACAGTGATCACTGGAAGAAGCTTAAGGATATATGATGGTATTTTGCATATGTTAGCTGTGAAAGAAATGGAACATGAGAGAAAATAAATGGATTTTTTAATTTTTTTTCCAAGCATAATAGTAATTAATGCATTCCGGTGGAATTCTATTTATTTATTTATTTTTTTTGCAGTAGACTTTGATGGCAAAATATGCCAGCTATGCCCCTTTTCCCTCTGAGGGACCTCAAAAATTCTAGAGATATGAAAGTCTAAGTTGACAGTTTCTTTAACTTCTTTTTATAGTAGGTTATACAGCAAAAAGACACAACTAGAGAAGACTCCTTAAGATGTTTTTTCCAAGAGGCTACCTATTGAAGTTGAAGGTCATTCTCTTTTAGAACAAACATAACAAAAATTCTTGAGCCTTCCGCTGTAATTATTTAGAAAACAAAGCGGCATGCCTCTTCCAGAAAAAGGGAAAACCACAGAGTTAAGGTTACCTAGGATGGAAATAAATATTAAAAGTACCAATATTCATCCTAGAGCAGAGAGCATCTCACATAGTTAATTCAAGCAATAACATCATTAGCATCCTAAATGCAATTCAAGCAGTGGCCTAATAGAAAACAAGCAAATTTGAAAATACTTACAGCCCAATTTGGAAGCAATGCTATTATGGTTGGGGAGAGCCCACGATACAGTCCCTTAAAACCTTCAGTCTTGACTATGTTCTGTAGACTCATGATAATGATGCTACCTGAGCGAAAATGCAAGATAAGGTCATAAAGAATGATCAGTCATTAACAAACCAAATAACCAGCAAACACATCAGGAACAGAATCATTTTCAAAGTCCATCTTTAGAAGGTAGCCGTTCAATTATCATGCTTAAATTTTATTTGGATGAAAAGTAAATGTGAGCAAGCAGAATACAACACATAATTTTTTGCTAGCTAGAAAAAGCTCAAACAGTTAGAATTATGATTCAGAAGTCCCAATTCACACAGAAGATAGTAACCTAGACAGTTTTTGTGTATTTATCCCCATTATGTGCAAACTTTATGTACATTAAAATAACAAATACACAACCCTTAATAATAACCGTAAACCAAGGTCCTATGGTGATTTGTCCTCTAAAAGTTAGATACATTGTAAATGCACATTCCCAAGAATTTCTTTCAGGAAAACCGATCCACAGTTTCAGAGACCACAATAAAACATAATATTCAAGAGAACAGAATCCACAATACCTGCACGACCTGAATTGGGAGTAGTAGGCAACCCATGTACCTGCAACCTTGTCTTGATCACATCCAATGGGCAAACGAAAGTAGCCGCAATAGCACCTGCAAGTATCATTAAGTTACATTTAAAAATAAATAAATAAAGAAAGAAAGAAATACATTTGCACTAGAACCACTGGAGCTACTGTCAGAAACAACTTTCAACAGTAAAGTAACCGAAATAGATGCACAAAGAAAACCCTAAACAAAATTCCTAAACAAAAACTGCTTCCAACAAATATTGAACTGCATATTTAAGCTTAATTAAGCTAACCCGCAGCGGCCCCAGCACTGGCATGGCATATCAGTTCCCTGGGGGTTGGATTATGAGGTGATTTCCCACTTCTAGTCATCCCTTAAAATTTCTCTAAAATACCAAGAATTTTATAATACAAAAACAAATCCCCATATGGAAGATCTATATATACATAGCTATGGGGTAAAAACAATATAAGCCTTTTTCTCTGTTACATTGAACACGGGGTAATATGAAAGGCTTTTTTGAAGGGTTCTCAAGAAGGTGAATTTCCTGGACTGAGAATCAGCCGTGTAAAAGACTCTCCCTTGACCAGGTCTAAATTCTTGGAGCATAAAAGAGAGGATCCAAGAAGAGAAATTTTAAGTTATTGTTTGTTCAAAAAACAAGTGAGAGAAAGAAAGATGGGATTTTGCTGCATAAATTTATTGGGATTTGCATTAAAAAAAAGGAAGAGGGCAGGCAGTGTAAAGGTATCTCTCTGCAGCTGTGTTGGGAAGCTGATGATGTCAAAATCAAAATTTTATTTTGTCTGTTAACAGATAGCAACCAACGTTAACCGTGTTTGATATTTATAAAAAGTAAATTTACAATTTCTTTAATTTTTTATAAATTAATTTTTTTAAATCTACTTCTAAATAAAACGTCTATTTAATTATTTTTCTCTAAAAATAATTTTTAAAATTCAAAAAATTTAAAAATAAAATTTTTTTCTCCAAAAACACTTCTAACAAATACAATATTTTCACTATTTTTCATCTTTTTACGCTACAAAATTATATTAAAATTATGTTGTGTTTCTTTAATAAAAATAGTGAAATATGAAAAAACAGATGTAATTTCTGTACATTTTTGGTTTTGGCTGTTCCATAAATATAAACTTAAAACTTTTTTCATCAGTCTCCAATTATAAATCAATTTTGTTTCTTAAAATAATATAATAAATTAATTCAAATAATATTTTATACTGCAGATCAGAAAGGTAAATAAGTGACACCTTTAGACACTCCATACTATTGCCTGAGAATTGAGATTCTATCTACATTATGCCCTAAAAGAAATTGAAGAAAATTTTTTTCTGCTTTGAATTGAAGAGAAAATTCTTGCTCCCATTAGGCCCTAGTTGCCATGTGGGCCTAAGCTTTATTTGACTGATTCATTCATTTACCATAGTTCAACCATCCTCTGAGCTGATCAAGATTGACCCAAGTCCCCCTTAATCCAACTCCAAGAAAATCTGTCACCTGATATATTTTTCTCTCAAAAATATTCCATTATTTTTTTAAGAGTTTCAAAAATATATCTTTCTAAATTTTTATCTTTTAGAAATATTTATTTTATAATTTTTTTTTAAAAAAAAATATCCCTTTTTAAAAACTTATTCCCCTCTTTTTTCCTCTGCATTTCGCATTAATTTTTATATTTTAAATCTTGAACTTCAATTCACTGCTCATCAGTCTCATATTCACACTCATTATTTCTCTCCATCACATTCACATATACATTTATTTCTTTCTTATTGGCTTCATCAAGCCAAGCCCCAGATAACAAAACGGTCACCAGCTACCCTGCTCCGACAGTCTAAGCCGCCAGTGGCTACCTAGTTACCGCCCCTTCCACCACTACCACTAACAATACATACGCCTATTCATTCCGCCCACTTTAAACAGCCTCCTCCGTCTACTGCCTCGTTGGACCAACCTGTAACTACCCCATTAGGCCCAACTTTCTTCACCGTTTTCTGTTTTCGGTGATTGTTTGATTCAGCTTTTATACTAAACTAAAAAAATAAAATATGTATTTAGTTCGAGGGTGTTGAATTGGATGTTTGGTTAAATAGGTAAAAATCAATTGTTATTTTTTATAATTTGTAACAAAAGCTGACTTTTTATGAAAAGCTGAAAATCAAAATTTGACTTTTAAATATTTAATTTGTAAAATATTTTTTTAATTTTTTAATTTATATTTAAATCAATTTATAATAATTTTTATTGATTAAAAAATTATGTTTTCCGTTATATATTTGTGTCTAATTAATTATTTTTTTATATTTCATATAATATTCATTATGAAGAAATAAAGTTAGTATATATATCATAATAATAATAATAATAATAATAATAATAATAATAATAATATAATACAATTATCAATAACTATTTTATAAAATTATAATTAATTATTAAACACTTTAAAACCAATTATAAATTATTGATAAATGCAAACTCTACTGTTGAACCAAACATTTAGCCAAAACCATAATGCATATTTTGGTCCTCTTCTATTGAGTTCTATTATTTATTTATTTATTTTATAAGTACTTAATTTGTTTTTTATGTGAAATAATATTTCATATTATATATGGACGAAAATCCACATATTTAATAAAATATTATTTTTCATTAGTGACTTTAATTTGACAAGATGGATATTTTCATTCCACACTATGGATAGATGTTGATTTTATTGAGTTTTTGTTTTTCGATTTTATTTCATCAATTTCATCAATTTTTATTTTTGACTTAATATAAATTAAATTAAATGATTAAATAAAATATTATTTTAAATTATACTATAAATATATTTTATGTGTGCAAATAGTATACTACATAAAGACTGATATATTGAATATATATTGTAATAAAAAAAAATGGGTATTTTTTAAACAGTAAATTAACAAAAAGAATATATTTTTGAAATAGGGTAAATAAGGAAGTATACTTGTAAATACTTTAGGGTGTATTTATTTGTAGAAAACTATATTAATTTTCTATAAATTTTTTCAAATGAAAATAGAAAAACAGTATTTTGTATTCACTTGTGTTGTTCTTCTAAAATAGAAATAGACAACAGTTTTTTAGGTTTTCTAAATTATAACTAAACTTTAGAAAATAAATTTTAACTTGTTTTCTATATTTTTATTTTTATATAAGATTTGATTTGTTTTCAAATGAAAATAATGAGTTTGCACTTCATTTATTTCAAGTTTACTCTTTAAATTTAAAATATTATTCAAATAGAAAACTTCTTATTTTATATATAATAGCAAGTAAATATATTTTGCAAATTTCACAAATTTATATGAAAATGAAAGCAGAAACAATTTTCTATAAGAAAACACTTTTTTTTTGTCTGTACAGCATTTATGTAGAAATTCCAAAAAAATAATATAATGTATATTTACATTCTCATTTAACTCCTTTATCTAAAATTGTTCATATTGTAATTTTTTTAATCAAACTACAAGTATCTTTAGTCAATCAATTATGATTTCCATTAAAAGTAAATATGCTCATGTAATTTCCATAAGCAGTAAAATATTTTCTCATAAATTTTAAGATAACTATATTTAAAAATTAAATTTGAGATACCTGATTAAACTGAAAAAAATTCACGTCCTTTTATGATTATAACTAGTAAAATTCACAATTATATATTCATTTAAAAATAAATTATTTTATATTTTGATTTTTTTTTATACGATGCAGTCTTAAAAAATTTATCTTGGTATTTTGACTTTCGGCTATTAAAACTGACGACCTCACAAGTCGGTTAAGGCCTTTCAACTTAATCCGATTTTTAAAAATAAAGTAGCTTCAAGATTTTTTTTTATTTATTATTATTCCTAAAACCTTAGATAAACATTGCACTCTTTGTTTCACGGCATATGTTCATTTCGAGAATTTTTTTGTTTCACTTTAAATTTCCATTTCATAATAAAATATATATTTAATACATATTTTCTCACTTTATCTTTATTTATTAAAATTACATCATCCCTTTTTCACAATTTTAAGAAAAAGTAAAAGGATAACTAAAGAAATTATAATGAAAATATTATAAAATTTATGGTGATTAATTTTTTTTAATCTGTGTGAATATTCCAAAATTGAACGTTTAAAGTGAAATGGAAATAGCAAAATACACAATATGAGAGGTCCAATATAAAGTCCAGTCAAACATTTATTAAGTACTGAAAATCATTTTTATAAAAACTTCATGATGAGTTAGCTGTGAAAAATAATATTAGATTTATAGAAAATTATTCTAAGAAAATTTAAAAATAAAATTTAATATTTAGTTGCATTTTTTTCTAATTTAGAAAATTAGAAACCTGTTTTTAATTTTTTTTATATTATAAGCAATATACAGAAAAAGTCAAAAAAATGAATGTCTATTTTTATTTATAAAAGTAAATGTGTTTTTTAATTTGAAAATTATAAAATTTTCTACGACTATTTTAAAGTATTTTTTAATCTTTATTTTTTATATAGAAAACTAGAAAAGTAATAAAAAATAGAAAATTTAAAAAAATAGAAAATATTTCCTCAAACTAAACAGTCCTTGAAGTTTAAAAAACTTAAAAACTTAGAGTGATTTGATACACAATGATAACATAAATTGATTGTCACTTTTCATATGATAAATATGTAGAAAATAAGAAGTTTGGTGACATATTATATTTGTCTGATAATTGCATTTGAAGATAAATTATTTTAAAAAATAAAAAAGAGAGGAAGTATCTGTATGACCAAATACATATCGCTTTTTCTTTTCTTTTTTTTAATAATTGATGACAATATAATCACTTGTCAATTAATTAATGAAAGTCCAAAGATTTAATCTGATATTTTTTGGTTTGGCTTTCAAACCAACTAAGGCTAAGATAATGAATTTAAGGTTAGAAATCAAACATATGTTAAATTTATACATGCAAGAATTAAAATAAATTACCAATAATAAGCACTTTAATTTTACAATAATAGACATTACTATAATTATAATAAACCATTATATTAGATATTGTCAGTTTAATAAAATAAAATTTATTAAGATTAACATTTTATATATACCCTTTTGTCCTTATGTCACTATATTCATATATTTTTTTTATTTTTAATAATATTATTTTACAAGCGAGTGGTAAATTTTTTATTAACTCTTTATTTTAGCCTAGAACTCAATCATATTTACTTTGAAAAGATCAAACTCACCTAAATAGTATCAAAGCATCAGAAAAGTTATTTATAAAATGATAAACTACCCTGAAAGATGATAAAAAGTTTTAAGGATAAAAATAGTATTTTTAAAAAATTAAAAATTTTGAAAGATCCTCAATAAAAAAAATGCAAATTTAGAAAAATAACTAAAAAATATAGTAAGCTGAACATGTAAAACCACTGTATTTCAGAGAACTGATAATAGTTTTTGCCAAACATTTATGTGACTGATATTCATGTCTTACATATACATATATGTCTATTACTATATCCATAGCTTCGTTTTGCGAGATCCTACTTGGGCTTAAAGATTCTAAGGTTAAGTTTAAGTCCAATTGGCATATATTGGATTGTATATAATAGATTCAGATATATGTTGCATTATGCATTTTATTCATTCACAAAAATGCACATTTTTTCGGAATTGGATTTTGTCAAACTAACAAATATAAAACAGATTTATTAGTTATAACTTACATGTACGTGGCTTTTGAACTTTTAGATTCATCAGATATAACTTACAGATTCACCATTTTTGACTTATAGATTCATCATTTTGAAATTCATTATTTAGAAATTACAAATAAGAATGTGGGTTCGGACAGGGTTTTCTATCTTCATCCCAGATCCCACCGGGAAATATTTAGGGGGATCCCTGTCTTCGCACCACATGGGGACAGAGATCCCCGATCTCGCCCTGTTTCTCGATTTTTATTAAATTATTTTATTTTATTTTAATATTAAAAATATTTTTTTTATTTTAATTAATTAGTTAAATATATAATTTTTTAAGTAAAAATATATATTTTTTACTTTAAAATGAGTATTGTATTTTTATTTTATTATTTTTAAAAATTATTAATTATATCAAAATATAAATAATTATTTATATATAAATATATAACTCGGGGCGGAGTCGAAGGGAAAAAATACAAAAATTGTCATCTCTAGTTACAAGTTATCGTTTTGAACTTGTATTATAAGTTATAAGCTTATTATTTAGAACTTACAAGTCTATCGTTTACAATTTATTATTTTATCACTTATAAATTCATCGTATCCATTTTAAACTTTTAGGTTTATCATTTTAAATTTATAAATTTATCATTTATAACTTATAAATTTATCGTTTATATTTTATATATTTATCGTTTATAACTTACTGATATTACTTATAAGATAATCATTTATAACTTATACGTTTATCGTTTTGAACTTAAAAGTTCACCATTTTGAAACTAAAAGTTTATTATTTTAAATTTACAGATTTATTTTTTATACTTTATAAGTTTCTCATTTGCATATTCATTATTTTTACCAAATTCATCGCCATCAATTTCCAGCAACTTGATTTTCTCTCTATATATTATTTAATTTTAGTTCAAATATCTTTATTTTTAACTATTTTCTTTCATAAAAAAATGAAAATAAAATATTTTTATTTCAAATAACAATCATTACAATATTAAAAAATACTAAAAATATAATAAAATCTGCAAATTAAAAAAATTATCTTTCTAAAAATAAATTTAAAATTTACATATTTTTTTCTTTTATCTCTATTAATAAAAAAATAATAAATACATAATTAGAAAAATAATATCATACCAATTAATAACATATAAAATATTATATATCCCAGCTAATTTGCTCATAAATCCCTTGCCATTTTGGTATCCTGACAAGTGACAAACATATATCTGGCATTTGAGGACACACGGTCAGTGCATGAAATAATAGAAATATGACAAAATAAAAAAAGGAAAAAAGTATTTTGGTCCTTATATTTTATAAATTTATGCAGTTAAACCTTTTAATGAAAAATTTATTCAATTTGACAATTTGGAAGTAAATTTGTCCTTTAACTAAAAAGTTATTCAATTGACTACCGTTAATTACACGCTAAGTGTCTTATAAAGGAGCTGAGTGTAAATTTATTCAATTTGACTATTTTAATTATCATTAATTAAATACTATGTGTCTCATAACTAAAAATTAAATTGGTGCGAAATATTTGAATAAATTTTTAGATTAATTCTTTAATAAAGTGTGTACACGAAGGGAAAAAGAAGATTGTATTACAATTACAAAAATTGTGGATATTTGATATATTTATTTTTAAAAAATATGCTTATTCATATCTTAGCCTCGTGTACACTTACTATGCAAACAAAGTCATGAAAAAAGGAGTCATGAAGATATTCTTAGTAATATCGAATCACTTGTATTTCTTTATTTCTACTATTTCACTTTCTAAAATATTTTTTTTATTCAGTTTGTCTTTTGAATTCAATTTTTGTTTCATATTATCTATTTACATTTTTAAAAAAATATGATATTCTATCCTCAATATTTATTATTTATTATGTCATGTCAGCATTATTGTTATGTTAAATATTGACATATTATAGTGATATATGAGCATTGGTTGAATGGAGTTATATATTTATAAAATATAAAGGGATAATATATATCAAAAATTTAATTAAGAAGATAAACTGAACAAAAAATATTTGAAGGGACTAAATAACAAAATAAGACAAATGCAGAGAGCCTCTTATTGCTTTGTGCCCCTTTTTTTTCTTAAAAAAAAGGATATTATTAATTAAAAAAGCTTTTGTCTTTAAGTTTTTACTTTTATCTTGATCTATTTTTTCTTTTTCTTTTTTTTTTTGTTGTGCGCTATCGCTGGCTGGCAGTGGGCCCTCCACCATTCGTCATTTTCCTTGTGAAAAGTTCTTTTAATTAGTGGCAATAAGCCAATAACTCTCAACTACACTGCTAATTTTCAATTTTTTTGGAACTTGATTTAAATTTGTTTATGGAGTTTAACATGAGAAAAATAAAATTTTAATTTTCACTATTTTATTATTTTAAAAAAATAAAAAAATACAAATTGAAAATAATTGGAATTAGATAGTGAGAAAATATTTCTTATATATATATATATATATATATATATATATATATATATATATATATATAAATGAATTATGACTTCTACAGAAACAAAACCACCAAATGAACGTTGTCTGCTTAATTGGTTTTTGCATTGGGGAAGGTATGTGAACATCTTTATTAGGTGCGATAAAAATTTAGGTTGAGTTTAATTATTATTATTATTATTATTATTATTTACAATTTTAATTTTTTAAACTGAATAAAAAATCTTGATTTTTTCTATTATATGATTTTGTTGTAATATATTCTTTGGGAGAATTTTTGGATTGTTTGGTTCAACAAATTGACATCTTAATTTTCAGTTTTTTTAACCTATACTAAGCAGTACACGACTTATGATGGTACAATTGCCCACATTACATTTTAGAAACGAATTATATATACATATATATTCATAAATTTATAAAAAATTAAACAAATCAATTAATTAAATTAAAAAGCACACTAATTTCAGATATTTCATTGCTGTTACTGCCTAATTACTCCATTAATCTATAGACTTAGAACTCTTGAGTCCTAACACAATCTACTCACAATGTCTTTTTTTCTTTTTCAACTAAATCGATTGAAATTACTGTTATATATTCAAAAAACAATTTTAAATTTTTTTAATTTAATTAACTAATTTTTTTAATTTTTTATAAATTATTTTTTTCAAATATATTTTTTTAAAAATATTTATTTATCTATTTCTCTCTAAAATTAATTTTTAAAATTTAAAAATATTTGTTTTTTCTAAAATAATACAATATCAAACTGACCCACAGAATCTTCGGTTGGCCTATATGAGAACATCCATCATGTTTAATTTTTGAAGTATGTTTTTTCTGTCAAATTTAATTTATCAAGTATAATCCCGGCAATTAAATTCAGAACAAAATAGGGACCACCACAAAAATACGAAATCTATGCATACACCCAACTGTATGTACTGCATCAAACCATCATTGCCATCACAGAAACACATGCAATCCTCTGCACCGTCTTTAACACGTGTCAGCTTTTCACTCATTTCTCTGCATACAAAAGAAAATCCTATTTAATTAATTACATTTAGCTACTTCTTGTACTTAGAAACTCTCTCTCTCTGCGCCTGCGGTTTTCAACCCTGGCCTGAACTGCATAGGTCCCCACAATCTCTACCATTTTTGCTCATTTTACAGTAACACACTACCAACACCATCCTTTTCTCTTCTTTTCTCTTGTCTGATTTAATGAGCACCAAGCAATCTAATCAACACTCCCTCTGATCTCATTGATGCTGCCAATTTTTGCCACATTTTGTTAAATTGCTCCTTTTTCTCACTTTTTAGTTTTTACTCTGGTTTTTTTCCTGGAAAATAAAAATTGGCAAGGCAGGCTGTTTTTTTTTTCTCGGGAAAAAAGGGGAGATTTTTAACAGAAAGAAAAATGTTGGTATGTAGAGAGATTGCTTTATAGAGTCAGCAAAGTCACTTTCTGGCTCTCCTTTCCTTCTCCAATTAATAAGGTTGTCTTTCTAAGCAACCCTTCCCTTTGGTTTTGATCTTTTCTCTGAAGAGTAAACAAATTTTTTTTTTAAATATATATATAAGTATTCTGTTTGGTGGAGGAAAATGTACAGAAGCTGACCTGGGTCGGTACATAAAAATTGGATCTTTTACTTTTTATTTTGTTTATTTGGTTACCTGGTGGGATTTGAGTTATTTTAATTAATTTTAAAATAAATTGAGGATTTTTTGTATTCAGATTAATGGGGATTCCAGTTCATATCTTGTCACAAAAACGCGTTCCGTATCCGTGTTGATTGGTTCTCTCTTCTTGAACGTGGTGTTGCCGGTGGTTGTTTGCTTAGCATCGCTTTCAGATCTGCATTTTTGGCTCAGCTCAAGACACGCAGCCAAACATTCTTGCTGGTATTCCACACTTCTTTTGGTCTTTTGGAGTTTTTCTTCTCTGTTCAATCGCTGATGAATTTGCTGCTTTTAGAATTTTGAATTTTTTTTCATTACAGTTCCAATCAGGCTCATCTGTCATCTGTGTGCAAAAACATTGAACTATTCAGGCATTAAAACAGAAGATTTGACCTTATAGAATATAGTTATAAATGCTATTTCCTTAACCGACATGGTTCGATTCATATGCTCGATCTTTGTCTAACATTTGTTTTTATTTTGCAAATGATAACCGCAGATCAAGTTGGGATATTTGGTGGTTAATTGAGGGATAACTGAATCTTAGAGTGTTAAGGTTAGTAGTTCTAATGTTTGCTGCAGTGAAGAGCAGGAAGAGCAAAATATTTGGAGTTGAACTGGATATAAATATATAATCGTAAGCTATACTGCAAGTAACCTTCTGTGATGTGGCTTTGAGCTAAATCATTGGGTAATTTGAGGTCTTGGCCCTGAAGCTAATACATTGGACTGGTAGATGATGGCTTCCGGAGAAGGGAGGCGTCGCCGTGATAATCTTGTGCCTCTTGCTGCATTGATCAGCAGAGAGATGAGGAGTGAGAAGATGGAGAAGCCAACTGTAAGATATGGTTATGCAGCCCAGTCTAGGAAAGGGGAAGATTATTTCTTGATTAAGACTGACTGTCAGCGAGTACCGGGGAATTCCTCATCCACCTTTTCTGTGTTCGCGGTAATTCTTGCCTTCTCTTGCTCCTATTTTTTTTTTGATCCGCAGAAACTGCAATGGTTTTGTATCATTAATATGTAAGCATGTGATGTGGGAAATCTGGGATTGGGTAAACAGAATTGTTGTCGTTGCATAAGACAAGACTCTTCTTAAACCCTTTAGACTTGAATTTCCATTATTTATTCAGTTTCTTATGTTGGAGACCTTGATTAATAAAGCATTTTATTCTGGCATATGACCAAGGTGGATTGCTGCTCCAAACGAATGTAGTAGAAATATGTTCTTTTCAAAAACCATGTAGGTTCTGAATCTATTCATCAACTCAAGGAAAGGAAATGAAAAAAAGAAGAGGAGAAGCTGTAATTTTGAATGGGTTTAATGGTGCTTGAAAAAATTCTAGTATGAGTTGAATCCCTGAGTGTGTTTTCTTCTGCTATGCCTTTCTTGTTTGACGAGTTGGTGAATTTCTCTTCTAATTGTCAGATCTTTGATGGGCACAATGGAAATGCGGCGGCAATTTTTACCAGGGAGAATCTGTTAAATCATATTTTGGGTGCTATTCCTCATCGGCTTGGACGGGAGGAGTGGCTTCAAGCTTTACCTCGAGCATTGGTTGCTGGGTTTGTGAAGACTGACAAGGAGTTTCAGAGCAGAGGCAAGGAGTTTGGCCCCTATTCTTGACTGTTTGATTAGTTGTTATTCTCTTTTATACACTTTAATATTGTGGCTTTAGATTAACTAATACTTGCTTTTCATTTTTATGTCTTCAGGAGAAACATCAGGCACTACAGCAACATTTGTAATAGTTGATGGATGGACAGTTACTGTTGCATCTGTTGGGGACTCACGCTGTATTTTAGATGCTCAAGGTGGAGCTGTTTCCACATTAACTGTGGATCATAGACTAGAGGAGAATGTGGAAGAGTATGCTTCTAATTTGAATACCTTAGTATTTGTTCCACAATATGGAGCAGAAGATTATCCCTTCTTTTTATGCTTTATTTGCAGGAGGGAACGGGTGACTGCAAGTGGTGGAGAAGTTGGAAGGCTTAGCATTGTTGGTGGTGCAGAGGTGATTTGCTTTAAGATATTTCTCACATTTCTGAAAGCAAACATTCAAGTCCCTAATTTGCTTTTAAATAAGGGAAAGTCCTTTGAATCAATTTTGGTTGATATTGTGCTTATTGTTTACAGATTGGTCCACTCCGTTGTTGGCCAGGAGGCTTATGCCTTTCTAGGTCTATTGGAGATATGGATGTTGGAGAGTTTATAGTTCCTATTCCCCATGTCAAGCAAGTGAAGGTAAGCAAGGCCCCTATTCTACTTGCATCACGTATTCCTTACTTAATTATGTTGTCTTGAGTGTGATATTTATGCAATCATGCTGTATAGTATTTACTGCTAAACCTCTCTATAGATGAACTCTAACTTTCTTTCACCCACAAAAAAGCTGTCAAATGCAGGTGGCAGGCTTGTAATTGCTTCTGATGGCATCTGGGATGCCCTTTCCTCAGAAATGGCGGCAAAATCTTGCCGTGGGTTGCCAGCTGAACTTGCTGCTAGACAAGTTGTGAAGGTGATTATATTCTTCGCTGTACTGTTGCTCCTTACTAGTCCTATGTGAATGAGCAACTGCTACCAATTTCTAACTTTTAATAAATACTCAATATTCGTTATTGCTATGATTGATTGTTGGCTAAAGGATCAGGGGACTTAAAGGATGTTACATTTTGTAGGAAGCATTGAGGACAAGGGGATTAAAGGATGACACAACCTGCATAGTTGTAGACATAATTCCTCCTGATAATTCAGTACAGCCTTCAACTCCTCCAAAGAAACAGAACAAACTAAGAGCCTTGTTATTCAGGGAGAAATCACGTGATTCTGTGAATAAGCTGTCAAAGAAACTCTCTGCTGTTGGTATAGTAGAACTATTTGAAGAAGGCTCAGCAATGCTGGCCGAAAGGTTAGTACTACCATTGTTGCATTTTCTTGCATCTGTGGCTATATATAAATCTGGTGTTTTTTCTATTTCAATCCCATTTGTCTTGCAGACTGGGAAATGATGACTCGACATTTCAATCAACATCTGGTCTTTTCACATGCGCTGTATGTCAAGTAGACCTTGCTCCGAGCGAGGGCATATCTGTTCATGCAGGTTCAATATTCTCCACAAGCTCAAAGCCCTGGCAAGGTCCTTTCCTTTGTGCTGATTGTCGCAATAAGAAGGATGCCATGGAAGGAAAACGCCCTAGTGGAGTTAAAGTGGCATAAGCATAACTCTATTGTTTCCTTCATTTTTTTCATCTATTCAAATTTTTTCTTTTATCTGTAAAACCACAGTTGTATGTCACTACCATGATGCAGCAAATGCATATGTAATATTGAAATAATTGGAAATGAGTTTTAGCATTTAAGCTAGAGTTGGCTTAAGCACTACCCAGTCTTAACATTTTTTTTCCTTTTTTGACAATTACATTGGTAGAAAGAGGAACAGGGGACAATGATTAAAATAGTGTGAAAAAAATAACAATACCAACATGGGTGAAATACAAACAATTTATAATTCTGGTGTAATTTTGCATGGACCCTCAACAAACTTTAGCGGGGTCAGACTCTAATGGAATAAAAATTGAAAAAGTAAAAGCTTGGCAAGTTCAAACTTCAAAGGTTTATATCGGACATGGCCAATACTTGAGTAATCTCTTATATCAACAGCTAACAAGAACAGAAGCAAAAATCGATGGAAAAAGAAATAGAATTTAATAAAAAAAAAAAGCAAAATACGTACCTATTTATTATTTGTCTATAATCCTAAATTGGTGATAGATTTATGTTTTCAAGAAGAAGAGATTCTTGTTTGACAAATGTTTGAAGAAGGTAATTTTATCTTTATCTTAAAATAAATAAATAAATAAATAATGGATCTTAAAAAGCTCTATAGGATATAGCTAATAAAATCAGTTCAATTATTAGTTTTTAACTTGTGAAACTTACCAAATATCCTTTTGGAGGCTAAACTAAATTATTATAATATAAGGTTAAGAGCATCAAGAAATAACTCAAACAGACATTTTCTAAGGGCAAAGAAATGAAACGAAAACTAAGAGTAAGTTGCTACCGAACACGATGGCCCAAAGCATTTATGTCCAATAAATTGCGGAGACTAAGTTCTGGCCTTCCCTGACCCCAACTTTGTTGTCCAACTCTATAATATACTCCAACTTAGGCCATGTATGTACAAAATTCAGGCAACAACACGAACACAAATTATATCGTTTACCAGTATTCATTATATATTATTTATTATTTATTTAAATAATAAAAAAATTTTATTTTTAAAAATATATATAAAAAATAAAGGTACTTTTACACTTGTAAAAAAAAATTGGATTTGTGATGAAATATAAACTTAAATTCATGATATAAAATTGACCCAAAAAAATTTAAAAAAATTATTTCCCATAAGTATGGCATAATGTGTGGCTCCAAAAAATGATAAATTTATGCATTATATATATATATATATATAATGTGTTGCTCTCTCAAATATTTTAGTGGGATTATGCTGTTAGTAAAAATTAACATGAGAACTTCAGATATGAACTGTATAAAAAAATTTATGAAATAATCAAATCTCAATCTATCATATATATATATATATATAAAATAATAATTATTTTGTATACATATTAAGTTAAGATTGAATTGATTCATGAATTTTTTTAAGAACTCAATTTACACGAGAAAAATCACACTCAATTATTTTCTTATTTTGTAAAAGTTATATAGGAAAGATTGTGATATATAATCCCATTTAAAAAAAAACCATCCTAGTATAATTCAAAATAAAAATGATAATATTTTCTAATAAATTAAAATTATGCAATTCTTTATTAATAATATTCATTGAGATTGCAAAATGCTTGAGTGCCTTATTTTATGCTAATTCAATCATATTGTTAATTTAAGATTACTTTTTTGAAGGCTCAAGCGCACTGTAATGAAGACCGGACAAGCCAAATTTGAGTTGGAGCAGAAAGCTCCCCTCTGTCCCCCCAAGTCAAAATTCTTTTTCAACTTTTCTTTATGCTATTACAGTTATGCACATTGGAAATCGATTAATTTATTATTATTGTATTAATTGTTTGTTTGAATCTCAATAAATAAGATACAGTAAATGATTTATTGTATTTCACGTTGGAGACATAAAAGTAAAGTCATCTCCTATGTGAATTCCCATACATTCAACATCTCATTCATCATTTAATCCCCTCCCCTCCTTAAGACTCTTTGGTATTCGATAAATATATGAATATAATAATAAAAGTTCACAGCAAAAAAAAAAACAAAAAATCATTTGGGAGAGTTAATTTTTGTCGCTATTTATGTAATTTTCTTCGCAAATTATTTTATCAACGATTTTGGTATGGTGGATTGCCATTGAAAATACCTCTCTCACTAAGAATGTTTTTGCAAGGAAGTCATAGCAAAAACACTATTAACAAGGAGTTTGTGTCGTAAGTAATAATTTTGAATATTGTCAAGGATAAATGTTAAAACAATGAAAATAGGCTACAAGAACTCAATTGCAATAGTTATTTGTCTATCGCTAAAGTCGTTGCAAAAATGCTACTAATGAAAAGTTTTTGTGGTAGATAATAATTTTGAATATTTTCGCTAATATTTACAGTGACAAATATTTTATATTCATTTGGAACATTGTAGTCTAAAATGTGACATTAGTATGATGAAAAACTTCTCAATAATTCCTAGTTTCCCACATAGTCATACTTATTTTGTACTTTTTAATCATATTTGTATAAAAACCATTTAGAAAATCAACCTCAACATATTTGCTTGGCACCGTTCAACTTGAAATCTCTCCCAATTTATCTAAATTATAATCCCTTGAAACTTTGAAAAGAGTAATAAGAAATTTCTTATTTATGAGTAACTCGCAACAGAAAAATGTTGTCAAACAAATATCCAAAGGTTGAATTTCTATTGTTTTCATGCATGTACTCTCACCAGCGACCTTACATTGACTGGTTATTAAAATGAGGTATGCTCCAAATTTTTTGGATTTCTCAATTGTAAGAAAATTTATTTGATTACTTTAAGAAAATAAAACAACATTAAGGGTGTGTTTGAAATTAATGTTAGGCATTCAAAAAGTAGATTTTAAATTTTTTTGATTTAATTAACTGATTTTTTAAATTTTTTATAAACTGATTTTCTTATAAAAAATATATATATAATTCTTTTCAAAAACAGTATTAAAAATTTTAAAATAAATTTTTTTTTCTAAAATCATTTTGACAAACACAATGCTAAATGACCCTAAGTATTAATACTTTGCCAACAAGAAAATTGGTAATTAGATTTGTAAGTAAAGTACTTGTACTTCACGATTACAGAATTCGAATACTAGTATTTCGCTTGATATTGTCTACTTTAAAACTAATTTTTTTTCTCCACAAATATTCAGTTAACTGCGACTACATATAATAGTACTAATAATATGACATCAATTTTTACTGCTAAATTTTATTATTTATTTATGACCAACTTTTAGCCATTACTAATACTAACCATATAGCAATGAATTATCATTTTCCATCACAATTATTTAGTTATTGCGACAACACATTAAATATTGTCGAAAGTAATATTGTGTTAATTTTTTCCACTACAAATTTTATCATTAAATGCAATGATAAATTTTAAACTCTCTCAAATATTTGGTTTTTACGATGACATATAAATTGTAGTCACTGATAATGTGGCACAAATTTTTACTGTCAAAAATTTATTATTTACTTGCAACCAACTTTTATACACCATTGTTAATACTTATGGTAATAGTGATGAATCGCTATTTATCATCCCAAAAAAATATAGTTATTCTGATGACATATTAGATATTTTCACAAACTCTTTAAATTAACTATTATTTTGTGAAGACAAATTTTAAGCTCTCATAATTGTTGACTTAGATGACATAAATTGTTGTCACTAATAGTATGAAACCAACTTTTATTGCCAAAGTTTTAGTATTTATTTGCAACTGACCTCTTTACACTCTCACTAATACTTATGTTATAGCAATGATTTGGCATTTGTTGTTGTAAGAAGCTAGATATGCGAAAGAGTTTAAGATTTTATCGCTAAAAATTTGGCATCCAATTTTTTTATCCAAAAATTTAATATGAGTGACGACTTATTATATTATTTGCAGTGAAATAAATTAACTATTGTAATTATTTAGACTTTTTTAAATTATTTGCAATGACAAAGTAACATTGTTGTAAAAAAAACTATTAGCAATGATTTTTAGAAATCATCACTTAAACTTCGTCCGAAATGACCATTATTTTTGTGGGGGTTGAATTTAATTTGTTAAAGTAAATGCTAATATTTAACATAAGTTCGAGTATTATTTTAAGTAGGGGTGGCAACGGGTACGGATTTTGCGGGTACTCGCGTCAATTCGAATCCGTTTAAACCCTAATGGATAACCCTATTAGGATTTTGGGATGAGTTTGGATAACAATATTTAAATCTATCACGGGTTTGGGTAGGGTACGGGTAGAGACCTTCGGGTACCCGCTACCCGATAAATCCAATTATATATATATATATATATATATATATATATATATATATATATATATTATGCAATTTATTCTATTTTAATTTATTAAATATAATGATGTAATTATTTTTTCATATATTTTTATAGATTGATGAATTACAAATGTAATGGAAGTTTAAAATGTGAAATATAATTTTTCTATCATAATGAACAATATTTAATTTTATTGTTATTTTTGAACAATTTGATAAATTATTTTAATTTGAATGTGTTGAATTAAATTTTATGTTTTATTTGATTTTATAATGATTTATGGTAGATTATTTATATATTTATAGATTTTTAATTATTTAATTAGTTTGAATTTTATTTTATTTTAAATTTTTTTAATGATAAACGGGTAATTATTCGGATTCGGGTATTAATCGGAAAATGTAATCGGATTTAGGATGAGTACGAGTATTAATATTATAATTTTAAACTGGTTCGAGACGAGTTTGAGTATGTATATAAATAATCGAGTTCGGATTCGGGTAGGACAATTTTCGCGGGTATCTTACCCGTTGCCACACCTAATTTTAAGCAATGACTTAAAGAACCCAAAGTTTTACCTTGTCTCTTTGGACCAAAAAAAAAAGTTTAACCTTGCCTCACCTAACATTTGACATATATTATTTTTATTTTTTTTATAAAGGATATGAACTTGAAATTCTTTGGAAAAAAAAAGAAATATGAACATAAAATTTAGTAGGTTTTATATACAAGACTCTCTAATACATAGTTTTTTTTCCCTCCCGATAGAGAGCATTTTTCTCTTTGTGGAGTTTTTCTCCCTTAGTGGATGTGCCGCCATGGCAGGTTTCTTCTGGTCAAAATCCTTGTATTTACTATTCTCTATTATTAGTTTTGTTTGTAATTCTCTTTCCTTTCAAACATTGTTTTATAATGTATTTCCATATCACTATTATTCCACTTTCACTTCTTATCATTTTCTCTCATGCCCTATTCTTCTCATCTTTGTTTCCATCCTACTCATATTGATCATGTCGTATAGCTACTTTAGAGAGTTTATTTTTTGTTAGTTAGAGGATAATTGTAATTGTGAATGATTTATGGGATGTTGCTTATGAATGAAAAAGAAAATTGAAGATGTATTAAAGAGGAAGTAACATCAGTTATGCTCAGCAGTATTGCAATATTGGGATCGAGATAGTGAAGTGTTGAAGTAGAGCAACTCTTTATCCTTCTTTTATCATAGTTTAGCACGTGATGTACTTATTTAGCTTAGTAAAACGGTGTGTCTAAGAGTTATCTGTAACACCCTCTTACCCAAACCGCACGTGCCCGGATGCAGGGGCGCTACTGTCTGTCTTCTTTTACTTATTTAAATCGCTATTTTCTTTTATGTTTGCTACAGAGCTAGACATTTTTTTCATATAATAAATAATGTACATTTTATTTACATAAGATAGTATTTATAAATACCAATTTACTATTTAACAACTTTGAAAACTAATTTACAACTTATAAGTATATATAACGCGGAAAGCAAAATACAAGAGTTCAAAAGTTTGTGATCCACTATTTCGAGATCGGCTGCTTTAATTTGAATAGGATCACCGCTTGCTTTATCTACCACCTTCACCTACCTTTTTATATCTGTGCGGAAGAAAACTCTCACGCTAAGCTCTAAGTTTAGTGGTGAATATAAATAAGGCAATATACTATATCATGCAACAAGCATTAATATGTATCATTTTATGCATTAAAATGTTTGCATGTTATTTCTATCAACATGTTCCTATTTCATATAAGTATAAATATCATGTTCACCTATACAATGTTATTTTTCATTCATCTTTGATGGTAAGTTACTCTGTTAATCTCTTTATTATTATATCTCAATCTCATATCATCATCATTATTCATTTTTTTTTTCTCTTTTCTATTTTTCGACTTAGCTTCATTATCTTGCCCACATCACTCTAAATTCGGACTGATTGGATATGAGTTATGGATCAGGAGCGCTCCTAGAGCTATAGCCACCTTGTCCACTATCTGGCTCAACAGAGCTTCTCAAATCAATGACGCTTTCCGAGCTTAAGCCACATTGATTGAGTATTATTTCATCATAGATTAATAACCGGACCAGGGGCGCTCTTCGAGTTTAAGCCACATTGTCCTCAATTTATATGTGCTCATCAGAGCTTCTAAAGTCAATGGCATTCTCCGAGCTTAAGCCACATTGATCGAGCATCTCAGATCAATGGCGCTCTCCGAGCTTAACCCACATTGATCGAGGAATATCTCATATAGTACGGTAGAGTTCGCCCCTTTAATGATATGTCATCTATCCTGATTCTAGTATGCAAGTAGAGCAATGGGCATCTTCATATTTTCACATCAATCATATATCTTTATTTAATTTTTATTTTGCATCCATTTCATCATCCTCATATTATACATAACATTATCGTCATTCTTAAATTTCGACATATCAATTTTCTCATATATCAACATCTCAATTTTCTTGTTTTGCAAACATCTAATCATGCTCATACATATTGGATAACATCTTTTCATTTGTTTAACTAGATACATCAGTAGATAGACATATTCATAATTTATTTAAAAACAGAGCATTCACAGTCGTGACTACTAATTTATGTTCGTGAATTAGTTCACATCCGTAATCCAAAGTTGTGAACGTTACTGGAATAAATCGTGCCAAAAGCATTCACGGTCGTGAATACTCATTTGTACCCGTGAATGAGTTCACGCTCATGATTCCCAACCGTGAACACTTCTGGAATGAATAGTACCATTTCCACACCAAAGTCACAACCGTGATACAAATCAGTCACAACCGTGAACCATCAGGTTCACGCCCGTGATCCGATAGTCACACCCATGACTTTCGGCAGAAAATCTGCATATTCACATTTCATTCATTCTAATTACACCAAATCATATCAAAACACAATTCATGCATTTCTGGAGTCCTTTATTCAACATATCATGACTAATACATATAAATGCCTCAATCATAATTAAATTCTCTAACATGCATCACTTAATTCAACAAATCACAAGAAAACTCATTCTTTATCTCTAACATATGGTCTCATGCTATAGTCATCCTCAATGCATTTCACTCATCAATTATCATACTAACATGCATTATTTCAAACAAAGATAGGCTATTGCCTTAAGTTATGCATAAAGCTTAATCTTTCTCCTTCACTCTTTTAGGTAGCTTTTTCTTTTCCTTTGCTCCTTAGTATTTGTTTCTTGTCACTTGGAACTCCTACAACATCATAGATCATTATTATCATATGATTTTCTCAAGACCTTAAACTCTCTTATTCTCTCTCAAAATCCTAATTTCTCTTTATTTTCATATGAGTCTTGGATGAGTTCAAAATTCAAACTTCTTTAAAAAAAGATGATGATGAAGAAAAATCACTTCTTACCTTACTCT
Organism: Triadica sebifera; assembly: GCA_023653625.1. Lineage (NCBI taxonomy): Eukaryota > Viridiplantae > Streptophyta > Magnoliopsida > Malpighiales > Euphorbiaceae > Triadica > Triadica sebifera. The sequence goes on from CM042906.1 coordinate 19,045,495, forward strand.
TTTCTTCACTTGATCAAAATTTTGGAGATTTGCTCTTTCCACCAAACTTGATTTTTCTTCCTCTTTCTTGCTCTTCCCAGCTTCCTTAGGAGTTATGGACCATGAAGATCATATTGTCTTGATATTTTCCCTTTCTTATCTTCCTTTCTCTCTTTAAATTTTTGATTTGGATATGGAGGAAATGAGGCTGGCGTGACTAGCAAAGAAGAGAGAAAGAAGAGAGCAGAAAATGGGAAAAAGAAGAAAAGAAAGGAAAACATAAAAGTCCTCATGTGGGACCCATAATTTTTTTGACAAATTATTGACATTAGGCTTAATCACATCTAATTCTTGTTCTTCCTCATGCTATGGCCTGTCAAACCAATTTAAAATGTCTCATCTCTTATGTTAATTAGCAAACAATCTCATTGATCATTCAAATTTTTGGTAAATTGCAATTTGACTCCAAAACTTATCAAAATTTACAATTTAATCCTTTACCGTAAATCAATTTCTTTAAAATTTATAATCACTTAATTAGGCATATATCATTTAATTTAGTCATTACTTGATTAATTCCGATCAAAATCCGAATTTAAACTCCGATCGGTTAAACACGTCAATTTCGCAATACGTGCGACTCGGTGTCTAAATTAGCGGATATTACATTATCAGTATGGTACATTTTGTATTTTTGTAGAGTATATTTGTGGTGAGAATATTAGTTAGAGGTGGTTATCTTTATCCTACCTTAGCTTAGCTATGCATATAAGTTTTTTCCATCTTTCCAATAAGAGAGATTAGTTTTCATGATCATTTGTTATTCTTTTACTCAGAAAAAAATTAACATTATATTGCAATGTATGATCGACTTACTCTATGATATGTTGGGTGATACTAAGATTTTAATTATGCAAAAAAAAAGGTTTATGAGATAATATAAATCTAATCATGGGTTATGACATCGGCCTTATATGATTCATTAAAAACTAAGACTTAAATATAAATTTTTGTTCAAAAATATGATCCAAATGCATAAAAATAGCTTCATCAACCCAACCTGTAATATGTTGAAACTGAGTTTGGACATATTAAGAAATTATACAAGCTCAGCTTGAACTCAATTTGAGTTCGGTCATGAACTTGTAAAAGACGTAAATAAGAAAGACTTGTAATTTCAATTTTTTGGTTTTTGCAAAAATTATCAAAGCGCCACTTTAGTCATCATACAATTTTAATGAGTTGTATTAAATTTTATAATTTTAAATTTAAGATGCAGAAAGAAATTAAGGATCGAGCTAGTATCGATATTAAATACAATTGATGAATCTCAAATTTAGTAAAATAACTCTCGATATTTGTAAATTATGTATACTAAAAATACATTGAAGATCATACTGACCTTACTTTCAAGGGGTGAGATGAAATCTTAGAAATTCATTAGTTTTTAATCAGTAGTATCGAATTCGACTTCCGAATATGAAACAATTTTAGAACTTAAGAAATAATATTTTACATTCTTAATAGATCTATTAGAAAAGAATTCAAATTATTAAAGGATATTGAATGGTTTAGAAAAACGTATTTAACCTTCATGGTTCTTTTTGTCCTATGATAATACCTTGGAGATGCATAATTTAATTTACTTATTATATCTCACTGTCTATAATTTACAATTAAATTGCTTAGTTTCATGTAAAGTTTACTGTTAAATTTGACAAAAAATGAATAAAAACTCAAATAATAAAATTAAATAATTTTTATGTTACTAATTAATTTAATAACAACATTATTAATTCAAATGACACAAAGTGTAATCAACCATATATTCAGTTAATATATGTAGAAACTACTAGAGCAGCGGATAGTTACTTGTTGAGCATGAATCGTGCGCTTTCAATGCTTCAGGCGGAGACAAATTACTAGAACTTGACTTGGTTCCATAGTACGAACGCTTTTATTCTCTTGTGATTGAACAGAGATAAATAAATTCTTTTTCCGAGAATTTTCGAATTTCAGAGAAAACTCTTGATGAAAAGTTATCTCTTTTCCATATATCATTTCATTATTAACTTCCAGAATGGTTTAGAAAAATGTATTTAACCTTCATGGTTCTTTTTGTCCTATGATAATACCTTGGAGATGCATAATTTAATTTACTTATTATATCTCACTGTCTATAATTTACAATTAAATTGCTTAGTTTCATGTAAAGTTTACTGTTAAATTTGACAAAAAATGAATAAAAACTCAAATAATAAAATTAAATAATTTTTATGTTACTAATTAATTTAATAACAACATTATTAATTCAAATGACACAAAGTGTAATCAACCATATATTCAGTTAATATATGTAGAAACTACTAGAGCAGCGGATACTTACTTGTTGAGCGTGAATCGTGCACTTTCAATGCTTCAGGCGGAGACAAATTACTAGAACTTGACTTGGTTCCATAGTACGAACGCTTTTATTCTCTTGTGATTGAACAGAGATGAATAAATTCTTTTTCCGAGAATTTTCGAATTTCAGAGAAAACTCTTGATGAAAAGTTATCTCTTTTCCATATATCATTTCATTATTAACTTCCAAAATGGTTTAGAAAAATGTATTTAACCTTCATGGTTCTTTTTGTCCTATGATAATACCTTGGAGATGCATAATTTAATTTACTTATTATATCTCACTGTCTATAATTTACAATTAAATTGTTTAGTTTCATGTAAAGTTTACTGTTAAATTTGACAAAAATGAATAAAAACTCAAATAATAAAATTAAATAATTTTTATGTTACTAATTAATTTAATAACAACATTATTAATTCAAATGACACAAAGTGTAATCAACCATATATTCAGTTAATATATGTAGAAACTACTAGAGTAGCGGATACTTACTTGTTGAGCGTGAATCGTGCGCTTTCAATGCTTCAGGCAGAGACAAATTACTAGAACTTGACTTGGTTCCACAGTACGAACGCTTTTATTCTCTTGTGATTGAACAGAGATGAATAAATTCTTTTTCCGAGAATTTTCGAATTTCAGAGAAAACTCTTGATGAAAAGTTATCTCTTTTCCATATATCATTTCGTTATTAACTTCCAAAAGTTATATCTTTTCATAACTTTATATATAAAAAGATATGGGTTTGGGCTGGATCAAGCCCACATGGGCGGCCTATTACCATAAAACCCAACATCTCCCACTCGTCCAAAGTGGGCTTGGCTCAATCCAAATATCATCTCACATCTCAAACTTAAACAAAGAATCTTTCATACAAGCAAATGAAATGTGCGACCTGAAGCACACAAATTGTGGGAGCTCCAATACAAACCTAATTATAGGCCATATAGGAGACATCAACCCAAAGTTGTAATTATTTTCGATAATGTGCTTAATTACCCAAAGTATCTTTCTCAATACACTTAATTCGAGTATCATTCAATCTCTCATGAATCTATACTCAAATCATTCTTACAATCACTTGTATTCTAAGTTATTTATCATTTCATCAAGCGTAATAACTCCGACCAGTGAACACAAGCTGTGAGTGCATAAGTAAAGTACTCTTTCTTTTGCCCTCATATCAATCAGCTTTGAATTAACTCGTTTTTCTAGGAGTGTTCCGTTAAGTCGAATTATTCCATGACTATAGGATACATCCTAAGATAGCCAACATTAATTCATCACATCATGATATAGTCAAAAGTCACAAAGGGTAAAAGTTGTTTGAAATCCATTTATAGGATTTCTAGGACTCACATAGCGAAGAAGCAGGAATCCATTCTTTCTCTTCCTAATAGGTCGTATATCACATGCAGTATGAAATGCATGCTATGGTGGAGCTACTCTTTTCTTCTCAAAAATGAAAGAGTGTATGTCTTGCTCTTAGTTCAAAATAAATAAACATCATATGAGTATTAGTCTTGTCGCTCCAAATGCGCCAAACTTGAAATTTTTATTTATACATTCAATAATGTTAAATAACAAATTTCACACTCAGCTTCCTCTATATAGACACATGAATGGTGGGAAAAGTTATTCATGTTGATTCTTATATATATGAAGAATCTCATCTTGATTCTCATCAAGGCGACCTTATAAAAATGAATAAAAAACTAAGATCGCTTCCACTGCATCTTAGTCATTCACTTAATGCCTTTGTATTTATGGTCTCATCTCTACTCGCTCCATAGCGCCAGAGGTGATTACTCATATGAGTGAGTCAATCTTAGTCTATCGACATACTTATTCGAATTGTGCTAACTGGTATTAGCAATATAATCATATAATTGAAAAATCATTAATCAATTAAAATGATATATCATTTGTTAAAACCAAGTGATCTGACATAACATATTTTGATTACATTCTACATAAGCCTAAAGATTTTACGTGCCTTGCAAACGCATCCCTAGCTATTGGTTTAGTAAATGGATCTGCTACCATTTTGTTTGTAGAAATGTGTTTTAGAATCACTTCCTTTTCCCCAATCATGTCTCTAACATAGTGATATCTAATCTGAATATGTTTGGTCTTTCCATGATATTTTGGATCCTTAGCATAAGCTAATGCAGCCATACTATCACAATATATTGTCACAGGTTCAGATACCGACTTGACAATTTATAAGTGCTGCAAAAATCTTTTCAACCAAACTGCCTCTTGTATAGCCGAGGAACATGCTACATACTCAGTTTCCATCGTCGATAAAGCTATACAAGATTGCTTATTGCTACTCCATAAAATTGCGCAATCATTAAGCAAGAATACATATCCAGAGGTCGATTTGCGCTGATCTATATCACCTCCCTAATCAGCATCAGTATAACCAATTAAGCGCAAATCCTTCCCTTGATAACATAGAACATAATCTGAGGTTCCTTTTAGATATCTCAATATTCTCTTGACTGCCATCCAGTGTTTTAGACCTGGATTAGATTGAAATCTGCTTACTAGCCCAACAGCATAGCAAATGTCTGGACGTGTGCACATCATTGCATACATCAGACTACCGACAATGTTGGAGTAGGGTACTTTAGACATTCATTCTTTTTCATCCGATGTCTTGGGACACATATCTAGACTAAGGCTCAGATTCCTTTCGACAGGGGTATTCACAGGCTTACATTCATGCATATGGTAACGCTCTAACATTTTCTTTATATAAGTCTCCTGAGATAAACCCAGAAGTCTTTTAGAGCGATCCCTTAGGATCTTAACACCAAGTACATAACTAGCCTCACCCATATCTTTCATTTCGAAGTTCGATGATAACAATTTCTTGGTAGTATCAATCAACTTCTTATCATTTCCAGCTATTAAAATGTCATTGACATACAAGGACATAATTATAAAACCATTGTTAGAACGTTTAACATATACGCAATGGTCTTCCTCCATCATCGTAAAACCATCCTTTAATACGGCTTGATGAAATTTGAGGTTCCATTGTCTTGACGCTTGCTTAAGACCGTAAATGGATCTTTCGAGCTTGCAAACTTTGCGCTATTGTCATTTGAGTTCAAATCCTAAAGGTTGACCCATATAGATCTCTTCATCTAGTTCTCCATTGAGAAAAGCAGTTTTAACGTCCATTTGATATAATTCTAAGTCCATTCGTGCTACTATAGCCAGAATGAGGCGAATTGATGCAAACCTGACTACAGGTGAGAATGTATCTTCATAGTCAATTTCCTCTTTTTGTGTATAGCCCTTAGCTACTAATCGAGCATTAAATCTTTCTATTGTCTCATCCATCTTACGTTTTATTTTGAGAATCCATTTGTTCCCAATAGTCTTATGATTAGACGATTTCTCAACCAAATTCTAGACTTGATTGTATATCATCAAATCCATTTCCTCTTTCATAGCTTTAATCCATTCTTTTGCTTTAGGACCAGAAAGAGCTTGTTGTACTGTTTTAGGCTCTTCTTTATCTGAAGCAATCATAAAAGCTTCCCTCTCAATCTCAAATCGACGACGGGGAATCTTGTCACGATTACTATGTCGAGGTTGAGATTGTTCAAGGTCTTGCTCCATTGGAACAAAAACTGACATTCTTTCACTCCCACTTGGTTCAGAAGGAGCAATAAATTCTTGCTCTATGAGTGTTAAATCAATTATTCTTACACTCCCACTAGTCTCATGATCTTCCAATTCATAAAATTGGAAATCCTTATTTATCTCACCTCTTTTAGGAAAGTCCTCTTCTAAGAAAATGACATCTCGTGACTCAATTTCTGTTATTCTTCCATTTGTGTCTTCTCCCAGAAATACATATCCTTTGGAGAATTCTGAGTATCTTATAAAGATACATTTCTTCCCCCTCGGACCAAGTTTTCCATATTCATGGGAAGTGTTGTGGATATAAGCTGCGCAACTCCATGGGCGCATATGGCTTAAGTCAGACTTTTCGCTTTTCCACAATTCATATGAGGTGGAATGAACAGATTTCGATGGTACACGATTTAGAATGTAGGCAGCAGTCATTAATGCATCTCCCCAAAAAGAAATTGGTAAATTAGCCTGCGCCATTATTGACCTAACCATGTCCAATAGGGTTCTATTTCTTCTTTCTGCTACGCCATTTTGTTGTGGAGTAGAAGGAATAGTTAGCTGCCTAGCTATACCCTTATCATCATAATAACTTTTGAATAAATCAGATAGATATTCACGCCCTCGATCGGTCCATAATGATTTTATATTCAAATTCAATTGATTCTCAACCAATTTACTATAATGTATGAAGCAATCTAATGCTTCAGATTTATGGGAGATCAAATAAATGTGACCGTATCTGGTGAAATCATCTATGAAAGTGATGAAATAGCGAGCACCATGTCTTGCTCTAATATTCATTGGGCCACATATGTCATAATGTATAAGCTGTAAAGGAAATGTGGCTCTTTTGGCTTTTCCAAATGACAATCTTGTTGCTTTTCCAGCTAGGCAATGCTCACAAATAGGCAAATCTATTATCTTAACAGATCCTAAAAGACTACCTTTTGCTAATCTTTTTAAACGATCTTGCCCAATGTGTCCTAATCTAGCATGTCATTTAGTATCATTAATTAATGAAACATCATTTGAATTTTCAACAAGAAATATAGATTCCTTAACATCCATAAAAATAGTGTCTAGCACTATAAAACCATTCAACATATGTCCAGAACCATAAAAAACTTTGTCCAAAAATATTTTAATACAATCATCTTCAAAAATAATTTTGAAGCCAAGTCGTAGAAAAACAATAATAAAAACTAAATTTCGTCAAATATCAGGAGCATAAAGCACATCATGGAGATAAAACGTGCGACCTCCTCGCAGCACTAGGCTGTAGGAACCGATCCCAAGCACGTCAGCCGAAGCATTATTCCCCATATATATTTTTCTACTCCCCTTTGGAATTCGACGAAATTCCACAAAGGCAGATCGGCCCCTTGCTATGTGGTCTGTTGCTGCTGAATCTACTGTCCAATAAGGAACAGTTTCAGCTAATATCAAGCAACTACTAACATATAAATCCGAGGGACTAATTTATTCATACAATACTTTTGGCTCAGTGCAATCACGAGCAAAGTGACCATACTTCCCACAGTTGAAGCAATTCATATTCTTGCCTTTCTTTCCGCTGCGTTTCCCAAGCTTGCGCTTATTTCCACTAAATTTTGTCTTATTCTCTCCCTTGCCTTGCCATTTGTCCTTACCTTTCCATTTCTTTTGCCCAGAGCTAGAAAGCCCTTTTGCCTCTTGACTCAGTCATATAAGCCTCTCCTTCAGGCTTATCAGCGAGAAGGCGATCCTCCTCTAGCTCAACATGTCGGGCAACATCATTAAAAGATTTTATATTATCATTATGGGTAAGGTTGACACGCATGTGTTCCCAGGCTTTTGGCAGGGAGCGAATCACAGCTTGAACTTGTTGCTCGTCAGTCATCTCATGGCTAGCACCTTTCAGTTCACTTATCATGTTAGACATGACAGTAAGGTGTTGCCTCATTGTATAATTAGAATTTTTCTTATAGGCATCAAACTTTAGAGTTAACTGACGCAGACTTGTTGTTGAGGTTCCACCAAATTGAACCTTAACAGCATCCCAAATTGCTTGGGCTGAGCTGTGCTTTTCAAATCGTAGCATCAAGTCATTTCTCATGCTGCTCAGCATTAATATGCGAACAACTCTGTCCTTGCACTTATAGGCTTGATATGCTTCCATATCTCGCCTATGTTGAGCAGTGTTTCCATGCTCAGGCTCAACCATTGGTTGTATTAATGTTTCTAGCATATCTTGCTCTTCCAGGAGATACTGAATTTTATGATGCGAAATGTCATAGTTTTTATCATTCAGCTTATCTACTTTATTCAAGTCAGCAATAATGCTTTTTGTTGCAGTCATTTCAACTATTTAGAAACAATGATTATAATTAGGATTAACACAATTCTTTATTGATTTTTATCAATTTCAAGTCACAAATCTTTAAATTAATCAATAATAACCTAACACAAGTAGTAGAAACAAAAAAACTGTATATACAGTTCAATCAACTCCTACTAACAAAGTCCAATTATCATTGTTTAATTTAAACATGTGCCAATTAATTCTATATTAGATGAGATTCATTAATCTACCAATCTAATATTCCCACAATACATTCATTATATAATGTAATATAACAACAATAATATATATGCATCAAAATAAGATAAACATCAATTACATGTTCATATTTGCATATTTTCTTCCAAATTTCTCATCAAAACAGTCACAAAAATTTTGAAAAAATATCCATTAAATTGAAAATTAAATTTTGAGAATTATAAAAAAATTTTGACCAAAAAATATTCGTTCACGCGCCCCCACGTGCCGAACGAAATCTGTCCCACACGCCGCCACACGCCCACACGTGCCATCACGCGCTCACACGTGCCTTCACGCGCCACACGCGTCGTCAGCATTGGTGGACCAACCGGAAGATGTCACATGGCCAAGCGTTCCACGTGTCATGGACACGTGGCAAAACCGTCAGAAAACCGTTTTCTTCAACCGTCAGTGCGTCACGCGCCGAGGCGGCGCGTACAGTACACGCGCCATTTTTTGGGGTTGTTTTTACAACGATTTTTGAAATTTTACACATTGTTGACGGTTTTAAAACTACTATGACCATTTTTATTTCGTTTCAATATCATTTTGGCCATGTTTGAACAACATATACACAATTTGAGAGCGGAAATCGTTTTAATAATCATTTTAAAAAAAATATATACAGAAACTTTAAAAAATCATAAAAATTCATCCACTCATCAGAAAATTATGAAAAAAATACTCGTTAGAAAGCTTGTGACGAGAGCTTTCCAACGATACTAAATTAGAAATATGAAATTTAAGAATTATTTAACGAAAATTGAAGAAATTTCGAATTTGCATAGTAAATTTCTCCAAAATCATCACAATTATGATTTTAAGCACAGAACCGCACAAAACGGGTCTGATACCAATGTAGAAACTATTAGAGCAGTGGATACTTACTTGTTGACCATGAATTGTGCGCTTTCAATGTTTCATTCGGAGACAAATTACTAGAACTTAATTCGGTTTCACAGTACGAACACTTTTATTCTCTTGTGATTGAACAGATATGAAGAAATTCATTTTCTGAAAATTTTCGAATTTCAGAGAAAACTCTTGATAAAAAATTATCTCTTTTCCTTATATCATTTCGTTATTAACTTTAAAAATTTATATATTTTTATAAATTTATATATAAAAAGATATGAATTTGACCTGTATCAAACCTACATGATCATTACATAAAACCCAAAAAAATATATATATATACATATAAAGTTAGAAACTCGGGGTCCAAATAAGAAGACAACGATAGGAAGAAACAGGAGGTTTTGTAGGGTTTCTATTCAATCGATGAGAAAGAGCAAAAAAGCAAAAGCTTAAAAGTTAAAAAGGCAACAACTTCGAGGAGGAAATCTTCTCTCTCTCTTCCCTTTATTCGGCCACCCCCGAGGCAAAGCAAATTAAAGTTCCATTGCATCCAAATCACCAATAATATTACCCCTTTCCTCTCCATTACAATACTTCAACTTCTAAGTTCCAAACACGGCCTTATTTGAACTAGTAAATGAGTATTCCTTATATAAGGATTGGGCAGCTTTTGATTATTCAAAAAAAATTTTAAAAAGCCAATAAATTGAAAATTCAGTTAATATGAAGAATTAATTCAGAACGTATATACTAAAATTTTGAAAAGCTGCAAAATACTGTCTAAAAAGCTGCATATCATAACTCTTACTATCAACATCTCTCATAATAAAAATAACATTTTTATTTAAGAAAAAAATGAATAAAAATAAAAATTAGAAATGGTGAAAAAAAAGGAGGAGAGGGTAGGGTAGGGGCACGCGTGTCAGAAGAACATGCAAGTACGGAGATGTTCCAATTATAGACAAAATCAGGGCGCCATAATCCCATGATTGCTTGAACAGAACACAATAGAATTATCAACTCTGCTACTTAAGTGATACTGTTGCAGTGCAAGCTTTCATGCTCCATGAAGATGCGTTACATTATTACCGTACGACAAACGTTGGTTGAAGTAACTGTTCGCTAATTAATAAAGCAATGAGTGTTCGGACAATTGAAAATGTAACTGTTTTAACTTTAATTTTGGCAAATTACTCGTAATTAAGGCCAATCACATGCATTTCTCTTGTTTCTGTCTATTAGTGTGCAGAATTCAGTCATTTAGAGATTGGTTTTGATTTTGATCAATATAATACGTTAGAAATTTTTTATTATCAATTTAATTTGTTCGGTTATTATAATAAAACAATCATTTTCAGTAAAATCAGTCAGAAATAACAATGGGTAATGCATTCACAAAAGGATTCCATGCTCGAATCAAATTTTGTTTAAAATTTATATACTCAAATTCACTTAAAGTTACTCTTGCATTATCTGTAAATACTATCCAAAATAATTAGATTCCTATATAACTATCCATTTAATAGTAATCTTTTTAATAAATAAATAAAAATATAGAAAGACTTTATAATTCAAATTACATTCATATAACACATATTCAAACAATTGTCTCAATAAATCAATATATAATTAAAATTTAATAAAAATATTAAAGCTTAAAAATATATACGGTCAAATACCTATATCTGAATCTAACAAATATATTATATATTATTAATACCTGAATCTGTCACAAACTCACGTATTCACTAACCTAATTTGACTTAATTACCCTGATAAATATTAATAGTACATGTTGTCATAATAATTGAATTTTGAGAAATATTTTTTTAATAATATATAATTTTTTACAAGTGGCAAATGCAATCCATATACTTTCTTTTTTTTTTTTCAAATTATCTATGTTTGACTTTTTTTTTTATCAATTACCTCTCAATGTTACAAAATTACTTTAATTATGATCCAGTTTTATTGAATTTTTACACTTAACATTCAAAAAAAAATTTCGTGACAATTTAGTAAAATGATAATTTGCTGATACATATTTAATATTTGATGAAAATAAATGGGCTTCATAAAAAATATAATATTTTTGACTGAAATAAATAAAAATCTTATCTCAAATCTATTGATATTATCTCATGTCTGTTGGTTATAAAATTAAACTACTGTTTATAATGATTTTAACAATTCTCCTTATTAGAACTAATTTTTTAGTGAATTAGATACAAAAAGACATATTTTAAAGATAATTATATATGGTATTAGAGTCACACGATATTAGAACACTTGCAATTGGTATTTTTATAGTGACATGAATCATTCTCTTTCCGAATTAAGTACAAAATTCACAATTTTTTACATAATTTTTCAAAAATAATAAAATAAAATGGAAAAAATTTAAATAAAGATTTAAAAAGGAAAAAAGAAAAAGAAAAATTGATTTAGCAAGTTGACATGATATTAAAATTGATTGAAACCTTACCAAAAAAATTTTAAAAAAAATTGATTGAAAGTGGAATAGCTTCAAAAATAAGAGTTAAAAAAATTTATTTGATAATACTAACCAAATTTTCTAATATTGAAAACACATTTATTAAAAAAAGTACAGTAGAAATTTTATCACTTAATTTTTTCGTTACTATTTACATTTTAGATTTCTTTCTTGAACGGAAAATTTTATATTTTAAATTTGAGAGTAGTTTTTCTCACTTCTCATCTCTTCATTTACTTGATTGGATTCATTAATAAAAAAGAAAAAAAAAAAGATAGGCCAGTTCACAAAATTTTATATAAACGGAATCTATATATAAAATTAAATTAAATTAAATTAATAAAAGCCTCTTATTAGTTTGACTCCACCCTATATAAAATTTTCACAGCTAACTCAATAATTGTACAGAAAATTAAACAAATGGACGAAAAGCGTTACAAGAAGGATATTATAGTCTTTGCAGTAACAAATACTCCAATAACCAATTATCCACTTCAATATCGTTTTCGCATAATGATTAAAATAATGATGGAATAACTCTAATTTTATATGAAAATATTTTAATTGACTAAATTATTTTATATCAATTCTTTAAGTATTTTATATTATTATTTTTTATTTCATTTGTGTTTAGAGAAATATATATGGAAAAGATAGAAAATAATAAAGATAATATAAGAGAACGGTAAAGTGAGAAAAAAAGATTAATACTTTGTTAGATTTTTAAAAATAGATTTAAAATAAAATAAATATATAAGATGTGTTTGATATTGCTGTTATATATTTAAAAAATAGATTTAAAATTTTTTTATTTAATTAATTGATTTTTTAATTTTTTATAAATTATTATTTTTAAATCTATTTTTGATAAAAATATCTATTTACATATTTTGTTGAAAGTTTTTAAAATTTAAAAAATTTAAAATAATTTTTTTTTAAAAATATTTTTGACGAATCGGCCATAATAACATTTACTTTGGAATGAGATAGAAGGGTAACTATGCAGTACAAATACAACACGTTATAAGCTTTTTCCGTTCACCTAGCTCGATCTATCAATTTCAATCACCAGTAAGCAGCATTATTTTTCATTTATTAGCATAAAGACCCTTCATTTCCTCATTAATTACACCCTTATCCTCCTCTCACCACTTCCCTGTCTTCACTTCACTAATCCCACCGCTTCATAATAAACTCACTCGCGTGCTTAATCCCTCTCCAGTCAGCTGCAGATCAACAATGGTGAAACCCATTTCCCTAGTTCCACATTTCACCTGCTTCCTATTATGTCTTTGTTCAATTCTCCTTCAAGCTTCTCCAAATCCAGATTTGGAGCACCTAATGCAGTTCAAGGCCGCATCGGACACCGCCAACAAGCTCACAGATTGGAACTCCACCGCCGACCCATGCACCTGGACCGGCGTTTTCTGTCTCAAGAACAGAGTTTTGCGTCTTGTTCTTGAAAACCTTGGCCTCAATGGCTCATTTCAGCCATTAACGTCCCTCACTCATCTTCGGGTTCTCAGTCTAAAAAGAAACAGCTTTTCGGGATCGCTGCCGGACCTCTCTAACCTCACTGCTTTGAAGCTTCTATTTCTATCTCATAATGACTTCTCCGGTAACTTCCCACCCTCTATACAATCCCTTTCTCGGCTTTACAGGTTGGATCTGTCTTACAATAGCTTTTCCGGCAATATTCCCGCCGCAGTACTCAACCGTTTGACCCATTTGTTAACTCTTCGGCTTGAAGAAAACCGGTTCAATGGCTCTATAGCCGGTTTGAATATCCCAACTTTACAGGATTTTAATGTCTCCGGTAACAACCTTTCCGGTGAAATACCCAAATCATTATCGGGTTTTCCCGAATCCGCTTTTGCTTTCAACGCTGGTCTCTGTGGCAACCCAGTGCAGATATGTAAACCTGTAGCTTCCAACCCGATACAACCCAGATCCAACGGAGCTATTGCATCGCCATTTATGCCGGGAAATAATCCAACAACTGTAGTATCATCATCACCAAGCTCAATGCCCCCTAACAAAGCAGAAAACGCTACCCACAATAAAACAGCAAAAATAAGCTCATTAGCACTAATAGCCATCATATTAGGTGACGTTCTGATTTTATCCTTAGTCTCTCTTCTACTCTACTGCTATTTCTGGAGAAACTACGCCGCCAAAATGCGAGACGGAAAGGGCTCGAAGCTTCTCGAAACGGAGAAAATTGTGTACTCGTCGAGCCCGTACCCGAACCAACCGGGTTTCGAGAAGGGTCGAATGGTGTTCTTCGAGGGGACAAAGAGGTTCGAACTGGAAGATTTGCTTAGAGCATCGGCGGAAATGTTGGGAAAAGGTGGCTTCGGGACGGCGTACAAGGCGGTGCTCGACGACGGAAATGTGGTGGCGGTGAAAAGGCTAAAGGATGCAAATGTAGGTGGGAAGAGAGAGTTTGAGCAGCATATGGAGGTTTTAGGAAGATTGAGGCATCCTAATCTGGTTAGCTTGAAGGCTTATTACTTCGCTAGGGAAGAGAAGCTGTTGGTGTACGATTACATGCCTAATGGTAGCCTGTTTTGGCTTCTTCATGGTACGTTAATTACCATTCTTTTATTTCATTTATCATTATTATTTAACTTCTTACCAATAATTTTAAAGCATCTGCGTGAACTCGGAATTTTCTTAGGAGCCAAACACATTTTTGTTTTTTTGTTTCTAGGAGCCAAACACTTAATTAATTAGCATAGTGATTGTATATTCTTTTTAATGATCATTCATGATTACCGGGGGGGTTCAGAGAAATTGCTTTTGTGGATTCTAGACTAGAAAAGGGCATAAATTATTTAGAGATCAGGGCCTAGTTGGAGGGGGAGAAGCTTTACCGCCAGGGTCCACATGGAGCAGGTAGGATTAGTGGGTCATGCGAGAAATGGGGTTTTTATTTGATCTTCTTTTGCATTTTTTACTCTCGAAGAAACATGGTGTGCTGCGAAGATGAGCAGACCCTCAGCTATTATGACCCAAGTAATACGGACAAATTTCCAAGTTTGGTAGAAAATAATGCAGAAGTTGCGCACCTGATTAGTGGGAGTGTGAGGTTTTGGTTTTGTTTCAAATGGGGGATTGTGTGTGGGGTCCACATATGGTTGCCTTAAATTTTTGTGCTGCATATTACAACGCAGCATTAGAGTTTACAGACAGGGGAACAGTTACATAACTCGACAAAAAAAAAAATACTACTAGCTCGGATGCGTTATTTGGGAATTGGGATTCCTCTCTAGAGGGAGAGAGGGATTAAAGGTCCAGACAGATAATTGTGGTATTTCTTTTTCAATGGCTTTTTTCTCCATTTTGTTCTTTACCGGGTTTTTGGTCTAAGGCTGTCTAACCCCTTTTCCAGCTAATATTATATATATATATATATATATATACGGCCAACAAGCAAAGTTCAGCTCACTCAGACTTACACGTAACATCACATCGGCTCACCAAGCAATGCTTTATGCCTTCTTCCCCTTTCTCATATGGAGAAGGGAAAAGAAAACATTTGATCACCATATTTTCTTTCATTTAACTTTACGACAATTATTATTTTTATGATGAAATTAATAGAAAAATATCTTCTGTGGTGTAGTTCACCAACTTAAGACATCTCACGAATCTAATCACAGAATATAATGTACGTAAAATAGTTATTAATATTTGAGTTATAAATTCTTTCATGAATTTGATCTAATGAAAATAAATAAATAAATCTAGTCCTGTCTATTTGGATTAAAAGAAATTTATTTAGATTAGCCTCTCTAAACAATTTTGTTTAGAAATAATTGAATTATTTTTGGATCAATTTAAGTATAGGAAATTGAATTATTTCCATAAGCTGTTGGCTAAGATCCGGACAAAATTTCGGATACGCAAGTACCCCAACTAACGGGACTTGTTATATTCCGTGCATGCAATAGTGATATATTCACGGTTGAGGACTTGCCTGATGCGTTGTATTTACATGGTGACAAATTTGAAATTCGGATGAAAACGAATGGGCTTCTCAGAAATTTCATTTGCAGGTAACCGTGGACCTGGCAGAACTCCATTGGACTGGACCACCAGGCTCAAAATGGCAGCAGGAGCAGCCCGTGGGCTAGCATTTATTCACAACTCGTGCAAGCAACTTAAACTTTCCCACGGTAACATCAAATCCACAAACATCCTTCTAGACAAAGCCGGCAATGCACGTGTCTCCGACTTCGGCCTTTCTCTCTTTGCATCCGCCACCGTATCTGCTCCAAGATCCAACGGCTACCGTGCCCCGGAATTATCATCCGACGGCAGGAAGTCAACTCAGAAGTCCGACGTGTACTCATTTGGGGTCTTACTGCTGGAGTTATTAACAGGGAAATGCCCTTCCGTTGTGGATTGCGGTGGGCCCGGGAGTGGGTATGGTGGCGGGGCCGTGGACTTGCCAAGGTGGGTCCAGTCAGTGGTGAGGGAGGAATGGACGGCTGAGGTGTTTGATTTGGAGCTGATGAGGTATAAGGATATTGAGGAGGAGATGGTGGGGCTGTTGCAGATCGCGATGGCGTGTACATCATCGCAGCCTGATCAACGGCCCAGGATAGGCCAGGTGGTTCAGATGATTGAGGAAATTCGTGGGGTCGAAGTGTCGCCATGTCATGATTCGATTGGCTCTGTGTCTGAATCGCCTTGCATGTCTGAAGATATGTGTGGAGCTAGCCAGTGATTGATTTCTTCTTCCTCTTCTTGCGGTTCAGTGGGCTAATGGGGAGTTTATCTAATTATAAACTAGTGAGATGGGATTTAGTGTAAATCGAGGTGGGCTTTGCTTCGATTGCATTTTTAATTTGAGATTTTTAACCACAGTTTCCTTGATGGGCATTTTTAGCTTTAATCAAATGAAAGTTTTCTTGCTTTCAGTCCTTTGAGCATGTGAACGAAATATACATCATGAAATTGATTAAGTATTGAAGTCCTGAATGAAACAATGTTCTACCAACTTAAGGAAATTTTTGTCTAGACCAAAGTAATAACAAGATGATCTATAAATAAAACAATTTATATGCCCTATTAGAAAGATTAATCCAATCCATAATGCCGTACTGGAAAATACAATACTCTGACCAACCATCAGTAAAAGAAAAAACTATAAAATTGATGAACATAGCCCATGGAAAGCAATAGCCATCTTTCTAATCCTCAAGCTACCAACAAAACATATATGCCATTTTATCCCTCTATTAACTAAAAAAATTTGTAAAAAAAAAAAAAAATTTCCATGCCATGAATCCATTGATTCTATAATTGACTTCATTTAGTTCTTCTATCACTGTTGTAGCCCTTCACTCTCATTATCTTGACGTGGATTCAGATTCTATATTTTTTATATGTAGAATTAGTCTGATTAATTCAGATTGTATTAGGTAGGATTTTGAAAAGTATCCAAACACTCATCCAATAGTATTTAAAATAGTTATCCAATAGTATTTAAAATAGTAGTATATTTAGAATTTAAAGAGTTTTCTACTAACTTATGATAAATTATCCAAAATATAGAATTAATTACCTAAACGGCTAAACCAGTTGCCAAAACAAAAGTGATTTGAGTGCTGAATTACACACAAGATTTCGCTACTTAGAAACATTCATCATGGTTTTTGATAGATTGGCGCCTTGCTTTTCTCCTCTCTCTCTCTCTAAATTCTTTTGAATTTTTCCAAGAAAAAGTAAATGTCATGCTACCGGGGAAGCATAATCATGAGGAATAGGGAATAAATATAATTCTTATGCCAGCGAGAGCTTGTATGAAGCGAGCTTTGTAACTTTTTTATGTTATTATAGGATATATGGGGTTTAAAATTAATCATTTTATCTCGTCTGTCTGTAATAAGATATCTGGTTTTCTAAAATGTGTATTCATTTCAAGCTGAAAGCCTGATTGAAATCAATATGGTATTTTGATACATTATCAGGCTGCATTTAGAACATCATACGTTGATCTTTCATCCACATAAAAAGTTTAGTTGAAATTTATTTAGTGCAAAAGAAACTGAAGAAGAATAAATACTTCTTTTCTTTCATGTGGGTATTAATAAAAAAATACAAATTAACATCTCAACTTAGATAGCTAGCTAGCTTTAATGGAAATTGAATGAGTAACTCCTTGTGTACTCGAGCATTTTTGACTAATGAAAGAATAAAGAATCAGTATATCTATCTGTTAAAATGCATGACTTTGGGTGCGAACATGAGCAGCCTATCCAGAGCAGTAGGCAAGAATTTCCTTGCAAACAAGAAACAAGTGGTGCTGCTATTCCCATTATACAAGCATTTGCTACCGCTCCTCATCCTCTCCAGGAACTCAACTGTAACCTCCGATCTTATAAACCGAGTCGGGTGGGCCCCACCTTTCGACCAATCGACCTGCGTCAGGCTCCTATTCGAGTTCCTCTCCCAGTGTTTGATGCTTACAAATGTTGGCAGATAATGTTCATCTGCATAACATGAACCCTTGCAGTACTTTTGGAAAATGGGGAAATATTTCTCATCCGAAACAACTTCGATTGCAAGTTCTCGATCCATTTCGAACCACTGCGAGCCTTTCCTCCATTGATGAATGCTGATTTCAGGGCTCATCTGCGGGCTATAGCGGCCTCGGCCGACAGGACCCTCCAAGTCATAGGCCTCCACAAATGTTTTTGTAGAGTTCATTAGGTAGGAGTAGACAGTGGAGAAGTTAAAGAGAGGAATGCAGGACTCTGAGAGCAGAACAAATCGCTGGTTTGATATATCAAGCAGTGCATTAGCTAATAAACGTCTCTCTGCTTCAATCATGTTCACATTTCCCCACTGAACACCCTGCAACAATTGTGTACAAAAAATTTAATGACCATTAATTAGTTTATGGAAATTTAATTTTACAAAGTCCCCAATATTAATGGAAATTAAATTCTTTAAACTATTTAGTTAATGATACACATATTTGATCATTAAACTGATAGATGATAATTTGATTTCTTACACCATAAATATCTTAATAATAAATGAGAGAAATTAAGGGATGAAAATTAAACTGACCTTGCTGGGAATTCTTCTGCCATGAAAAACAGAACTTTGAGGCTCTGGTTCATTGTAAGAAGGATTTGAGTGCACATAAATAGAATACGACCCTTGATGGCCCTTGAAGAATTTCTCCCACAATGGAGTCATTAAAACTGGACCTCTGCTCAAGAACAAGAAGGCTACCTTGGGAACTCTATGAAATGGATATTTTGGTCTTTTGGGAGCCATTGAAGCCCTCCATAGCAATTCCTCATCTTCCATATCATGCTTAACATTTTCAGGCGCCTTCACATATTCTTTCAACCCCAGCCTAATGCGAGGCGATTCAACAGCTGTCTCATTCTTCACTGATTCTTCTAACAATGGCCGGGATGATATTGATATCTGTGTAAAATGAAAATTGAACCAATTGTTTTCGATGTACGAACTAAGAAGGAAACCTGTGGCTATACCACAGAAGAACAAGAAGATGAATGAAACAACATTCACAAGTTGTAATTGGGCATAAATTGGCTTTGTAATTGAAGTGATGAAATTTTGTTTTTGACTCCTCATTATAGAGGAATAGTACTGAAAGGATTTCTGGGTTTTGATCCAAAATATTGTTTAGAAGAAAGAAAACAAATAGTCTTGAATCGAACCGAATCGAAAGCCTTGTGCCTTTCTTGATCAAAGTATAGTTCTTTTTTTTTTTTTTAATTTCTTTGAGCTCAAGAGATGTCAGTTACAAAGGAAAAAAAGAAAGATGAGAGAGTAGGAGAGAGACACGGACAGAGAAAGCTTATAAATTATATTAAATGTTTCTATTCCGTTTCAGCAAATTAAGATAAACTAAATCTATGAAAACTTGTTTCTGAGGAAGTAAATAAGTAGTATAACATACGACTAAAAGCTTAAATAAAATCAATGATGTAAGAAGTAATTCTAAGAATACAGGAGAATCATGAGCTTAATATCACATATTATATTTCAATGAACATGGGGAATCTTGCTCCGGAATGATGGCTTTCTACTTTTCTAGACCATATACATGCATGCATGGGGGAGGACTCTTCTCCCTTTCAAACTCATTATATTCAAAGATTTGAAAACACACATACATAAGAAAAAGTATTTAGTTTCACATTTTATTTGAAATTGCTATCTGCAATATTATTTTGCTGGTTCCACCATTCAAATATGTGACAACTGATGTCTTTTATTCAACACTGGCCAATGGTAATGTAGTTTGACCTGGTACGACTCTGGAAGGAGAAATTCTGTAAACCCATAAGTACAAACAAGACAAAAAAGCCCATAAGACTAGACTTTGAAAAAAGAAAGCATGTGATCATAATTCATAATCAAATCAAGAAATTAAGCCGCCAGTTAATACTACCTTTCCAAATAAATGTTGCTTGTTTTTCTTTTGGGTTCTAAAAAAGAAAGTACTTTACGTGCGTTGTGTGGTCAAGTAAGGCTCCCATTGGCGACACGCATACACCAAACGTGTTGGACGGAAAAATTGTTACAAAATTTCCTTAACCATGTCATGAGATGAAAAGTCCACACGGTCCAAAGATTCTTTTAAGTTTGATGGAGTAATGATTACAAGTATTCCTGCGTACTACCCTTTGGATTATGAAATTCGATGGCAGCACATTCTTGGAAATTTCTATTATTACTAGAAATTTTCAAAAGATTAACTTGTAAATAATTTACTCACTTTCCCCACAATTAAATTGAAAAAACATGTAGTAAAATACTACAATTCTCACATTAATTTATAATTATTATTAAGGTTATTACTATTATTAGCAGGTTAATTATTTCAAATTCCATCTATTTGACCAATTATATTAGTATACCCTTCAATTTCTTATAATTGATTATAACATCCTTTTATTTAATAAGATGAACCATTATTTCCTTCTATTATATTTTTCCATTAGTCAAAAGTTATTTTTATTCATAATACAGAATTTATCCTTAAAATACTATTATCATCCCTTCACAAAAGAATTTAATTGAATCAAATAATTCAATAAAGAAATCAAATAATATAATAAAAATTATTATGTGAAATTTAACTACTAAAAATTTAACTTTAAAAATCGAAAAAATAAAAAGATAAAAAACCTGCCTCCCTTTTGGCTTTTCCACCATCCAAACAGCCTAAATCCAGACAAAAACCAAAATCTTAAAATGAAAAAAAAAATCAAAAAGAAAAAATTTAAAACAAATCTCCACCAGATCAACATCTCCAACGCCATTTTTGCCGCAACATCCATCGTTCTCACCAGCAGACACAGTAAACACTATTGAACCTCATCACTGCAATACCATTCTCAACAATAATACCATCATCAATCTCGCCAACAAGACCATCACCAACTTCGGGCCACAGTAGAATCCACCCTCCACTTCCATTAATGTCAAAAAGAAAGAGATCCAAAAAAAAGTACATAATAAAATAAAAAAGAGATAATGTTGTCGTTGCCTGCAATCACCTATTATTTGTTGTCGTCGCCTGCTGTTTGAACGTCACTAATAACTTTCTCTTCTCCAGGCCAGAGAGACATTTCTGAGAAACCAAAACAAAAACTCCCATTTGATTCATTGCAAAATCGTATAAAGCAAGCTTTTTCTGGTGATTTGTGGTGGAATAACTTGTTTTGATGTTTGATTGGGGTAGTGGGCTGGAGAGGGAGGAGGTAGAGGAAATGATTTATTATTATTATTATTATTTTGTTGGTGGTGGTGTTATTGTAGCGATTGGATAAGAAAAGAAAGATGGAGGACAGAAAAAAAAAAAATGGTGGCGGAGATGATGGTGTGCGGCAGAGATGACGGTGCGGTTGTCAGATATGTTAGGGTTATTAGTTTCCTAATTTATTATTATTATTATTATTATTGAATTAGGAAAGAAAAAAAAGAAAAAAAAAGCTCAAATAATTTAAGCCAAATTTATTTAATTAATTAAATTGTCACATATTTAAAAAAAAAGTGACCCACTAACCTTAAACCTCCAAAGCGAATGCTTATATGTTATTTATTTACTTATAATAGCAAATAATTTAGAAGATTTATTAATAAATCAGGTGTATTTTAAAATTTATATTTTTTAGATATTTTGGATTCACTCCTACAAATTTAAATACATTGTCATAAAATTAACGCAGAAAAGTTATGATTCTTGATATAATACATACATGCTTACTATACATATAAAGTTAGTAATGTGAGAAAATCATATAAAAAATTTTAAAGATTTGTTTTTATAACTAAAAGATCCTTAATTACAATTCAAATTGGAATAACTTATTTCAGCCTAATTGATTAGTAAATACAAATAGGAAATAATAAACAAGAAAGAAATGAAAAATAAATATCTATAATCAATCATATATAATTTTTGAAAATTTATTTTTATAACGAAAAGATCCTTGATTACAATTCAAATTGGAATAATTTATTCCTTGCAAATTGATTAATAAATAAAAATAGGCAAATAAACAAGAAAGGAATGGAAAATAAATGTTTATAATCAATTCTAAGACCATTGTAATTCAAATTTGCAAATAGGAAGAATAATATTTTTCGCTTGAAACTCCTAAATTGATGAGATTCCATATATTATATATAGCGAACCATCATGATAAACACAAGTGAAAAGAATAAGAATTATAAAATCAATAAGTCCTGTTTATAGATTATTCATAAATTAAAATTTGTTTATTGTTGCTTTTGATTTTAATTGCTATGTATTTATTCCAATGGAAGACCTTCATCCCTCTTGATTCCAATGAAGTTTGTATTTAACAGAGTAATTAAAATACAGCAATGCTAGCTACTGCTCCAGCAGGAAGTAATTTAGATATACTTAGCTTCTCATCCCTTGACAGAAACCCACTACTACGGTATGCCCACATCCATCTGGCAAGGAAATGACGTCCACAAGTACTATGGAACTTCTGAATTGAAAATTCCTGAAGAACAAATTGCACTAGTTAGTGGAATGGTCTCAATTCTTTTTTACTTTACTATTTTTCAATAATGATTTTGTTTGCATGAAGTAAAATTAGTATGAATGTGAAAATAATCACTTGAAAATGTATTGCATATAAGTTAAAATGACTGGGAAAAACTAAAGACGTGGTATGACGACCGTAACGAATGTCTGCTCAATCCGAAGGAAATTATGCAGAAGCTTTACAGAATTATTATGAAGCTAGACACATTAGTTGGGATAGAAAGATTTGAAAGAACTCTACTCTAAACTAAAGACGTGGTACAACCTAATAAAGGTAGTGAGTGGGCTAAAGAGAGCAGCTTTCCTCGCTTAAATTTGTCCAAGTCGTGAACAAATGTAACCGCACTGCACCTGCAAGTATCCAGAGAAAAAACCTGCATGCTCACGGTGGAATTGTTGGAATTTGACACAAAAGAGGAATATGTCATTATACAGGTGAGTGGTTATTATTAATCTAATGTTGGCTATGCTGTGTGGATGTTATGAAGCAGAAAGAACAAGCTGGTATCTGGATCAGCACAAGCAAAACATCTTTGAACAAAGTTCAATCACTATGCCCAATGTGTCAGATGAAAAAGAGCAAGGACATAGCAGCAATTAAAAAGTGAGCAAACCCCTCTTGACTGTTACCGAAAAGACCATTGGATTTCAAAGTAACACAATCTAATTCAAAGAATTTTACCTAATTGAGCTTGTCTAGCATGATTTTTCATGGTAGTAGGATCACTATAACTGATCCAATTAGTTCCACCGAATAACACTTTCTCTCAATCACATATGCTGGTAAAAAAAAATTCAGTTATGAAGCCAACATTACATTGGAAATGGTACAAATTCTCTTGCTCTGGAACAAAACAATATAAGAGTGTTATATGTCTCATTGCTTCACTGTCTCTGTTGTTTTTGAGTGGGATGGATAGAGAAAATCAATTGATATTTTCTATAAAACCCAAATCTCACTTTCTGGTGGATAAGTTTCTTATTCTAACAACTATTATTGTAAGGACCACATAAGTTACTCAGTCCAGACATTCAACAAATATGCGTCCAGACAAAGGCTGTTATTTGTTTATGTGAACTGAAGACTTTCTTTCAAATAATTAAAGAAAGTGAAATGTGAGCATAAGAATTATTGTCTATGAATTAACCAAATTTAAAAGGGAAAACCATTCTATAAAACCATACACTTGCCCCCATATAAAACCAGGGAAAGAAAACAGAAGCATATGAGTGGCAGTTATTACCTTCAGTAATTTATTTTGCTGCGCCAGATGATCAACATGAAGTTGCACATTTGATGAAGCATGAATCCAAACGCTGCAATCAAAATCACTATAGCAATTATGTCAATCAAAGTCTTTGTTCCATTTTCAGTAGCATTCAAAATGGCTGTTTCTCTACTTCTTCGGTTCCTAAGAAAAAGAAAGCTGCAGTATTAGTTGCATGTAATTGATAACCATGCTAACAAAAAAATATGCAGCTTGTTTCACTGGGCTACAGACTATTTTGATTCAATAATGAATACATTACTTCTTGGCTACAAGAAGTATGTATCATTCACGAAAGTGGTGAACCAAAAATGAATGTTATACCACTATCCAAAATTGATAAGTACTAATTTCTTGGCCGAATAGACCAACCTGAGATCTCACTGGCATAAAGGAAAAAAAATACTGACAAAGAAATTAAGTACTTATCAATATGTGAATCTCTATATAAAATCTAAGCCAAAAGCAAGATCCACATAATTATAGATATTGCTCTCATATCTTATATAAATAAGACGTTTCTCTCAACTTTTCACTTCTTTCGCAAGATCCGCATAATTTTATGGGAAAGAAAGGTGAACTATTCCATACTTGAGATATGTGCAAAGCATGTGCTTTGGCCACAGATTGACTCTCCCATGCATCGGGATCAAAGCATGTGGGGCAAGCTCAATAAATTTGTAAGTTGACTGAAAATAATCCTGGAATAACAACAGCAACTTCAAAAACTCTATATGAATTAAATTTAAATGCGTAAAGAAACTCAAATCTATTGTATTCTTTCATCTTCTTTATTTTTATGCTTTATTTTCCATAAAGTGTTCTTGTTTATTTGCCCCAGCAAGTTCTTGCAATCACAGTTACAGGATAAAAAAGACATTTGCACACCCCACGCATCTAGAGATGTGAAAAGTAAACATAAGACATCCTTTCTCTTCCTATTTCGATGGTGTCTTGGAAGATGTTGGATGAACTCATAGTAGTGCTGCATTTGTCTATATTGTGCAGTAAGAATCTAAATCCACAATACAGCCCTCATGCTAACGGTAGTTATTGCCACTTCTTAAAGAATTGTTTTCCAACAATAGCTTTTCAATATTCTGAAAAAGCTATGGTGAGATACCAGAAAAGTTGCCCAGGGAAGGAAACAGCAAATATGACCACATATACAATTGAACTTACTAAAAAACGAAGGGGGATAGAGTAATCACAGAATGCAAGTACTATTACATGATAAAAGCAACCAAAAGATAAGAAAATATAAGGAAGAATGTCCAAAAATACACAGAAATCCATATAAGACTGGACAAATAAATCCAAGAATTGAACAAGTTCTTCAAATTTCCAAATGTTAACATGCTAAATGCAAGTTGCACCCAGGCCTAGAATTTTCATCGTACCATGAGTTCCACTTGACCTCGGATGGAATTTTTCCCTATGGAAAATGAAAAATCACCACCACTCTTCCTTGCCCTTTCCATCTAACCAAAATATCTGCATCTGTCTGCAACAAATGTTAAACATTCCAATTTACAAGTCACATTTTTAAGACAAATACCATTTTATAAGAACGAAATCTGTTAACACCACAATAATACAAAAGACAGAAATCACAGAACTATAATTCTTCTTAATATTTTATATAAGAATGAACATCAGTAATAACATAATATCTTTAGGGCTTCTTTATCTACCTACGGTCATATTCCCACCAGAAGTAATGTCCAAGAGAGCAATTCCTTGACTGCAACAAACCCATATATAAATTAGCAGTTTAAATCTGAATTGCCAAAAGATCTTCTATAAAAAACATTCAAATAACAATGATTCAGATTTTTCTGGAGAAGGGTGGAAGACAATTCACTCCAAATATTCCAGCTATTGCACATGTACTTTTGCAATTCAAATAGTAGGTTAGTATAAGCAATATAAACATATTAGGAACTGAGGATGCTGTGATGTCCTATGATTCTCATACTCTAAATCTTAGAATTTTTAACCTAAATACGATTCTCCATTCATATATATAAACAAAAATTTACAATGAAAAGAAACGAAATATTTCAAACTTGAAACAGAAAAAGAGACAAAACTTCCTGCAATGAAGTACCCAAATCCTTTCAACTCTTGCGTGTGGCTATTTTTAAAATGAATATCAACATAAATTTGGGGTTTACAAGCCACAGCATGAATCGTTTGTAACTATTTATTTACTCTGTAAATTAAGGATCAATCAATTATAGTCTTGTTTTTTTTTTTTTCACATCTAAATATAGACAAAAGTTGACTTATAAAAATTCTAGACACTACCTTGATTTGCTCCAAGCAAAAATGCAAATACACAATACAAATATCACATAACAACAAATAAGGTTGCTACAAGCACAAGATTGGGATTTCCTTGATATTAGGCTCTAGATGGGCAGATGCACCCAGTATTGCCTTCACATTTTAATGGGGCTGTTTCTGTGATTTGAAAATATGACTCTAGGTCATGATGGACAAACCTACCATTGCACCAAAGATAACTATCAAAGTAAGTGTTAAAGGCTGGTGACCAGCTGCTGGTCCTCTTGGCTTCACATAATTACAGTTTCCTTTTATGAAAATGGTAAGTAATCTTTGCATCATTTACAAATTTCTTTAACACAGGGTTGAGACTGCCCTGAGAACAGTCTTTTAAAGAATCTTACCCCACACAATGATCACCTACAATCAGCGAGTGGGTACTGATATGAAGCAGTGCTACCTGACTGTCTGTATGTCCCTCAATGAAGAACAAGATGGTATTTGGAGTCAACAACTAAAACGTGGCAGCTTTTCTTTAGGGGATGATAGTAAGGTTTTATAAAATTCTAAATGATTAAAACAAATTGAGTAAGTTAATTGCATTCAATCAGCAAGAAGCCTTTACATTGAATCATTAGGACAAAGACAATAGAATTTATGACCAGATAAGGCTTATGTAATACTTTCCAATAACTTGCCACTAAATGAATGTTATATTTTCTCTAGAAATCACAATCCCTCATCAGAGATATAACTTCAAAAGCAAATAATCTTAAACAAGAATTTACCGGAGCAAAAATGACTTTTAACTTTTGACCACCAATGCAAATGTCTTCTCTGCCAGAAACTGAGGTATAGCCAAGAGATCAATCCTCTAGAATCATATGAAGTCCATTCAAGTTTGTTGAAATTATGGCATCTAGGTGAAAACAAAAATTCAAAAGAAAAAATTATGATGATAATTTTTAAATAATTTTGAATTTTAGTTTTTATTTGAATAGGTAGAAATCTAAATGAATCTATGATTATTTTCATTTTTTTAATTTAAGTTTTAGTTTTAACCATCCTTGAATTGATGGGATATTTTGTTATTTTTTTTCTCTCTATATATATATTCAACTTGAATGGAATAAAATGTGTAGCTTCAATCTTTCCTCAATTTCAATATGCTGCTTCTACTCCAATTTTGTTAAATTTTTCCAACGATGTTCTGCAAACTGAATGAGATAGGAAAGATAGGTGCACAAAGTTAGATGAAGTTCATGAGTTTCTGCGATGGGACACTGTGTTTAGTATCTAATTATTATCACATTTATCATTTGAAGTCTGTTCCTGTTATATTGAGAAAAGACTAAGCTTACAAACATGACACTGTAACACTGTCACAAAATTGTTTTATCAGAGTCAAAATGGAAAGTAAAAGTTTTTAGTTATAACTTATAACCTTTACCAATGCAGCGCATGGTGTTCTCATGTGCTAATAAAGTAGCACCAGGATTGCATTTTTGGATGATAGAAAGACCTGAAACAAATCATGTCCAGTTCAGAAGCTCTTTAGATTATGTGCGGTTTAGAGAACTTGGATTTTGATGCAGATATGCAACTTAAATTCAAATAATTCATTAAGCTACATCAAGTAAGACATACAGAGCAAAACATATAAAAGCATAGATATAAAAGGATGCCATTTTTGCTGCATTTGATAGCTTTAAGGGCTTATCATATTTGCCAATCACCCTGCTGGTATTTCCATTATTGTTCTAGTCATTCTGAAGAGAAGCTACGTGCAGCATAGAGATACTGTGAAGTAAAAACAGCTAAAGCAGATTAAGAACCTAACTTTCTGGACAGAGCGGTAACAATTTTCAAGAGCTGGTAAAGGGAAAAAAAGCATATTGATCAAGTTAATAAATTGATAATGACAGTCAAGAGTAAATTATTTAAGCCACTAAAGGGAATTTAGGTGACATCATAAACATCAGCACAAGGAAATATACAAAATGAAAATAGGGACATATGCCCAAACAAATTCATAGCATAGTCACAGGCAATGGTATTTAAGTTGACCTCAGATCAATTACATGAACTTCTAATTTTGTTCCTTTAAGTGTCATTAAGGATAGATCAAGTCTGAGAAGTACCTGATAAGAGACTTGATGTGCGATTTAAAGAATTTTTGGCATAAAGTTAAATTTCTTTTTTTTTTTTTGGGTCAAGTTAAAGGTTTACCTTTCTAAGCCTTGAAAGATAATAATAATAAAAAAATTAAACACATTGCTATAGATTCAAAGAATTTTTCTTCCATATACTAAACTAAAAGACTGCTTTGCAAATTTGACATGATCTGTTGAAATATTTTTGATTTCACAAGATTCAAACAAAATAAATCCTGATTTTAGGTCATTTTCCTAAATGAGAAAATCATGAAGACAATGGGTAATGATCTGGATGCATGCTTTTCCAAATCCAGCAAGGATCAAACAAAATTTTGAATTGTAACAGTTAGAGTTCCATTATGAGCTTTTATCCCGTATATAACTGCAAAAATAGGTCAAGAAAATGCAAGGCATCTAAAGATACATTTCCAATTCCTCAAAGAATCATATCTGTTACCATGTCTGAGAAAAATGGGGCTCAAAAAGAAATCACTTATCAAAGACATCAAACCAATGGTCAACATAAAAACCAAAATACCTCTCCATGAAAATCAGCAAAGCATCCTGGATCCACTATTAATGCATCCCCACAAGCTATAAAATTAGGATCCTCGCATGTATTTAAGACATTTTGAGGTGCAATTATGACCAAATTGATTGTATGAAAAGGCTTTGTTTTCCTACTTTTCATAGGCACAAGTGTGAGACCAGGAGGATACTCCTAAAAATGAGAGTTAACATCATTGCTGCAAAAGTATAGTAAACATTTCAAAAGCTGCATGTAAATAAGAGGAAATATAACATGGTTTTTCCAGTTTAAAGGGGCAGATTTAACATCTTTAAGGTTTTGACAAATCTCAGAAACGAAGATATCTGAAAAACAAATCATTAAATTAATGGCAAGTGCATCTGATTCAAATTCTGTTTCCTTAACAATATTTATAGAGTTCAAGGTGCCTATTGTCCATAAAAGGACCCATCCAAGTATCCAACAGCAAATATAGAAGAAGCATTCTAACAGACTAAAAATTTTAGTGAAACTTCTCACGAAACAAGGCCAAAAAAATTGAAAGCCTGATTTTTCTCTCCCATTATTGGGATGTTTTAAATTATATAGAACCGGAGTCTAAAAGCGCAACTAGCTGGAAAAATTGGAAAGTGTCCAAGTCCAATTACATTTTCTGGTTTTCATTCCTGCATATGTTACAAAAATAAGTAAAGAAAACACTAAATACACCAAATAAGCTCTACAAAATAGCTTTTGCTTCCAGAAATATCTCAAGAAAACCTCCGGTCACACAAGGTGGTATCACATATTGAACTAACCTCATTAGAAAGAAGATGATTCCTTTTGGTTCAACAAGAAAAACTCTCTATAACATCATGCTCATCAGCGTCATGACCAAGAGTGACTTGGGTTCCAAAGCACAGTAATTCAATTACATATACATTTATGTCGCTTATCGAGGAAGATATACGAACTCCAAATTTTAATAGGCAAACCGGATAAATTTTCACTGCCGGTTGACAACTTTCCGGTGACGTACCGTCGTACACTGTGTGAATGGGCAATCCTGGTCCAAAATCAGGTTCCTTTACCAATTTGAAAAATCTCCACTCTCCGCCATCAGTTACCTTAATCCCCACTTGCTCCAGTACCTTCATATTCCCAATTCTACATTAAAGGAAAAAATAGAAAAAGGGAAAAAGGCAAATGGGCAAACACCAATACTGCAGCCACACCCAGAAAGTTCAACTCCAAAATACCCAGTTAATAACCATTTTCAAATCGTATTTCCTCAAATTGAAGCCTCCGAATAGCGATTTCATGCCTTCAATTGCAATTGCAGGCTCTGATTCTTCTTCTAGAAGGTTTAGTTTGGTGGATGGCAAGTCCCAGAGATCAGAATCAACAAAAGAATCATATTCTTCGCCGTTGAACTTTGGAGGTGGGGTTTGTTTTACTAGTAGAAATTCGGCTTCATTGACATCGTTTTTAAGGATCAAAGCGAGATTATAAGCGGCCATTTTTTGTTTGATCCAGAATTTTGAGAAAGGCCTGTGAGATTGAAGCGCTGAAGCTGGAGGGAGGAGTTAGTGTTCAGGGTCTAGGTTATCAACATATGGACAGATGACGAGATAGGTGGCAAATTAATGGGAGCGGTAGTGAAGGATGAATCTGGTGGAGTCTGGTGAGTGCTAAATGAAGAAGAAGAAGAATCGGGTAAAAACTGAAAACAGACAGGCGGCTTCGGTTGATATTATGAGTAGAAAAGCATGGATTGGGCCTTTTGCTGCAGTTCGGACCTTTTCCCGTTTTGTCAGTCTAATCAGCTCTACCTTCAACACCCACATAAATTTTTGGGCCGAACGAATTGGGAAGCTAATAGAAATGTCTAATGGCAAATGGGGATCTCTTGGATCCTTGCACATTATTTTATTATATATATATATTACTAAAACTCTTCGTGGAGAGTAACAGTAACTTTTGTTTATTTATTTAGTTTTTGTTTTTAAAAATTAAAATACATATTAGAATTAAATCTATAAGTTATTTAGGTTAAAAAAATACAAATTTATACATAATTTTTTCACACAAATTCTAAATATTTATTTCACATATCACTATAACAAGCAATTACCTCCATTTTCTACAATTTTTTATCCTCATCTTCTATAACTCTCTATCAATATTTTCAGTCTGCTGTTTTCACTTTGAGCAAAATTTAAAATTTAATTTACTGTAAAAAAAAAGTCATAATTCTACTTTTCTTTTTTTTTTAAATTATTGACTTTAATTAATTTTTTTATTTTATTTTTTCTTTATTGACTAAAATTGTTAAAGATTTGAAGTTTTGTATTACCAAATATAAGTTTGAGCCATTATAAGTCATCTATATTTTACAATAATAAAAAAGGAACTATGATATCTATTAGAGAAACACATGCATTATGATATAGAAAACGACTACTTCATTTTTATTTTGAACTATTTGATAAATTATAATTTATTTTTCAATTTTTTTTAGATTTTGACTTTACATGAAATTTGAATCTTATATATATATATATATATATATATACACACACTAATCTATCCTTCTTGAACTATTTATTAATATAAAATTTATAATAATTTCTAAATTATTTAATTATATTTAACTTTCTTTGAGAAAAAAAAAGTTATTGATTCACAAACCGTAGAGTAGCGCGGATTTCCTGCTTGTTTCATTCTATTTGGCTTCTGGCAGAACATGGACATGGAATTTAATACCAGAACATTGAACATTTTGTGACCATAAAGATTTCTTAAGTATTCAAAGATTCATCAGTTTAATATTACCAAATTGATTGTTATTTCAATATATATTTTTTCTTCAGGAATTTGTATGATAGCTATACTTAAAAGCAAGAAAACAAGATTAAATGCATCGTCCACTATTTTGAGAGGATATCTGCATGTACACCTGTGGGCTTTGTCTCTTTTGAGAGAAAAGTTCTTCTTTTGGAACAATTTCCTGAATGTATTTCTTACTCCAAGACCCATTTTTGGAATGAATCTAAAGCACCTCTCTGCCCTCGGGAGGTTTTGTAGCATCCTTAATTTGTTGACTAGCTTGATTAATTTCAAAGTTCAGTGTTTCGTGGATAATAATCAACTAATGCGTCTGATTTCATTCTTGACTTGTGGTGGAAAATCATTCCCTGCATGTCCTTGACAACTTTTTTAGGTCCATGATTGTGGTTTTATAGAAATAAATCCAGAGGAGTTCTTGAAGTGGATTTGGCTATCAAGTAACTTGGAGGTGTGCAGGTATCAACTTTTATGTGCAATTTCAGTTTATTTATTTTATGGCTTAAAAATTAAAAATGGAATCCTCTTGAAAATGTCTTCACATCTAACTCCTTTCATGCGTGATTGGTTGCATGCCACTAGGGCCATTAAATCTCATTTATATTATTAAAATTGCATTTTTTTTGTTGTTCTTATATATTGTCTTGTAGGAAGAGATCCGTTTCATGATCAACTCAGAGTTAATTTCCGGCATGATTTTCTTGCCATGCATGGAATACAACGAGGCTAAAGAAATTGTTGGAGCTGAAAGATTCTCTAATTACACAGGTTTAGTATTACACATGGGATCAATCCAAAACGTTAATTGAAATATATATCATATCACTCTATTTGTTTTACATGTTAGTGTCCTGTGCTTTTGAGCTGCTAATTCATAAAGTTACTATTTTCAGATTTATTATAAAAGCTCTCATGCATGATCAAATATTAATTAGTTTCCATGGATATGTCAGTTATGCAATTGTTTTTTTCCCTTTTACTTATATATATGAATATCGGTAAAACTTTTTTCACATGTTCATAATTTGCAATCAGCGGACAAGTTTTGATAAATACTTTTAAAAAATCCTAAATTTGGATTTTTCTGTATTTTTACCCTAAATTGATAAATATTTTATAGAAAATTCTAAAAAGGAAAAAGCCCGACAAACATTAATATCAAATAAAAAACAATGAGAAAGAACTCCCTTATTCCAAAAAAGATAAGAAATACTGCTTTGATTCGCATGGGATAATGGGTAGAGCAGAACTTACTTGCGACAATGTATAGCCTTATGTTCTGCAATCGAGGCAGATCAAGGATTCGGAAGTCAGCAGACTGCAATTGGCAAGCTCCAAAACCTGCAAAAGATTATGATTCTGGTATTAAAGAGGATGCAGACACATCATATCATGTATGTAGAATGGGACATTCATACATCCAACATATAACTATGAGATATTGCAGCCATTGAAGCTGAAGTGATGCCCTCGCAGCTATGAAGCTTTACAACTGTCAACATTGGCAGTCTCACAGACTTAATCACAGGGAAGCATGTCAGACAAACAATTTGACATGTCTAAAGACTCCAGTTGCTTAAGAATATGGAGATTTTTTATAACAAATATAAAAAAACCTCATTTCTAGGTGGAAAAAAAAGAGCTCTGACTTAAACTAAAATCTGTGTCAGCTGATGAACTAGAATTGCCAGCATCTGAAGACAGCTCTTGCATAATGGCAGTCACTGAAGGAAGAACGAAAAAATGTTCCCATCGTAAAAGAATAACAACCATCTAATACCGAAGTAAATACTATCAAAGAATCCAACCAGTACAACTGTACAAGCTTAATCAAATCCTAATTAGCACCAACGCCACCATTAATAATATCAAACACGAAGAATTTCTGAAAAATGAACAGTTAATTCATAGGTTGTACTATTAGTGTAAAACTAGATAGTGAATGCAAGTACGTGAGTATGAAATTGCAGAAGTGAGAAGCCAACATTAAGCAGTGGTGCGAATTTGAATTTCCCAATTTGGCCTACATCTCCAAATTTCAATATCCCTATTTGCGTGGTGATCTACACTATATTTCCCATTGGATAGTAGTATTAGTGCATTATCTAGTCAAGCTGCATGTCTATATCAACACAACGCAACACCATATATTCCTCAGTTTTTCCTTGCTATGATGATTATGCCTCATTAGTCATTTCAGTGATCAGAAATGAAGCTCCATATATTTGATCATGTTGGGTGGGAGTGGAGGGAAATCTGAAACAGCTGTGCCTAAGTACTTATTTCATCTATACTTTTGAATTTTGAATTTTTTATTATAAAAACTCTCGAAATCAGGAGTAGAAAAAAAATTAAAAAAATCATATAATATCCTCATCAAGAGAATTAGAAAATAATTTATAAAAAAAGAAAATAAAGATCAAATTTGATGATTTTCTCTGTCAATAACAGTTCATACTCAATTCATCATTATATCATATAACCAAATATTTTGAGAGAAATCTGATGCTGTTATCGTTGCTAAACTATAAGTGAACGATTCATATGGCTAACTGATTCATTCTCCATCTTACAAGTCCTTCCCGCATGTGAAAGTGTTTGAATAACAATCCCATATTGTTGTCTGAACCAAGAATATATGTCTTTGCATCCATTGAGCTCGATGAACCTTCTGGACTTTCTTGGATTTTTTGATAGTTCTTTCTAACCACACAACAAACCTCAATGTCCCTCAGGGATTGATTGCCCCATTAATTGGATTAGAACTCTAAAATCATAAGTTAGATTTTTATTTTCACCAAAATTATCATCCCAGTAGAAACAATTGACAAGATGTAGGTGGAATTCTATGAGGAAAACAAAAATAAAAAATCAAGACTAAGGATTTAGAAAAAAAATAAATAATAAAATAAAATTCAAAGTTTTTTTTTTCTAAAAATGTATAGGTATTTAATAAAAAAATATCGTTTAATTTTGATATCTAAATTTAATTTTGAGAAAATTACATAATTTTTCAACTTTTAAATTTTTCTTTTAAAAAATATTCTAATATATTTTTTCTTTTTAAAATTTTATCTTTCAATAATATTTCTTCTTAAATTTACTCTTTCTCCTTTGCAAAGCCTTTTGCGCTCTACCCATTCACAAATTATTGGATTCACTTCTTCTGGCTGCTCGTCATGGGGACAGGTGCCTGCAAAATTTTTTACCAGATGTTATTATGATTAGTAAATACTTGAAGCAAATGAGGAACGAACAACTCGATATCTAACTCTTAGATTGCGGCCCCCGAGCATCAATACTTATGGATTTGTGCTCACTTTTCAGAGATGGGATCTTTCATTCCCTGGGTAAAAAAATTTATCAGTATGCATAAAAGCAAGCAATTGCAATCGGATTATCAAGCCATTGACGAAAATCAAGGGAAATTTTAACAAAAAAAAAAAGCACAAGAATGAGTAAGTTTTCCAGCTTGCAGAGATCACCTGTATAACAAAAACTTTTTTCTTCAAAACCTTCCATGAGATAATTAAGAGGAAGTGAAAGATTGAAACTGAAAATGCTTTCGGAAACCACCAGTACAACAAGCTTATTGAACTGCCATGAACGGTTAATGGTACCGTACTTCAATAATGTAGACTTGTATTTATGTTCAATACGCATCGTTTTTGTTAGTTTTAGTTAGTGTATGTTAGCAGTAGATTAGTTGGCAGGAAATCTTCTTTAGTAGGCAGTTACTTTCCTAGTTTTTAGTCTTCTTGTATATAAATTTTTTTGCTGTTTTATTCAATGCTTGTTTTTCCTTATCTTTAAACATGGTATTAGAGCTTAGGGTTTGCTATTGAAGCCATTTCTGATTTGATTGCTATCTCACGAATTTTGTGATTTACTTCCTGATATATTTTTTTTTATTTGAAGAACAAAACAAGAAACCTTACTTCTTGAAGTATGGTGAAGACCAGAAGAGCTGGAAATCGAAGAAATGAGAAATCGCGATCTTTTCTGTTGCAGAACTCAGATTCACTTGGAATGGTACTCGTTTTCTAATCCTTTGAATGATAATAATTACTTAACTTGGAGTAGATCTGTCAAGATTGCACTTCGAGCCAAGAACAAATTGAGCCTTACAGAATCTGACGATTTTGATGTGCCGAGTGTGAATTCAGAAGATTATGATCAATGGATAAAAGCTGACTCAATGGATCCTGAATTCAATCAATAAAGAGATTGCAAAATCGTTTATTTACACGACATCAACTAGGGAACTGTGGAAAGTGCTAGAAGAAAATTATGGAGAATGCAATGGGCCTCAAATTTATCAATTGGAAAGGGAACTAAGCTCAGTTAAACAGGGTAATATGACTATTAATGCTTACTATACGAAAATTAAAAGGCTATGGGATGAGTTGAATTGTCTTAACCCAACAACTAGATGTACATGTGATTGTGGAGCAAGGAGACTTATGGAAGAGATGCATTCCTTGAACAAATTAATGCAGTTTCTTATGGGCTTAAATGAGACTTTTGATAATGCTAAGAACCAAATCCTTTTACTAGACCCTCTTCCATCTGTTAGTAAGGCACATACAATGATTTTTAGGATTGAGAGACAAATGATGATACACATGAATCAAAAAGTTGAGCAGAAGTAGTGTGTTGCTTGCAAAGACTGGGCAGTATGATGGGAAGATGACTTATAAAAAGAGGATTAAGGAAAGAATGAGGAGAAATTCTGTGAATATTGCAAGAAGCCGGGGCACATCAAACAAACATGTTTCAAGTTAAATGACATTCCTGAATGGTATCAAGAACTTAAGTAGAAAAGACAAAAAGGGCAAAGTAGGTTTCAGGCAAACCTAGCTGTAGAAAGTGATAAAGAAGGACAATAATTCTTGGAGGCTCAAAATAAAATGAATGAACCGAATATTACAGAGTTGATAAAGCCAGATATATCAAAATACATGAAGGGCAAGCAATACTCTATAACAGAA
Source organism: Triadica sebifera (assembly GCA_023653625.1). Classification (NCBI taxonomy): domain Eukaryota; kingdom Viridiplantae; phylum Streptophyta; class Magnoliopsida; order Malpighiales; family Euphorbiaceae; genus Triadica; species Triadica sebifera. The sequence goes on from CM042906.1 coordinate 19,082,610, forward strand.
AATGTAAATTTTGCTCAAATTGAGGAGTTTGCAGGTACATTCTCCAACAATCTTGATTCTGCATTTCATACTTGTACTAACTGGATAGTGGATAGTGGTGCATCCAACCATAAATGTGAAGTTGCATATATGTTCACTGAATTACATTCCACACCAAAATCTATAACAGTACATCTCCCAAACAGTTCTTCTGTGAAAGAAAACTTGATAGAGACTATAAAGTTTCATGACAAGCTAGAGTTGAAAAATGTACTCTATATACCCCAATTTAGCCATAATCTCATTTCATTGACTAAACTCACTAAACAGAATAACATGAAACTCATTTTCACTCATACCTATTGCCTTTTACAGGACCTGAAGAACGACATACCTATTGCTACTGGTAGAGTTATGGGCAGTTTATATGTTCTGAATTCAACATCTTCTGATAAAACATGTAATAAGATCAAAGTTACTATGCGTTAATCCACTTCTCCTTTGTACAAATGTCATTTAAATCAAGTCTATTCTGATAATGTCAATATCTGGCATAGCAGAATGGGGCATCCATCTGATGTTGTACTTTCACATTTACAGTTGTTCAATAAGAATACAATGGTTCATATATCTCCTTGTGAAATCTGTCCTAGAGCTAAACAAGTAAGAAATGTGTTTCCCATTAGTAACTCAAGATGTGATAAACCTTTCTTATTACTTCATGTTGATGCGTGGAGGCCAAATAGACAACTTCAATAAGCGGGGCACATTATTTTGTAACTCTTGTAGATAACTACAACAGGGCAATATGGATATATCTCATGAGCCATAAATCCCAAACCTCGCAAATTCTTACCAAGTTTTTTAAAATGGTAGAAACCCAATTCCATATAAAAATCAAAACCTTAAGAATTGATAATGACTCAGCACACTATGTCAACAATTACTTAACTCTTATGGCATAATAAACTAGAAAACTTGTGTTTATACTCCACAACAGAATGGAACTGTGGAGAGAAAATATACACATCATACAGGTTGCTAGAGCCTTATTGTTGGAATCAGGACTACCTATTGAGGTTTGGGACGAATTTGTTTTGCATGCAACTTTTCATATAAATAGGTTACCTACAAAATTATTGAACTGGTACACCCCTTTTGAACTTCTATTTCACACTCAACCTAATTACAGTTTACTTAAAACCTTTGGTTGCTTGCCTTTGCAAAAATCAATATTGCTCAGTCATCTAAATTTGCTTCTAGATCAGTGAAGTGTGTCTATTTGGGTCATTCTCCTGGTCAAAAGGCTTACAAGCTTTATGATCTTGATAATAAACTCACATCTAGAGATGTCCAATTTTTTTAGAGTAATTTTCCTTTCAAACAACAATCCGCCAATTCTGATACTGTTACCCTTCGTTTTCCTTTTACAGATACAACTTCTGATATACCAACTAATTCTTTTCTTGATTCTTTTGTTTCTCCTTCATACTCTAAATTGCCCACTTACCTACCATAAGCAAATATCCCTCTTAATATTTCTAGACCAGATCCTCATATTCCCAATGTTAGGAAAAGTACTAAACCTATCAAGCCACCATTTTGGCTTCATGACTGAAATCAATACTATTACCATTGATTCAACTTCACCTCCAACTCACAGTAGATATTTTACACTTGCACATGCATGTTTTCAGGCTAAACTATATTCTATTTAGGAATCTATAAGCTATGAAGTTGTAGTGCAGTATCCAGAATGGGTTAGGGCCATGGAGGAAGAGTTACATACTTTAGAACATAATCATGCATGTAAACTGACATAGTTGCCTCCCAACAAGAAAGTTATAAGCTCAAAGTGGGTTTGCAAGCTGAAACTTAAGCAAGATCTGAGTATAGGAAAATATAAGGCTCGACTAGTGGCAAAGAGATTTAATCAGATTGAAGGGGTGGACTTCTATGAAAGTTTTTCTCCTGTTGCTAAGTAAGTCACTGTCAGACTTATGTTGGCTATAGCAGCAGCCAAAACATGGTATTTACACCAAGTGGACATCAATAATGCCTTTTTCTATGGCTTTATTGATGAGGATCTATACACATTACCCTCTCAAGGGTATAAGACAACAGCTATTGGATATGTAAGTAAGTAAGTGAGATCACTTTATGGTCTATGTCAAAATCTAGACAGTGGAATACAAAGTTCTTCTCTAAACTATACTTTTATGACTTCACTCAAGTAGCACATGACCACTGCCTTTTCACATATCATAAAGCTAATAGAGTTTTTTGCTCTGCTTGTCTATATGGATGATGTTTTGATTACTAGGACCTCAGAGGCTGCTATTCTACAAGTTAAAGCTTATCTGCATAGCCAATTTACTATTAAAGACCTAGGGCAACCCAAGTATTTTCTTAGCATCAAAATTGTAGGGTCTGAGGTAGGCTTGTTCATCTGTCAGAGAAAATATATTGTTGATCTTATAACTGATGCATGTTTGCAAAATTTTAAACCTATTTTTACTCGTGCTGTTAAGGGTTCGCTGCTCTTTACTGATGAAGGAACACTCTTATATGATCCTCAACCGTACAGGAGAATGATAGGCAAGATGTTGTACATTGCTTTTACCAGGCCAGATGTGTAGTACATAGTACAACAACTTAGCCAGTTTGTCTAGTCACTACGAAGCTCCCATTGGCATTCAACTATTCAAGTCTTAAGATATTTAAAAGGGACTTCAGAGAAGGGGTTATTTTATCCTAGTAACAATTCATTCTAGTTAGCAGCATATAGTGATGCTGACTGGGGTACTTGCAGAGATACTCGAAGGTCCAACACAGGATATTGCATTTTTCTGGGTCCAGCATTAGTATCATGGAAAACTAAAAAATAGACAACCGTTATCAGGAGCTTAGCTGAAGCAAAGTATATAAATTTAGCAAGTATAGTGTGTGAGCTTCAGTGGTTGAGTTACCTATTTCGAGATTTTCATCTACCAGCTACCCTTCCTATCCTACTCTGGTGTGACAACCAGGCTACCATCCACATCACCGCTAACCCAGTATTCCACAAACGTACTAAATATGTAAATATTGACTGTCATATTGTTTGCAATTAATATAAAACAAATTCATCAATTTACAACATGTTTCCTCACAAAATCAGTTGGCTGATATATTTACTAAAGCTTTGGGAATGTCTCACTTTGATATACTTTGTGCCAAGTTGGGCTTGCTTGCTCTTCTCCAAGCTCCAACTCGAGAGAGGATGTAGACTTGTATTTATGTTCAATACGCATCGTTTTAGTTCGTTTGAGTTAGTGTATGTTAGTAGTAGATTAGTTGGCAGGAAATCTTCTTTAGCAGGCAATTACTTTCCAAGTTTTTAGTCCTATTGTATATAAATTTTTTTTTTTTGCTCTTTTATTCAATGAGATGAGATATTCTTCATTAATCTTGCTTTTCCTTATCTTTAAACACATAACATAATTTCCATTTCTAACAGAAACTCATTATATGTCGATTATATTTTTATTAATAAAAAGGGATACAACTCATAGCATTTCATTGATAAGCCAATCACCAGTTCTCTTTGTATTCAATAAGGCAAGTAGCTATAAAATGAAAACCACATATTGTATAAACGGAGTTTATGTAAACCAAACCAATAAAAATATGTTATATAAATTATTTTGTTTATGTGACACTCTCTTATGAGTTTGATCTGCATAAACTCGATTTATACAAGAATTTCACCCACGTCAAGTTCAACCTATATAATTTAGGAATTTGTTATAAGAACAAAATATTACTTAGTTGTACATTATTTGTTTCTCTTTATGTTTTCTTTCCTATTTTTGTTTTCCTCCCTATTCTATTTTCATGTAAATTTGAATAAGAACACGACTCATTCCAATGAAAATCATCCCTTAATTGAATCCTTGCCTTATAATCAACATTTTTAATGGCTAGTGAATCCTTGCCTTATAATCAACATTCCTCTGATAATCCTGGTCTTGCACTTATCTCTTGTTTAGTCAAAGAGGACAATTACTCGTCGTGGCGTTGAGCAATGACAAATGTTTTGCTCGCAAAGAACAAATATGGATTTGTAGATGGTAGTCTTTTACAACCAGTAAGAATGGATCCCAAATTTGCAGCCTAGATTAAAAACAGTTCAATGGTAATTTATTGGATTTTTAATTCTCTTCATCCCTCTCTTCACGACAATGTTACATTCTTTGACAAAGCAAGAGATGTTTAGGTGGATCTAGAAGAATTTTTTTCTCATGGCAATGCTCCACGAGTCTATCAATTGAAAATGGACATCGTCAATACACAATAAAAAGATCAATTTGTTGCTTTCTATTACACAAAATTGAAGGGGTTTTAAGACGAACATGGATCCTACTCATAAATATCTAACAATACTACATGGGGTACAGAAAAATCTTTTGTTGTTGAGCAAAAAAAAAAAAATGCATCAATTTTTAATGGGTTTGAATGACAAATATAGTGTTGTTCATTCCCAGACTCTCAATACAAAGCCTCTACCTACATTGGCTAAAGCATATGCTCTAGTCACACAAGAAGAACATCAACAACAAATCACCACAGTAAAAAGAACCACCACTGTTGAAGGAGCTGCATTTGCTTCTTTTAAAAATTCTAACAAAACTTCTAGTTCCCGTCCTATGACAGGTTCTCGTGAAATAAGCAAATTGTCTTGTGATCATTGCAAAAAGCCGAGACATACAAAGGAATCATGTTTTGAATTGCATGGTTACCCATATTAGTGAGACAAAAATAAGAAGAATGCTAGAAACAAGTTACCGAATAACACACAATTGAAAAATTCATCATATGATAAGATTACTATCTCGCCAATATCTAGTTTGACTAATGAACAATAAAATTAGCTCATGTCCCTCAATATTGAGCATACTCAAACTCAAAATTATTGAAAATGATTCAAAAATATAAAATTAATATTAAAATTCAAAATTAAATATTAGTATCTTAAATTGTTATTAGCAGTGGAATAGTGTATTAGTGTCCATATTTTATTATTAGCAGTGGGATAATGTGTGTTAAGTAGTAGCAACATATTAGTGGTCATGTATCTATATAAGTGTTATCATACTTTATTCCATGTTCTTAGTGTTTGTCGTTTCAATTTAATGAAATTCTATTGTATTTTTTTTATTTCTTACTTTAAATTTCAAACAAAAATCATGTGGCTGATTTCTCTGGTAAGGATACATTTTCTCTGTCTAATAATCTGTGGAATGGATTCTAGATTCCTGGGCTTCAAAATCATATGACCTTATAAAGATAACTTCTTACAAATGATTTTTTTTATTCTCCTGTTGGTATACTAGATGGCACTCTTGTTTTTGCCACTTCATTTGGCGATGTGAAACTCAACTCATTTGTTCACTTAGACCATGTCCTTCATATCCTTATTTATGCCTGTAATCTCATCTCTATTAGTAAATTAATTGACTCTTTGAACTACACTGCTCATTTTTTTCCTACTTTTTATATTTTTCAAAATCTCATCATAAGGAGGCTGATTAGCATAGGTGAGCTCAATGATGGTTTTATTACTTAAGTAATCCCATTTCTATTGTTTTGGCTGTCATCACCAAGTCTGATAACCTTTGTTTATGGCACCAATACTTAGGTCATTCATTTTTTCAAAATTTATCTTTTCTTGATCAATTTAAGACTTTGAGTGTTAATTATTTTTCACATTTTGTGATGTTTGTTATCGAACTAAAGAAGCTCACAAATCCTTTTCTTTAAGTTCTATTAAATCTAAAGTAGTTTTTGATTTAATTCGATGGAGGCCCTTATCATGCTGTATTTTTTTCTCATGCACAATACTTTCTTAGTATTGTTGTTATTTTATGTGAACCATATGGGTTTATCTTTTGAAACATAACTATGAAGTTTTCACTATTTTTAACATCCTTTCTTACCATGATTCACATACAATTTGGTCAGTTAGTCAAAATTATTCGAAGTGACAATGGTACTAAATTCACCAATGTTTCTCTTCAACAATTTTGCTTACAAGAGGGTATTCTCAATGAATTTTCTTGTGTTTCTACCCCTAAAAAAATGGGGTGATAGAACACAAACACAGACATACTCTTTAAGTGGCTTGGGCTTTACGTTCTCAAGCTGGGTTGCCTATTCGTTTTTAGGGTAAATGTGTTCTTACAGTTGTGTACTTTATCATTTACAGACTTACACCACTCTTATCTGGTAAAAGTCCTTATGAACTGTTGTTTTCCACTAAACTAGATTATTCTCATATTCGCGTGTTTGGGTATTTATATTATGCATCTGTTTAGTTCACTTGATAAATTTGATGTGCGTGTTGTACCTTGTTTCTTCTTGGGCTATCCTTATGGACAAAAAAGGTATAAAATATATAATCTCCACACCAGTCCCTATTTGTATCCCATGGGTCACCTTTTATGAATCAGTATTTCCCTTCAAAACCGAACCCTTTCCTACCAAAACTCATATGTCACACTTTTTTACCCTTATTCCCCTACCTATTGGTAATTCTGATTCTTCAGAACCCCATCAACAGATTTGGCACCCACCTCCATTACATGACGTATTGTTCTTAGACCAACTCACATCAGGAATTTACCTTCCCATTTTCGAGATTATCATGTTGATTTACTAGGTCATAATAAAGATTCTCCTAATGCTACCACTAACACAACTTCCTTAGGTACACCTTATCCTCTCTATCACTTTGTTACTTATAAAAAATTTTCCCTTCACATCTTAGTTTTCTTGCGGCCATGACATCCCATGATGAGTCTAATACTTATAAACAGGTTGTTATTCATCCAAAATAGCGTAATGCTATAAAATCCAAATTAAATGCCTTCAAAAAGAATCAAATAAAGACTCTTCAACAATTGTCGCTAGGAAAGAAAACCATCGGTTGCAAATGGGTATATAGAATTAAGTACAACTTTGATGGTTCAGTTGAACGATATAAAACAAGGCTCATTGCAAAAAGGTACACTCAAATTGAAGGATTGGATTACACTGAGACCTTTACCTCCGTTGCAAAAATAACCAATGTTCACACTCTTTTAGTTGTTGTCATTGCCAAATAGTGGGTTGTCCATCAACTTGATGTTCAAAATGCTTTTATTCATAATGATCCTTATGAAGAAATTTATATGCAACCCCCACTAGGTTATTTGCCATCTACTAATAAGTGGGTTTGTTGATTTCAACACTCTTTATATGGGCTCAATGAGGCTTCACGACAAAGGTTTTTCAAGTTCTTTGTTGCTTTTCTCGGAGTTGGCTTCACATAATCCAAAGTTGATACATCATTATTCACATACACAAAAGATGATGTTTTTGCTGCTATTCTTTCTTTATATGGATGATGTGCTTCTTACATCTGATGATTCCTCTTTTCTTCCATTTATCAAAAAAATAATTAGCAGCTTGGTTTTCCATCAAGGATCTTGGTGTTGTGGAAATCGGGTCAGTTTCCACCAAAATAAATAATTGTGCTAAAAATTAAGATAAAAAAAAATCACAGATAGTTAGTAGAGTCACAAATGGTCTCCCTTAAAAACCAACTTCCTTAGACTCTTAGAGTTTTGGTGATAGAATTTTTCTCAGATAATTTAAAATGCAATATATCACTAAAATAAATGACTCAACAATAGCTATTAAATAGACAATAAAGAAAATACCATAATTTAACGAAGTTCGACCAATTATACCTACGTCATTGGACATTACTAAAATAATATTCCACTATTTCAAAGAAATATTACAAAGTGAAATATTACAAGAGAAATAGAAAATACAATCAATCTTAGAAGTAAGAGATTGGTGTTTGGGATAAATTATTAAGAGGGGATGAATCTTTTTTTATAGGCTAATAATTTTCTTCCTCCCTCTCCCACTTCCGATGTGGGATTGAGAGATTGCCAAAATTCAACAAATCTCCACCTTGACGATCTCACAATCCCAAACAAATATTCTCTAAACTCTTATTTTATAAATTTCAGTAATGTATCCAAATGCGCTTCGAAGCGCTCAATTTCAAATTATAAGAACATTTATCAAGTCCAAACAATATTGGAACTTGACACTTGTCACAATTTTTGTTTTCATATCTGCGTGATTTTCAGTAGTCAGAATCTTCTGAAGTAGTATCTTACCATCTTCAAGAATTTTCCGTACAAAATGATATCGAACATCGATGTGCTTCATCCTTGTATGATAAACTTGATTCTTTTCTAAACAAATAGCACTTTGACTGTCACATAACACTTTGACTGTCACATTGCACTTTGACATTCTTCTGACCAATTCCCAAGTCATTCAGCAACCCCTAAATCCAAATTGTCTCCTTAACAGTTTCTGAAACTGTCATGTACTATGCCTCTGTTGTAGACAAAACAACTGTTGATTGTAAAGTGGACTTCCAACTAACTAGTGCCTTTGCAAATATGAACACATAACCGGTAGTAGATCGACGTTTTTCTAAATCACCTGCATAGTCAAAATCACAAATATCCAACTATATACTGACCAATTTTCTCATCTAACTCAAACATTATACCAACATCTGCAGTATTATGAATATATCTCAGAATCCATTTCACACCTTGCCAATGTCCTTTACTAGGATCATGCATGCACCTGCTCACAACTCCAACTGCTTGTGAAATGTTAGGCCTCGTATACACTATTGCATACATCAAGCTACCAACAATATTTGCATATGGAATATTTGACATATATTCTTGTTCTTCATCACTTTTCGGAGATAAAGATGCACTGAGCTTAAAATGAGGAGCAACTGGAGTACTAACTGGTTTTGTCTTTTCATTGATCCCAAAATACTTTAGTACCTTTTTCAGATATTGTTTCTGAGTCACACAAAGTCTCTCCAATTTTCTGTCTCTGCATATCTCCATACCGAGAATCTTCTTAGCTTCTCCTGAATCTTTCATTCCTGATTTAGTTGAGCTTTTAACTTCAGAATCTCTCCTTCATCCTTCGAAGCTATCAACATATCATCAACATAAAGGAGAAGATAGATAAAAGAATCATTTCGTAACTTGCGTAAATATACACAATGATCATATTTGCTTCTTGTGTATTTCTGCCTTATCATAAACTTGTCAAATTGTTTGTACCACTGTCTTGGAGATTGCTTCAATCTATACAATGATTTGCTCAACTTGCACACCAAATTTTCTTTTCCAACAACTTTAAATCCTTTTAACTGAGTCATGTAGATTTCTTCTTCTAAGTCTCCATGTAAAAATGCAGTTTTTACATCTAGTTGAACTAGTTTCAGATCCAATTGTGCTACCAAGGCCAACAGTATTCTAATGGAGGAATATTTTACAACTGGAGAAAACACTTCATTATAATCAATTCTCTTCTTCTGAGCGTAGCCTTTAGCTACCAATCTTGCTTTGTAGTGGATATCATTCTTATCAAGAAATTCTTATTTCTTTGCATAAACCCATTTACAACCAATCGTTTTCTTTCTTTTTAACAGACTTGCTAGCTTCCATGTCTAATTCTTTTCAAGGGATTGCATCTCTTCTTCCATAGTCTTTCTCCGCTTTTCTTCTTCTGAACTTTGAATAGCTTCACAATAAATGGAAGGAATCTCATTATATACTGAAGATGTATAATTAATCATATCTTCAAGTCAAACATGTTTCTTAATATTCCTTTTCGACTTTCATAGTGCAATTGGCTCAAGTTGCTGAAGAGGTTCTTGTGCTAAAACCTCCGCTTCCTCATCTAATCCATTTTTTACTATTAACTCCTCTTCTGCTGTAGGAGTAATTTTATCAGACTTTACAATTAATGGATCAACAATTCTTCTTCTATTAAACTTCACCTGTTTGGGAGTTTCCTCCACCTGTTGTGGAAAACCATCTTTATGCTCATCTGTTACCTTTTTTTAACACGGTAGACTCATCAAAGGTAACATCTCTAGTAAATATTATTTTTTTCATCTCTAGACACCATAAACGATATCCTTTGATACCAGAGGATATCCCCATAAAGATAACTTTCTTTGCCCTTAGATCTAACTTCAATTCCTTAACATGATAGTATGCAGTAGAACCAAACACATGTAAGGAATTATAATTTGTAGCAGATTTTCCATACCACACCTCCAAAGGTGTTTTTCCATTGATAGTAGTTGATGGCAAATGATTAATGAGATGACATGCGTATGTTGCAACCTCAGCCCAAAACTGTCTGCCTAATCCAGCATTAGACAACATACATCGAACTTTATCCAATAGAGTTTGGTTCATGCGTTCAGCCACCCCATTCTATTGTGGTGTATTTTTGACAGTGAAATATCAAACAATTACTTTATTTCTGCAAACTTTCATGAAAGGATCACTTGTGTACTCTTTGTTATTATCTGTTTGAACACACTTGATCTTTATACCTGTTTGAGTTTCCACCATCTTTTTCCATATGAGAAAAAATCTCAACACTTCATCTTTTTCCATATGGTACAATCATCAACAAAGGTAACATAGTAGTGTTTACCTCCCATTGAAGCAGTTTTGGAAGGACTTTATACATCTAAGTGAACATAATCTAGAATACCCTTGGTATCATGGATTGCAGTGCCAAACTTCACTCTCGTTCGCTTCCCTTTGATGCAATGCTCACAGAAGTCTAATTTGTAGGTTCGTACTCCTTGTAATAATCTTTGATTCGCCAGAAGTTTCAAGGATTTTTCACCTGCATGCCCCAAGCGCATATGCCACAATCTGGTTGTTTCTAGCTCCTGGTCATCACTAGAAATTGTTATTGTTGTTCCAACGACTGTATTTCCTTCATAGTAATACAGGTTATTGTTCATTTGAACTCCTTTCATCTCTACTAGTGTTCTAGATATAACCTTCATTACTTCATTTTTAATGACTATAGTGAAACCCTTTCTCCTAAGGATTCCCATAAAAATGAGGTTTTTTATCAGAATGGGCACATTTCTTACGTCTGTCAGAGTTTTAATTGATCCATCACGATTCCTCAACCGGACTGCAATAATTCCAGTTGTTTTGCAAAAGCTATCACTTGCTATATAAATAACTCCACCTTCAATTTCTTTAAAATTGAAGAAGCATTCCTGATTGGAATACATATGGTGGCTACAACCTAAATCCAGGATTCAAGTAGTCAAATTGCTTATTGATGACATCAATGCTAATGAAAAATCTGAATCATCACATTCAGCTATGTTTGAATCTGCAACAGTCTTGCCTTTACTAGATTTACTTCTCAACTTAGGACAATATTTCTTCCAGTGTCATTTTTCTCGACAAAATGCACATTTATATCTGCCCACTATGGACTTTGATCTATCTTTTTTTTTTTCGAACAGCCTCTTACTATCAAAGCTTTTGCTACTCCACTTGTGCTATCCTTCTTGTCTTTTCTCCTCAATTTATAGCTATATAGTGTAGCACATACTTCACTAAGAAACACCTCAGTTTTTCCATGGAGTATAGTAGTTTCTAGAAATTCAAACTCCCCAGGAAGGGATCCCAACAACATTAGGGCCACTACTTATGGATTCAGCAGTAGTTTGAAAGGTTAACCTATTCGGAAATCTCCGGATCTACGTCTTCATCTTTAAAAGTCACATCCAAATTCATAAAATCTGCTACAAATTGATTGAAATTGGTGATGCGATCATTCATTGTAGTACCAGAAACATATGTGAATTTGAACACCCTTTTCTTCATATAGAGCTTATTTTGACTGCTATTTTTCAATAATTTTTCCTCCAGTGTCTTCCATAATTTACTTGCAGAAATTTCTTTATAAAAGACATACTTCTGCTCTCTGGACAGACACAATCAAATTATAACACATGTCAAACGATTGATTGTCCTCAATTCCTTCTCATTCGCACCTTCTGGCTTTTTTCCCTCAATGGCAATGTCTAAACCTTGCTGAAATAAGGCGTCTAGAACTTCACCTTACCACATGCCAAAATGGTTTGTACTATCAAAAATCTCCATTAAAATTCTCGTATTTTCCATAGTAGTTCTCACCAAAATTGATGAAATAGAAGTTATTGTGTCTATTGTAGATTTTTTTACCGTCTCTTGTCATTTCTTCTTTAAGACTATTTAATAGCTTTCAAATGCGGAATAACCAATAATCCAAGGAAACCTTTCTGATGTGAAAGATTAGCTTACACTGCAACCACAGAGCATATAACTTAGTAACCTTAGCTCTGATACCAATTGTTGTGGAAATCGGATTATTTTCCACCAAAATGAATAATTGTGCCAAAAATTAAGACAAAGAAAAATTTTCAGGTAGTTAGTGGAGTCACAAATGACCTCCCTTAAAAACCAACTTCCTTAGACTCTTAGAGTCTTGGTGATAGAATTTTTCTCAAATAATTTAAAGCACAATATATCACTAAAATAAATGATCTGACAATAACTATTAAATAGATAATAAAGAGAACACCAGAATTTAACGAGATTTGACCAATTATTCTTAGAGTCTTTGTGACATAATTTTTTCAGATAATTTAAATCATAATATATCACTAAAATAAATGACCTGACAATAGCTATTAAATAGACAATAAAGAGAACACCAAAATTTAACGAGATTCGGCCAATTATTTTTAGAGTTTTTGTGACAGAATTTTTCTTAGATAATTTAAAGCGGAATATATCACTAAGATAAATGACCTGACAATAGCTATTAAATAGATAATAAAGAGAACACCAGCATTTAACGAGATTTGACCAATTATGTCTACGTTCTCGGACACTACTAAAATAATATTCTACTATTTCAAAGAAATATTATAAAGTGAAATATTACAAGAGAGAGATACAACTAATCTTAAAATTAAATGATTGGTATTTGGGATGAATTGTTAAGAGGGGATGAAGCCTTTTTTATAGGCTAATAATTTTTGTCCTCCCTCTCCCATTTCTGATGTGTGATTGAGAGATTGCCAAAATTCAATACTTGGTACAATTCAGAAGGCCTTGCATTGTCTCAACACAAGTATGCTTTAGATACTTTGGCCAAAATTGGTATGTCTGGATCCAAACCATCTTTTTTTTCCATTGAACAAAACCAGTGTTTGGCTTTGGATGACAACCCATTTCTTGAAGACCCCACTTCATATCGGGAATTGCTAGGTAGACTTATTTACCTAACCATTACTCTCCCTAACATTTATTATTCCATTCACATTCTCTCTCAATTTATGCATGTCATGACCGTTAGTTTCAGACTTGACCGACAAACGCGTTTTGTGACCGAATGCACCTAATTACTGAAAATTGGGCGTATTCATGAACAAAATATAAGCAATATGATCGAAGCTCAAATTCAGACATTATACAAAGTGAGAAATTTTTATTACGAACATGTGATATAAAATTTTATACAAAAATCGAAAAAAATGGTCTGGACCAAAAAATACGGGATATTCACATTGTTAGCGAGTCACGAACTAAGAACATCAAGATATAGTAAATATTAAGATGAGTTTATCAATATAATTTTATGTTAAAACTCTAATATTTGGGCCACAAAATCGAATTAAAAAAATTTAAGGTGTGGTTTCATGAAAGTAGCAAAAAATACGATTTTTTATCTAGTGTGTCAATAGCGAAATCGAGAGTGCCAGTTCGTAGAATGAATTATATCATGAATATTGACATATTTAATTGTGAGAAATTAATTAGAATTAGAGTAAAGATTAAATTGAAAAAAGAAAAGTTGAAGGATTAAATTGAATATTTGAAAAATGATTAAATAAAGAATAATTAATTAAACTAACTAAAACTTAACAGCAAATCCATACATGCAAAAGGACATTTGGCATCCATGCATGAAAATCATCTTCTTATATTCTTACAAATTTCCATTTCTTATTTTTACATTCAATATCAACCGAAAATTACAATGGAAGTTCACCATTTTTTTCCTTCTCTTCACCATAACCGAGCCCTTTCCCCTCCAATTTCCTTTCATTTTCTAAACAATTTTCCACAGCCAACCACTTCATTAAGATGATAGAGAGTAGAAGGCAAGGTGAAGCTCACGGGTTATCAAGGAGATGACTTTGTTTCCTTTTTCCCACCATAGCCGAGACACTACAAGCTAAGGAAATAAAGGAGAAGGGAAAGTTAGAGGATTACGGATTAGAGAAATATTGCAAGATGAGTTACTTTTTTTTTTTCGTGAGCCTTACTTATTGCATTTTTGTTTTTTCTTTTCATCTACTTTCTTTTTTAAGTTTTGATGAGAAACTTGTCTAAATCTCCCCTTCCTTCTTTGTTCTTCTCGTGATGTTGTTACATGTGGGTTTGAGGAAAACTTACCTAAGGTTTGGAGAATGGAATCCGATGGGGAGAAGGAGAAAAAGTGAGTGAAGAATGGTAAATAAAAGAAAAGGTGAGTTGGAAACTTTAGGGGCTGCTGGATAGTGCTTCAACGGAAATAAAAAGAGGAATTTTGATCAAAATCACTAGCAAAGTTTTATAAAATGAATTAAGGCATTACTAAGTTAAATTGATAATTAAAAGGAGTTAAAATTAAAGTTAAATAGGGAATTATGTTTGGCCCAAATATGGGAGAAACAATTTAAGGACCTTGAACTTTAATCAGGGAAAGCCGAGACATGTAGAAGAATTTTGGGGTGCTTCATTGGTGATGGCCGGAAGGGATAAAACAAATTGGGACCTTGTGGTACGAGGAACAAGCAGAAATTATTCAAAAATGAAACTAAGGCTATAGTTGAAGACATTTGGACACCAGGACATAAATAGTCCTAATTAATTTAAGCTACATTTGGACACTAGGACATAAATAGTCCTAATTAATTTAAGCTAAGTTAGAAAGAAAATTGTAAATTTAGAGTGAGTAATTAAATAATTGTTAGTTAAACTTCATAGAATGATTAACATGAATCCTGGCTAGTAAGACTGTTGAATTTTGGCAATCTCCCAATCTCATATCGAAAGTGAGAGAGGTAGTAAGACTGTTGAATTTTGGCAATCTCCCAATCCCATATCGAAAGTGAGAGAGGGAGAAAGAAAATTATTAGCTTATAAAAAATGTTTAATCCCCTCTTAACAATCTATTCCAAACTCCAATCTCTTACTTCTAAGATTGATTGTATTTTCTCTCTCTTATAATATTTCACTTTGTAATATTTCTTTGAAATAGTGGAATATTATTTTAGTAGTGTCTGAGAACATAAGTATAATTGGCCGAATTTTGTTAAATTCTGGTGTTCTCTTTATTGTCTATTTAATAGCTATTATCGAGTCATTTATTTTAGTGATTATTGTGCTTTAAATTATCTAAGAAAAATTCTGTCACAAAAACTCTAAGAGTTTAAAAAAGTTGGTTTTTAAGAGAAACCATTTGTGACTCCACCAACTACTTGAGAATGTTTCTTTGTCTTAATTTTTTGGCACAATTATTCATTTTGGTGGAAATTATCCCAATTTCTACAACTATCAATTGTGGAAGACTATTTGTCATAGCAGTTCTCGCCAAAATTGATGAAGTACAAGCTGTTGTGTTCATCGTGGATTTTTGTCCGTCTCTTGTCATTTCTTCTTCAAGACTATTTAATAGCTTTCAAATGCGGAATACCCAAGAATCCAAGGAAACTTTTATGATGTGAAAGATCAGCTTATGTCGTAACCACATAGCATATAACTCAGTAACATTGGCTCTGATACCAATTGTTGTGGAAATCGGGTTAGGTTCCATCCAAATGAATAATTGTGCCAAAAAATGAAGACAAAAAAAAAAATTTCATATAATTGGTGGAATCACAAATGATCTCCCTTAAAAACCAAATTCCTTAGACTCTTAGAGTTTTTGTGACAAAATTTTTCTCAGATAATTTAAAACACAATATATCACTAAAATAAATGACCCGATAATAGCTATTAAATAGACAATAAAAAGAATATCAGAATTTAAAGAGATTCGATCAATTATACTTACGTCCTCGAACACTATTAAAATAATATTCCACTATTTTAAAGAAATATTACAAAGTAAAATATTACAAGAGAGAGAAAATACAACCAATTTTAGAAATAAGAGATTGATGTTTGGGATGAATTATTAAGAGATGATGAAACCTTTTTTATAAGCTAATAATTTTCTTCCTATCTCTCCCACTTCCGATGTGAGATTAGAAAATTATCAAAATTCAACAAAGACAACAATGTATATCGGCTCATTACTTGATAAATCTATATTAGGTAGTCTGGTGCTAGGAGAGTCGGAATGAGAGATAGAAAAAAAAGGACCAGATGGACGACAAAAAAGCTCAATGAAAAGTTTGTGCAAGTTTAATGACAATAGACTTTAAAGTAATTTTATTAATTATAATAAGGTTAATAATATGTTAATTGTAAATTAAATTATTGAGTGAAATTGTTTTTGACTTGATATTTGCTAATGTTATATGTGTGATGTGATACATGAAATATGAAATGAGAAATTAATGATTATATTTGTTATATGAATTGGCATAACATGATAGTGAATTATATGATACAGATAAGATAGACAGTAGAATACAAGACATCAGAAAAAGCAATAGGAATTATAAAATTCAATATGTTATGATATGTGTAATAATATGTAGAGACAGATGTGACATAACCATTAAATAAACTTGGATTAAAGTAGTGTAGACTTATTGACATATCAATAGGGTCATACAAACACAGACAAATTATCTAACTTAACTGAAACAATCATTTACATCTGACTTGGTCAAAACATACGAATACAAATATGTTTGGCATCTACATATACATGCACTTTTTTATGCGTTACTCCTTATGTTTCCCTATAATCAAGTCTATGTAGTCAATTTATGAACACAACAGGTTAGACAGGTAAATGCATGTTTGATTTGAATGCAAATTTCTCTTATCATTAATATATAAGATAGGATGATTTGATGAAAAAATAAAGTAACATATATATATATATATATATATATATATATATATATATATATATATATATATATATATATATATATATCACATGTTACTTTATTTTTTTATAAAGAGAATATATTAATATATTGTTTGAAATTATATTTGAGGAATAACTGACGACTACAGTAAAACTTGTACTATTGAGTTAATACTTAGTGTGGAAGTTGTTTTTCTTTTGTATCGATAGTAAACAAGAAACAGATACCAACGTATAAGTCGAGAGATTTGCAAATCTAGTGATTTCATCAGATGAGCGCAACAGTGACAGTAACAAAAACAGTAGTAGTTATGTCATGCTCATAAATTTTTTTTTACATGCACTATAATATTTTAAAACAAATGCATGTCTGTAATAAAATATGTATCAATTTATAGTCTGTAAAAATACATTTCACATAAGCACATTAGATGCTTATATTCTTATCATGGGTTTTGTATTAGTTTATATATATTATATGTCTATAAGTCATGCGTATACATATTAATTAGTTAGTCAAAAATATAACATTGTCATACAAAATGGGTAAAGGAGTGTTACAATGCACAAGCCACTCATTGGCATACTGCAATTTGTGTGCTTCGCTATCTCAAATAGTCTTCTGACCAAGGAATTTTACTGCCTTGGCATACAAATTTACAATTAATTGCTTATTGTAATTCGGATTGGGCGAGCTGTCCTCTCATAAGGTTGTCACTTATTGGCTATTATATCTTCCTTTGGTTCTTTCTATATATCATGGAAATGCAAAAAAAAAAAAAAAAACAAGTCATTGTCTCTTACTCCTCCGTCTAAGCTAAGTATAGGTCCATGGCCTCTGCTACTTGTGAGGTTATATGGTTAAAGCTTCTCCTATTTTACTTGACCATTTCTTTTATTGAACCCATTGTATTTTATTGTTGCAATCAAGTGGTTAGGCACATTGCTACAAATCTCATTTTTCATGAACAGACAAAGCATATTGAAATCAACTCACTTTGTTTGTGATTGTATTCAATGCAAATTAATCAATTCTTGTTTCATTTCTTCTCACAATCAATTGGCTGATCTATTGATCACCAAAGCATTAGGAGCACAACAATTTCAGTTCTTGATAAGCAAGTTGGGCATTCACAATCTCCATACTCTAACATGAGAAGGCGTATTGTGCAATATTGACATTCATGGACATAATTTAAGAAATTGTTATAATAACAAAATATTGTCTGAGCTGTACATTATTTGTTTCTCTTTCTATTTTCTTTCCTATTTTTGTTTTCCTCCTTATTCTATCTTCATGTAAATTTGTATAAGAACACATGATTAATTTCAATACAAATCATCCCCTTGTGAAATATTAACACTAAGAAACTTAAATCAGGAATTACATATAATTTAGATGCTTGTCTTTCCCGAAAATTAAAGGCAGTGAAATGTCTGAAGACGTTGATTAACTTTTTGTCATGTGAACCTTCCACTGTCCCTCCACACTTCAATGCTCTTGAATACAACATGGAAATTTTGAATTAGCTAATTAGCATCTGGTGCGTGCAGCTTAGTTGGTTCGTAGTAGTTATAACGAGAAGGCTAAGGGCATTTTTAATAGCATATGTAAATAGTATATTTCATGGATACCATAAATATATTTTATTTATGCACGTAGATATATATTGATATAGTTAATATATACTGTGATAAAAAAAAAGACATTTTTTTAATAATAAATTAAAAAAATATTTTTGTAAATATATTTTTATGTAATATTTATGTAGAAATCCTTTGATTTTTGCCGTTCTTATATTATTTTATCTACAGATAGGATGTGGATATACTAAATAAAACCCAATTGTTTTAGTGGAGTGGACTCAAAACTATTTAATGAAAAGATATCAAATCTTGAACTATCTCCACAGCCCATTCTTAAAGGACATTCGATCTCATCTCATGGATCCTATAACTTCTTTTTTTTTTTAATAATATAAATAAGTTTTCGCACATATTATGTTAATTAAGTTGACACCATTAATTTGATTAAGAATATATGTTAGCTATAAAAATCAAAGTGCATAGATTTTGTGGGAAGTTGTTTAATAGTTTCCCAAAGATAAAAAGAAAAATGCATGAAATTGACAGGGATAAATTTGGACAAAATTAGTGGAAACTTTAGATCGTTGGTGGATTATCCACATTAATTAGTGACGAAAAATATTTAATTGAATGAAAGTGTGGCAAACATAAGGATGACTCACTCACCCATTTGATTTATTATTGTTGAACAGTCACTCATCATCCACTTGTAATCTGTACCCATTTCCAGAAATAAAATAAGAGAGGTTTGCATTTTCAGGATTTTGGCCTTCTAACTTTACCTTTATATTAAAACCCGACCGGGCAGTGTCACATCATTTATTAACATTAATAATGTGAAACAACTTATGGATGAGATTTTCATGATTATTATATTATATTATTTATACTATTCTTTTAACCAATTTGATCTATAACTATAATTATAATAATTTAATATTATTTAATATTTTAATTTAATATTATTTAATATATTAAAATTTTATAATAATTATTTATAAAATCGCTACTATTGAAAACTATCTTGCATATATATCAGGGATTGTATTTACTATAATTTTGTAACACCACAAGAAAAATTATAATATGAAATTAGTGGGGAGTCTATGTAAGGTAGTGAAGTTTGACCTATATATATATATATATATATATATATATATATATATATATATATATATATATATATATATATATATATATATATATATATATATATATATATATATATATATATATAAGATTTTATGGTGGTGAGATCATATTTTATATGAATAATAAAAATATTTAAACAATTATTATTTTTTTATAAAAATGAATCTTTATTTTTATTTTTGATTTTTAATGGATTCATTAATAAACTTTTAATGAGGTCAAAATATAATGAAAAGGATAAGTAAAAAGAAAAATTCCTAATGTATGCTTGATGTATTTTGCAATTTTACCCTTAATTTTCTTGCTTTTGTTGTCTTTTTCTCTTAATACAAATAGAATATCAAAATATAATTTTGTAACATTATTTCTTTTGTCTTTCCAGATAAGCAAGGTTTTATTTTGGAGGAGGATAAGAAAAAGTAGAGACGTGGAACGCCGAATCGAACCAAAAAGCAAATTGAATTGAACTGAAATGAGTTTATATGATTTAATTTTTGATTATCACGGATCTATTTTAGATAAGAATTTTGATCTATTTGGTTTTATTTGATTATTAATATTGAAAAAAACCATTTAAATCTAACCAATCAAACTTCATATATATAATACTAAAAATTGATCAATTAAACCAAAATAGTTTGATTCTTCCATCAAAATTGATTCAATTTTTAAATCAAACCGATCGATTGCTTGCTGAAACCTTAGACGCAAAAGCACAATATGAAGAAGCGTAGGGTTCAGCCATCAAAACGGAACAACTAAAATCGACGGTCCCTTGCGAAGGGCATAGGTTGAAAACAGTGAATTGAAGGAGAAGGATGAGTGAGTGAGTGAGTAAGGGCCTTGTAATGACACAGGCATTTCTCGTGCCACCTAACCATTATCGCACATTGCATGTCCGTTTTCATGTGTTCCCTTCATGCCTGCCCTGTGATGTGAATCATAATTCCTTAATTGACTCTTCTCCATTTAAATCGGTAATGTTATCCCCCATATATTCCTTTTTTTTTCTTTTCGACTTATTCGATAATGATGCTCTACTGTCACTAATGTTTTTTGGTAACGAAATCATTTATATAATACGTTAGAGAAGTATGCACTTATCAAGCAGGAGTGGACTAAATTCGGATTACCATCACTTTCTTTTTTAGATATTTTTTTAATAATTGGTTTATATAATCAAACTTTTAATTTACAAAATTTATTGCCTTATTTGATAAATTAAACTTGATTATATAGACAAATTATAGAGATTGCGTCCAAGAAAATATTGATAGTATTTCTCCAATATGCATTATTAGAAATAACCAAATGGAAATTTTATTTAGCTATTTTAAGTAATTTGATTCGGTTTGGATGAAATTATAAAATGATTAAGTGTAAATTTAGGACTAGGTTCAGTTTTTTTTTTTGGCTATTTGATTAAAATTTTCTGTTTTTGAATTGAACCGAACCAAAATTTTTAATTTTTTTGTTATTAGATTTGATTTGAATGCATTTCTTGAGAGTTTTTCTGTTTTTCAGTTTGACTTTTTATCCAAACCAATCCATAAGCACATTCTTTTTCTATAACTTTAAAAGTTTAGGGGGCCTAATAAAAATTTAATTTTAAATTTTGGGGAGAACCAATAAAAAAAATTAATTTCCTTTTTTTTTAATTCCTTTAAAGTTTGATAAGTATTTTGTTCTTATATTACATTAATAACAGAGGTGAAAGGTTGTTGAAAAATTAAAGGGGAGCGACAAAGACATTAATAGACTCCACACAGCTAAATTTGTTTACAATGAGATTTTAGAGAAGGAATTTAGACTAATAATTTGAATAAGGTATTCCACATATATTAAAATCTTATTAAAGAAAATTTTCTTTTTTAAATTGGGAAAAAAACATCTTGAAACTTTTCCATCTTTAGGTGTTAATTAGTTTTACTAATTTTTTAAATATTTTAACTATATTTAAATCTCTTCAATCGGATTAAATTAAATCAAGTTATTTCAGGTTCAATTATTCTTAAATTAGGATTTATTTTTGGATAAATTTCGTATCTCAAACAGATTATTGGATCAATTCAATATTCAAAAGCCAAATCTGAGTGATTTCTTGATTTTTTATTTGCCAATTTATAATTGAGTATTTTTATATTAATATATATCAAACTACGACCTAGAGTGAGTCACATTGTTATAAAATGTAATATATACCAATTATATTCAATAAAATTATTTTCATATTTTTAATATTTTTTCTTCCAAAAATTATATTAAAATTTAAAATTTATTCGTTACTATTGCAGTTTGTTATATTTTTTTTGGGTACAAATAGTAGTTTGTTATTTTCATGGCTAAATTACCGATAGAGAGTTTGAGTAATCTACCATAATTTAATCCCGAAAAGGAAAAATAAATAACTAACTTGAGCCTTGAGGACATTGAAGGTTTACCTTTAACTTCTAAGCATTAATCAATATTTTGTGGGATTTAGACGTGCAGTTAGAACTACTAGAGCAGTAATAGTACATGTATGATCTTTCACTAAGAAAATATTATTAGAAAAATTAAATCCTAGGTTAAAATCATTTCAAGTATAACATTTTTTATTTTTTTTACAAATATAATCTCACAGTTTTAATCACCAGATTAATACTATTAAATTAATATTTTTATTTAAAAAATATTACACTGATAATATTTTTATTTAAAAAAATATAATTTTTTGACTGAATTACTTGATTTTTTAATTGATTATTTTTATTTTCTCAAATCAGTTTTCTTAAACGAGTTCAAATTTAAGTTAAAAATCGCAACTATAGTTAGAACATAATAGCTGCAGGATATTTTTTATTTTATTTTTATTTTTTGGGATAAAAATTGACCAGTTTTATGTTAAACAATGGACGAGATTCGGCCTTCCAAATTTCAGGGTGACATTTTTATTTTTGTACAATTCCTTGCTTTTACTCTATATTTTTTTAAGAAAAAAATAGGATTAAATTTTGTACGTAAAATTATATAAAATAAATTAATTACTCTCTTATATTTATTTTGATAGGTTTATTTTTTATTTATTCCAAAAAAATATAATTTTTTTCTATTTTAAAAATACAGTTACCTGTTATTTTTCTATTATATCTCTATTTAATTTATTTTTTTAATAATACTTCTAATTAATGTAAAATTATATTAGTATTTAGTAGAATTAAATACTACTAATCAACTTCAAGATTTCCCCACTTCTTTATGCGTAAGATAATGGATAAACTTAAAATGACCATGATGACCTTACACTCCATCACTACTACGCTGTCTGAGAAGTCTACGTCATCACCTGAATATATCTATCCACTAATCCACACATGTTGGAGCTGACGTGGACCTCGTGCTAGCACAGAAGGTCCCACCACCGTCTGTGGAGGAAGGGGATTCCCCCGTGCTGCCCATACGTGTGCACGGATCCGGTCTTTATCTTACCTGGCCGGCTGGCACCTCTTCCTCATTGATTCCACGTGTGAGGCAAATTAACAAAATTTCCAAATTAAGACCATCTACTTCTTTTTTTTTTTTTCATTTCTTAAAAAAGAAAAGGAAAAACAAATTTCTTTTTAATTTTTAACCATAATTGCACAATGAGAAACTATTGAAATAAAATTAAAATAGATAAATCTTTTTCTGCGTGATATTATTCTATTTATGACAAGATTGAATGTTTTTAATTTTTATTTCTATAAAAAATTATGATCAATTTGTATTTTCTACTAAAAATATAAACTATTATATTTAATTTATATATTGAAAATTCAGTAATAAAATTTAATAATACTAATATAATAATTAACTGTAAAATCTCAAATACAAATTTTAAACGACTCTTTATATAAAAATGTTAGTGGCAATGGATCGCAGTCAGAAACAAAGAATATAATCATTAGAAGTTAAGAATTGCAGGTCAAATCCCATGGGTATTAAAATTTTAAAATTCTTAAAACTAATCACAAGGCAAAGCCGACACGCCATAAAAAATTACTTAAAATTTATGGTCAATATAATATATATATATATATATATATATATATATATATATATATATATATATATATCTTCATGAATCACCAGGATCCAAAATCATAATTTAAAATTTTTTCTTTCTTAGTTAGAGAATTTTTTGCTTAATTAGTGTATAGGTGTGATGATATCTGTGATCTAATATCAATTATGTAGGACTTTGTGTATTGTCTTAATCGGATATAACACGATTAGACACGACACGAATAACTAATCGTGTCAAAAATTTAAAATACGAACACAATACAGTTAAAATCCGTATTAACACGACATGATACGATTAAACACGATTAACTTAATGTGTATAAATTATACGACATGACACGATTAGACACGATCTACTTAATGTGTTTAAACGTATACATTTTATACGACACGACACGATTATATACGAATAGACACAAATATTAAATTCCAATTAAATATATATAAATTCAATTGAATCAATTTAATTAATTAATTCATATATAAATATGTATTATATATATTTATAATATTATAATATATATTTGAATTTTGAGTAAGACTAAAATAATTAGTTATATCTTTATAATTAATAAAATAACATATTTTTAATCATATTTAATCGCGTCTTAACAAGTTAGATAGGTAAAATCCGTTCATGACACGATTTTTTTCGTGTCGCAATCGTGTTGATACGGTTATGATCCATATCCGTTTAACTTATATGCATATATGGTTAAGTCTGTATCGTATCATGTCGTTTAATCATGTCGTGTCCAAAATTGACAGCTCTACAATTATGTCACTCTAAATAATATATTTGAATATTTATAACTTATATATATATATATATATATATATATATTTATGTTTAATCAATTTAGCTTTCAACTAGACATTCATTCTATATATTGTGAAATTTGAAAAGATTGAACCACAAATTATCTTCCATAATAAAATATAACTCACACCTGAGGAAATTAAAAACCTTCCATATATGGAGAACCATATTTCATAAAAACAATTTTATTTGCATCCAATTTTATTTTAGTAAACTAATTATAAAAAAAGATTGGATATGAGAATATATATATCTAATTTTTTTTATGAAATATAATAAAAATTTACGAAATAAATTATAGATTTAAAAAAATAAAAGGGTTTTTGATATTATTGAGAAAAATTAAAAAATAGGAATAATCAATGAGAGAGCGAGTAGGGTTTTATGTGATAGAAACGCGAAACTAAAACTAATATTTTAAAATTAATGTTTGGTGATGAATTATTTGCAAAGTAATATACATTTATAAGAAAAAAATTTAATTTAATTTAATAATTTAATAATTATATATATAATTAGAAAAAGCTCAATTAAATTAGAAAAAGCTCAATTAAATTTCAAAAAATTAGAAAAAGCTCAATTAAATTTGGTTAACCGATCCAACAGAGACTGTTGATCATCTGTCCGCTTGAATAATGAATGTTCCGTCTGATTTCGACAATATCGTTTGTGATTCATATAAATTACGTGATCTATTTTTCTTATCTAAATAAAAATTATAAAAATAAAAGGGTAAGAAAATAAAGGAAACGGAGTTAGGAGGGAATGATATACCGGTGAAGACGGTGCGAAAAGAGCAAAACGATAGCTGCCGCGTGGACTAACTATATAATTCCTCGCTTCTCTCCATTTCTCTGCCTCAATGAACTTCTTGTTCTTTCCCTTCTCTAGAGAAAGAAAGACAAAACACAGACTTTAACAGTTAAATCCTTGATATATAATATATTTTGAAAAATTCTATTAGAAAACACTGAGCAATGGAAATGAAGATATAGTAAGAATCTCAAATAACATTTTTGATCGTTGTCTTGGATTTCATAGAATGGCAAAGCCATTTTCCGCCGTGGACGGAGGAGCAGGAGGTGTGGCTGTAATGGCAGGGCCACTTAACTCTATAGATCCTTCTACGCCTTCCAAAACTTGTCTTAAGAATTCGGCTCTTAAATCTCCAATCCTTATTTTTCTCTTCTTCCATAAAGCTATTCGATCCGAGCTCGATGGCCTTCACTGCGCCGCCATGGCTTTTGCCACTAGTGGCGGAGATATAAAGCCGTTGCTTCAGAGGTATCACTTCTTTCGCGCGATATATAAGCATCACTGCAATGCTGAAGATGAGGTATGTTAGGTTTTGCTGTTTGTTGATACTCTTTTGACCTTTTAGATTTATTGAGATTGAGGCTCTAGAATTTTGATTTCAATGCATTATGGATAATTTCAACCCTGTGTAAATTGTGTTATCAGCCCTAAACTCAATGCATTTTTTTTGTTGCGATTGGATGGACAGAAATTTTTGAGGTATATATGAATATGCCTAACTGAATTTTTATCTGCTTTTCTCTTCTTGCATCTTATTATTATTTGATGAAATGTTTTCTCTAATTTGTTTAATTTATTGCATTGGCATAATTTCTTATGTTAAATAAGATATCTAGGTGTTTCTTGCAAAGCGATGGAAGGATTAGGTATTAATTGTATTCTGGTCAGTGCCTGCTGTAAAGATTGTTTGTTTAATTCGCTCAGAAGGAAGAAAGGACTAATAGACAGTGAAAACATAAGCTTTGTGCTACTTTCCAAGTTAAGATATCAATGTTCTGCTGAATTCAAGATCGATAAAACCTGAATCTCCTTTTTGATGGAAATTTTTTTTTCAATCAGAATCAAGGGGGTGCTAACTGCCAATCCTTAAACAGTAGAATCTTTTATGGAAGATCAATACACTGACTTCTTATTGTACATGGTTGTAGATTCACTAGATCCTTAAAAAGATGTGTTTCTTTGGGCATATGGTTGCCATACAGTAGATTTTGAAGGATATCAAGTATCAGATTCAGATGCCTCATATTCATTGTCAATATATACTGTGATAATAGTAGGTGGACTTCCAAATATAGTCTTGCTGGTTTGAGATTAGCAGTTATTTTGGTAATTAAGGTCTATGTTTCTGGTATATACGTTTTGTAAGATTTGGAACTGTCATACCTTTTTTAAGATAGCTTGGCTGAAATGGCTCTTTTTCTCCATCCTGTTTTGCTTAAATAACTTCACAAGTGCATTTAAGAGCTAAAATCAAAAGGCAACCTTGACATTTTCACTTGGATTTTTAAGATCTTTGTCACCTATTTTTAAGAGATAAAATCATGCCTAGCAATTTATGTCTAATGTTGTTTCCATCCCCTAAATATGGTGCTAGAAGATGGTTTACTTGTAGGTTTTTTGTTTTCCTTGTAAGCATTACTAGAAGATATTGACAATGTGGTATTTTTTAATTTTAGGTTATCTTTCCAGCTCTTGATATACGTGTGAAAAATGTGGCACGGACATACTCTCTTGAACATGAGGGAGAAAGTGTGCTTTTTGATCAACTATTTGAGCTTTTGAATTCTAATAAACAAAATGAAGAAAGCTATCGCCGAGAGTTGGCTTCTCGTACTGGAGCTCTTCAAACATCAATTAGCCAGCATATGTCCAAGGAAGAGGCTCAGGTACTTGTTTATTTTATTAATGCTCTAACAGCTTTGCATTGTTCTCATTATAAATTTGAGCAACATATGAATTTTGTAATTTGTGATTCCCAAGATTTTTAAGTTTGACATGTTTAGAATTCTTGTTATGACCATGAGCTATTATCTTTTACCTGCACAGGTGGATAGTATTATTCCATATCTCTTTTTGGTTGATCGAGATCAGGATAAACCCTTAACAGGAGACACTTTATTGATCTTTATGTACTTATGAGGGTCCCTATTTAAGGTCTTTACATTTTGTTTGCATTTTTCAAGTCGGAATAAAATTGTTTAGGTTGACATAAATACAATATTATTTGTATTCACATGAAAATTCTGAGTTTGGACCAATTGGTCTTTATGTATTTATGAGGGTCCTTACTTTCCATGCTGTGGGTTATAGTAAATGCTATTTTTAAGGTTTAATATGGATTGTTGTTAAGGTCATTACATTTTGTTTCTGTTTTTCAAAAGTCAAGATAGAATTGTTTAGGTTGACATGAATATAATATTGTTTGTTATTCACATGAAAATTCCGAGTGTGAACACATTGCGTTTGCTAAACAAGCAAGAGAATTCAACACTTTAACCTGTTTAACAAATAATATCTATATAATTGACGGGACAAACTGCTTACATAAATCTCTTAGTTCTTAAACACTCAACACAATAAAACACATTTAATACTGCTTTTTTAAACTTTTAATCTTGTATTTATAAAATGGCAAAATTAACCTTGGAGTTCTTTAAAAATGTACATTTAATAGAACAATTAAGGTTTCATGGAATGGAGTATGCCTCTCCTTACGTGCTCAAGGGAAGATTGCTGTATGAATAATACAGTGTTGACAATATTGTGTGTAGTTCATTCATATTTTTCGACATTGAAAAGCTCTGACATCTCAGGTTGAAGGTGAAAGTCAACAATATGCTTTAAGTTGCCAACAGTCCATATCATTGCTACCTCCATACCTTGGCTGCTATCTTTTGTGAATAATTGAATAAAATTTGCAATGTTGACTGAAAACAAATTTGAAATTTAGCAGCGTGTGGTTGAATGAGACAGGTCTTCCCCTTGCTTATTGAGAAGTTTTCGTTCGAAGAGCAGGCTTCATTGGTGTGGCAGTTTCTATGCAGCATTCCTGTTAATATGATGGCAGAGTTTCTTCCTTGGCTTTCTTCGTCTATATCATCTGATGAATATCAAGATATGCATAAGTGCTTGTGCAAGATTATCCCGAAAGAGAAACTTATTCGCCAGGTGAGGGCATTTTTGGGGTGTGGTTACATTTTGAATGGGCTCTTATAAACAGGAAAAAAAAAAGGAAAGAACGAAAGAAAGAAGTAGTAGAAGAAAAAAAAAAGAGAAAATGAAAAGAAATTAGACTGACTCTTAGTTCTTTAATGAAGGTAATTTTTTCCTGGATGGAAGGTGCAAAATTTTCTGATATGAGCATGAGTTGTGAAGATGATTCTGCCATCTTCTATCAAGATTCAGGTGAACAAGCTTTAAATTGTCAGAGCAAGAAGATGCATTGTGGATGTGGATCTTCTAGAGTTGGAAAAAGGAAACATATGGAGCTACCTTGTGATCTTGCCAATTCAAATTTATTACATCCTATTGATGAAATTCTGCTTTGGCATGCTGCAATAAGAAGAGAGTTGATTGATATAGCTGAGGCAGCAAGGAAGATTCAGCTTTCTGGCGATTTTTCTGATCTATCTGCATTCAACAGGAGGCTGCAATTCATTGCTGAAGTTTGCATATTTCACAGGTATGATTTTCTGTGCTTTTCTGATTCATTTTTCCTTTCCTCAAATGAACATATCAGTCCAAAAGCGGCAAATTTTATGTTTCAATAGTAGTCGATTTGATGTGCTTTGCTTTGTAGTTATAGATAATCATTTAGGATATAAGTCCTTGATACTACAGTCTGGTGCATGAATTTTTTCCTCCTGCTATGCGCTTTGTTCTGAAACCAGAATTGTCTTATATTTCAGAGATGGTTTGGTAAAAAGAAAAATTGCTTCATTAATTATATAATATTCTATTAATTTTATTAAGTTAATTCTAATTTATAACATTTGTTCACATAGCATATTTAATGAGTTAAAAATAAAATGTGTAAAACTTACAAATTCACTTAATAAACAATGTAAATGTGATTCTTATTTATTTTCAACACTGAAAACAAACAATATTATTTTAAAAAAATTTCTTTTCTTTTCAAAATAAATTTATATTCTTTATTGATCAATTAATAAAAAATTAATATATGCGATCTGTTAAATAAAAAATAAAGAAAAAACATTTTATGCTTAGTAATATTCAAGTAAGTAAAACAAATATATCTTTTGCCAATTGATGCAAATTGAATTTATTGATACACATTTATTTTCCTATAGTAGATAGCTAAAATTGTTATAAAATGGTATATTTTAGGCCACATAAAAATTAAAAGAGGTTATTATTTGAAAAAAAAAAAAGAAAGCAAAATTTAAGCCGTTTTAGGTCATTAGGTCTTCGGAAAATTCTAAATCACTGAATGCGGAAATCTTGAGCTTTGAAATTTCCCTGAACCATGCTTATTAACATTTGAGGGCAGTTGAAAGAAGATGGATCTCTGTTATTTATGCTTTGTGCCATTATGGGCTTTAGTTCTACATTCTTATAGTTTTGAAAGTCTTGCTCTTTCCTTATAAGATTGTGACTTAAGAGAGAAATGTAAGAGTTGTAAAATGTCTCTTTTTTATGGTATGATGGTTTACCTTTATCAAATGGCCTTATGTTGTCTCTCTTGACTGCAGTATTGCTGAGGACAAAGTTATATTCCCTGCTGTAGATGCAGAACTTTCTTTTGCCCAGGAGCATGCAGAAGAAGAAATTCAGTTTGACAAGCTCAGATGTCTGATAGAAAGTATTCAAAGTGCTGGAGCCAATGAATCTCTTACTGAATTTTATGCAAAATTATGCTTGCAAGCTGATCATATCATGGACTCTATACAGAAACACTTCCAAAATGAGGAAGCTCAGGTGAGTACATTGCTGTTGTTATATCATCTGATGCCTGTTGTTTGTATTGATGGCATTTGCTCAAACCCCTGTTTCTTTATTCTTAACTACATAGTCTTTGTGCTACTTCATATTGTCTTCATATTTTTTTGGCATTTATTCTTGAAATCAAAATCAAAATTCTAATTTCTATTGCTGGTCTCTACTATTCAACTAACAGACACATCATATGTGCATTCCTAGGTTCTCCCACTTGCGCGAAAGCATTTTAGTGCCAAAAGACAACGTGAACTTCTTTATCAAAGCTTATGCGTGATGCCCTTGAAATTGATTGAATGTGTCTTACCATGGTTGGTTGGAAAACTTAGTGAAGAAGAAGCAAAGTCCTTTCTTCAAAACATGTACATGGCAGGTTCGACATTAATTCTCAAATTTATCTCTCTCTGTATTGATTATATATACTGATATCAGGTGTATTTTCTATGCTTCACATTTTCTCTTTCCTTCAGTCTCTAATTCAAGTGATACAATGCAGCTCCTCCTTCAGATTCTGCATTGGTTACACTTTTTTCTGGTTGGGCTTGCAAAGGTCGTTCTAGGAACATTTGTTTGTCTTCAGGTGCCATTGGGTGTTGTCCTGTTAGCATTTTGATGGAAACTCGGGAGGATACCAAACAATCATTCTGTGAATGCAACCATATGTTATCTATTAATGAAGTGTCTTCTTTTGTCAAAGCAGCTGAAGCAGATGACAGCAGAAGGCCGCTCAAGCATGGAAACTTAGTGTTGGAGGAAGATAATGATGCTTGTCACTTTGTAAGGACTGTTGATATCTCCAAATCAACTTTTAGTAATAAGTACTGCTGTGTCCCTGGTTTGGGAGTGAATAGCAGTAATCTAAAAATTAATTCTCTTGCTGCAGCAAAATCTCTGCGTTCCTTGTCTTTTAGTCCTTCTGCTCCCTCCCTTAACTCTAGTCTTTTTAATTGGGAAACAGATGTTAGTCCTACTGACACTGGTTGCACCTCACGCCCAATTGATAACATATTTAAATTTCATAAAGCCATCCGCAAAGACTTGGAATATTTGGATATTGAATCTGGAAAACTAAATGATTGTAATGAAACTTTGCTTAGGCAGTTTGCTGGTAGATTTTATCTATTGTGGGGTTTGTATAGAGCTCACAGTAATGCAGAGGATGATATAGTGTTTCCAGCATTAGAATCTAAGGAAACACTTCATAATGTTAGCCACTCCTATACTCTGGACCACAAACAGGAAGAGAAACTATTTGAAGATATCTCGTCTGCACTTTCTGAGCTTACACAACTTCAAGACTGCTTGAAAAGTGTGGACCTTTCTGATGGATTAACTGGAAATCATTCTGGTGCTTCTGATCATAGTGATGTTCTTAGAATGTATAATGAGCTTGCAACAAAGCTTCAAGGCATGTGCAAGTCCATAAGAGTGACTCTGGATCAACATGTTTTTCGGGAAGAACTTGAGTTGTGGCCTTTATTTGACATGCATTTTTCAGTGGAGGAACAGGACAAAATTGTTGGTCGAATAATTGGTACTACAGGTGCAGAGGTACTTCAGTCAATGTTGCCGTGGGTAACAACTGCTCTTACTCAGGAAGAGCAGAACAAAATGATGGACACACTGAAACATGCAACCAAAAACACCATGTTTAGTGAGTGGCTTAATGAATGGTGGGAGGGTACTTCTACTGCAACTTCACGAACGACAACATCAGAGAGCTGTATATCATTAGGTGTGTGTGCTTCTTTTGATAATGCTGGTTGTTTAATTCCCTGTTTAACGACATTGTTAATTTGACTGCAATTTTGAGATAAATGCTGAACTGTTGCTACCGAAAAGAAGCATTGTTTTATAACCAATAAATGTAACATTGTGGAGATATCTTTATATGAGTTTTTTTTTTCCTCTTTTGACATTTAGGCGCTGATCTTGATGGAAGCCTCGATCCCAGTGATCATACATTTAAGCCTGGCTGGAAAGATATTTTTCGTATGAATCAAAATGAACTTGAAGCAGAGATAAGAAAAGTTTCTCGAGACTCATCTCTTGATCCAAGAAGGAAAGCATATCTCATTCAAAATCTAATGACCAGGTTTGTTTATGTTGTGTTTAGACTGCAGTTTTGGGGCTATCATTCTTCTATATATCCTGATTAATATATGATTTTGTTAGTCGCTGGATAGCTGCTCAGCAGAAGTCACTTCAAGCAAGATCTGGCGAATTTTCAAACAGCGAAGACTTACTTGGATGTTATCCATCATTTCGTGATTTGGAGAAACAAGAATATGGGTGTGAGCATTACAAACGAAATTGTAAACTCCGTGCTGCCTGTTGTGGCAAGTTATTCACATGCAGGTTCTGCCATGATAAAGTCAGCGACCACTCAATGGATAGGTAAATTTTTTCTCATTCTTTGGCATATCGATTTTTTGGTTGGACTATAAATTTGAATTATATTTATACTCTTAGGAAGGCTACAACTGAAATGATGTGCATGCGGTGCCTGAAAATTCAGCCTGTTGGACAAGTCTGCATTACACCCTCTTGTGGTGGTTTCTCAATGGCGAAGTACTTTTGCAGTATCTGTAAATTTTTTGATGATGAAAGGTATGGGCTCTCGTGGCACACCTTTTTCCTTTCAATTTATTTTTGCTATAGTGTTTAAATGAAAATGTTGTTACATACTAATCAAATTATTGGACGAATTACCAGCTTTGAATGAATAACAAGACATAATTTCAGTCATTGGGCAATCTTGTATTTCTCAACGATTTCATGCTTGCACTTTGTCTGAATTGGATTTGGCATTTATGTTAAAAGGCTGTGTCTGGAGTTAGTTGTGTGGTAACCCATATTATGTGAAAACATTGAAACAATGTAGAAACATATGTCCATGAGGTATGTTCTATTTTAAAGGGAAGTGTCTGGAGTAACAAACTGGAACCAAGCAAAGCAATTATGCCTTTTATTTTAGTTTATTTTCTGAACCATGGTAAAATCGTGCAAGGTTTAATCTGCTTGGCATAAAGGTTTGATCCTGTAACTATGTGAATAGTTCTTATTGAACTAGATCTTTTACTAATCATTTTCCTGCTTCCTTGAATTTATATCAGGAATGTATATCATTGCCCTTCTTGCAATCTATGCCGTGTCGGAAGTGGACTTGGTGTTGACTTCTTTCATTGCATGAGGTGTAATTGCTGCCTGGCAATGAAGTTAGTGGATCACAAATGCCGAGAGAAAGGAATGGAGATAAATTGCCCAATCTGCTGTGACTTTTTGTTCACATCAAGTTTAAGCGTTAAAGCTCTTCCTTGCGGCCATTTCATGCATTCAAATTGCTTTCAGGTCTATTCTTTGCTGGGGTTTTGCTTTGGTTATTGATGTTTTATTCTTTTTTAATTCTTTGGATCCAGTATCCTTTTTAATTTTTATGACAGCAATTTTTGAGAATTCATATTAAGTAAGTTCCCTTTGCACCTTTTGCTGTAACAGGCATATACTTGCAGTCACTACATTTGCCCAATTTGTAGCAAATCTTTGGGAGATATGTCGGTAAGATCTAATGCATCTTTCAACCTACTCATCTTGACGCAGTTATTGAGTGTCATTAGTGGGGGCATATTTCCCAGACTCTGGTTTCTTTTTTTTTTTTTTTTTTTTTCAAAAATGAAAATTTATTTCAAATTTTATCGAAATTTAGATAATCAAAAAGCATTTGTTATTTCAAATTTATCTTCATATTTTATGGACTTTTCCTGCTGGCCTTGTGTTGAAACTAAGTTTCTGTGAACTTCTTTGAAGTTTTGCGAGCTGGAACAGCTTTTGAGTAATTAAGCTATATTTTTAATGACAAAGGAAATTATGGAATTATGAGGATTTTAATTTCCATAAGATTTTTCTACTGAATAATGACATTATAGAAAGATGTCTTATTTTGTCATGCCATTTCTATCCTCTGGATTTTGCTTTGTTGGCTAGGTAAAAAATTATCTGGAACTTGCTTTTGAAAATGCATCCCCAAGGGATTTATCCCGCCCTCTCTTCCACTCACTCTGTTGTGAAAACGTTTTAAACCTTGTTTCCTTTTTTAAAATAAAATAACAAAAGAATTTCTTACTCTCCAAACAAATTGTTCTGGCCCACAAGATGTATAAGGATCTGTAAGCTTCAGCTCGATATATGAATGTCTGGTAATTTAAGGGATTATATAATTCTGTTGCTTTTCTGGAGATTGATAAGCAAGAGTTTATTTCAATGAATAATACTTGAAGAACAGGTAGTGATTAACATGTTATGCTTGGAGTTCAGTGGGTTTTCGTTTTCTAAGATTGAACATATTTTAAAAGTTAACATCCTGTCACTAAATGAGTTGAGTTTCCAAAATAATGCGTATACCAAATCTTATAATTTACTGTAAGAATTTTGCACCTGGGATATATGTATATTTCCCAACAGAACAAGCTTATTGATTCATAAGATCTTGGCCAAGTGGCTTCTGGGAACAAGACGGCATGCTGATATTCTAAAACCATCTAACTAGTTTGCTTGGAACCAGGGAAAGTGAAGATATGTTGAATGATATTAAAAATTGTCGGGTGTTTTGCTATGAAATAAAGGCTTGAATCCTTCAAACGATTTTGTAGAGCCTTTTTCCCTCTCTCAATGTACAAATAATTCTTCATTTAGAATGTTGATGAAATATAAATGGATCATGATTTTTTTTTTGGGTAACCTGAAAGTAACAGCCATAGTTATCTTGAGGTTTAAATTAAGAACATTTTATGAGATTGCTCAGAAGGCTTCCATTCTTGTTGTTCAGGTTTACTTTGGGATGCTTGATGCACTGTTGGCTTCTGAGGAGCTTCCAGAAGAGTATCGGGATCGCTGTCAGGTAAATTTTGTGGTGTTTTCTGCACTTGTTTGTCCTTTGAACAATATTAAAACCAGACTTTTTGTAATTCAGGATATATTGTGCAATGACTGTGAGAAGAAGGGGACAGCACGATTCCATTGGCTGTACCACAAGTGCGGGTTCTGTGGATCTTATAATACCAGAGTGATTAAGATTGATTCTACTAATTCGAACTGTTCAATGTCGGATCAATGAAGGCATTGCATTCTTATAGCTTGATTTAGGTGTGAATTCTCTGTTCGTCCCTACCCTTTGTTCATTACACGTCTTCGTAAATCACATGCCATTACAATAGTTGCTTCAATCTTTCAATTTTCCGTCTCCCACACTCATTACATCTAATAACCACCTCGGTGGCAGGTGGGCCCTTAATATACTTTAATGATTTGAAGCTGTTTTCTTGTTCCATTCTTGATGGCTAACGCAAGAAAATAGATTGCAAGCATTACGCAAGTAGTAACATAATTTTTCACAAATGGGCAGCTTTTTTTTTTTTGCTAATTTTGCTATTTATTTGCCCTGGCACCCATTGATGAGATAATAGGAGGATGGGCCATGTTCTCATATACATCGGGGTGGCTGCCTAAACTAATTTTTGGAGGAATATTGCAGACTGGTGGCCTTTTGTGTGTGTGTGTGTGTGTGTGTGTGTGTGTGTGTTAACTAATGGGTGATGCGTGTGCAGAAAATCAAATAGTATAATTTTGACTGAAGTGAATTAAACTAGAATTTCCACTTCTTTAAAATCAGATTATAATTCTCTTAAAAAAATTAATTTGGCTTGGTTTGGTTGCGAAGGGTACCCTACAACAGTGTGGTCAAAGACCATGATCCTTTGTAATTGAGGAAACTAACAGCTTGTTTGGATGATAGTTTGAGATTGTAAGAATGGTATGGTTTGATGTGTTTTGACAGATTGGCAAAAGGATATGAATATGGCTTGAGATAGTTTTTTCATGGTATTGAAACCATGAAAAGGAGAAATTTTCACCCACCAAATTGGTGCATTGTTTGGTTTTAATTTTCTTTTTGACAAAAATTAACCTTTTTTTCAAAGTTACAATTCACTGTAATCATATTATTAAAGTAATTGAGGGAATTTTAGTATTTTTTTATTAATTTTATCATATTGCAGCATGAGATTGAACAAAATAAGGTTATTAAACTATCACTTTTTTTTTTGGCTTTCGGAGGAGGAAAAACCAAAAACAACGCAAGAAAAACTAATAAGACACTATTCTAGACGAAAAAACATAGACCAAAAAATTCCAATCATATCATTTTGCAGCAATGAACCAACCCTTGGGTGGTGGCCCCAATAGTTTTGTGACCCCTCTATCAAACTTCAGAAAATTATTCGCAAGTCGGTCAACAATTCTATTTCTTTCACGATATGTATTAACCATTTTAATTTTGGGATCAAAGCCATAATATCTTTGCAAGCTCCAACAAGATTGAGGAACATCATAAGAAACAGTATCATATGAATTTGTTTTATCATCTTTTGAAACGTGTTCTAAGTAAATAATTAAATATTCTATTATACTATACTATACCATACCATACCATACCATACCATACCATATGATATATTTTACTAAACATTTTTATATGTAATCCAAACAGATTATAAACACTAGTTTGGCTCAAATCTATAAAACATGGGAATCATAATGGTTCACCACCGAATCAAAATATGTATGATTCCTTTAAAATTGTTTGTATTATAGAGATTATGGAACTAGAATAAAAATCATTTTGTTTTTCAAATAATAATAATAATAATAATAATAATAATAATAATAATAATAATAATATATTTTTATTATCATAAAATTTGATTTCTTTTTTTACATTTCATTTATTTTTCTTTTTAATCAACAATTTGAACATAAAAAAAAATTATAACAAATTTGATTCAAACAATATTCTAATCAAAACTACAT
The DNA here is from genome assembly GCA_023653625.1 of Triadica sebifera. NCBI lineage: Eukaryota > Viridiplantae > Streptophyta > Magnoliopsida > Malpighiales > Euphorbiaceae > Triadica > Triadica sebifera. The sequence goes on from CM042906.1 coordinate 19,119,886, forward strand.
AAATAAATCATCGTCAATCATAAGATTAATGGTTAACATCATAATTCATAATATCTATATCATATTAGATAATGATAATATTATCATATTTCTAACTATTTTAATTTTATTAAATAATAATGTAAATTCAACCTAATCATAAACATATTAAATCATTTCCACCAGAAGTAACATGTATAGGCCGAAAGTAAAGAGGAGACTATTCTATGGTGTTTATGGTTTGGCTAGTTATGGACCGAATCCACCGTTTCCACCGAAATTTCACTGTTTCAAATTTTCATCATCATTATCATGGCTTGTTCATTGCGCTCCAACTACGCACAACAAAAATTCAATTCCTTTTTATTTGTTTTAACCCACAATTAGTCTTGTCGCTATTCGTGTGCTCGTAGCTTTATCATGGCTGGTCAGGGAGAGACTAGGCTAGAAGATCAGCATGCCAATATCACGTTAGAAGAAGAGGAGGATGGAGGGTGAGAAATTAAAGGAAAAAAAGAGGAAGTCCTTATTGTAGATCTGAGAAACTGCTTGGTTGGTCGATTGTTAATTGAAAAGAACATCAATTTTCTAACAATGCAGCAAAACTTAGCGTCTCTGTGGAGACCTGAATAGGGATTTACATTAAGGAACTGAAAGACAATTAATTTCGTTTTTAGTTTTTTCATGAGCTTGATATTTGAAGGGCGATTGACTGTGGTCCATGGACCGAACTGTCGTGGGCTTGGCAACCCACGCGCAGTCCAAGTCCTAAAGGAGTTGGTGTTCCAAAAGAGGCCAAATTTTCTTTTTCTCATTGAAATGCTAAGTTGTAGGAGTAGATTGGAGAATTTAAAAATTTAGTTAGATTTTGATGGGCTTTTTTCTGTAGATGTTGTAGGCCAGAGTGGTGGCTTTGCTCTTTTCTAGAAAATAAAGGATTGGTAGATTGTTGGGCTATTCTCATTCTCATTTCCATATTGATATTGTTGTTTCTTTATATAATATGGTAAGTTGGAGGCTCACCAGTTACTATGGTATTTCTCTGCATTGCCGTAGAAGTGAATCATGGAATTTAATATGTCGGCTTGCAAATCTTTCATCACTTTTGTGGTGTATCATTGGGGAGTTTAACAACCTCGTGTTCTCTTTTGAAAAATGCAGGGGTGCTCCTTATCCTAACACTCTGCTTTAAGGGTTTTGTTAAGCTGTGGTGATTGTGAATTAATCGATTTGGACTTGGAGAGGTACATATTCACATAGGAGAGGGGTCGTGGTAGAAAATTGATTAGAACAAAGACTACATTGTGTGTTAGTTTCTTCCGGTTGGTTAAATTGTTTTGGTTTAGCCAAACTTTGGAATTTAGAATTAACTTCATTAGACCATATGCCTCTTTTTTTTGGATCATCTTTGTCACCAAGAGTCTCCTTCTCAGAGCAGATTTCGATTTGAAAATAGCTGGATTCAAAATGCTATTTCATCCATTGTGGAGAAGAGTTGGAATAAAGATAGGTAGGCTATGATTCAAGTGAAAATAGCTAATTGTGATTCTGAGCTTCAAAGATGTGGAGGTGGCTTAGTTCAAAATTTTCATCTCAAGTTAAGATTGTACATGGGTAAAATGAACAGGATGTGGGGGGGCATAGAGATGTAGCCTCTATTCAAGAATTCAATAAGGTGAACTGGTTGTATCTTGAAACTTTGAATTAATGAGAGAGCTTTTAGAACTGAAGACTGAAACAATTCTAGTAACAACACGGGGATCAAATTTCTTGATATTTTCATGCCTTTGCATCTGCTAGGCATTGGAAAAAAAAAACTCTTAGTAGGTTGAAAAATGATGAAGGTGTTTGGGTGGACTAGAGTAATGGCTTAGGGGATCACATGGTCAATTCTTTTAGCAATCTTTTCTCGTCAAATAGTAGTGATGCGATTGAAGTAATTTCTTGTGTTAAGAAAAAAATCACTATTGAGTACAATCGAACCCTCATGATGCCTTTTACAGAGATTGATATTAAGGAAACGACCTTTGTATGCACCTAGATAAGTCATCGGGACTGAATGGGATGAATTCGACTTCTACTAGCAATTCTAGAGTATTCTTGAAAATGTGTCTATGGCTTGCCTTGATTTCTTTCAAAATTATTCCTTACTTGAAGGGTTGAATGTTAGTTATACTGTTCTCATTCTAAAGAAAAAAACATGCAATTGTGATGGTTGATTTGAGGCCTATTTCCTTGTGTAATGTGTTGCATAAAATAGTTGCTAAAGTTTTTGCAAATAGACTTAAAAGGAAATGTTTTTGTTCCTGACCATTTGATTTTGGACAATGATATGAAAGCTTTTGAAGTCATGCATTTCCGAAATGCAAAAGGAAAGGAAAAAATGGTCTAGTGTCTCTTAAGATTGACATGAATAAAGCATATGACCATGTTGAATGGGATTTCCTTTGTCTAATGATGGAGAAGTAGGGCTTCAAAGAGAGATGGATTGATTTGATTCTAATATGTGTTACTTTTATTCGATAAAATATTGTTCATGGTAGCAAGGTATTGGGTCCTATATTCCTAAGTAGGCTTCATTAAGGTGATTCATTTTCACCTTATCTCTTCATTATATGTGTGGAGGGATTTTTAGCATTGATTAAGAAATGAAAGATGGATGGTTTGCTTTATGGTTGTAAAATTTCTAGGGGTGCTCTGCTAGTCTTGCATGTGTTCTTTGCGGATGATAGTTATTTATTCTTTAGAGCCAATGTGATCGAATGTAGTAGTATTAAGCAAAATTTTCACAATTATGACATGGCTTCAGGCTAGTAAATTAATCTCCAAAAATCATTTGTTTTCTTCAATTCTAACACTTCTTCAAATAATGTGGAGATTGTTTAATTATTTGAAATGGACATGAAAATAGGTAGGCTCAATGCCGTTAAGATTTGAGAGAGAGGAATACAAATTTTTCCTTCATAGTTGGTCATAATATTAAATATATAGCAAGAAATTTTGAACCTTAGAGGACCATGTAGTTATAACTGCTATTTCATGTCAACATGTCATGGCCCATCAACCCATCACATGATTCATGGAGTCAATTAGTCAAACTTACAACATACATGTAACACTCACTCATATGGTAGGAAATAATCTTACCATACAAGAGAATGTTACATGTTTGGATACATGTAAAACTTGTTCCATTTTAAAAAAATTTCCATCTTATATAACTTTATCTATATCTTAGTTATAACCTTCCTAGCATATACAAACAAATCATTCCATATAATATATACTAGATAAACCAAATCTTGTGTTTGAATTAAAACCAAATTCATATATTTGAATAATCTGGTTTGGACATACACTAGCCATCTGGTTACAAAACAATCCATATTCAAAATAACCAAACTCAATTACATGTTATTATTGATAGAAAACATGAACAAAATAAATTATTCTTGTCATATGTCATGAAAGCAAACAAAATGAATGAATGGACATCGTCGACCCAAATACATGCCTACTTTGTATGTTCTGAATTCTCTTATTGTCAACTTAGCTATCTACTGTCTCCAAACCTGTGTATAGGCGAATCTATACGCTAAGCTACTGAAAGTTTAGTAGTATATATAGATATAAAAATTCTAGCAAACAATTATACAATGTCAGCATATAAACTTTATACTTACCTTGTGAATTCGATTATGTCATAAAAAATCAATATGAAATATTACATACCTAGTTTACTGGTTTAATATATATACATGTTATAATTCACAAAAGTAAATTCATATTCCATATCCATATAACATGTAATGACCATCAATTTAGGCTTGGATAATTAGAATGTCTAATAGTCACGATTAAAATTATTGAAGCCTAAATTCGAGAATAAAAGATAATAAATGGATTTTAATAAGTTATGGGTGTTTTATACAAGAGATAAAAAGATTGGATAAGTTAAAAAAATAGGTAAAATGAGGGATCAAAATGACAATTTGCCAAGAGTATAAAAACTCTTATTCTTCCTTCTTTTTTTTAAAAAAATCAGCCACCAAACCTTATTTTCTCTCTTCCAAAAATGTGAAGTGCAACCCTCATCTCCCTCTCCCCATTTTTCTTCATCTTTTACCTCCCTATTACCTAAAATCACCATAAAAACTCAAGAAATCCCTCCTCTATGGCCAAGTAAGGAGAGAAAGAGAGAAAAAAAAGCTCTTTAAAGTTAATGAAACCATTGTTCTTGAAGGAAAAAAAAAGATGAAGCTACTATGCCCAAAAAAATGATGGGTATATTTTTACTTAACACACATGGTGATTTGGTCATATCTTATGTTTTGGCACTTGAATTGGCATAAAACTTGTTGAACATGAAACTAGACACATATGGCTAAAATTCTGATGAAAGTGTGAATACTAATTCTGATTTTAATTAGATCTAAAATTGGCTATAAATATCTGACATGAAAGTACAAAAAAATATTGGACAAATTTTTACTAAACACCACATGGTAATTTAGTCATATATTACGTTATGGTACTTGGATTGACATGAAATTAGTTGGAAATAAAAGTAGATACATATGGATAAAATTCTTATAGGAATGTGAATGCTAGTTTTAACTTTAATTGGACCTAAAATTAGCTACAAAATTTCAAATCTAGAAGTACTTAGAAAATACTGGGTAGATATTTACTGAATATCACATGATAAGTTGGCCATTATGCTAAAAAATTTAGATTTATGTGATTCTTTTTGCATATGAAAGATAAAACATTAAAATAAAAATTCATAGAAAGCTATGAATTTTTTTTCGAATTAGAAATGGGTGAAAAATGCAACCCAAGATCATGGCAGAAATATGTCCAAGAATAAAAATTTAGTAAATTGGTCTTCTAAATATTGTGTGATATATTTGTTTTGATTGTGAAAAAAATATAATAGTAATTATCTTTAAAATTTTATGGTATATTGGCTAAGTTAATTTAGTTGTATATGAGTTAATGTAAATAATGAATGTATAAAGTTTGTAAGTACCAAAAAGATAAGATTTTGCATGATAAATAGTCTCTAAATAGATGAACAACTAAGGGTTATTCTGTAAACAAGCAATACTATGTGAAATGGAAAAACATTTTAAATATAATAAAATGATATAAGATATGATTATATATGACATGAAGTCATAGTAGTTTGATACTTTGAAATACATATGAAACATGTAAGAAATGACATTATGATTAATAAGATACTATGACATTGATTAAAAAAAATGACATGGTATGTGTTTGGGGAATTGCATTATATATGATTGAAGAAATATTATAATTTTGATAATATGAATATGTATATTCTAATGAGTTATATGGACAATAAGGAATAAATGATGAAATCTCATTTCACTAATATAAGACTAGCTATGGGATAGATGACATACCATTAAGCGAGATTACAGTACCATAAAATTTAATTATATTAAATTATCATTTTGAGGACAAAGTGATTTAAACTCGGGTGAGAGCACCATTGATCTTATATGTTAGCAATGAATTATTTTATACTTATTCAAGGTGTCTTAAGTTTAGATGAGAGCACTTTTGACTTGAGAAACTGAGTTTAGCACGTATACAGATAGATACAGACAGTGAACATAGTGGTTTAAACTCGAATGAAAGCTCTCAAATTTCACAATGCACATCCTGATAGTCTGAATTTAGAGTTTTGGACTATAAAATATAAAAAAAGAATAGGTTAAACAGTTACTAGATAAATGAAACAAGGAAATAAAAATTTGGTATTATATGTCATGGATACTAAATGGATAATAATATATGGATTTATCTTCATAAATTATGGCATATATGTGTTAAACCAGTAAACCAGGTATGCAATATTCCGGATATATTATGAATTAATTTTAAATATTACTATGAAAATGATTGTAATATATGAATTATATTTATAATTATTTATACACGAAACAAAAATAATAAGAATAAGAAAAACCAGTAAAATAGAAATATTGAAAAAGAAATATAGTTTGGTATCATGTGGATATATATACTTATATCATTTTATGATCGAACGTATAAAGTATGCATGTTAACACAGTAGTAAAAGCATGGATAATATGAATGTATATTTATATCGAAGAATGAGCACGAATAGGATAATATGAGAATGAAATTACTTTAGCATATCATGAGATGCATGTATAAATTTTTATGCATATATGTACCACTAAGAATTAAGTTGTTTAACGTATGAATATATATATTTTTTTATATGTAGGTATGGAGATACAAAAGGTTAACGAAAAAGAAAAGCAGACCACCAAGAGTCATATGGATAAGTAGGCATCTCGGGGGTGATATCATGCATTAAAGTATTTTTATTTTTATATTGTATATCCCGTGGGATAAAAAGGGTTGTTAGATTTATATAATTTGAGATATATAAATTCATTTTAAACATATATAACATATTGTAATGATTTATATATTTTTAATAAAAGATTTAAAAACAATCATCATAACTACGATGTATCAATGTGTTTTACAAGATTTCAAATTTTAACGGATTTTAATGCATGATATTATAACATTCACTTATATTGTGAGATTTTAGTGTTACATAATATCCATAACATATAATAACAATTTCCATTTCCTTGTTCTATTTACCAGGTAATTGGTTTTTCATATTCCTTTTTATATTTTATAGCCCAAAACTCTAAAACTCAGACTATCCAAACACGATTTGTGAAACATGAGCACTCTCACATAAGTTTAAGTCATTCTACTCACTATTTGTATAAGTGCTCAATCAAGGTTCACAAGTCAAAAACACTCTCTTTTGAGCTTAAGCACCTTAACTGAGTAAAATAATGTAATTGCAAACATATGGTATGAATGACACTTTCACCCAAACTTAAACCATATTGTCCTCAAAATAATAATTCTGTATGATATAATTTATGAAATTGCAATCCCCTAAATGGTATGACATCTATTTTAAGTTAGTCCTCATATAGAAAATGTGTATTAATGTTCATAACTTGGTTATCCATTTCATTTCAGAATCCTTTTTATGTTTCCGCATAATACTTTATGACTAAAGAATGTATAATATTCTCATATTCTTGTTCGTGTAATCATATTGTATAGATTTATAACTCTTCATATAAGGAGTATATGCATACCATATCCATACCATTTTATCATAAAAAATTAGCATATAAATTTGTTTTAGGACTTCACAAGTGTGAATGTATCATTCATGATCATGAAGACACCATTCACGGATGGTCTATTGGTGACCCAAGTCATGAACCTAATTGTGAACGAATCGATCCACTTTGAAGCATCATTCATAGGCGTGACCCTAGTGTCACGACTGTTAATCTGGATTTTTTTAGTAGTATTCAATATAAAACATAATCAATAAAGCATACAACATATAATGGCTTTAAGGCTAACCAACATTAGTCACTTCTATTAACACTCTCAGCATAATATGTCAATAAACATGCTAAAACATATATACTACAACATTTAAACAGATTTGAGCTTGATTTACCAATTCCATAACATTAACACACTCTTCTACCAATTAATGGTCTAAGCATGCATTTATACAGCTAATTATAAAACCAAAACATTGATAAGTCTCAATTACCATTATTCTATGTGCATAACAAAACATATGTTTGCATATAAGATCAATACCTTATTATTACATTTGAAAATATATAATTTCACTTAATCTCATCATAGCATATGAGATACCAATTTATGCCAATAACCAAACCAATGCACATTTCATTATAAAAACATGTCATATTTTGTATTTAAATGCATATATGTACAAATATAAATTGGAGCCTTAACAATCAACCTTTCTAGTGTGACTATTCCCTTTGGTGGGTTTCTTTATCTTTTTTTTTATCTCTTAATACATAATCAGAACCATATTATTGTCTATTCCAACATAAATAATCTATTATGTCGTTAACTAATAAAACCCTAACTTAATCTATCAAATAGGTCCTTAATAACTATTTCACCTTTAAAATCGTGTTAAACATGTAAAATACTTAAGAAATGGTGATTTCTTACCAATATTTTGAAAAATTAGAACAGGGTAGGTTTACTTCTGACTTCTTTATTTTTCCCTAAATCTGTCATCTATAGAAGGACACTATCTATTGATTCTTACACTGAAATCTTGTGACGCCCCACCTAGATATTAGAGATAATTTCATATATATAAGAAGGGTACCACTAGATTAACTAAATAAACTTGTTTGAGTTAAAATATTTTTTTTTTAATTTCAAGTAATCCATTTATTTATATTGGATTAAGCTTATATATATATATATATATATATATATATATATTAGATTACATAATTAATCATTAGTGGCATACTAACCTCACACATAACTGTTTACAAATATAATATCAAAATATAAGATATCTCTCTTAACCAAATACAAGACATGTCTACCAAAATCCATGTGCATAGTCGAACTCAAAAAGAAAAGTGATAAGTAACCAACCTTCTAACTAAGTCTCTTGTGCCTCATCTGATATGAGCTTAGATTTCTTCTTAACCAACTTCACGATCTACTATACAACTCCAATATCTGCGTGAGAATAACTCACGTTAAGCTATCTCTAACTTAATGGTACATATAAGTATTAAATTTTTTTTGAAGAAGTCACACAAAAGCATGTCTCGAATAAATTATGTCACATTAAATTTTATTATAAATTTGACATATAAAAGAAATAAGTACATGACATAAAAAGAAATAAACATAATAACATCATTTAATAATTAAATTCTCTCTACTTTGTATAAACATTTCATAACTTGTTACTTATATAAACAAATAAATTTTCATATTTCATAATTCATTAGCCCAAAATCTTGTTCTCGGACTGTTCGGATACGGGATGTGAGATAAAGGGCACTTGTGGAGCTTAAGTCACCTTACTTATCATAATCTCAAAATCAAGAGCGCTTGCGGAGCTTCAACCACCTTGACTGAATATAAACACATCATAAATGTAATTAGGATCATGAGCGCTCTCAGAGCTATAGCTACCCTGTTTCTAAATCATATCAATATCGGTACCATAACTTCCCCTTAATGGTGTACCATCTATCCTATGTTAGTCTCTAGGTAGAGAAATGAGCCATTAAAATTATTAATGAATTGGTTTTAATCAAGTCTTACTTTCCATAACCAATTCTCCTTTCGTTTCAATATAATTACAGGTTCACAATTTATTTCAAACTCATGTAATAACATGATATTCCATCAAATATTACCATAGTATTAAATTCCTAATTAATATCATTTTTATAATTTGAAAGAATGTAATAGTATATTATTTTATCATGCATACATATAATTTATGTCATGCACACACAAACCTGTATTAGGACAAACTATAATACATATATATATGTACAAACCTTGATAGTGTTTTTTCTTTTCCAAATCTAAACTCGGAGCTTGTTCACTTTTGTTGTTATTTCTCTTGTTGAGATCCTAATTTGAAAATATAATTAGTCAATAATTTGTTAAAATATTTATTTTTAATATAGTTTAAATAAATAACTAAATTTTCTCTTAAATTGGAATATGACCTATTAGGACTATTGACTCTATAAATTTTTTTTACAATTATCTAATTTATATAATTCTTATTTATAATTGAATTTAACATTAATACTATAACATACTAAAATTTCAGAATTTTTGGACAATTACACAATTTTTAGTGCAATTTTAATTATTGTTTTGTTTTCTACCCTTAGGCAGTTTTAGGGTATTATATTCAAAAATTCATATCTTTCAATATGTATATTTAATTATTATAAAAAAAATTTTACACTTATATAAGGTATTTTGGAACATTTTTCATGTTTACTATGTTTTCAAACTCGATCTAAACAAATAATAGAGAATCTATAACTGGTTCAGAATAGAATGATAACTTGATCAGTTCATTTGTTAAGGTCATAACTCATAAAATAAATAATATTTTAAGGTAAAATATAGAAGTAAAACTTTCATATTTTGAACTTTAGCTAATTATATATAAAAATAAGTTAAATATGAGGACAAAATTACAAGAGTTGTACAGGTATGTAGAATCAGCTCAATTAAGGAATAACCATAGTTCATTTCAATATAACTCAGCCTACACAAGAGATCTTTATACTAAATTTTGTAGTGACCTATATCACACATAGATTTACAAATTTTATGATTTAAATTACCTTAGATTCAGCTCTTAAAATGATCAAATTAAGCAAAAATCGGAAGGTATTCTATTGATACTTCTCTCTGAACCAGTCTCACTCAAAAGAGTTTATTCTTTTATATACTCAAAATCATTCCTTACCATTTGACAGACATATAAATAAGATATAAATGAATAACTTTTATGCTTAAAACTTCTCTAAATTCAGTTAATAAGACCATCAAAATTAAAGTACAATAGACTGATGCAACACAACCCTAATAGCTCTAAATAACACAAGAATAATGGAGAAGAGATTACTTACCAAAAACATATTTATTTGGAGTGATTTTTATGTAAATCTTGAGTGGGATGATGAGGAATTTGGGGTTTTTATTGGGAGTAAGGAGATGAATGAAGATGAAATGGGTAGAAATATGTAGAAGCTAGGTTATATAAGATCAAAGGGAAGTCTTCATTGACTTTCCCTTTTTTTTTTTCTGTGCCCACTTTTTTTTTTCATTTCATTTTTTATTATTTCATTTTTTTATTTATTATTATTTTCACATATTTGCCTATATCTAGTTCCTTTAATTTACCAAAAGTATAATTTAGTTATGTGGTCTAATTTAATCAAATTTATCATGTCAATTAATTTAATTTAATTTCATTTCTAATTTAGTTATTTATTCAATTTATTTTAATATCTAATGTCTATCATGTGGTTTCTATGTATATCACACACTTATTCTAACTAAACTCTAATTTGTGGTCATTACATGTAACATCCTTGACCTTCCCCCACATGCATTTCATTGAACATAAGCATCTTGCATACAATTCAATTGAACAAATGCATTTCATATGTATTTTCGTAGGAACAAGTTTATGACACGCACTAGTTACGTGTCCTAGCATTTGGCACTTGTATCGAGTAGCACATGTGTACTTATAACCTATATGAGGATTATGAAGTATTAGAAATGAATTGAATAAGTGACCAAATTAAAGTAAGCAAAATGATTAGATTAAGATTAGTAAACATTTTGCATTGTTAATTTAGTTAAACCGGGCCAAAAGATTAAGCGGTATTATTGTGTAGATTAGTCGAATTATATATATATGTAAATAATAATAATAATATAGATAAAATAAAATGAAAATCAAACAAAAGATAAATAGAAGAGAAGAGAAGAGAAAAGAGAAGAGAAATGAGAAATGAGATGAGAAAAAGATAAAAAGACAAAAACATAAATCTGCCTTTATCTTCATCTTTTCCCATTTCTGCCTCCTCACTTCAGCCCCGACTTCTCCTTCAATTTTCCTCCATCTCAGACTTCAAATCTTCCTTGTTTTACCTAGTTTTTTCACTAAATTGATCCCTTGCAAGTTCGTCCTTGGTAAGTAATCAATTATTATTGCTTTAGGGTTGATTTGAGTTGCTTAGGTTCATTAATAGGCACTGTTTTGCAACCCGATTTTGATGCACATCTAAATTGATTCTGGACAAGTGTAAAACACAAAATTTGTTCCTTTATGTCTTATATTTATGAATATGTAAACGGTGTTTCATGATTTGATTTACAGAATTAGATATCCTCTTCGTACTGAAACTGGTCAGGGTGTGAACCCTAACCAAGTTAGCTACTGTGTGATTTGATTTCGAATATGTTAAAGCCATTATTTTAAGTATATAAAAACATAAAAGTTGTAGATATATGTGTTATGTATATGTATACCAAATTTCAGGTTCATAGGTCTTGTAAATATTTAGTTATGGTGAATGGAACCATGACTGTTCCATGGTCTGAACTGCCTACTGAGTGCCCTGGGCAGAGACAGAAACTTGTTTGGATAATTTCAGCTCGTTATAGCTAGATTCCGTAAATGGTAGAAACATGAAAATTATAGGTATATGTCTTAGATAAATATTGGTACTAATTTCAGCTTAATTGGGTAAGTAAAGACTACTTTATGGTCTTTATAAGTAATACTGGTCCGGAAGCCAATTCTGTTCTGGACCAGTGAAATGTTTCTTATGATTTGAAGACCTTAGAAGCATAATTGATAAAATGTTAAAACATGAAACATGTTCCATATGTAACCATATAAGTTTCTGTAAATTTTCATTAAAATATGACTAATATATTGTAATTTATGATGAACCCAAATGAGTACCCTGAAACTGCCTAAAGGCAGAAAACAGAACTCTTAGAAATTCCACCAAATATTGTACAATGATCCAATTGGTCTGAAATGTTAATATGTTATATAATTATATGTTATTTTTAATTAGGAACAATAATCAGATTAATTGGTCAAGTATAGAAAAAGTTATAGGCTAAACAGTCCCATAAGGTCACACTGCCTCATAGGAAAAATCTTAACTATTGACATGAACAATGCATATTAATTTGTTTAAGCCACATTAAGTCTCCCTAATCATGAGTTAATCGATTATGTTATCATATTAGGCTCTCAACATATTGGAGACCCACAAGGAGTGGATAGACAATAAGTTAGGGGTCGGAATTAAAGGAGAATGGTGAGTCTAATTATCGATTGAATTCTTTAGTGCAAATGACTGTTGCTTGCTATGTGATTAATATGATTGTCATGATTGGTCCTTGATAATGTAATGATGGATAATTTGTGACATTTTGGTACATATAAATGTTATACTTGTGGTATATTTGAAGTATATGTTTGACATATGTGATATATATACATGGTATATGTATAGTATATGCAAGGTATATGTGTGGCATATGAGGTATATATGTGGTATATGTATATTATATGTGATAAGATATAATGGTTGATGAATGCTTAAATACAAGTGCATATGCATATGGACTAAAAAGGCGTTGTGACTAGTTAATCGATATTGTAAAGCAAAAGAAGAGGCCTATGACCCAACAAATGTGCAAAGCAAAAGAAGAGGCCTATGGCCCAACAAATGTGCAAATGAAACAAATGATCAAGCTAGCTAGCAAATGCAAATGCAAATGTTCACATGGAAACCCGGGGCAATGTCTGTTTAACTTAGTCACAACAAAATGAAATAAGCAAAGCATTTGCATACATAAAGAGTAATGATTATATGTTTCAACTTTAGGGATACTTATATGATACCGATGAATGGAATAGAATACATGGTATATATTGGATTTGTGATTTATTACTATGAGTTGTTTGGTACTTTAGAGCTCATTGGATGGTTATTCTCACTGAGCCGCAACTCATCAATTTGCATCATTTTTCAGGTAAAGAAAAGTGATAGCTCATTTTGAGTAGTGTATAGAAGACATGGAGCACAGGTCATTGGCCGAGCCTCATCACTCTCTCTCCTTGCATTCCACACAAGCATAAAAACATGTCATCTGTATTTTGGACTTATATGCTTGAATATGTATAGTCATTTTGGAATGAGTCTAAATATGTATAAATGAAATCAACTCGGAAATACTTATGTGTAAAGTTTATATTTTGATATATGTGATATATCGTATTGTGGTTTTAATGTTGACTTGAAAAGTCATTTAGTAATTTTACAGGATATAAGACTTGTAAAGTCGTTAGTTGATTTTACAGGATATGATATGAAAAAAAAAAATTACTACTATTGTTAACAGGGTATTTTGCCTTTTCAGTATGCAGTATGTGACTATTTGATACAGGGATAGGTTATACTTAAATGCATAAGAGGTGTGACATTACATTACAAATCTTGTTAATGGTAAGGATTTTCAAGTTATTAGTGCCAAAAATTGAAGGGGAACTGAAAGGAAATTATTTTTAGTGTTAAAAGGTCTATTGGCTAGGGTTTGGAGCTATAGATTCATTGGTGTGCGATAAAAAAAGAAGTTATCCAATTTATACAACAGAGTTTCACAGGCGTGACCATACCTTTCATAGCCATGAAGTTGTTAAACTTTGAAAAATCCATCTTGCGATGGTCACGAGCGTGAATCTAGTGAAGCCTCACTTTCTCATATCTTTTTAACTACTTTAATGTCCCAAAACCCATAACTACTTATATACCACTTGTACACTTTTAATTCTTGCTATTTCTAGGCCCTAACTAGCGGGTGTTATATTTATCTCTTTTTAAAGAAATTGTCCCTAAAATTACCTGATATATTACCTCTAAATAGATGTGGGTATTAGGCCTTCATCACTTATTCATTTTTTATGTAGCCTTTTCTATTGCATGATTTCTTCATAAGATATTGACTAATGGTACTTATTTATGAGCTCATTGATCTCTTTGGCTAAAATTTGGACTGACTTTCGTTATATGTCAAATTCGTTCTCACTTTGATGCTCTTAGTTGGAATATTGTAAGAAGGATCTGACATGTATTTCTTTAACATTGAGACATGGAATGTGGAATACTTCATGTATTTGGCTCAACTTTGGAGGTAGAGCGGGCATGAAAGCAGCTAGTCCTATTCTTTCCAATGAATCTCAGGCTTAATTTATCCTTCTTCCTAAATCTCAAGTATTTTTTTCCATGGAAAAACTTTAAAGAAAACCTTGTCTCATACTGTATACTCTATATCTCTCATCTTGAGGTCTGTACATGATTTATGCCGAACTAAAGTTGCTTTCAATCTGTCTGGATAATCCATACTTTTCCTCTATCTCTTATACCAAGTATGGCCCCACTAGCTTTCTCACACTGAACTCTATCCAACATAGGGGTGTCTGACACTTTCTACCATAAAGTGTCTCATAAAGAGTCATGTCAATACTAGACTAATAGTTGTTTTTGTAAGCAAACTCCATCAAAGAAAGATATATGTCCTAGCTACCCTTAAACTTTGTCATATATCTCCTCATCATATCCTCTAATACCTGTATAATCCTTTCTGGTTGTCCATCTGTCTGGGAATGAAAAGTTATACTAAAATTGAGGTTGGTACCTAAAGCTTTGTACAAACTACTCCAAAACTAAAAAGTGAACTTAGGATCCCTATATAAAATAATAGAGATTGGTACTCCATGAATTGGTATTATCTTATTAATATAAATTTCCACTAGTTTGCTCAAAGGGTAATCCATCTTGATAGGCAAGAAGTGGGCTCACTTCGTAAGTTTGTCTAATATAATTCATAAGACATCATGTCTCCTACGAGTCACTAGAAATCCAATCACAAAATCTCTGGTAATTTGTTCCCATTTTTATTTCGATATAGTGATAAGTTATAACAACCCTAATGGTACCTGATATTTTGCCTTGATCTTCTGACAAGTCAAACATTGGTTATGAATTCTATAGCATCATGTTTATACATGCCCACTAGTACTTACTCTTTAAATCATGATATATCTTAATGCTTCCCGAGTGCATAGCATATCCAATCTCATTTGCCTGTTAAAGGATCATTTGTAATACCTTTCGATATAATTAAAAATAATCCCAATTATACCAAAATATACTACGATGCACATGAGTTAAAATGTCACAATTTAAAATTTTCATACACCATGGCCATGATTACTTAAATAAAATAAAAATCATTAAAAGCTTGAATAAATTTAAAGTTAAATACATAAATCAAACAAACAACACTAACCCCAAAGTTTATATAAAATGAGTAGTTATAAAACTACATATCTCTTAAATACAACACATAAAATTATAACTACCCTAACCCATAAAATAATAAAAAAGTACAACTGTGTATCACCCACCCTAAGTGTATATCCAAGACTCTGATCACCGGACGTCCTTCTTTGTAGATCATCTCCTAAGCTCCAAACTTGGATATAGAAGGGTCTATATGCTAAGAAACTCTTGCTTAGTGGTACATAATAACGTGCAAGACATACAACAAAATATACATAATATGCATGATATACTCACTAAGCTACTACAATAACTTACCTCGAAGTTCCCACATGTAATAGCTCATATACTACATGACATACCATCAAGATCTCACATATATAATGCACACCACGAACAAGGTATATCAACAATCATTCAGTATCATATAGGTACATGTTACACATGATATATTTCATTAATTATATTACCTTTGCCCACTTTGCTCATAATTAGACTAAAATAGATACGAGTACTCTACAGCTCTCGCTAGAGCCAAAATAACCTACCGATGAAGCTCTCATTACTTACTTCTGGACCTTTAAATATCTCAATACAAATCAACCGGAGAAAAATGAGTGCACGGAACAGTTATGAGAAAAGCCCACCTGGCTAGACCTTGAGCCTTCTAAACATCTCATTGATCTTTTAAATATCTCAATCGCGATCAATTTATATAGCCCAATACTGATCTCCCCCCTTAATGGCATGCCATTTATCTTAGCTCTAGTTTTAGTCAGAGTATTGAGCTTACAATTTTACAACACATACCACATATGTTTGTATATTCCATTTTCCATATTATGTTATAATCTTACAATAAAGGTATACTACCTCACAATGAATCAACCTTGATTCCCCTGTAACATACAAAATTTCCAAAATATGCAGCTTCACACCCAACCTTTCACGGTCGTGAAACACTAATTCACTGGTAGTTTATCCGTGAATCGAATCGTGATTCAATCTCTAAATCAGTACACATTCATAACTGTGATCACTCTTTCACGGGTGTGAACCAAATTGTAAACCCAATCATGAAGCTACCTGTGAACAGGTCTACTTCAGTAATAAAAATTTCATTTTCACGACTTTCACGCCCGTGAACCCACCTACCCTTCATGACTATGAATCTGGAAGTTTTTGTAGAAATAGAGTATCACATTTCTCATGTAATATTCTCGACGGTTGACTAATGTGTGCCACCCTATCAACACTCCAGTATGAATTTTGGTCATTTATCATAACCATATACTTTCTAATTATCCACATTAACCAAAGTAATTCTTCTCACATCTTAAAATAATCATTTAACACAAAACTCCCATCATGCATATCAACCCCAAATCTCATAAATTCCATTAACAGAAATCAAACTAAAACGCATTCAAGTCACACTAACATACAAATGCAAGATTGAAGCTTGAGAGGTTGTCATGTACAAACTTTACACCTAGGATGGAGATTAGCTAAAGCTTGAGCTCTTCAAGCTTGTCCTCTCTCTTGAGATGGACTTTCAATACCTCTACCTACTCCTGGACACAAGCAAAACAACTCTTTAACTTTTGGAATACGAACCAAAAGTAAGAACACCAAAACCAACACTCACTTGGTAACTCATAACTCTCTTTCTTTCTCACTTTTCCCTTATTTAACTCTCACAAAACTCAACTTTTCTAGCATCAACCATGGAGGAAAAGAGTTTCTGAAGGTGAAGGAAATGAAGATATGGCGTGTTAATTCGGTTATAGGGGTATGGGAACAGATTTAAAGGGAATGGTAGAGAGGAAAATGTGACTACCTCACCTGTTCTGTCTACCCAGGCTTCACAGTCGTGACTTATCTTTCACGAGCGTGAGCCTCTACTTCACGGTCGTAAGCAAACTCTTCACGACAGGGAAACACTTTATCATGACTATTAACTAAAATCTGATATTCACGGTCATGACACCCATTGTCACAAGTGTGAAATATCTGATTTCAATCATTCTAAAACTTCCCAAAACTTCACTTAATCCCTCATTTCTCACTAACTAATAACATAACTTATAAACCCTAATTACGGGCATTACATTTCTCCCCCTTAGGATATTTCATCCTCGAAATTACATGTGATGACATCTTGAAATAACTAGGGATATTATGCTCTCATCACTTCCTCACTTTCCCAAGTTGCTTCTTCAATGGTACCTTTTTATTTCTAAGCTCTTTAACCTATTGAGCTAAGATTTCAAATTGTTCCTCTTCATAGGTCATGTTTGGTCATAACTCTATGCTTTCAGTTGTGATGATGTGAGAAGGATCTAACTGATACCTGCTCAAAATGGATACATGGAAGATATTGTGTATCCTACTCAATTCTGGTAGAAAAATGAGTCTATATGCAACTAGTATGATCTTCTCTAGGATCTCATAAGGTCTAATGAACCTAGGGTTCAACTTGTCATTTTTTACAAATCTGAGAACCTTCTTCCACGAAGATACCTTGAGAAACACATTGTCTCCCACTAAGTACTCTATATCCTTTCTCTTGAGGTCGACATAGGATTTCTGTAACACCCGTCGATACAATCGGCAGCACACCGATTATGTGGGTGAGTGCTACGCATTTTTTCCCTTATTTAAAATTCGATTAAAACTTTAAGCTTTCTTTGACACGCATTATTAAACTTTTGCATTTAAATTCATAACATAAAACATAATACTTTGATCCCTCTACATCAAATTCACACACACACACATACATAAATATATAAACTTGGCTTCCAATGGCCACTATTTACTAAAATAAATCTTTTATACAATAAAAGATTACATTAAATTTTTACAAAATATGAAGCCCAAAAAAATCACGTCATGTACAACCAAAAAATATATGACATGTATCACTGTCTCTTCAAAATGAGCGCTTCTTCTTTTCGAGTCAACTTCAGCTATCCCTTAGACTCCAACTTGCTTGTAGAAAACCCACACGCTAAGCTACTAAAAGCTTAGTGGTACATATAGGCATAAAAATTCAAGCATATAACCATACAAGTTAAATCATGGCATTTTATGCATGTTCATGTTATACCATCATATCATAAATACTATTCTCATGCATGGTCATACCATTATCATAACTCACATCAACATTACACATAACAACCATAGTTTTGCTTTACCTAAAATCTACCATAAATCTCATTTTACTTATTATTATTTTTCTTTTATTTATCCTATTATCTTACTTTTCTTTCTTTCGCCCAAAACTCTAAGCCGGACTATCCGAATGTGGATTGTGGAACAAAGGCACTCGCGGAGCTTCAACCACTCTGCCCACTATCTATAACAACTCAAATGAGCTTCTCAAATCAAGGGTGCTCTTAGAGCTTCAACCACTGTGTTCTTATGATCATATGGAACTTGAGGACCAAAGGTGTTCTCGAAGCTTCAGCTACCAAGGCTTCATATAAAAATATTCTATGGTATTGTAGCCCCCTCAATGGTATACCATTTACCTATTAATAGTCGTAGATTAGAGAAAAAGGGGGGTTTTAAAGTCTTAACCTTATTTTTAAAGGCTTTTAAAGTCTTAAAGACTGTGACCATATGTTCACGGGTGTGAACCCTTGAATTCATGACTTTCTTAACCGCGACGCAAGCCATGAAAGCTTATACCTGTTCTAGGTTTTTTTGGGTTCATGTTTCATAGACATAACATACCTTGTCACAGGTATGACATACCTTCTCATAGGCATGAAACTTGCCTATGTTAATCATTCACGATCGTGAATTTATGGATTTTACAGACCCGAAAACATAGCATATCAACATAGTCATGCAAGGGTCTCTAAGATTAACCAATGTCAATCACTTCTATCATTATTCAACAATATTTCATGCTAGTAACATGCCTTAATCATCAAACATAACATTCATAATACGTTTTATGCTAAAATACCTCTTGCTAACTCATTTCATACCATTATAACATATTTTTCTCATGACCAAATGTATATACATAATCAAAGGCACTATCATGTTCTTTATCATGTTTCTCATTCAATTCATGGCATAAAATATAGCAAACACACAAGATTTGGAATTAATATGCATATATGTGTTAACCTTTGAAAATGGAGCCTAAACCCTCTAAACTCTTCAAGCTTTCCTAGCTCTTAGAGGATCCTCACCTCTGCCTCTAACTCCTAACAATAAGAAAGATGTTTCCTTAACATTTGGAATTGAATCAAAACTCAAAAAACATTAAAACCAAGCTCTCACCTCAAGCTCACAACTTATTCTCTCACTTACCCCTCACAAAACTTGATCTTCAAAGCTTCCACTATGGAAAAAAAAAGTTTCTGATGGTGAAGGAGATGGAAATGTGGTGTGGTAGGTCAATTAAAAAAGCATGGAAGAAAATTTAAAGGGACATGGTAGGGTGGAAATCGTGGCTATCTCACCTGTCCATATTGCCCAGGATTCACGGCTGTGACCCATATTTCACGGGCATGAACAACTCCTTCACAATTGTGAGAAAACTCTTCATGGTCGTAAAAACTTCATCACAACTACTTACTGGAATCCGATATTCATGGCAATGACACCTATTTTCACGGGCGAGAAACAAAAGTTTTTAGCAATATGAAAACTTTTAAAGCTTCTTTTCAAAACCCTAACTCTCACTAAACACCAACCTAATTTATAAACCCTAAAAATATGCATTACATTTCTTCCCCCTTAAAGAATTTAATCCTTGAAATTTACTTGGTTGCTCGAGATGAACAACTGGGGAAAATATGTATTTATGAAAAGAAAATGTACCATCAGCAGCATCTACAGGCTCTGGTCCTTCAATGGTCATCCTGTGATAACCTTTTGCTAGCTTTTACTCGATCTTGGCTTGTTCACCATCTCAGAAATGGTTTGACTGGCTTCGCTCCTAGCTTGTCCCTGACCTTGGACTTGAGTTGGCACTGATCCTCTAGTTCGTGTAGGAACCTCCCGAGACTGCAAAGGACAATCTCTCTTGTAATAATCTTAGGCCCCACATTTGTAACAAGACCTTGAAAATTTGTGACACCCCTTTGTGGAATTTATGACAAGTCTAGTACAAATGTGCACTATCCCCAACTGATTGTGTATTGGCGGCAGCAGATGTATTCCTAGAGGGTGGTCCCCTCCTGAACAAACTAGACTAGGAATGGCTCTAACCTGATCCTCCGCTCTGTGAGTGCCATGAGGAGAAACAACCTCTGTCTCTTGAAGTCTAATTCACTAATGTTGTTGGCTTCTTAGGAGCTTTCTAGATTCTCTTTCGCTTTCTCTTCTCCACATTGATGAAGGAGGATACCAATTTGGAGAAACTCATGTGTTGTAGAGTTGGCACAAAATCTCCAATCTTTATAGTAAGGCCATCTTTGAATTGGCAGCACTTGTTAACCTCATCAGTGATTAATTCAGAGGCATACTTACTCAGGCGAATGAAGTCTCTCTGGTACTCAATGATTGTCATCTATCCTTACTTAAGGTTCAAGAACTCTTTTTTTTCTCGTCAATGTAAACTCTGGGGTCATACTATTCCTTGAACTCTACCATAAAGAACTCTCATGTCAATGAATGAGGAACCTCTAGTTTAAGCAGAACTGTCTTCTACCAGTCATAAGCATCTTCTTGTAGAAGAGATATAACATATCTAGCTCTATGCTATTCAGTACACTCCAACTCATAAAAAATCCTCTCGGTCTTTTCTAACTAATATTCGACAGCTGTCAGGTCATCTTCACCATTATTAAGAAAATTCGTAGCCCTATACTTCTAGAGCTTGTCAATCTTTACCTTAGGTGCCTCTGGCGGTGGCAGTAGTGGAACTGGTTATGGTGCTACTTGAGGTATTGCCTAAGCCAACCTCTTTAAAAGAGCTATTAGGTAGGTTGTGCATCAACAGATCTTGAGCCTGACCCACTAGACCAACCATTGGCTGTTGTGGAAGAATTGGTGCCACATTTGGGCCACAAACACTTGCATCATTAGGCTGAGCTTGAAGCCCTATTGTTTGGAAGACTGTTACTCTCATCAACATCATGCGGTTCTATCTCTATAACCCTCTCACATTAATCCTATAGTTGACAGAAAAGTAGCCCATGTCAGAGTCAGATGAGATGAACTGTGCATGTTTGACAAACTTTTTTACCCCACTTAGGCCTAGAAACCTTAAATCTAAGCTCTGATACCAATAAATGTAACACCCATTGACACACATCGATTAGGTGGGCGAATGCTGTGCACTTTTTTCTCTTTTTTAAAATCTGATTGACTCTTCAAAATGAGCGCTTCTTCTTCTCAAGTCAACTTTAGCTATTCCTTTGGCTCCAACCTGCATGTAGGAAACCCACACGTTAAGCTATTGAAAGCTTAGTAATACATATAGGCATAACAATTCAAGCATACAACCATACAAGTTAAATCATAGCATTTTATGCATGTTCATGTTATACCATCATATTATCAATATTATTCTAATGCATAGTCCTACCATTATCATAACTCACATCAACAATACACATAACAACCATAGTTTTGCTTTATCAAAAACATACCATAAATTTCATTTTACTTATTATTATTTTTCTTTTCTCTATCTTATTATTTTACTTTTCTTTCTTTCACCTAAAACTCTAAGCCAGACTATCCAGACGCGAGTTGTGGAACAAAGGTGCTTGTAGAGCTTCAGCCACTTTGCCCACTATATATAGCAGCTCAAATGAGCTCCTCAAATCAAGGGCACTCTCAGAGCTTCAGCTACCTTTACTGAGTATAAACTGGACCAAGAGTGCTCTCAAAGTTATAGCAATATTGTCTTTATAATAATATGGAACCTGAAGACCAAGGGCACTCTCGGAGCTTCAGCTACCAAAACCTCATATAAAAATACTCTACAATGTCGTAACCCCCTTAATGGTATACCATTTACCCATTAACAATTGTAAATTAGATAAAAGAGTTTTTTAAAGTCTTAACCTTATTTTCATTTCCTTTTAAACACATGCTAGTTACCAGTATCATTTACAATTTATGCATTCTCATACCAACGCATAAATGTCATATCACATATTAGTCGTTATCACATATACTTGCTATCAAGCGTTTACCATTAATACGTTGCCTCATAAACATCACCCACATGTGTTTTACCATACTCATATACCCGTTTATATAATATCTTTAAACAAAACATCATATAGCATCAAATTTTTAAAAACTGCATACAGACCATTCACGAGCGTGAACTGCTTATTCACAGACATCTGATGGTGAAGGAGATGGAAAGGTGGCTTGTTAGCTCGGTTAAAAGAGTATGGAAATGGATTTAACGAGACATGGTATGGTGGAAATCATAGTTGTCTCACCTGCCCATACTGCCTAGGCTTCATGGTCGTGACCCATATTTCACGGGCATGAACAACTTTTTCACGATCGTGAAAAAACTCTTCATGGCCGTGAAAATCTCATCGCAACTACTAACTAGAATATGATATTCATGGTCATGACACCCATTGTCACAAGTGTGAAACAACTATTTTCAGCAATATGAAAACTCTTAAAGCTTCCTTTAACCACAACACCAACCTAATTTATAGACCCCAAAACGGGAATTACAATATATGTCTATTGGAAGCAACTTTTAGTCGATCTCTAATGGTCTTTATTTTTTCTTCTATCTCTTGTACCAGATCTTGTCCCACTTACTTTCTCTCATTAAGCCCGACCCAACACAACGATGTTAGTCACTTTCTACTGTAAAGTGCCCTATAAGGAGCAATCTAAATACTAGATTGATAACTGTTATTGTAGGCAAACTCCATTAACAGTAGATATCTATTCCAACTTCTCTCAGACTTGATCACACAATACCTCATCATGTTTTCCAAGATCTGAATAACTCTTTCCGACTGACCATTTGTCTTGAAATCAAAAGTCGTGCTGAAGTTGAGTTTGGTACCCAAAGCTCATTGTAGACTACCCCAAAATTGAGATGTGAACCGTTGATCTCTATCTGAAAAGATGGAGACTGAAACTCTAAGAAGACGTACTATCTCATTCACATACAACTCTTCCAACTTGTTCAAAGGACAGTCTCTCCTAATAATAAAAAGTGAGTCGACTTTGTTAACCTATCCACGATCACCCATACATCATCATACTTTCTCGACATCAACGAAAATCCAATCAAAAAATCCATAGTGATTCTCTCCCATTTCCATTCTGAAATCGTGATTGGCTGCAACAAATCTTAAGGTACCTGATATTCAGCCTTTACCTACTAACATGTAAGACATCTAATCATGAACTCTATGATGTCTTTCTTCATCCCTAACCACCAATACAATTCTTTTAGATTCTGATATATCTTGTTACTTCCTGGGTGCATTGCAAATCTTGTCTCATTGGTCTCTCTCATAATCTTTTGTCTCAACTTTGAGACATCTGGCATACATAATTTGCATTGGTAGTGTAAACTACCATCTAGCTCGATTGAGAAACCCAGTCCCTCCCCCTTACAGATAAAAATGACTAACTCCACTAGTTTTCCATCAAGCTTTTGTGCATCTCTAATCTCTTGACCCAAGGTTGGTCGTATGTGTAACTTTGCCAAAGTGTTCCTACTGAGTGCATCGGCCACCAGATTAGCCTTTCCTAGATGATAATCAATCACACAAGCATAATCCTTTATAAATTCTAACCATCTTCTCTACCTCAAATTCAAATCTCACTATGTAGGAAAATACTTCAAACTTTTGTGATTAGTGTACATGTAACACTTCTCTCCATGTGGATAATGATGACATATCTTCAATTCAAAGACAATGGCCGCCAATTCTATATAATGCGTCAAATAGTTATTTTTATAAGGCTTTAACTGTCTTGAGGAATAAACAACAACTTTCCCTTCTTGCATCAAAATGTAACCCAATCCGTTGTGAGAAGCGTCACTAGAAACCACATATTCCTTATCCGGAATCAGCTGTGTCAACACTAGAGCTTCTGTCAAAAGACTCTTCTGTTTTGGCACTTATTCAACAAGTCAAACTTGATATCCTTCTGCAACAACATAGTTAATATAAAAGCAATCATAGAAAACCCCTGGACAAACCTTCTTTAGTATCTTGCTAAGCTATGAAAACTCTTAATTTTGGTCATTTTTTGCGGCGGTTTCCAATCCAAGACCACATCAATCTTACCTAGATCCACTCTAATCTTGTTAGCCGATATCACATGCCCTAGAAAGGCAACCTCATTTACCCAAATCTCACACTTAGAGAGCTTATCATATAATTTTTGCTCCCTAATAGTCTACAAGATTGTTCTCAAGTGTTGCTCATGTTCATTTTTACTTCTTAAATACACTAAGATATTATTTATGAAATCCACAACAAACTGGTCTAAAAATGGTCTGAAGATTGGGTTCATCAGATCCAAAAAATCTGTTGGGGCATTGATCAACACAAAGGGCATAACCAATAACTCATTATGACCATATTTGGTTTTGAAAGTTATCTTCTCTACATCACCCACCTTGATTCACAACTGATGGTATCCCAATCTCAAATCAATCTTAGAAAATACCCCATACACCTCTCAGTTGATCGAAAAGATCATCAAACTATGGTAACAGATACCTCTTCTTAACAGTCACCCTATTCAATTGCTTGTAATCTATGCACGATCTTATAAACCCATCTTTCTTCTTGACGATAACATTGGTGCATCCTATAGAGATACACCCGGTCTGATGAAGTCCTTATCTAATAGTTTTGTAACTGTGCCTTTAACTCTTTCATCTCTGATAGAGCTATCTGATATGGTACTGTTGATATAGGAGTTGTACCTAGGGTAAACTCAATTGAGAACTCTATTTCTTTTTCCGGAGGTAGCCCTGGTAATTTTTTTGGGAACACATTAAGAATTCTTCCACTATCGAAATATCCCTAAGATCTGGACTTTCCCTCTTGTTGTCAATTATGTGAGCCAAATAAGCCTCACACCCCTTTCTGATCATCTTCTGTGATTTTATTATAAAGATGATCCTTTTTTGCTGTAAGGATCTCTCCCCCTAAACAACCACTACTTCATTCTCTGACATTCTCAATTCAAATATCTTCATTTTGCAGTCCACTACTGGACCCTACTGAGAGAACCAATCCATTCCCATGATGACATCATACTCATGAAAGGGCAATTCAATCAAATATGTCATAAACTCTTTCCCCTAAACCATAATCAAACAATTCTTATACACACGGTCGACCACTGTGCTACGCCCCAAAAGGCTACTCACCTCTATCTCATTATTTAATCTCTCTGCTAACATATCATACCGCAAAGCTATGTGGGTACATATACATGAATGCGTGGAATACGGATTTATTAAAGCAATTAAAATAGAGTCAAAGAGAAGAAAAATATCAGCAACCACGTCGAATGCACTCATATCCTTTTTGGCCTTCATAGCATAAGCCCTCACTGGTACTCTACTAGGTCCTAGCCTGTTCACTGTCGCTGATACAGTTGGTCTAGATTCACTTCAGCTGGAACTGGCCTATTACACCCCATCACCCCAGCCTAAAATTCCTAGATAAGCGAGTGTTACACCGACTTCTTTAAATCATTATTTTAATAAATGCTAAAAAACGTACATTTTTCTTCCAAAGCTCAAAGATATAAAAGAGATAATGTATATTTTATTTACATAAATAAAATAATATTTACAAAACTTCAGGTTAATTACAAAACCATAAAATATAATTTATACATCCAAAATAAAGAAATATAATACCAAATACATAAGTGTTGTGACCCACAATTTTCTCTGTCAACTGCCTTACTGGATTAGGCCATAGCTAGCTCTATCTACAAGCTTTAGCTACCTTTGTAAATGTAAGCAAAAGGAAACTCCCATGCTAAGCTCTAAGTTTAGTGATGCATAAAAATAAAGGCAATATACTATATCATGTTGTTCATTACATATATATATTCATGCAATATGTTTTATCATGGTTTTATAGTGAACATGTTTCATACAATTTAATTTCTCATTGTTCATTAGCAATTCAAATATATATATCAATTCAAATATTTTTCTTACATTCACTTTTCTTTATCATCAATTCTTTTAATTTCATTAACTCATTTATGCCCATAACACTTAGAAACTATTAACAAGGATAACAGGATTGTCATCCAGGCATTTATAAATGACACCCGGGTATTTATGGTATGCGCATACAAATGTCATCACTAGCATATATATATATATATATATATATATATATATATATATATATATATATATATATATATATATATATATATATCTGTGTGTGTGTGTGTGTTATCACCGACATTAATAATAATGTCATTACTAGCTTTAATTATAGTGTCATCATCGGCTTCATTAATTGTGTCATCATAGGCATTAATAATTCCTCTGATTGACATGCCAAACTATCTAAAATTCTAGTTTTAAGCTAGGTGTTCTACAACTTAATTAATGTCATTAAAATTCATAACTATAAGAGAATAAAAGTATTTATTTATTTTATCTCAATCACAAAATACTCAACTATGATTTTGTTTGCACATCATTTTATGAGTCTAATAGCTCATTTGATTTCTCATATACATCATTTGGGTAAAATTCATATTATAACAATTAACCTAATATAATTTAAATATTTAAACTTCATTTTTCCCAATCTACCTTGTTTCAGGCAGAATTTGAATTCTATTTTTATCCTCAATTTTGGTCATATTACATTCTGAATTAAATTATAAAGTCTTCTTATGAATTTTATACCTGAATCTTAGCTTTAATATGCAACTTGAATCACTAAAGTTTGAGTTCTATAGAAAAAGATATGATTAATTGAACATTGACTGTGCACTAATAATTTTGCCCAGAATTTTTTGGATAGATTCTAGGTCCGATATATATATATATATATATATATATATATGGGCAAATTCAGACCTATTTAAATTTTATGATCTGAATAAAAGTTAAAACCCTATGTCTTATATTTAATATGCAACTTAAATTACTAAATTTGGAGTTCTATAGAAAAAGATATGATTAATTTAACATCAACTATTCACTAACAATTTTGCCCATAATTTTCTGGATAGATTCTAGGTCCAAAATATATTTATTTTTCCGGGTAAATGCAGGCCTATTTAAATTTTATGATCTGAATAAAAGTTAAATCCCTATGGCTTAGCTTTCAAACCCAACCAAGAATACATTAATCTGAATTATATAGCTCAACTTATAGCAATATATATGTTTACTGCTCCATAATTTCTAGCATTACACATACAATCGCCTAATTTAATTTCTAGCAAATATGCTCCTAAGTCTAGCAAATATGCATACTCAGAATTTAATCTCAAAATAATATTAATTTACATGTCAAATTGTCAAATCATATAACTTGAAAATAAAACATAGACTATTGCCTTAATTTATGCACAAACCTCTTATTAATCTCCTTCACTTTCTCTATGTAACTTTTTTTTCTTTGTTTCCTTGAGCACTTAAAGAACACAAAATCATCATCAAAATCTTACCTTATCAAAACTCTCATGAAATCCTAAACTCTCTCTATACATAATCAAGCTCTAAATGAGCTCAAAAACATGTTTTCCTTTTATGAAAGTTGAAGAGGAGAATGAGAGCTTCTTACCTATACTTTTTCCTCTTCTTAATTGACACTTGAAGGTTTTATCTCTCCTGTTCTCTTCCTATTTTTCCTTCATTCTTCCCTTCCTTAACTTCTCCAAGTCTTGTTGTGCATGAAAATGGCTTTGACTTGTTCTTTTCCCTTTCTTCTCTTTCTTTCTCTCTCTAGATTAAGCTCTAGCTATGGTGGAAAGGAGAGGCTGGCATGGAGGCTGGTTATTGACAGAAAATTAACTTAAGAAGAAGATATAGGAAATAAGAAAGAAGAATTAAGAGAATGACCAAAAGTCTCATATGGGTCCCCAAAAGCAGTTTTCAAAACTCAAAAAATTTAAAAATAATTTTTTCTCCAAAAGCGCTTTTGGAAAACGCAATGCTAAACAAAGCTGTAGTGGTACCAGAACCTAAGTTTAGGCGATTATGAACCTAGGTGGGATGGGTGTATCACGTGTGTTAGTGTTATCCTATATGATATTGGTGTGGGCTATTCTTTATCAATGTGTAGACTAAAGAATGAGTATGAAGATCAAACCACATGACACGACCGAGAGTAACAATCCTCTAGATGTTAAGGCTCAGAGTCAACCGAGCCAAACTAGTGTGCAAAGGCCGACTGGTGCACCTCCTTTACAGTAGCCGATGGCTAGTTAGGCGGATCAAGCACAAGATCCTTTGATGCAGAATCTTGTTACTCTACTGCAGTGATTGGTACTAATGATACCACCACCTCCTTCACTATTGCCACCCCCACCACCTTCTTAATCGCCATCGAGACATAGGATTTAGATTGACAAACTAAGGAAGTATGGAGCTACAGACTTCACAGGCAATTTTGAGAATGATTCGACAACTGTTGAGTTCTAGTTATAGTATAAGGGCATGTCTATGATTGCTGGAATTCAGTTCTATAGAAGCTGTAGATTTCATAGCTGCTTACTTGGGATTTTTCTACCACCGAGTTTATGAAACAGTGTGTACCGAGTGTGTATACAGATGAGAAGAAATGAGAGTTTTTGAATTTGCGATAGGGAAACATGACAGTGACCTTGTATGAGAGAGAAGTTACCCAGTTGAGCAAGTATGAGACCGATATTATTAGGGATGAGGCGGACAAGTGTCACCAGTTTGAAGATG
The DNA here is from genome assembly GCA_023653625.1 of Triadica sebifera. Lineage (NCBI taxonomy): Eukaryota > Viridiplantae > Streptophyta > Magnoliopsida > Malpighiales > Euphorbiaceae > Triadica > Triadica sebifera. The sequence continues at coordinate 19,149,592 of CM042906.1, forward strand.
GTCTGAGAGATGAGATCGGGTTCCATGCGATCTCATAGTAGTATGAGGACTTTGCAAAGTTGGTAGCTGTTGCCCAGATATTAGACCAAGAAGGGGGGTTGAATTGGAGTTTCTAAAATTAAACTTTAAAGTGCGGAAATAAAATTGCTAATTTTAGAAGGGATAGAGAAAATCAGACACAAAGATTTATAGAGGTTCGGGTATTAACAAACCCTACTCCTCTCCCCAATCGCAATTGGGAGTTTTACTAACACACTAAGTGTTACAATGGAGTTTTACAAGCTCACTCCCAACTATGGTGTTTCTCACAATGGCTCACACCTAACCCAGAAATCCCTTGTGTTTTAATGGCTCACACAATAACCAATTCCTTTGTGTTTTACAGGCTCACACAAACAACCTATACTTGTGTTTTACAGGCTCACACAATAACCTACACTTTGTGTTTTGTAGGCTCACACAAACAACCTTTTAAATTTGTGTTTTGGAGGTTCACACAACTAACCCTTACAAGTGTTCTTCTCTTAACCCAGAACTACCCAATGCTCACTTGAGTAAAGATTACAGAGAGAACCACTTATAAATCTTTATTGCTCAAATATGAGGAGCAAAAAGATTTTTACAGAGAATAGATTTGTTCACAAAGCATAAAAATACAAGATAGCTTGTGATTTGAAATATATACTAATCTTTTGTTTTTCTTATTATTCTCTTATCATCCTCTTGTTTCTTAATGCATAAATGACTTCCATTTATACTCTCATGGCTAAATATAGCCGTTGGGGTGCATTAATTTAGAAACTAGCCGTTATACCAACAAAAAAATCGCGTCTGACATTTTTCTCTTTCATTGGTCACGGGCGATAAATATGCTTGTCACGGGGGTGACAGTTCTTCCCAAGCTGTGACTGAAGTGGTGATCTTGGTCGTGAAGCTCTCTGGAATGTCTTGACATATAGAGTCACGGGCGTGACGTTAATTAGTCACGGGCGTGACACTCTTCCCAGCCGTGAGAGAAGTGGTGACTGAAGTCGTGAAGCTCTCTGGATGAATTTAAATATATCCTTCACGGGGGTGACAACTACATTCACAGGGGTGAACATCTTCACAGCCGTGACCAAAGTGGTGACTCTGGTCGTAAAGCTCTCTGGTTGAATTTACACAACTCTTCACGGAAGTGACACCTCTAGTCACGGGGGTGACTGAAATGCTTACTTCACAGTTTAGTTTTCCTTCATGGCCGTGAACTTCAAATGTTGGTTTTGGTAACGGTTAGCTTTCTTCACGGGGGTGACTCCTTGAGTCACGGCAGTGAACATGCTACTTCTTACTTTTTATTTCTTTAAGGATTATTCTTCCAATTCTCCATTCTTGCCATTTTATGTCCTGTATAATATACTTTCAAAAACAAGTATGTTAAATACAATATTGCTATATTATTTATTATCATCAAAATGACGGAAATACCCCTCAAGGTTAACAGTATCTTCTTCTATTACAATAGAAAAGAAGGTAAAGTTGGTATCTTCTTCTATTACAATAGAACATATGAGTCATCCAGGAGAGACTTCAAAAGGCCAGCTTACAGTACCACATAGTCATCGGGCAAAAAAGCTCGCACAATTCTAAACCCTTCTAGTCTAGAGGATAGAGATAGGGTCAAGGCTAGTCGGGATACACCAAACATGTACCATCATCAGGAGTTGTTTCTATAGCTATCAATTGTCATACTTAAACACAGAAAGAGATAGTACCCTAGTGTACAATGTGTGGGAGGATCCATAAAGGAGAGTGTTGGGGACACACAGGGTCTTGCTATAGGTGTGGGTCTCGAGACCACTATAAGAGAGATTGTCCTTTACAAATGGGTGAGACTCCCACTAAGACTCAGAGTTTGGTGTCGACATAAACTAGGGGATGTGGACAAGCCACTTCGGGCAGAGGTGGATCTAAATCAGCCGTATCAGAGACAGTGAACAGGCTAGAACCTAGTAAAGCACTAGCGAAGGCATATGCTATGAAGGCCAGAGAGGATCCAAGTGCATCATATGTGGTTATTGGTACATTTCTTCTATTTGACTCAGTTTTAATTTCTTTGATAGATCTGGGTTCCACATATTCTTATATATGTACGAACATAACTGAGCGGTATAACATGTTAGCAGAGAGATTAGATTATGAGATAGAGGTGACTAGCCCTTGGGGCATAACATAGTAGTAAACTGGGTATATAAGAATTTTTCAATTATGGTTCAAGGGAAAGAGTTCACGACAGACTTGATTGAGTTTCCCTTTTATAAGCATGACGTTATTCTAGGTATGGATTGGCTCTTTCAGTAGGGTGCAGTAGTGGACTGCAGAATGAAAACGGTTGAATTGAGGACATCGAAAGATGAGAAAGTGTTTATTCAAAGGGAGAGATTTTCACAGCAAATGAGGATCACCTTCATGATGAAAGCACAAAAAATGATTAGAAAGGGATGTGAGGCCTATCTGGCTCACATGATTGACAACAAGAGGGAGAGCCCAAATCTTAGGGATATTCCGACAGTGGAAGAGTTCCCATATGAGTTACGAGGGCCACCTCCAAAAAGAGAGATAAAGTTTTAATTAAGCTTACTTTGGGTATAGCTCCTGTATCAGCGGTATCATATCAAATGGCTCCATTAGAGATGAAAGAGTTAAAGGCACAGTTACATGAATTGTTAGGTAAGGGCTTCATCAGACCGAGTGTATCTCCATAAAGTGCATCAGTATTCTTTGTTAAGAAGAAAGATAGGTCTATGAGGTTGTGCATAGACTACAGGCAATTGAACAATGTGATCATTAAGTACGAGTATCTAATACCATGGATTGATGATCTTTTCGATCAATTGAGAGGTGCATGGGTGTTTTCTAAGATTGACTTGAAATTGGGGTACCATCAGTTGAGAATCAAGATGGGGGATGTAGAGAAGACAACTTTCAAAACCAGGTATGGTCATTATGAGTTCTTAGTTATGCCTTTTGGATTGAGCAATGCTCTAACAGCTTTTATAGATACGATGAACTGGATCTTTCGACCATTTCTGGATCAGTTTGTCATGGTATTCATATACGATATCTTAGTGTATTCGAGAAACAAGAATGAGTATGAGCAAAACTTCAAAACAATTTTGCAAACTCTTAGGGATTAAAAGTTATATGATAACTTCTCTAAGTGTGAGTTTTGGCTAAATGAGGTTGCCTTTCTTAGGCATGTGATATCGAATCATGAGATTAGAGTGGCTCCAGGTAAGGTAAAGGTGATATTGGATTGGAAATTCCCATGGAATATGACCAAAATCAGGAGTTTTCTTAGCTTAACAGGATACTATAGAAGGTTCATCAAGGGGTTTTCTATGATTACTTCACTGTTGACTAGGTTGCGGAAGGAGATCAAGTTTGATTAGATGGACAAATGCTAGAACAATTTTGATAAGCTTAAGAGTCTTCTAACAAAAGCTCCAGTGTTGACACAGCCGATTCTGGATAAGGAATATGTTGTTTACAGTGATGCATCACACAATGGATTAGGTTATGTGTTAATGTAAGAAGTGAAAGTTATCACCTTTGCCTCAAGACAATTAAAGTCTCGTAAGAAGAACTATCCAATGCACGATATAGAGTTGGCGACCATTGTCTTTGCATTAAAGATATGACATCATTATCTATATAGAGAGAAGTGTTACATCTACACTGATCATAAGAGTTTGAAGTATCTTCCTGGATTTGAATTTGAGGCAAAGAAGATGGTTAAAGATGATAAAAAAATTACAATTGTGTGACTGATTATCATCCAGAGAAGGCCAATGTGGTGGTCAATGTGCTCAGTAGGAAGACTTTGGCAAAGTTGCACATCTAGCCAACCTTGAGTCAAAAGATTAGAGATGCATAGAAACTTGATGGCAAACTAGTAGAATTGGTCGTTTTGGTCTACAATGAAGAGAGACTAGGATTCTCAGTTGAGCCAGATGGTAGTTTATACTATTAGGGCAGGTCATATGTGTCAGATGTCTTAGAGTTTAGACAAAGGATTACAAGAAAGGCCTATGAGATGAGATTCACAATGCACTTAGGAACAAGATGTATCAAAATTTGAAAGGGGTTTATTAGTGGTCAAAGATGAAGAAAGATATCATAGAGTTCACAACTAAATGTCTTACATGTCACAAGTAAAGGCCGAACGTCAGGTACCTTCAGGTCTATTGCAGCCAATCATAATTCCAGAATGGAAATGAGAGAGAATCACTATGGATTTTGTGATTGGATTGTCATTGATGTCGAAGAAGTACAATGTCGTATGGGTGATTATGGGTAGCTTAATGAAGTTAACTCACTTTTTACCTATTCAGAGAAACTATCCTTTGAATCGATTGGCAAAGTTGTATGTGAATGAGATAGTGCATCTCCATGGAGTTCCAGTCTCCCTAATTTTTTATCAAGATCTATGATTCACATATCAGTTATGAGGTAGTCTACATCGAGCTTCAGGTACCGAACTCAACTTATGACTTTCCATCCTCAGACAAATGGTCAGTCAAAGAGAGAAATATAATGCATGTTGGAATGTTGATAAGGTGGCTAAAATTGGTCATAAAGAGAGAAATACTTTATGGTAGAAAGTATCAAACACCATTGTGTTGGACTGAGCTTAATGAGAGAAAGCTAGTGGGGCCATAGCAGATACAAGAGACAAAAAAATGAAGATCATTAGAGATTAACTAAAAGTAGCTTTTAATAGACAAAAATCCTATACGAACCTTAAGAAAAGGGACGTGGAATACCTAGTGGAAGACAAGGTGTTTCTCAAGGTATCTCTGTGGAAGAAGGTTCTCAGGTTTGGGACAAATAACAAGTTGAGCCCTAGATTCATTGGACTTTATAAGATCTTAGAGAGGATTGAACTAGTTTCGTACAAACTCGCTTTGCCTCTAAAGTTGAATAAGATATACAATGTCTTCCATGTATACATGTTGAAAAGGTATCGGTCAAATCCTTCTCACATCATCACCAAGGAAAGCATAGAATTGAGATCAATATTTCTTATAAAGAGGAACTAGTCAAGATCTTAGCTTGTGAAGTAAAAGAACTCAAGAACAAGTGAGTTCCACTAGTGAAAGTTTTATGGAAAAACCATATCATTGAAGAAGCGACCTGGGAAAGCGAAAAAATAATGAGAGCATAGTATCCTTAGTTATTCCAAGACATCATGATAGGTAATTTCGAGGACAAAATATCCTAAAGGAGAGAGAAATATAATGCATGTAATTAGAGCCTATAAGTTATGTTTTTGATTAGTGAGAGTTGTGAGTTAAGTGAAGTTTTGGAAGTTTGAAAGTTGCTGAAATATATTATTTTTATGTCTGAGACAATGGGTGTTACAGCCATTAATATTGGTTTTAGTTAGTAGTTGTGATGAGATTCTTCATGACCGTAAAGGAAAGGTTCACACATGTGAAAAATGGGTCACGACCGTGAAGCCTGGTAGGCAGAGCAGGTAAGGCAGTCAAGTTTTTCTTTCTGCCATTCCTTTAAATCCACTCTCCATTCCCTGTTAACCAATCAAATACACCATTGGCATCTTCTTTTTCCTCCATACTCTATCTTCTTCCATTGTGAAAGCTTGAAAGATCAAGTTTTTTAATGGTAAATTGAGAGAAGGAGTTTGTGATTTTAAGAGAAGAGTCTGATTTTTATATTTTTGGATTTTAGTTTGAGTTCCAAAGGCTAAGAGGACATCATCTTGCTAGAATTTGGGAGATGAGCTAAAATTCCATCTCAAGGGGGAGGACAAGCTTGAAGAGCTCAAGCTTTATTTAATCTTTATCGTAGGTGTAAGGTTTGTACATAACAACACTTAAGGCAATTATTTTATGTTTATGTGTTATTTGCTTTAAATACATGATGTAAATGATCAGTGAGTAGTTAAATGATAAAATATGAGGTTGATATGCATGATGGAAACTTGTATGAACATGGTTGGATTGAGATGTTTGATGAGTTATTCTGGTTAATATTGATGGTTTGAAGTATATAACTGCGATAAACGGCTTAAATGCATGTTGGAATGTTGATAGAGTGGCTAACATTGGTCAACTGCATAAATATTGCATGTGATAATGACATGAAGTTGTGATGCTCTATTTTCTGGAAAAATTTCCAGATTCATGGCCATAAAGGGTGGGTTCACGGGCGTGAAGGTCGTGAAAATATATTTTTTTATTGAAGCAAACCCATTTATGGACAGCTTCACGGTTGGGTTCACATCCGTGAAAGGGTGATTAGGGCTATGAACTCGTACTGATTCACGGGTTGAATCATAACTTGGTTTATAAGAAGACTACCCGTGAAGTAGTGCTTCACGGCCATGAAGGGTTATTCATAGGCATGAAAGGTGAATTAAGATTGATTCATTATGATGTAGTAGTCCTTGATTGTATACTTATAGCATGATATGGAAATACATGTTATGGAAAATGATTGTGGGAATCATGGTGTATTTTTAAAATATGGAATATGGATGATATAGAAACATATGTGGTACGTGTTATGAAATTGTAAGCCTAATACTTTGACTAGGACTAGAGTTAGGATAGATGACATGCCATTAAGGGGGAAGATCGATACCGGGTGACATATATTGGTCACAATTGAGATATTTTGAAAATTAATGAGATGTTTAGAAGGCTTTGGGTCTAACTAGATGAGCTTTCCTCGTAGCTATTTCGTGCTCTCATTTTTCTTCGGTTGATTTATATTAATATATTTATAGGTCCAAAGGTAAGAAATAAGGTATTTCTCGATGGGTTATATTTGAAGGCCCAGGGGTAAGCAATGAGAGCTTTCTTAGTGGGTTATATTTGGCTCTAGCGAGAGCTTTAGAGTATCCGTATCCATTTTAGTCTAGTTATGAGTAAGATGGGCAAATGTAAGATAATTAATGGTTTTATGTGGTATACACTTGTATGATACTGAGTGATTGTTTGATATACCATGTTTGTAGTGTGCATTATATATATGAGATCCTTATGATATGTCATGTAGTAAGCGAGTCAGTCCATGTGCGAACTTCAAGGTAAGCCCTTATAGTAGCTCAGTGAGTATATCATGCATATTATATATATTTATCGAGTGGTGTGCTTGCATGTTATTATGTACCACTAGCCACGAGTTGCTTAGCGTATGACTTTTCCATACGTATGTTTGGAGCTTATGAGAGGATTGACAGAGGAGGATGTCCAGTGATCAAAGCCAAAGATATACATTTGGGGGTTGATGATACACTATTGTATTTTTTGTTGTTTTATTGTGGGTTGGGTAGTTATAGTTTTACATGTTGTATTTCAGAGGCATATAGTCTTATAGCTACTCAATTTTCATGAACTTTAGGTTAGTAGTGTCTGTTTGATTTATGTATTTAACTTTATTTTTATTATGTTTTTAATGATGTTTTATTTTATTTAAGTCATCATGGCCATAATGCATGAAAATTTTTAATTTGTGACATTTTAACTCATGTGCATCGTAGCATCTCTGGTATAATTGAGATTATTCTTAATTATATGAACATGTGTTATAGAGATAGTTGCGATTTCCTCTCTGTTAACTAACCAAACATGCCACTTTCATCTTTCTTTTTCATCAGAGACATTTTTCCTCCATTTTTAGAGATTCAAAGAACAAGTTCTACCTAGGGGAAGTGAGAGAAAGAAAAGTGAGAGAGAAAGCTTGTGAGCTTGTGACTGAAGAGCTTGGTTTTGTATTTTTGGGTTTTGTCTAAGTTCTAAGAGTCTAAGAGGATTTTTTTTTTGTCCAAGAGCTTGTAAAGGCATTGGTAGTCCTTCTCATGGGATAGGACAAACTTAAAAATCTAGAGTTTTAGCTAAGCTCCATCCTAGGTGTAACATTTGTACATAATCATATTTAAAGACTTGAGTTGCATGAATATGTGTTATTTTCCTTAAATGCATACTGTTAATGGTAAATATGGTGTTAAATGACATATTTTTAGGTTGATATACATAATGAGTGTTTTTATGGTATATTTGAGATGATATTTTATTGTCTATTAATGTAAATAAATGTTATTGGCATGATATATGACTTGTATGCATGCTACATAGTTGATAAAGTGACTGATATTGGTCAACCGTAGAGATTATTGCATGAAAAAATGGTATGAAATGGCTTGCTCTGTTTTTTAAAAAAATTTCCAAATTCATAGCCGTGAACTAGTGATTCACGATCGTGAGTGTCATGAATTATAGTTTTATTTTTGAAGCATACCCTTTTTTTTGGGTTGTTCGTAATTGGGATCATGGTTTGGTCATGCTCGTGAAGGGGTGATCATGACCATAAAAATGTTGGTGATTCAGAGGTTGAATCATGGTGTCATTCACCAGTGAACTGCCTGTAAAGGTTCTTCATGGCCATTAAAATAAGTTCACGAGCATGAAGCTATGAAATTGCATTTTCTTGTGTTTTTACATGTGAATTAAGGTTGATTCATTTTGAGGTGGTATACCTCTGTCACATGGTTATAACATGGTATAAAAATGCATGTTATTGTTATGATTTATGAGAATCATGGAATATGGATTAATTTGCGATACATAATGGTAAGTGTGTGATAAATAGTTAAGCCCAATACTTTGATTAGGACTAGTGTTAGGATAGATGATATGTCATTGAGGGTAGACTGGTACCAGATGACCTAAGTTGGTCATGTTCTAGATTCTTTAAAGGTATAGGGTTAAGCCAGGTGTGTTTCCCTTGGGGATTAATATGTGCACACTCTTTTTCCTCAGACATGTATTCTGAGAAGCTTAGACAGATGCCTTGAAGGCTGGAATGAGAGTTGTAGATTACCCATATCCACTTTAGTCTAGTTATGAGTAAAGTGGGCAACAAAGTGATTTTAATAATTTGCGAAGGTGTCCTGAAGGCTCGGGTTGTACTTTGTATGTTGTTATGTACTCCTAAGCATTAGTTTGCTTAGTGAATAAGTTTTTCATGCGTAGGTTTGGAGTTTATTAGAGGAGCAATAGAGAAAGATGCACAAAAATCAGAATCGATACATACTTGGGGTGGATGATACAACTATTATATTTTTTTATTGGTTTTGTTGGGTTTTGGTAGTTATAGATATACATACTTTTATTTTCATAGACATATAATTTTATAACTATCCATTTTGTAAAATCGTTGGGCTAGTAATTGTCCATTTGTTTATTGTATTTAAGTTTTTTTTAATGATATTTTATGATTTAATAAGTCATCATGATCATAGTGCATTAAAGTTTTAATGGTTTGACATTTTAAATCATTTGCATCGTAATATTCTTTGGTATTATTAGGTTTATTTTTAATTATATCCAATGGTATTACATATAGTGGTATTAGAGCTTAGGTTTAGGCGATTCTGAACCTAGGTGGGAGGGTTGTATCACCTATCTGAGTGTTATCCTATATGACTATGATCTGGACTATTCTCTATCGATGTGTAAGTTAGAGATCACATATGGAGATTGAACCGCATGATGCGGTTGGAAGTAATAGCCCTCCCTATGTAGAGGCTCAGAATCTACAAAGCCAAACTAGTGTTCACTGGCCCGATGTTGGTCCTCCTCTACAACAACTAATAGCGGGTCTAGTTGATCAGGCTCAGGATCATTTGATACAAAATCTTATAGCTCTTTTGCATCGTTTGGTACAGGCTACACCACCACCTCCATCTCCTCTTTATTCACCACCAAGACTTAGGGTTTAGATTGACAAGTTAAGGAAGTATGGAGCCACGAACTTCACAGGTAAGATTGAGGATGACTCAACAGTTGTAGAGTTTTGGTTGGAAAAGACCGAAAGGGTCTTTAAGGAGCTTATTGTGCCAAGAAGCATAGGGCTATTGTATCACTCCTCTAAGAGTATGCCTACAATTGGTGAAAGTCAGTTCTGCAGAAGCCCTAGATTCCAAAGCCATTTACCTAGGAGTTCTTCACGTATGAGTTTAAAAAATAATATGTGCCAAGAGCGTATACAAATGAGAAAAAATGAGAGTTTCTGAATTTACGGTAGGAGAACATGAATGTGACAGTATATGAAAGAGTTTATCTGATTGAGCAAGTATGTGATTGATATTATTGGAGGTGAGGTGGATAGATGTCGCCAATTTGAGGATGATATGAGAGATGAAATCGTACTACACTTGATTTCATAATAGCTTGAAGACTTTGCAAAATTGGTACTTGCTACTATCACTATAGAAAATAGGATAAATTTGAAGAGATCAAATGAGTCATTTAGGAGAGATTTCAAGGGATCATTTTCAGTGCTGCACAAACTTCAAGCTAGAAGGCTCGTAACAGTTCTAGTCAATTCTAGTCTAGAGGGCAGGGCCAATGTTAGAGTCAGTTAGGGTTTATCGGACATTCACAATCATCTAGAGTCGTTTCTATAGTTGTCAATAGTCAGACATCGACACAGAGAGACAACACTTGAGTTTGCATCATATGGTCAAAACCGCAGGGGATAGTGCTGGGGAAACTCAAGGACTTACTATAAGTATGGGTCTTAAGACCACTACTAAAGAGATTGTCCTTTGCAGAGAGTGAAGGCTCCCTATTAGACTCAGGGTTCAATGCCAACTCAGACTAAGAGACAAGGTCATACTTGTTTTGATAGAGATGGATCAAGTCAAATAGTTTTCGAGATGGCGAAGATACTAGGATCAAAGAAGACATTGACAAGAGTCTACATCATAAAAGCCATATAATATCAAAAGTATGCAAATGCTTATAAGGGTCCTACATTTTTCCCAATTATTCAACTCGAATAACCGAGTAAATTTCACAGACAAAATTTATTTTAGGGGGAAAAATGTAACGCCTATAAAATAGGGTTTATAAGTTACATCGGAGGTTAGTGAGAGTTGGAAGTTAATAGAGTTTTAAATAAATAAGAATGTAAGAGAATCAGGAAGTTTCATGCCCATGATAATAGGTGTCACAAGCATGAATGTCGAGTCTTCAGTGAACAAACTGTGAAGGTTAATTACGACCATTAATGGGTGGTTCACGCCTATAAAGGATGAGTCACGACCAAGAATCCTGAGCAGATATGGCAGGTGAGACAACTGCGATTTTCTCTTTGCCATTTTCTTTAAATATGCTCCCCACTCCTTGTTAACTAACCAGATATGCCACTTTCATCTCTTTTTTTCATTAGAGATCGTTTTCCCCCATTTTTAAAGATTCAAATAACAAGTTCTACCTAAGAGAAGTGAGATAGGAATCTTGTGAGCTTATAATTGAATAGCTCAATTTTGTATTTTCTGGGTTTTGTCTAAGTTCTTTCTTACTTAGAAAATTTATGGCTCCATACTTATGGAGCTAGTACATCTATACTATTGGCTTTGGTGGTGGAGATGAAAGAGCTGGGGTGAGAGGGTTGTGGTACAGCTCTAACAATCTATTATAGCAAACCAGCCATCTGCTACATCAAAGGGATTTGGCCCTGATCAGTTTGTCCAAAATTATGCTGAGTCAGGATTGGTATAGCATCTAGACCCTAAATGCTAGTTGCATTGGGATAGTTCATTTCCCTGGTATCTTGAGAGTTATTGCTCTCAGCCATATCGTGTGATTTAGATGTCATCTAACTCTAGTACTCTAAGTTAACAGAGAAATAACTTATGTCAAAGTCAAATGAGGCACACTTATGCATGTATGATAAACCCTTTATCCACTTAGGTCTAGTCTAAACCTAAGCTTTGACAACATTAAATGTAACACCCACCTCTAATGTAGGAAATAATCCCACCATACAAGAGAATGTTACATGTCTAGATACATGTAAAACTTGTTCCATTTTAATAATTTTTCCATATTATATAACTTTATCTATATCTTACTCATAACCTATCAGATATGTATAAACAAATCATTTCATATACCATATACAAGATAAACCAATTCTTGTGGTAGAATTAAAACCAAATCTATACCTCGAATAATCTGGTTTAGGCATACATTAGCCCTCTAGTTACAAAACAATCCATATTCAAAATAATCAAATTCAATTACATGTTCTTATTAATAAAAAAAAAAAACATGAACAAAATAGATTATTCTTATCCCATGTCATGGAATCATACAAAAAGAATGAATAAATATCATTGCCCTAAATACAAATCTATTCCATTCCAAAAGTATATTTATATAGCATCTATGACATATAATGCCAATTTCCATTTCCTTGTTTCATTTACCTGGTAACTAGTTTTCCATATTCTTTTTATATTTTATAGCCCAAAACTCTAAACTCAAACTAATCAGACACAGGTTGTGAAATATGAATGCTCTCACCCAAATTTAAGTCATCTTTCTCAGTATTTGTATCTATCTGTATAAGTGCTCAACCAAAATTTTCAAGTCAATAGCGCTCTCACCCGAACTTAAGTCACATTGATTAGGTATAATAAAGTAATTGCATGCATATGGGATCAATGACACTTTTACCTGAGCTTAAGCCATCTTATCATCAAAATAATAATTTGGTGTGATATAATCTAGGGTACCGTAATCTCTTCAATGACATATTATCTATCCTATGCCAGTCCTTATATAGAAAATGAGTATTAATGTTCATAACACAGTTATCCATTTCATTTCAAAATCCTTTTCATGTTTCTGCATATTATCTATGGAATACTTTATGACTTAGAGCATATAAAGCATTATCATATTCTTGTTAATGTAATCATATAATATGCATTCATAACTCATCATGTAAGGTGTGTTTGCATACAACATCCATGTTATATTATCTTACAAATCAACATATAAATATGTTTTAGGGATTTACCGACGAGAATGTATCATTCACAGCCGTGAAGACACCATTTAAGGGTGTATATTCATGACCTAAGCCGTGAACTTGGTTGTGAACGAATCTGTCCACTTTGACCAGTATGAAACTAGTGTCACAACCATGAATTTAGGTTTTTCAAAAGCATTCAGCACAATAACATACCCAATAAATCATTCCACACACAATGGCCCTAAGGCTAACTAGTGTTAGCCACTCTTATCAACATTCTTAGCATAATATGTTAATAAATATGTTAGAAACATCCATATTGCAACATTTAACCATTTAAACAAGATTTGAGCCTCATTTACCAATGCCATAACATCAACACACTCTCCTACCAATTAATGGTCCTAGCATGCATTTATATAGCCAATTATACAGCCACGCCATTGATAAGTTTCAATTACCATTATTCTTTGTGCATCCCAAACATATCTTTGTATATAAGATAAAGACCTTATTATTGTATTTGAAAATATATCATTTAACTTAATCTCATTATAACATCTGAGATACCTATTTATACCAATAAGCATACCAATGCACAATTCATCATACAAACAAGTCATAATTCGAATTTAAATGCATATATGTACAAACTTGAATTTGAGTCTCAATAATCAACCTTTCTAGCATGACTATTCCCTTTGGTGGGTTTATTTACCTTCCATTTCATCTCCTAACACATAATCAGAACCATATTATTGTTTATTCCAATATGAATCATCTATTATGTCATTAACTAATCAACCCCTAATTTAATATATCATTATAAGTCCTTAATCACTATTTTCAATTTAAAATTGTGTTAACTTGTAAAAGTAAAGAAATCATGATTTTTTACCAATATTTGAAGAATCAAAACTGGTTAGATTTTAATTCGAAAATCTGCTCTCTACGGAAGGACACTATCACTTTATTTTTACACTTAAATTTTGTTAATGGCAAGGATTTGTGTTATTAGTGCCAAAAATCGAAGGGAAATTAAAGGGGAATCATTTCTCGTGTTAAAAGGTCTGTTGGCTATGGTTAGGAGGTGCAGAATCGTGGGTGTGCTTCAAAAAGACGAATCTGTCCAATTTATACTGCTGAGTTTTATGGGCATGACCACAACTTTCATGGTCGTGAAGCTGTTAAACTTCAGAAAATTCATATCACGATGGTCACGACCAAGTGTGAACCTTATGAAATCTCACTTTCTCATGTCTTTTTAACTAGTTTCATATCCCAAAACCCACAACCACTTATATACTACTTATAACTCTTAATTCTTATTATTTTTAAGCCCTACCCAGTGGACATTACATTACAAGTCATTGGTTGGGTTCCCTAACCAGTGTACATTATATCATTTGATGATATAAACTAATTTTAAAGCAAGTATCCAATAAAGCGTTGAAAAAACAAATATTACTAGTGTATCTGCCTAGCTAAAATCACGTTGTCTTGTTTCAACTATATCAATTGATAGTGGCACGTTGGCCTGCTATGCCATAAAAAATAATATTGTTTATCAAGTTATTATAAGATATGATTTAAAATTTTATTTTATGGAGCATTTTTTTATGAATATAATGTGTTGATAGATATTTATTCTTAATATATAAAAAAAAATTCTCGTAATATATTGTTTTAAATTAAAATCGATCTTAAAGATAAATTTATTATATGAAGGATGATATTATATTACCCTAATTATATTAGAATTTAATAAGCATCATGTTCAAAGGCCTATGAAAAATTAATGGCCTTTTGATCTATGCATATAAACTAATATTGAGTAAAATTTAAAATCAAAATCATATATTGATTAAGTTGTAATTTTTAGAAATAATTAGAAGAAAATAAATGCGAAGTGGAGAATTGAAGACATATGGAACAAGGACTATATCGATCATTGGTCTCATGACTTCATCATCGTTTGCATCGTGTAAATATTAATTTCATGGATTGTCAATCTGCATCGCTAGGCATGGGTGGCAATAGTGGTTAAGGGTCATGACTATACTTCGATAGATCATCCTTGACTTCTCTGTTCTCCTACCTTGATTTGGGTTGATTTAAGGTAAATGAGTCGGTTTGATTTGCAATCTCTCTAGTTTTTGTCATCTTAGCTTGAAATCACTAATTGTCATAAACAATTCCCACTGTGGTCATAAAAAATATTCACGCCTTTGGTGAAACCCAATTACAAATGAGTCAAGCTCACAGTCAGACGACATATAGACAACTTCAAAACTGAACTGAACTTGAATAATATAAATGGATGCCGAATAGGTGGATTCAGACTCAATGCAATGGGAGAATGATGATGGATTTAATCTACACTAGACTCCTAGGTTAAGTCTATATGCTTTGATGAGCAAAGAATTTGATATTGACTGAATATGATGATGAAACAACTGGAAACTACACACTGGGCTGAATTTGATATTTTGATAGGCAAGGATATTAGTCTAATAACCATGTAGAAGGGAAATGATGCTCAAGCTAGACCCTAGTAAAAGCTTATAATAATTACAAATGATAAAGAAATCAAAGCCATTGAAACTAAAACTAAAGTACTTAATGAAAATGATAGCAAGAAATTAACAAGTAATGAGAAAAGTATAATAGTGATTAGCTGTGTAGGTGTCAGCGAGCCCTTCTGTTAATGATGATCTACCCTTTTATAGAAAAAGAATGGTCCATGTATCGGGTGTTGATCAGGTATTACGTTGTCACTCTTTTTGACTTAAATACCTCTTTCATTGGCTCTTATCGGGGCTTGTCATTGGACTAGGTTTGCAAGCATGGATCTTCCTTATGGTTCATCAAGTTTCGGGCCGGTGTTAACACTTCCCTTCATTTCATCTTGTTGGGAGAAATGAAAGGGAAACATGTATTATGAAATTTAAGGGGAGAATCACTCGCAATCCGTTCTTAAAAACAAAAATATATGTTCTTATATCGAATTGAGCAGGATAAAATAAAATTTATTGTGATTTTCTTTATTTAATAATAGAAATTTTGAAATAGAAAAAAAATGATAAATATATTTCTCATGAATTAATAAGAACCAAGAGTAGGAAAAAAGAAAATTAATTTGTCAGTGATGTTTTAGTTCTTAAACAATTAATTTTTTATTTAGTTCTCAAGCTTTTATTATGATTATATTGGGTTAAAATATGAATTTAATAGCAAAAATAATGATAGTAATTTGATCCCAAAAACAATCTATTTTAGCATATATCGGATTAGTGAACTATTATTTTTTTCTATTGAATCGCTAGCTATATATATACTAAAATAATGTTTAAAAACTCAATGGAGTACAATAAATATTCAAAGTTTAAATAGAAAAAGAAAAGTTTAAGGACGCAAAAATTGCTAATATATTCATTTTTTGGCTGGAAGGATGATTGGTTAAAAGCAAAATGAAGTTCCGAAATTTTATCGTTACAAATTTATTTTTAAAGACGGTTAGATTATAGGGCCAAAAATTCAAATTGTGCATGAAATTAACTCCAACAAATTGTTCTATTAGATGATGAATCGGGTTGAATTTTGATCCCAACTTTTAGAATTTCTAAATAATGGTCTAATTCGACTTGAATTTTAGGGCTTCGAAATCGAATGAATACGCTGACGAGCTCAAGTAAAATCAAATGGACTGGATAAATGGCCAACTTTCATTTAAGAAAAAGAAACAGATTAATGGGCTTGGCCTACAATATAATTAAGTTTGTGCGGATTTCCCCAGCAAAATAAAAGAATGTCCAATGAAACAACAAAGAAAAGAAGAAGCAAGCTTCAAAAATTTGAGATGGGATGGTAAAATTCCTTTATTTTTTAATCTGATGAAACCCTGAGTATGAATCTTTATTCTCCTAATAAATCTACCCGATGTGAATCCAGAGATTAATTGATAGTTGAAAAGAAAAACAAGTAATAAAATCATATATGGCAAAAATTGCCATTGACCAAGCTTAGAGTGGGAGGAGATAATGATAAAACTTTTAAAAATATAATTATAACATCCTAATATTAATTTGGATCATAAATAATGTCAGTAATCCATTCAGAAAAATACTCAGATAGCCATAAAAAAAACAAGAAGAAAAGAAAATCTCTCTAAAAGTCTAAACCTATGGTGATAAAAGATTTAGTTTCTTCTTCCATTATTTTCCTTGCAATAACAATTCTATTATTATTCATCAACTCCACCTGTGTTGAATCCTATAGTAACAATAATTCAAACCTCGACATGAGCTGCTCTGAATTAAACTGCGGCAACCTCACCTTCCGTTTCCCTTTCTCCTCCTCCCTCACCTTCGGTTTAGGCCCTCAAGACTGCGGCCTTCCTGGCTACCAAATCTATTGCGAGACCGAACAATATTCCTCTCTCGCCGGAATCATGCTGTCCGGCAGGCCATACGAAGTGAAAGACCTTTATTTATCGGAAAGATTGATCACCGTCGTTGATACTCAACTCATCAAAGACTTGAAGTCTGGTTCATGCAGTTCTTTACGTAATCTTTCAATAGTTCAAAGCGGGGAATATATAAATCCTCTTAGCCTTCCGTCATGGACTGTAAATCTTACTTTGTTTCGGTGCCCGAGCAAGTTGCAGCTTTCTCAGGAGATTCTTGAAAAGGTGGTTAGTAACTATAATTGTAGTGAAGGCAATGTGATTTATCTTTGGCAGAACGGAAGTCGGTTTGATCCACTTAGAATTAGCCCTTTGTTAACTCCCAATGGATGTGATTTGATCAGAGTTCCAGCTTCGACTGCAAGCTTCTTGAATATGAGTTGGAATGGTAATAAAAGTATGTTTCCACTGCTTGATGTTTTGGATACTGGGTTTCCTTTGACATGGCCTGATTTTGAGGAGTGCAATAGCTGCAATGCCTCTGGTGGACGCTGTGGATTTGACGGTAGCTTCAGAAGAATTGTTTGCTTCGATAAGTAAGTTCCTATCCCTTTTTCCTTTTAGTGATTTAACTTCTTTTTGGGGGAGAATTGATTCCATCTTCGTCTTTTTTTCAGTAAATTTATTTCGATTTCGGTTCATTAGCTTGCTGACTATAATAGTTAATTAAAAACCGTTGTACATAAGAATTAGCATTATTTGATAGCTCTTGGGAATGTCCACAAATTAGTAGAATTGGTGAGGTTCATTATCTTCCGTTTCCCTTCCTTCTCCTCCCTCACCTGCGGTTTAGGCCCTCAAGACTTAGAATTTAATTAATTGAATTTTCTCTAAATTTCTTTTGCGATAATTAAGTGATTAAATAGTATTTTAATTAATTTAAATTTTGTTTGAAATGTTGCAATGATCTATCTATCACCCATGAATTGCAAGAAAAAAATGGCTAAATTTTCATTTTAGAACTTCTTTTTGATTCTTAATTACTTTTCTTAACTTATTCATGGAATAAAAAGTAGTTTTTTGTCCTGCAAAATAAATATATTCTTGTAATTAAATAATTATTAGTGGTAATCTTGAACTTATGGTCTAAGTGGTAGACATAATAATTTCTTTTCTTCCATAATAAATATATATTCGTATAAATTTTTCATAAAAAAAATTAGTGGCTTCTAAAAATTTAATTGAAACGTCTTATATTTATTTAACATTTTTTTTCTAAACAGAAATTCAATTAAGATGTTCCGACATAGACAGCTTCCTAACTATGATATTTATTTAACATTTTCTGCATATTTTGTGGTTGTTTATATCTAGGACTAGTACAATAACTTTTGGGTCAAAAGTCTTTGTGGAATGCATGGAACTCTAGGAAAATAATTATTTTTTTTAGGTAGAAGGAAAATAATTATCTTTCAAAAGTCAAGACTCTAGTCAATGCAGATCAATATTTTTTTGTCCTTTTTGAAGGTTTTCAAACTTGAAATAATTAGGGAATACAAAGATTTATTATTTTCGGCATATTTTGTGGTAGTTTATATCTAGGACTAGTAGTAGCCAATAACATTTTCGGTCAGAAGTCTTTGTGGAATGCATGGAACTCTAGGAAAATAATTATCTTTTTTTTAGGTAGAAGGAAAATAATTATCTTTCTGCAAGTCAAGACTCAAGTCAATGCAGATCAATATTTTTCTCCTTTTTGAAGGTTTCAAAATTGAAATAATTAGTGAATACTAAGGGTTTTGGATTAGAAAAGTTCATTTTTTTTTTGGGTCAAGAAAAGGAAATTTTTATCGCTAAACGAAAACCATTACAAATCAAACACCTTAATTGAAACTTGGACACAAAAGTCAAACAAACAAACACAGAACAAGGGACTACTAAAGAATGGCAAGCATGATGGCCTCTGAGGGTTATTGTTCGGTTTTGCGAGTTTGGACCGTTCATATGAATTTCACCAGTTCAAAACCTAACATAATTAAATAATAACTAAAATAAAAAAGAGAGGCATTTATTTTATAAAAATAAATTTCTCCTCCGTATATGTTGTAAATGTCAAAAACCATTAGGAATAGAAAAATATCTTCCCGAAAATTTATTCTTTTCCAATCCACCCAAAAGGTTCGAATGTTGTTGTACTGTGGAATTGAGTTAGATTATAGTAATATGATCTATTTGAAATATTGAAAACATACTATTTTTTTATTACTTTAAAAAGTAAGTATCATGCTACCTAAATTTAATCTTGCGGTTCCATTTCTCCAAAATCAAATGAAAGCATCCATGAATCTTTCTTTTAACTAGTAAACCATGTTGAAGCTCCGAGTAATGATCTCTATAAGAGGTCATAAGTACACTTTCTTTCTATCACAAGTGGTGAATCCTTTATTGACTACTCAATTACCTTCAAATATCTTATATTATATCCAATCACCACTGTATAAGTGATTTCTTCAGAGGCAACAAGGAATAAAGTCAAAATATAGATTTCAATATCCAAGATAACCTTGAATATCTCAAGTCCAACGATACTTGCACCATTATTATGATGAGACTATTACTGACATTGAATATATATCTATGTGATTGTCTTATTGCAGGTCATCTAATGTGCTTGCTACTCTTAGCAAATATCAATATGTTAACTCTAAACATCTCATATTATCAACTTATGAGATCAGTTGTTTGACTTAGTCAATGAGTATAACATGTGATAGTCTATCCGGATTAACAATATATTAATCCTATGACTAAGGATTATTTACGTATAAATATAATTATACATGATAGAAATCTCATCGTTATAATCTCATCATGAATTCTTTCATGTTATGTTATATACTAAGGACTTTATTAAATGGTTTAAGATTTATATCAATTCATATGCAATGAATACCATATAATGAAAATGTATTTTATTAATAATAAATAAGTGCATCAAGTGTCTAAAGTAATTATCTTTAGGGCACCTCTCTAACACCTCAAACCTGTCTAAAAACTACAAAAAAGCACAACTACTTGTTACATAGCCCACACCTTGCTCCAATGGCCACAGATGAGCTAAATTCATGGCCGAGCACTTCATAGATAAGTCATTTTTCAGTCATGAGCTTCCAAACAACCCTCATCTTTTCCTTAAAAGATTCTTCTTCATCCATCTAAGTGCCTAAGTAAGCCTCCACCCATTGAGCTTGGAACAAAGACTCTCCAAATAAGCATCCATATGTGAGACCAACTTCCAAGAATAAGAACAAGAATAAAAGACACTCCACTAACTGAAATTGAAAACAAATTAGGCCACGTATTAAATCTTTTTTCATAAATAAAATTATTATTGATAGTGGCAAAATTCCATGTTACGGATAGTCTCTCGCCTTATTGGAGAAGACTTTAATTCGTGGCCATTTTATTTTCATAAATTAACAATTACTCTTTTTTTCCATCTACTTTTTTATATATTTTTATATTATAAATTTAAAAAATTTTAAAGCAAAATATGAAACCCACTTTTAAAGTCTACCAATACTAAAAAAAAAATTCATTCAATAATAATACATTACAAAACGATAAAATATTTTTAAAAAATTCAAAATTAATTCATGAATAAAAATTAAATTTAATACCAAATAAATGAAAATTTATAAAAAGGAAAAATCACATATAATACACTAAGTATTCTCAGTTTCATGATCATATGCCCGGTGATCATCCTAGTCAATAGGAGGAGGAAGTGATTGTGGTGGATGACGTTCTAACAAGACCTTCAACAATTGTTCATATATAAGCTCTAATTGTTGCTCAAATCAGAAAATTTGCTCATTCTCTATTTGCAATCATGTTGTGTCTCATATAATTGTTGCTTCTACATTGACATATACTTTTTGATCTAAATTCTCTAGTATTTGACAACTCATGAGCCACAAACTAATCTAAATTTATATTAAACAAACCTATAAAAGAAGCAAAATGTTTTTTTCGAAGTTTTAAAGGTGATTCATACTGGGGCTTAAATTCAGTACTTCTAGTAAACATCTACCATGTTATCTCACCATTTTTGGGTTCATTGATACCAGCTTTAATAATTGTTGCTCGTAGTCCCTCAATGGTAAAAGATATTTATTAGAATTGTGTGTGCTTAAATAGTCAGACTTGGTAATTATGAATTCACTATTATGTCAAAATGACTTAAACCAATCTAAATATGGCTCAACCATGATTATAAGTTCTTACTTATATCCTTTAAACTCCTAATGTGAAATTATTTCCAACATCTCCCTCAAGTTCAATTGGTCTTGACTCATTTGTTCTTCGCTTAATCTATCATTTTTATCTACTTGGACTTTTTCATTTTTCCTTAGCTATAGGTTTACTCATTCTTTAATTTGGGCCTTCTACTTTTTGGTCCTCAATTTTTTTCATAGAGTCTACAATTATATAGCGGTTAGTTCTTTTATAGTTCTAATACCATAATAAAATAGTATAGGCTTAGACAACCATGTTTGATAATTGTAAATACTGTAAGCTAGTCAAAATGTGACTTTATCACAATTACAAATCCTTATTTTATCCCTTAAACTTTTAATATGAGATTCATTCTAATATTTTACTTATTTTATGAGTCATTTGTGCATGAAGTTGATGTAATTAAGGATGACGAAGCTTTTGGGTAGTACCATGAGGTTTGGGAGCCATACACCCCACTGACATCAAGGTACAATAGAGTCTCATCAATATTGTTTTCCTTTAAAGCTTGAGACATTTGCACACATATGGCCATTACACTATTGGAAACAGAGAAAATAAAAGTGTTCTAATTGTGATATGTGGAGATTACTCCATCTAACAATAATAAAAAAGTGTTTTCACTTATTTCTATCTTTAATGCATGGATACTCACAAATGACTATCCATCTCCCTTATTTGTGTAGATGCACGGGACAATCTTAAAATGCTTTGGTGGTTGCCCCAATTGACTCTCCTACAAAATAAAAATCAAACATCACAGTCATGACTGTTAAGTTTGATGTTTGAGATAAATTGATGATATAATTTTAGTTTATTAATTGTTGTTGTATACAGTATAGTAATATATATAGTACAAAGAGATAGAATTAGGAGATACAAAATTTTATTAATTGTGTTAGACGACATACCATTAATAAGAAAGACATTAGTATCAAAAGCATAATGTCAATTGTTGAATTTTGAGGGGTATTTCCATCATTTTGATGCTAACAAATAAAATAGCAATAATGTATTTAACATACTTGTGTTCTAAGTTTATTGAACAATGTATGAAATATGAAGCAAAAATGGAAGACTAACTTTGAAAGTCAAAAAATAAAGAAATAGTATGTTCACGCCCGTGATGTAGCTTAGCGCCAACTATCCAACATTTAAAGTTCACAGCCATGAAAAATTATAGCAACCGTGAATGATCATATCAGTCACGCCCGTGAAATATAGTCACGCTCGTGAGAAAATATGTCAAATTTCTCCAGAGAGCTTCACGGCCAGAGTCACCACTTGGACCACGGCTTGGAAAGATATTCATGCCCGTGATCAAACACTTCAATTCCTTCCAGAATGCTTCACGATCAGAGTCACCACTTGGACCATGACTTGGAAGAACATTCACTACCGTGACATAGGTATTCACGACCGTGAATAAGGAAAGAGAAACATGTCAGACGCAAAATTATGAGTTGGTGCAACGACTATTTTTACATTAAATGCATCCAAACGGCTATAATTATCCAAGGAAGTATAAATGAAAGTCATTTATGAAACCAGAACAAGAGAATAACAATTACTTCGAATCAAAATCTTGTTGTAGTCATTTGTGCATTAATTACTTTCAACAAAATATTATTTATCTGTAAAAATCTTTTTGCTCATAATTTCTGAGTATTATAGATTTGTGAGTGTTTCTATTTGTAATCTACTACTCAAGTGAGTTTGGATATATTGGGTTAAAAGTAGAACACTTGTAAGAGTTATTTGTGTGAGTCATAAAATACAATGAATTGGTTTATTGTGTGAGCCATTAAAACACAAGTGATTTCTGGGTTAGGTGTGATCCATTGATAGAAACACCATAGTTGGAAGTGAGTTTGTAAAACTCCATTGTAATACTTAGTGTGTTAGCAAAACTCCCAATTGAGATTGAAGAGAGGAGTAGGGTTTGTTAACACCTGAACCTCTATAAATTTCTTGTGTGATATCTTCCTATCCCTACTCTACTTAACTCTTTATTCCGCACTTCAAAGTTAAGAATTTTTAATATCCAATTCAACTTTCCTTCTTGGTTCATTAACTGGGCAACACCAATATTTAAAAGGAATAAAGGAATGAGCAATTAAAGTGAGCCCAATATCAACAATGTATCGAATTTTCCTTTCAAATGTGTCATTTTGTTCATGGATATAGGGACAGACTATACAATGAATAATCCTATGAGATTGTAAATATCTATGCACTTTTTCAAATTCATCTCCCTAATATGAATGGAATGCCTTAATATAACATAAAAATTGATTTTCAATAAGAGCATGAAAGTTAACAAATACATCATAAACCTTACTTTTATTTTGCATAAAAAATATCCAAATAAAACGAGTGTAATCATCAATAAACATAACACAATAATGAAAACCATAATTTGACAATACAGGAGAAAGACCCTATACATTAGAATGTATCATGTCAAATGGCTTTTGACTAGTGTGTTCAATAGAGGCAAGAGGAATTTTGACCAATTTCCCCTAGAAACATGTTGAACATTTCATGCTTGGAGTAGAAGGTGTAGATGAAAGACCATATTAAGAGATAATGACATTGACCATGCAAGCTTGGGGATGACCCAACCCAGAATGCCAAATAGAGAATGGAACAACATCAACAACCAAAGCTTGTGGAGGTTAATCACAGTTGTAAATGCTGTGAACTTCACTTTTTCTTATCTTTTTTTATTATTTTCATGTTTCCAATATCCTTAACCACTATATACCTCTCATGTACTTATCATATACTTTTATTAATACATTATTTCTAGGTCATAACTTACGGACGTTACAGTTTAATTTGTGAAGTTCATACATCATTAGTTAAAGACTTTAGACGTATGCCTAATCCATACACCAACAATGTTACAATCTACTTGAATAAAATAACAAAAAAAATATTGCATGTAAAACATACAACAGTAACCATGAAATATAATAAGTGTGGGATTTCATCCCAACAAGTACAAAAATGGTCACCTCCAATACATTAATATCTTATTAAAATAAGTACATTAACACCCTTTAGCCCATAAATAGCTTCACATTTATCCTAATATAGAGGGTTTAGTGACTTTATGTCACCACATGCCATTATATCTCATTCACACATAAATAATTGTACACGTATTTATAAATACAATTACAAATATTATAATTTTCATGCCAAAATAAACAAAAGAACACCAAAAAAAATATAACTATTTAAAAAAACAACAATCGCTTAAAATTACTAAAAATCCCCTCAAATTAAGTGTTTCTAAAATCCTACAAAAAAAATACAAACATCAAAAATGTCTAAAATACTTACTAATTCTACCAAAATTAAATTTTATTGATTTTCTTAGAAACTAATTAGAAAATCCCTAAAATTTCTAAGAAAATTGACTACATTTTCTATCATTTGAGTGATACCTTATTTTCTCATATGGATCCTATAATATTAAAACTAGGCTATGTGTGTCATTCAAAGAATGAAAAATATAAAAAGAGAGTGATTCTCACAAAAAAATCCAAAAACTCTCTTAAAACATTATATATGATATTTTTCTTCACAATTATTTTCTAATTATTTTCATTTTTTCCTAAATATTGCAGAAAATAATTATTTGAGAAAACTATGAAAAAATCACAATAAATTCAGTATTATTTTTAACTTTCATAGTAATTTTTTAAGTAATTTTCTATGAATATAGTATAATTAAGTAACTTTCATAGAGATTGCTCAATTAGGTGGGTTCGAAGGTTTAGTTGTTCATTCTTTAGCAAAGGTAGTTAATTTACTAGCTAGCTTCTTTGTTTAAAAGTGTCCTTTGTTACATTCTGATCTTTGAGTTTTATTATAGTTTTCATAGAAAAAAAAAAGGAAGATGTGTTTATTTACATGATTACAAATTGTATCATCATCATATGTAAGAACCTTTGTCAATGATCCTGCAGGACGGAAAGATCAAAGAAAAAATGGAAAAAGGAGGGGCTGGCCATAGGTATATCTCATTTTCATTAGTAAAAAAAATAGTGACAATCAATTAAAAGTTGCATTTCAATTTATATATACACACACACATTAAGGGAGCGGGAGCGGTGAAAATGAAATGCCTGCTTGGAACTACTAATAATAGGTTAGGGTACAAGATCATTCTTTTATTGTGCTCAAATAAGACATTGACCCAAAGTATATTTGGCAATTGGGTCGATCGAGCGGATTTAAGTTTGAATCATTGTGCATGTCGGGTCATCTTTACAAACTATTTCATGTTGGATCACAGGTCATATAGCCCTTGAATGTAGAAATTGCTATAAGTCTTGTGCCTATATATGAATAGGCATTGCACATTTAAATCTCTACAATTCGTAGGTAGCATAGGATTATGTAGCTAATGCTGAACACCGATTCAAATCTTTCAAGCTTTGCTTCTTATTTGCAGGTGTTGCAATTGGGAGTTCTTTTACTATTCTTGCAATAGTCCTAGTAGCCTTTAGAAGACCTATTTCGTTATCTTTGAAGAAGAATAATCGAAGTACTGAAGATGTTAGGCAATTTATTAAAACCTATCAATCATCCTTACTAACTAACTATTCATACAATGATATTAAGAAGATGAGTAACGGATTTCGGGAGAAATTGGGTAAAGGAGGATATGGCAGTGTCTACAAGGGAAAATTGCAAGAGGGTCACTTTGTTGCTATCAAACTGCTGGAGAATTCAAACAATAACAATTGCGATTTTGTTAATGAAGTTGCCACTATAGGTAGAATACACCATTTTAATATCATAAGATTACTAGGTTTCAGCTATGGTTCAAAACAAGCTTTGATTTACGAATACATGCCTAACGGATCACTTGCTAACTTATTGTCCAATGAGAAGGTGAGCCTTTCTTTAGGATTGACAACGATGCTTGAAATTGCTGTGGGAATTGCTCGTGGAATAGAGTATCTGCATAATGGTTGTGAGTCACGAATCCTTCATCTTGACATAAAGCCTCAAAATGTCTTACTAGATAAGAATTTCAATCCCAAAATTTCTGATTTTGGATTGGCGAAAATATACTCTCGAAGTAAGAGTGTTATAAAAATGACACATGCAGGAGGAACCATTGGTTACATTGCTCCTGAAATTTTCATGAGAAATTTAGGTAACCCTTCTCATAAATCTGATGTTTATAGCTATGGCATGCTTCTATTAGAAATGATTGGGGGGAAGAAACTAAACACGATAAGCAATTCAAGTGAAACATACTTTCCAGATTATATTTATGACAAATTAATTGCAGGAAAAGAAGTAGAGCAAGAAGATTCTATAATCGAAGAAGATACTTTTACATCGAGGAAGATGGTTATGGTAGGTGTGTGGTGCATTCAAATAAATCCTAAAGATCGTCCTTCAATGACAAGAGTGTTGGAAATGTTATCTGGAAATGTAGGTGAAATTGAAATTCCACCAAAGCCTCACTTTCTTATTTCTCCCCCTTATATTGATCAACACGAGATTGATGGTCCTCCTACTGATGAAAAAGATACTTGTGACTTGCCTGTTAATTCAGATAGTCATGAATTGCAGGAGTCAGAAAGGTATATAGGAATTTCTTCAAAAGGAGGGAAGTCAGGATTTAGCGATTCATATCCTCGTTGATAAGACCCAACCAGGCAATTACTGTTTGTAGTTGTTCTCTTCTTTGAATTTTGTTTTATATGCATTGCATCACAAGTTATATTAGCCCTATGACTTTGATTTTTTTTTAAAGCGAACTATTAACCTATTACTATATAAAACTTGTTTAGACATACTATGAACCAAATCTATTATATGTGACTATATATACAATTAAAATAGCAAGTATATATTTTGCACAAATGACATTTTATTATTGATTTGGTTCTATAAAAAAGTTCATAGACATAATCTAGGTAAGAATTCTCCATACATATGTCTATATTTAATAAATGTGAAAAGTGATATCTCTATTGCCTTTCATAATAACAGGGCATGAGTAATATAAAATCCATGTTCACTTTGCTCAATCTTTATAGACTGGGCAGATTTATAACATAAACTTATGATAAATTTGGCGACCACGATACTATTAGGCTCAGGGCCTTAGAGAGTACGATAGTACAAAACACTCAACTTTCATAGATAACCGAAGAAATAAGGAGTCATCATCCATTCTGGAACAATGTGGATTAAATATTGACTCGGACTTTTTGTAAGAAAGTCAATTTTCAACCCAAGAAAGGCTTAGAATTGATTTCTTACTTAGCATTAAAATATTTAAATTCAAAATTGGCTTTTATTACCATGTAAGTAATCATACGATATTATAAAAATAAATAAATCAAAACAAACATAAAATATCAAAAATAAAATTTAAAAGCCCAAAGAATGTTCAAAAGAGAAAAGTCCAAAAAATAACATACAAGCCCAAGATAGTAATAAGACAAAAAAAATAAGAAGAAGTCCTTTTGCCTTCATGGAAGAAATTGATCCATCCTTGAAACCATGTTCATGGAAATCTCACAAATTCCACCATCTCATTTCCATGCTCATTGTAAAACAAAAGGAAAATGTGTTACAGTGAGACATGAAATAATCAAAAGCAATTAAGTTAAATTATCTAAGTATACTATGAGAAAATAAATAAAAGAAAGATAAAATTACATAATTAACAAACATGTATCTAAATATTAATTCTAAAATTTATTTATGAATGACATAAAACAAAATATAAACAAAATCGAAACATACATAATATTTAATCAAAATTAATATTTAATGCAAATAATCATGCATATAAAAGAAAATTTATGATGAAAATAAATTAAAAATATTTCTAAGCAAATATGAATCATAAAAGAAAGAAAAATGATGAAATTAAATAAAAATATGCAAAATTTATTGTTCACAATATTATGTACGACACTGTTCACAAAACATTGTTCACACGCACTATTCAACACTGTTATTGTTTATATCCATACAAACATATATAGTGCATGTCCATGTGGACATCTGTTTCAGACATCCAGAACACAGAAAAACACACCTAAGACCCGAAAATTCACCAAAAATTCATATTTTGTATACAATTTCAGTAGGTACGATTAAACATTAAAATAAAAATTATAAGCTCATAAATACATCAAATCATGTCATTTAATATTAATTAGAAAAATAATAATGTATTTCTCAATTATATTGATCCATCTTGCAAATAAAAGACAATAACCTATATATGAAATTATTTGATTATACACCAGATCTGGTGTAGATTAATTTTTCAAAATCAAAATAACAAAAAGATGGAAAGAATTCCAACTGTCAAATATTTGAAACCGAATTAACAAGACAAAACAGAATTGTTTTTGGGTTCTCAATATTTTTTATGTAGAGAAAATTACATCTCAAAAAAAGTCCCCAATTCCCCAAATACTAAGTCCCCAAAAAAGTTAAAAGACGAGTATTTATAGGCTTTTTTGAGACAAGAATACAAGAGTAGGATTTCTATCAAAACTTTATCTTTAAAAATCCATCTGAAATCAATTTAAAATCAATCCAATATTTATCATAATAAAAAAAAACTTTTAAAATACAGATATGGAATTTCGTGCAAACATTTTGGGTTTTCAAAAAATATTTTTTTCTAATTCAGATATAATATAGTATGTTATGACATTGTGTCCGTGTGGACATAGAGATCAAAATTCACTGCCTTAAAATTCATAGAAATATTGATTTCCCGTCAAAATAATATTTCCCGTCAAATATTGACTTAATATAACTTTACTTATAAAATAATCATGGCTCTGATACTATAACGACCCCTGATGACATACTATTGATGACTTTACACTGATAACAGGTATGTTAGCCACACAACGATCTCTCTTGAGCACTCAATAGACCTGCTTTAGGTCATCAATTGTACTCATTCGGAGGTCTTATAGACCTGAGCTATGGAAAATAAAAAAGTAAAATCATAATAAGTATATATGAAAACTAACTTAAGATTGAAAGGAGAAAGATTCAGAAAAATATAGATTAAGAAAACTTTTGAAGGTTTTATTTCTAATTTTTGTTTTACCCTTACAAACATAAAAAAGTCTTTTTATAACCGGAGGAGAGAACAAATAGACAAACTTAAATTATTAAAGCAAATATTATGAAATATTTACTTTTTATCAAGCTGACTCACACAGACCCATATACTGATAATGAAAAATTTATTATTACAGACAATAAATAATGGAGGATCAATAGAAGAAGACCAATTGCTAGTTTTTTTCTCTGATTGGTTCAAGACTTAGTGACAGATTCCTTTCACAATAATCATTCGAGTCATAGTTCATTATAGATGGTCCCACTTTATTTCTTGGTGGAGTCCTTTTGGCTTACTGGATTGCATAAAAAATTTAATGCTTATTTTGTAATTGTTTCATGTATCCAGCTGGAAATGCTTTCCAAGGGGCATCTTCCTCATACTTTGGTCATATCTCTTTTGGAATCTATTGATTTTTTGCTGGCAAAATTATTTGTAACTCTCTCACTTCAGTCGGGTGAGAGTAATAATTTTCCCAAAGTGAGTATAGAAAAGTCTAGTATACCTCAAAAGTTGAATGATATTGGTCCCAATGGAGGATGATAATTGAATGAACTTGGTTGGCCTAAACTCTAACATTCCAATTACTCTAAAGCATAAGAAGGAAAGATAGTTGCCAATCTGTAATAGGTTTGAACTAGGATAAATAATTTTTGTATTTTCTAGCAACGTTCTCACTGTTATTATGTTGTACCAATGAATTAAACAAAATTCGAATGTCATGTGATACATAACATAGAGGAACCATAACATCCAAAGAGATTCATCAGGAAACTGGCCATTTAGGGGAATTTTGAATACCTCCATAAAAGGATGTTCTGGGTGAAAAGCTTCAGGCTTTATAAAAGTGTCTCCATATCTTTGTATGGCATCTAGTTAACAATTTACAATTAGATTCTTCCTGTGTTCTTTGTTCATTGTCTTGATAGTAGTTGGAGAATAAAGGGAAAAACCTAATTTTGCCATTAGGTTAATTGGAATAATTTTCATTTTTATGATCAAACTAAGAGATCTTAAAAATAGTCTAAAGAGAAAATATATAATCAAATTCCTATTTCCCTTGATGTGCTCAACTGTGAATTTATAGCGAAAAAACTTTTCACTCCATCATAGTAATTTTGCATGTGGTAATGACTTCCCCTTGAAGTTAAGTATTTTTGGAAAAGATGAACAGTCCATCGAGACTGTAAAATAATGTCCAATTAAATGGAATTTAAATTTTTTAATTCCATTTTTTATTGTAGGTATCTATTTAAAAGTATAATGGTAGTTGCATTCTAATTTATTGAACTGTCCACTAGCATAAGCACAAATTTGTCAGTTTTTCTCTTTTTCTTCTAACAAAACTGTTGGATTTTGAATAGTGAATCATATTCATAAACGTAGCGGAAAAATAAAATTTTTAAAACCTAAAACAAAAGATCATATTTGTGTCATTAAAACTAATTTATATAAATATAAAAATTAGAAATTATACCTTATAATTTTTTATTTGCTCTTCAAATCTTCACTTTTTTGGGTTGTAGCAAACTACAACAATCTACACTATGATGTTTCTAATGATAATCCACGCGAAAAATGAAAAATAAACTATCAAGAGAAATGGTTTGAACAATTTCAAAGTGTTAGCTTTGAAAGTATTCTTGAGAGAATTTTGTTGTGTCTTAAAAATAATTTTTCACAAAAAAATATTTTCATGTCTATTTTATGTCATTTGAAGTCTTTTCTATTTAAATCAAATTCAAAAAAAAGATGAAAAGTCAAAAATGGAGAAAAGGAAAATGAATGAATAGTAATTGGCCATAATTAGCCTAATTAAGGCCAAAATCTGCCGTTGGCCAACGGATGGGAGGCAGCAGCGCGTTGGGCCTGCTGCTGAGCGCCCCAGCAGCCTGCCTAACCCGTGCGGGCCCATGATCCTCCCGAACAATTTTTCCGTGTGATCTCATTGCGATTCATCCCGAAATAATTCTCTCATTTTTTGGATCTTATCCAAGATCATTTTACTCATTCTCCATATCTTCAATGCGTGTGACCCATTAGCTTCCCGATTATATTGGCCACTTAAATTAACAATTAATTTAAGCAAGTCATGAGCGGTATCTAGCAACACATCATGACCTCCAATTGACCGGAAAGTTTGTGGTTTGACTATGAACCTTTCCATAGATAATTTCAGTGCAATTATTCCTTTCACCATTCTATACCCCACTTGATTCAGAGTATGGACATATGTCAACTCCCACTAGACTGACTACGTCATGTCTAGTCCAAGTAATATTAGTTTTTGTTCTTGAGGTTCATTACTCTATTAGATATGTCATTGAAGACTATCTTTATGACATTTTCACTCCTGCTAGAGATTCTCGAGTAATGACCACGACAAGAGGCCATGGTTATACACTTCTTCTATCAAAAGTGGTGAATCCTTTGTTGGTTACCCAATTACGTTCGAATATCTCAAGTTGTATCCAATCACCACCCTATGAGCAACCTCCCTGAGACAATAAGGAATAATGTCAAAATACATAATCAATATTCAAAATATCATTGAGTACCTCAAGTCTAAGGATACTTGCACCATTGCTATGATGAGACTATCATTGACATTTGAATAGATTATCCATATGATTGTCTCATAATTCGTCATCCAATGTATTTAGCTACACTTAGCAAGCATCCACATGTTAACTTTAAACATCTTATATTTATAGATTATGAGATCTACTACTCGATCGAATCAAGGAGTGTAACATGTGCTAGTCTGTCTGGATTAATAATGTCCCATCTCATTAATCCTATGACTAGGGATAATTTTCATACTAACATAATTACATATGATAAGAATCTCAATATCATATCTCATCATGATTTTCTTCATGCTATGTTATGTATCAAGGATTTCATTATCAAATGAACATCAAATTAATGAAAAAGTCTTTTATTAATCAAATAAATTTGTACAATAAGTGCTAAAGGTGATTGCCTTTAGAGCATTTTTCTAACAAGCTCCCACTTACACTAAAGACAATCACCTTTGTATTTCATTCTATAGGCGAGTACATGAGAATCATATTTCTTTTGGGGAAGTGGCTTAGTTAAAGGATAAAAAAATATTCTGATCAGTGGACACTCTTTCTATCTTTACATCATTCCTACCAATGATTTCTCTAATCAAATGGTATCTTCTGAGTACATGTTTGATCTCTGATGAGACCGTGACTCTTTTGCTTACGCAATGGCTCCATTATTATCACAATACAATTGTATTGGATCAATAATACTGGGAACCACTCCAAGTTCTGTGATGAATTTCTTTATCCAAACTGCTTCTTCTGCTGCTTCAGAAGCTACAAAGTACTCTGTTTCGGTTGTAGAATCAACAGTCATTTCCTATTTGGAACTCTTCCAACTAACTGCTCTATCATTTAGTGTGGATATATAACTTGACTGAGATTTTGAGTCATCCTTGTCAGATTGGAAGCTGGCATCGGTATACCCACTCACAATAAGATCTTCATCTCCATATACCAAGAATACATCATTAGTTCTTAAGTACTTAAGGATATTCTTGACAGCCACCCAATGACCCTCACCAGGGTCCGATTGGTATCTGCAAGTGACACTCAGAGCATATGATACATCGGGTCTTGTATATATCATAGCGTATATGATTGATCCTATAGCTGAAGCATATGGAATCAAACTCATGCGTGCTCTCTCATCTTGTGTCTTTGGACACAAAGACTTTGAGAGAATAATCCCGTGGGTCATGGGAATATATCCCCTCTTGGACTGCTCCATGTTAAACCTCTTTAGCATCTTATCTATGTATATAGACTGTGAAAGACCAAGCAATCTTTTAAATTTATCTCTATAGATCTTTATCTCCAAAATATAGACTGCTTCTCTAAGGTTTTTCATAGTGAAATTCTTGGATAACTAAATTTTGACTGATTGTAAGGCTGAGACATCATTTTTCATTAACAATATGTCATCTACATATAACAAAAGAAATACGATTGCACTCCCACTAGCCTTCTTGTAAACACAAGGTTCATCCGGATTTTATAAGAAACCAAACTGTTTGATTGTCTCATCAAACCGAATATTTCAACTCCTGGATGCTTGCTTTAATCCATAAATGGATCTCTGAATCTTACATACCTTTTTTCCATCTTTGGATATGAAGCCTTTTGGTTGTGTCATATACACATCCTCAGTCCGATTTCCATTAAGGAAAGTTGTCTTCACATCCATTTGCCATATCTCATAATCATAATGAGTAGCAATGACTAGGAGTATCCTTATGGATTTAAGCATAGCTACTGGGCTAAAAGTTTCATCATAGTCAATTCCATGTCTTTGACGATAACCTTTAGCAATGATTTCTCTAATCAAATGGTATCTTCTGAGTACATGTTTGATCTCTGATGAGACCGTGACTCCTTTGCTTACGCAATGGCTCTATTATTATCACAATACAATTGTATTAGATCAATAATGCTGGGAAGCACTCCAAGTTCTGTGATGAATTTTCTTTATCCAAACTGTTTCCTTTGCTGCTTTAGAAGCTGCAATGTACTCAGTTTCGGTTGTGGAATCAACAGTCATTTCCTATTTGGAACTCTTCCAACTAACTGCTCTATCATTTAGTGTGGATATATAACTTGACTGAGATTTTGAGTCATCCTTGTCAGATTGGAAGCTGGCATCGGTATACCCACTCACAATAAGATCTTCATCTCCATATACCAAGAATACATCATTAGTTCTTCTTAAGTACTTAAGGATATTCTTGACAGCCACCCAATGACCCTCACCAGGGTCCGATTGGTATCTGCAAGTGACACTCAGAGCATATGATACATCGGGTCTTGTATTTATCATAGCGTATATGATTGATCCTATAGCTGAAGCATATGGAATCAAACTCATGCGTGCTCTCTCATCTTGTGTCTTTGGACACAAAGACTTTGAGAGAATAATCCCGTGGGTCATGGGAATATATCCCCTCTTGGACTGCTCCATGTTAAACCTCTTTAGCATCTTATCTATGTATATAGACTGTGAAAGACCAAGCAATCTTTTAAATTTATCTCTATAGATCTTTATCCCCAAAATATAGACTGTTTCTCTAAGGTTTTTCATAGTGAAATTCTTGGATAACTAAATTTTGACTGATTGTAAGGCTGAGACATCATTTTTCATTAACAATATGTCATCTACATATAACAAAAGAAATACGATTGCACTCCCACTAGCCTTCTTGTAAACACAAGGTTCATCCGGATTTTATAAGAAACTAAACTGTTTGATTGTCTCATCAAACCGAATATTTCAACTCCTGGATGCTTGCTTTAATCCATAAATGGATCTCTGAATCTTACATACCTTTTTTCCATCTTTGGATATGAAGCCTTCTGGTTGTGTCATATACACATCCTCAGTCCGATTTCCATTAAGGAAAGTTGTCTTCACATCCATTTACCATATCTCATAATCATAATGAGTAGCAATGACTAGGAGTATCCTTATGGATTTAAGCATAGCTACTGGGCTAAAAGTTTCATCATAGTCAATTCCATGTCTTTGACGATAACCTTTAGCAATGATTTCTCTAATCAAATGGTATCTTCTGAGTACATGTTTGATCTCTGATGAGACCGTGACTCCTTTGCTTACGCAATGGCTCTATTATTATCACAATACAATTGTATTAGATCAATAATGCTGGGAAGCACTCCAAGTTCTGTGATGAATTTTCTTTATCCAAACTGTTTCCTTTGCTGCTTTAGAAGCTGCAATGTACTCTGTTTCGGTTGTGGAATCAACAGTCATTTCCTATTTGGAACTCTTCCAACTAACTGCTCTATCATTTAGTGTGGATATATAACTTGACTGAGATTTTGAGTCATCCTTGTCAGATTGGAAGCTGGCATCGGTATACCCACTCACAATAAGATCTTCATCTCCATATACCAAGAATATATCATTAGTTCTTCTTAAGTACTTAAGGATATTCTTGATAGCCACCCAATGACCCTCACCGGGGTCTGATTGGTATATGCTCGTGACACTCAGAGCATATGATACATCGGATATTGTACATATCATAGCGTACATGATTGATCCTATAGCTGAAGCATATGGAATCAAACTCATGTGTGTCCTCTCATCTTGTGTCTTTGGGCACAAAGACTTTGAGAGAGTAATCCCGTGGGTCATGGGAATATATCCCCTCTTGGACTGCTTCATGTTAAACCTCTTTAGCATCTTATCTATGTATATAGACTGTGAAAGACCAAGCAATCTTTTAGATTTATCTCTATAGATCTTTATCCCCAAAATATAGACTGCTTCTCTAAGGTCTTTCATAGAGAAATTCTGGGATAACCAAATTTTGACTGATTGTAAGGCTGAGACATTATTTTTCATTAACAAAATGTTATATACATATAACAAAAGAAATACGATTGCACTCCCACTAGCCTTCTTGTAAACACAAGGTTCATCCGGATTTTATAAGAAACTAAACTGTTTGATTGTCTCATCAAACCGAATATTTCAACTCCTGGATGCTTGTTTTAATCCATAAATGGATCTCTGAATCTTACATACCATTTTTCCATCTTTGGATATGAAGCCTTCTGGTTGTGTCATATACACATCCTCAGTCCGATTTCCATTAAGGAAAGTTGTCTTCACATCCATTTTCCATATCTCATAATCACAATGAGTAGCAATGGCTAGGAGTATCCTTATGGATTTAAGCATAGCTACTGGGCTAAAAGTTTCATCATAGTCAATTCCTTGTCTTTGACGATAACCTTTAGCAATGATTTCTCTAATCAAATGGTATCTTCTGAGTACATGTTTGATCTCTGATGAGACCGTGACTCTTTTGCTTACGCAATGGCTCCATTATTATCACAATACAATTGTATTAGATCAATAATGCTGGGAACCACTCCAAGTTCTGTGATGAATTTCTTTATCCAAACTGCTTCCTTTGCTGCTTCAGAAGCTGCAATGTACTCTGTTTCGGTTGTGGAATCAACAGTCATTTCCTATTTGAAACTCTTCCAACTAACTGCTCTATCATTTAATGTGAATATATAACCTGACTGAGATTTTGAGTCATCCTTGTCAGATTGGAAGCTTGCATCGGTATACCCACTCACAATAAGATCTTCATCTCCATATACCAAGAATACATCATTAGTTATTCTTAAGTACTTAAGGATATTCTTGATAGCCACCCAATGACCCTCACCAGGGTCCGATTGGTATATGCTCGTGACACTCAGAGCATATGATACATCGGGTCTTGTAAATATCATAGCGTACATGATTGATCCTATAGCTGAAGCATATGGAATCAAACTCATGTGTGATAGCTGAAGCATATGTAATCAAACTCATGTGTGTCCTCTCATCTTGTGTCTTTGGACACAAAGACTTTGAGAGAGTAATCCCGTGGGTCATGGGAATATATCTCCTCTTGGACTGCTCCATGTTAAACCTCTTTAGCATCTTATCTATGTATATAGACTGTGAAAGACCAAACAATCTTTTAGATTTATCTCTATAGATCTTTATCCCCAAAATATAGATTGCTTCTCTAAGGTCTTTCATAGAGAAATTCTTGGATAACCAAATTTTGACTGATTGTAAGGCTGAGACATCATTTTTCATTAACAATATGCCATCTACATATAACACAAGAAATACTATTGCACTCCCACTAGCCTTCTTGTAAACACAAGGTTCATCCGGATTTTATAAGAAACCAAACTGTTTGATTGTCTCATCAAATCGAATATTCCAACTCCTTGATGCTTGCTTTAATCCATAAATGGATCTCTGAATCTTACATACCTTTTTTCCATCTTTGGATATGAAGCCTTCTGGTTGTGTCATATACACATCCTCAGTCCGATTTCCATTAAGGAAAGTTGTCTTCACATCTATTTGTCATATCTCATAATCATAATAAGTAGCAATGGTCAGGAGTATCCTTATGGATTTAAGCATAGCTACTGGGCTAAAAGTTTCATCATAGTCAATTCCTTGTCTTTGACGATAACCTTTAGCAACAAGTCTAACTTTATAGGTAATCACATTACCATCCATGTCAGTTTTCTTTTTGAAAACCCACTTGCACCCTATAGGCTTTATTCCTTTTGGTGGGTCAACCAAAGTCCATACTTGGTTTTCATACATGGAATCCATTTCTGACTTCATGGCTTAAAGCCATTTGTCAGATTATGAACTATTCAGAACTCTTCATAGGTTATAGGCTCATCATTTTCTATGAGCAATACGTCGTTCTGTTCACTAATGAGAAATTCATATCTCTCTGGAACAGTACGTATCGTACTTGACCTATGAAGTTATTGTGCTTCAGAAGGTTGAGTTGTTATATCATCTGTATGAGTGACAAGCTCGGATTCAGATAGTTGTTCAGCATCTATTTAAGCATCTTGAACTTCCTCAAATTCAATTTTGCTCCCACTATCTCTTTTTAGAAGGAATTCTCTCTCTAAAAAGATAACATGTCTTGAAACAAAAACCTTTTGTTCCAAGGGGTGGTAAAATTGATATCCATATGGTGCTTTTGGATATCCCACAAATAGACATCGGTCGGACTTAGCTTCTAGCTTATCTGACATGTCCGCTTCACATAAGCAGGACAAACCCAAATTTTCATGTAAGGAAATGTGGGTCTTTTGTTATACCATATCTCATATGGAGTAACATCAACTGACTTTGAAGGAATACCATTTAATATATAAATGACGGTCTCAAGTGCATAACCCCAAAAGGATTTAGGCAGTTCCGTAAAATTCATCATAGACCTTAACATGTCTAACAAGGTTCGGTTTCTTCTTTCAGCCACATTATTGTGTTGTGGTGTGTACGGTGGAATCCATTGAGATAAAATCTCATTATCCCTAAGATAATCTAGAAACTCTTGACTCAAGTATTCACCTCCTCGATATGATCGAAGTGCTTTAATACTTTTGCCAAGTTGTTTTTCTACTTCATTTATGAATTCTTTGAACTTTTCAAAAGCTTCAGATTTGTATCTCATAAGATACACGTACCCATAT
This sequence comes from Triadica sebifera, assembly GCA_023653625.1. NCBI lineage: Eukaryota > Viridiplantae > Streptophyta > Magnoliopsida > Malpighiales > Euphorbiaceae > Triadica > Triadica sebifera. Next base: position 19,188,389 of record CM042906.1, read on the forward strand.
CGTGAGTAGTTATTGATAAAAGTAATGAAGTAGATAAAACCACCTTTGGCGTGTGTATACATTGGACCACATACATCTGAATGTATTAAGTATAAAAGTCCATTAGCACGTTCACCCTTTCCTTTAAAGGGTAATTTAGTCATCTTGCCTAATAAGCAAGACTCACATGTGTCATATGATTCATAATCAAATGACCACAAACTACCACTTTTGTGTAGCTTAGCCATGCGTTTCTCACCTATATGACCAAGGCGACAATGTCATCAATAAGATGATTTCAACATATCTTGTTTTTGCCTTTTATTATCATTGATATTTAAAATTGGATTTGACATATCTAATATGTATATTCCATTACATAATGTACCATTAGCATAAAGAATTCCATTCAACATAATAGAACAACAATTGTTACTAAAAGCTAAAAGGAAACCATCTTTATTTAGACTTGAAATATAAATAATGTTTTTAGTCAAAGCGGGTACATAATAGCAATTATCCAAATTTAATATAAGCCCACTGGGGAGGGTCAATACATATGTTCCTACAGCTAATGCAGCAATCCTTGCTCCATCTCTCCCTTATTGAGTTGTCTACTGTTCTTTTGGCCCTGCATATCAGTGCATATGTGTGAGTCACAATTGATATCTAATACCCATATATTATTATCGAAAACAGTATTAATTTCAATAACAAAAATACCTGAAGTAGATGGGGCATCAGATGTCTTCTTCTTCAAGGACTCCAAGTAAGTCTTGCAATTTCTCTTCCAATGGTCATCCTTGCCACAATGGAAGCATGTCCCCTTTGGAGCAATCTCATTGGCCTTCTTCTTGGCCATACCTCCCTTAGGCTTCATGGACTTCTTCTTCTTCTTAAAGTTCTTATTTTTAGAACTTGAAGAGTCCACCAGCATCACAACCTTACTGTCCTTCTTGACAGATGGCTCTGCTGTTTTGAGCAAGTTAATCAGCTCGGGAATAGTGGTGGAGATTTTGTTCATCCTATAGTTAAGAAAAAAATGTGAATAACTATCAGACAAACCGGTTAGAATTAAGTCAATACTTAATTCATGGTCCATCACAAATCCCAAGGTGGTCAACCTCTCAATATAGTCATTCATCTTCAATGCACATTGCACTGGAGATGTCCCCTTAACCATCTTAGTGCAGAAGAGCAACCTTAAAGTTTCGAACCTTTCAGAATGTGCTTGCTCATCAAAAAGCTCTCTTAGATGGTATACTATGGAATTAGCATTCATGACCTCATGCTGCTTTTGCAACTTAGCTGACATAGTAGCAAGCATAATGCAGCTTGCCATCTCACTCTCATCGATATGCTTTTCATATGCCTTCTGAACATCTTCAGAAACATTAGCAGCAGGGGGATTAGGGAGTGTTCATCTATGACATAGCCAATCTTTTTGGATTTGAGAACTATTCTTAGATTCCTTAGCCAATCCAAAAAATTGGGCCCAGTCAACTTATTTTATTCCATTAGCGATCGCAAATTCACACTTGTCATGATGATGATTCTAGCAACCTAGATGTAAAATATAGCATGTTAGAATGTACATAAAATGCATGTTTATTAGGTCTTTAATAAATCGCATTATGGCTCCCACTATTTTATTGCGAATCCATAGCCCTTACTATGAACCCGAGAGAACTTATATGGAAGCTCTCCTAGTGGGTCGATATCCAACTAGCTAAGAATAACCTTGAGGCAACTCAACAAGATATCCTTAGTTTGGTTGGTAGGTATCTAATCCATGCCAATTGCATTATTCATGCAACTATCGAATCTTGTGCTATCAACTTATTGATGTGTGCACATACATTGGGCTATCAACTCTTGATATGTGTACATCTCATGTATACAAACCCAACTTCATCTTCAATACACATTAACCTTGACTCAAATCCAACAAGTTAATAATATCGGTTAAGTCTAACCCATTAATCATGAAACCTAATTTCAATGGATTGAACATATTCTTATAGAGTGAGCTTGAGGCAACTCAAAAACCCTAACTCTAGAAGAACTCTGGTTCTCCCCATATTAATAGAAGGCTAAGACTTAATTGTTTATTTAGTGAGGGATTTCTCTGTTAAGTCTCATCAAGTTATTATTTCATGCTTTTATATATCATATATTCATCACATAAATATATAAAAATAGTTACATTAACTATATGACATGATTATGAACATACTAAAGTCAATCTCTTGAGCCAAAGAGAAATTGACTAGGTCTTACCTAGGTATATGCATGAATTTACAACCCAAAATAGAAATCAAATTCCTATTTCTAAGTCTTCTTATTTATGGTACCACATCCTTTGCTTCTTGCTCCTTTGTATCTTCATTTTATCATAATCATATGTAATCTAATTACATATTTCAAATTATAGAAAACCTCAATTTACATTTGAGGGGAGTAAGATGAGAAGAGAAATACATAAGAAAGAAAGAGAAGTATGGACACACAGACCCTATTTACCATAAAATAAAATAATTTCATGTATGCTCAATCACATTGGGCCTAAGTCCATAATCATTCATCATGTCTTTTTATACACTCCTAACATGCATTCTCTAATGCACAAAATAAAAATGACCATTTTGGATTTCAATTTGTAAATCGATTCAACGCTTGAACCGAAATTGTTTATATGTGTTCTTTCGGTTAATTTAATTTTGTATATCATTTTAAAGTGGAATTTAATATTTAATCAAATTAAATTAAATTTCATATTTCCATAATTAATTCAAAATTAATTTTCCTTAAAATTATGATATTATGATGTTAAAATTAAACAATTTAATTTTAATATACATATCAATTTCTAGTCATACTAGAATTACAATTGCACAACTTAAATTAATTCAAAATTAATTTCCAAAAATTCTAAAATTTTCCAGAACTTCAAATCATCATTCTAATTATCTTTAGGTCAGCTCAAGTTCATCAAAATATTTTTGGCACAATCCAAAATTACTAAGACAAATGAACTAACACACTTAGACACTTAAATGACTAATTCGATATCTATAATTTTTTAAAATTTCAAACGCCTGAAAATTAATTTTGGCATGCATCTAACATCAAAATAATATATTTTTAATCATATAAAAATTATTTTAAGGTGCTGAAAATAAAATAAACACATACAAAAAAATCAAACAAAACAGCCCCACCGGGTATGCTTAAACAGTCTTGTTTTTGTGTTTATTTGAAATATTAATTAAAATAATTTTTAATTAATTATTGGATACTTCCATATGCATAAAAATATTCTCAATATGTCTAAATAATTTTTTTTTATAATCAAATTACAAGAAAAATATAATCATCCCCATCAATTAAACCAAACAACAACACATATTCATAAATAAGGCAATTCTAGGTATTTTTGAAATAAATCCGAAATGAATTATTTGAATTACATTCAAATCATTTTTCAATCAAAATAATAATCCTTAATCATCACATGATCAGATTAGAGAAAGAAAAATGTGTAAAACATATTTTACAAATTAATTTCAATTTTTCAAAACTATTGATCCAAAATCATCAAAATCATGCACTTTCAATTAAAATTAATTTTAATGAACACAATGAGGCTCTGATACCAATGTTGGGCTTTAAATAATGAGTCATATTTATAAACGCAGCGGAAAAATAAAATTTTCAAAACCCGAAATAAAATATCATACTTGTGTCATTAAAACTAATTTATATAAATATAAAGATTAGAAATTATACCTTGTAATTTCTTATTTGTTCTTCAAATCTTCACTTTGTTGGGTTGTACAAATCACAACAATCCATACTAGGAGTTCTCTAATGATAATCCACGCGAAGAATGAAGAAGAAACTATCAAGAGAAATTGTTTGAACAAATTCAAAGTGTTAGCTTTGAAAGTGTTCTTAAGAGAATTTTGTTGTGTTTTAAAAATATTTTTCACAAAAAAAAATATTTTCAATGTCCATTTTCTGTCATTTGATATCTTTTCTATTTGAATCAAATTCTAAGAAAAGATGAAAAGTCAAAAATGAAGAAAAATGAAATGAATGAATAGTAATTGGCCATAATTGACCTAATTAAGGCCAAAATCTGCTGTTGGCCAGTTTTCTCCATTTTTGAAAAGTCAAAGCCAGTAGTCTGCCTAGCCCGTGCAGGTCCGTGACCATTCCGAATGATTTTTCTATACGATCTCATCGCGATCCATTCCAAAATAATTCTCTCATATTTTGGATCTTATCCAATATCATTTTACTCATTCTCTATATCTTCAATGCGTGTAACCCATTAGGTTTTCGGTTATGTTGGCCACTTAAATTAACAATTAATTTAAGCAAGTCATGAGCGATATGTAGCAACACATCATGACCCCCAATTGACCGGAAAGTCGGTGGTTTGACTACGAACCTTTCCATAGACAATTTCCGTGCAATTATTCCTTTCACCATTCTATACCCCACTTGATTTAGAGTATGGACATATGTCAACTCCCACTAGACTGACTACATCACGTTTAGTCCAAGTAATATTAATTCTTGTCCTTGAGGCTGATTACTCTATTAGATATGTCATTGAAGACTATCTTTATGACATTTCCACTCCGGCTAGAGATTATCGAGTAATGACCACGACAAGAGCCCATGGGTATACACTCCTTCTATCAAAAGTGGTGAATCCTTTGTTGGTTACCAAATTACCTTCGAATATCTCAAGTTGTATCCAATCACCACCCTATGAGCAACCTCCCTGAGGCAATAAGGAATAGTGTCAAAATACATAATCAATATTCAAGAAATCCTTGAGTACCTCAAGTCTAAGGATACTTGCTTGCTATGATGAGACTATCATTGACATTTGAATAGATTATCCATATGATTATCTCATAATTCGTCATCCAATGTACTTAGCTACACTTAGCAAGCATCCACATGTTAACTCTAAACATCTCATATTTATAGATTATGAAATCTACTACTTGATCCAATCAAGGAGTGTAACATGTGCTAATCTGTCTGGATTAATAATGTCTCATCTCATTAATCCTATGACTAGGGATAATCTTCGTACTAACATAATTACACATGATACTCAATATCATGATCTCATCATGATTTCCTTCATGCTATGTTATGTATCAAGGACTTCATTAATTGATTTAAGATTACTTATCAATTCATATATCAAATGAACATCAAATTAATGAAAAAGTTTTTTATTAGTAAAATAAATTTGTACAATAAGTGCTAAAGGTGATTTCCTTTAGAGCACTTCTCTAACAAAAACAACTCCCCAATATTCATCACTTGCATATGTCAATAAGATTCTTTTTCCATCTATCAATATGTGTAGTGGTGGAAATCTTTATATATTTGTTTCATGACTTTAACAACTGCATTTGCCTTTTCCGACCATGGTGGAGTATTTTTTTCAATAATTGTCTTAGTAAAATAGTAACTTTTGAAAAGTGGAGGACAAAATTCCTAACATAATTGGTTATTCCCGAGAATTGTTGTATCTATTTTATCGCCAGATTTAAGTCAAAAAACTATAATAATTTAAGACAAATGTGGGGGCAAAGTTTATATGTGCCATCTTTGTATTTTATGCCTAAAAATTCAATATCTTTTTGTGCAATGTACATCTTCTTTTTTTACAATATTACCCCATGTTAAGCTGTTAAGTTACAAGCTGTTGAAGTACTTGTTGATGACTTATCTCATCTTTTGAAAAGATAAGGATATCATTAATATAGATGAGAGCATAGGGTAAAATATGCTCATATTATCATGCGTTTTGAAAAAGAGAAGGGGCAACTTTAGGACCAAACAACATGACTGTCCACTAGTAGTGGTAATTAAATATACAAAAATTATTTTAGGACGATCTGATGAAATTATACTTAATTGCCAAAATCCTCATTTAAGATCAAATTTAGAGAATACCTTAGCATCTTTGAGGAAGGAAAATAGGGATGAAATATTGGATAAAGAGAATTTATCATCTTTGAGAAAATTATTTAATGGCTTATAGTCAATGACTAATCTTTTCTTTCCGTGATTATGTTCAGATCTTTTATTCACATAAAAGGCTTGACTTGTCCAATCTGATTTTGTTGTTACAATCAATCCCAGTTATAATAATTGAGCACATTCCGCAATTGCCAATAATTGATCTTCTAGATTCATACTAGGATGAGTTGCCTTTGTGGGGTTGACATCTTCATTTTGTTTGAAAATCAAAGAAATGAAGAATTTTTTATGGGTCCATAATGGTCTGGAACATTTAGATAGAAATTCTACATGATTTTTAGAACTACTTTGGATTAATTGGGCTTGAATATTTTCAAATAGACTTGTGATAGATGTCATAAATAAATTTTGTATAGAAGTATATGGGAGAAATCATTTCTTTAATCTCAGACCATTAGCACAAATTGCTAATTGTGGAAGTTAACTTAGGATATCAAAGTCAATAAAAATATCATTTTTTAGCAATGTTGACCCTAAAATTTTAGTCTAGACAGCACAGTTTGGGAAAAATTGGATTTTTATGAGCTTTTTATTAATGACATCTATTGAAAATATTCACCATCTGCAGCCTCGAAAAATTATTTGTGAGCTTTCCAAAAGTGGTCCAGAGAGATTTTCGGGTTGGCTATCATCCTGTGAGCTCCAGTATTAATGAAGACAATAACATATTTTTCCATGAATAACTAATTGGACAATATGAAACAATTTGTTTTTTGGATATTTGGGTTATTTCATGGGTTTGATCAAACTTTAGGCTTATGGAAAAACATTCTTCGTTATGAGAGCTTTCTAAGAGTGTTAAAGCTTCAACTCCCATAAGTGTTTCATCTGTTAGCTCATCATCAATAGAGAAGAAAGTTCTATGTATGCATCCTCAATATCAACATTGAGCATTCTTCAAGATGTTAAACTAACTAAACTGCCTATTTAGGCATGTTTAGACATTTCTTAGCATAATGCCTTTTTTTTCTACAAAGATAACATTGATATAACTTTTTATGCATGTGATACTTTTTTTTGAAGTATTTGAATTTCTTTCTATAAGGCTTATAAGATGAACTGTCTTTATACTTGTATTTTTTATAATGCATGCCCTTATTGCATTTTTTGTAATCACAATTTTTCTTATTTGAAATATTTGATAGTCAAATCTAGTTTAAAATAGATAGACTCAAAACTTTTATTGTCTGTCATCCTTAATGCTTCTTTAATCTACTTTCTGCTGAAACATAAATCTTCAAAAACAATCAACATTTTTTGATAAATTTGTGCCAATGAAAAATCTTTAAGGGACTGTTTGACATTGCTGTTAAGTATCTAAAAAGCATATTTAGAATTTTTTTGATTTAATTGACTAATTTTTTAAATTTTTTATAAACTACTTTTCTCAAACCTGCTTCTGGAAAAAAACATCTATTTACTTGCTTCTCTCCAAAAGCAGTTTTTAAAACTCAAAAAATTTAAAAATAAAATCTTTTTCTCCAAAAATACTTTTGGCAAACGCGATGCTAAACATACCCTAAGAGTCTTTCCTTGCTTTCTGAAATATCTGAAAGTCGCATCACCCAATTCTTTTGGAGCAAATTGATAATCTATTGGTTAAAATTGATATCCCAAACTGAATTTAGTAATATTGTTAAGTTGCGTGCATATAATTTTTATCCAAATTTTTCCTTTTAAAAGAACAACATTTCAATTGAAAGAGAACAACATTTCAATTGAAAAAATTCACCTTAGGTTGTTTCCATAGAATCTTCAAAAGTATCCATGAATTCAACTTTAATATATGACAGAGCAACAACAATTATTGGAAGTTGGCAGAATTGTAACTTTTGGTATTCTAAAACTTTGATCCATCATTATCTCAGACTACCCACAAATCTGGCAGTGAATTCTTGAAGAACTTATTACATTAATAACCCAACTTGAATTCTAGTCTCCATCCAAACATACAATTCAAGAAGTCTAGTTATTCTTTGATTGAGAATGATATAATTCATAGTAACCAATGACCATTAGAGGTCTCTGGATTATAGAAAGATTCATCGATATGGTTATCCTATGGTTCTTCAACAATTGGTGTAGTCTCAAGAGGTGTGGACTGTGTTTGTCCAGATTATGCAGTAGATTCTGATGGACTAGACATATTGATAGACAAAATTATTTCATCAAAATTTATAGACTCATTTTCAAAAGAAATTTTATAAGAGTCAGATTGCAAATGAGCTTAATGAATTTGCTAAGATTGTTCTTTACAGGTTTAGAGGAAATATATAATTTTATTTGGAGAGGGTTGTACCATATATTAATAAAGATCTTGAGAATCCTAGAAAGGGTCCAAAACTAGTTGCTTATCAGGACTTTTAGGAATGAGTTATGTTTCAAGTGAGGAGTAGTTGAAGTGGAAACAGTTACTGGATGAGTAGAAATAGTTAGTTTTTTCTTTGGAGATTTTTGGGAAAGAGTTTTAACTCGCATCATTTTCTGGAAATTTTCATATTAAAAAAGGATCAGATCAACTTCATGTTGGGTAAATGTGTTTTGAATGACTGGTTCTGGTAAAGGTTAGGTATTGGTAAAAGCAAAAGGATTAAATAGTGTTTTGACTTGTAGATCTTTTTCAATATGAGAAAGTTGATTTTTCAACCTTTGAAATCTCTTCCTATTTTTGTAGAAATTGACATTACTTTCTACCTATAAAGAGACTTGATCCATCTTTCAATTAATTTTATGTAGAACAGTATTTTGGGCTAAAACATTATTAGTCTGCCAATTGAAAATAAATTCTCTCACTTTCATATCTCTAGACTTGTCATGAGCATCAAAACCAAGAGATTTAATCCAAAGAGGGTTTTTAATTTTAACATTTGGATATGTCATTTCTTGAAGAGGTAGGAAGTCATGTTCGTGAGTTTGGAATATACAAACTTCTAAAACCAATATTGGTTGTGGATCCTGACTAGAATTAGCACAAAACTTAGGAACCCATTGTGGTTCATGCTTCTTAATCCATTCAAATTATTTTTTATAAATTGGAAGGGGAGGGGATGGAGGTGCACTTGGCTTTGGAGGATATTCTTCAACTAGTTCATCCCATTGAGATATTGAAAGAGCAGACACATTTGATTTGAATCACTCAGGAGCTGAATATTTAACAATGTAATAATATTTTCCTAAAGACTAGCCTCATAGACCAACAAAATGATCATTATCATCAAATATACGCCTTATCTTATTCTTAGAAGAATTTTTATTTTTCCTCTACCTTTTAGATTGAGATACCTCTTCATTATAGGAATCATAATGGGCATTCCATCTACAATCTTCACAATCACAGTCAATATCAAAGACTTTGTGATTTCCTTAATATAAAGCATAAATTGGCTTTCCATTAGAATCAAAGCCAGTAACAGCGAGATTTTCTTCAAGCTCACATGGTTCAATCATAAACTAAGTTGAAAATATAGAAGTGCTAGAACTAGGTTCAGTAGATAAGATAAATTTTATTTCAACAATTCCATCGGGCTTTTTAAGAAATTGTGACTCTTGATGTTGGAATGGTTGTGTATTACTTTGAATCTTCTCATAATTATTTCAGGTAATAATTTGAGAAGTTCTGCACGTGTAATTTGTCCTGGCACATGGATACATGTTATAACCTTTTGAGAATTAACAACAATTAATAGAGCGTCATTTGAGACTGGAAGAATTAAGTCTAAAGTATGATTTTGAACTCTATAAATGAGTTGATAATGAAGAGTAGCAGTTATAGTTATCATTACTTGAATACATAAGGATCATTCAAAGAGGGCTTGAAATTTGGAAAAAATGTAAACATGATAGTACCTGCATTAAAGTGTTATTTTTACAGTACCAATAACATCATGTTGATAATATAAATATTTGTATCCAGTAAAGCAATCCTAACAAAGACTGGGAGCCCTTTGTGTCCATGGTATGAGAGAGCAAGTCTGATTGTGCAAAAATAGAGATGTAAAAATCATCTATTTTCCATAAAGAAAGAAATTCCTCTTGAATTTCTAAAGAGACACATTATTCTTCTCCAGTGATTTTAATAGTGCAATGATCAAAAACAAGATGATTGTTCAGAAGGAATTTGATTTGTTGTTTCCTTCGTGAAATAGGATATTCATTCATATTAATAATATCACTAGCAAATAAAGGAGTTTTTTTTTTCTCAAAAGGGGTGCTCTGATAGAATATTACCCATCTTAAGGTTATTTTAAAAAAATTCCAATACAATTACGTATGACCAGTCTGTGATCAAAGAAAAAATTATCCGCTTCTTGAGAAAAAAAGTGAACTGTTTTTGTCCACTTGCTTAAGAAGCTTTGTATGTCTATGAAAGAAATTGGAGCACGGGAATTTTAAAGCTGAGCTCACTACAATTTTTTTGTTTATTATTTTATTTAATTTTGTAAGCTTTTATTTTTTTGTTAGGGCATATTATAAAAAAGTTGGTCCACTGCAACATTTTTTTTTTGTTAGGGCCTATTCTAGGTATAATTACTATCCTTTAGAATTCCCTCAAGTTTGAAGAATTCCCATATACATATATTTTATAAGTGTGAGTAAGTGAGTTATTATTAATTATGAAAATCTTGCTCGGGGAAACATTACCATAAGGCCAACTAGATGGATTATTATTATTATTATTATTATTATTATTATTATTATTATTATTATTATTATTATTATTATTGGAATTTTAGGCGTAACCCTTCATGCACATGTTACATCTTCTTTTTTTTTTATATAAAAAATTGCTTTTAAATATCTAAATTTTTATATGCTCGTATTATTAAGTTTTTTAAATACTTAGAAATTTGTTTAATTAATTCAATATGCTAATTTGATATTTCGTATAATGTTAAAGATTTATTATTTTCAGTTTTGAATAAAAATAAAAATTAAAAAATTTAAACACATCATTTCATTTTAATTAAAATTGATCAATTATTTGATTCAAATAATAAATTGAAGAATTTGAAAGCATTCAACAATCTGTAAAAACTGGTTGGAAAATGAAACAAATATTACACAATTATGTCATTATATAACCAAAGTACAAAACATGAACACTTTTGATAAAAGTTAGAGAATTAACCACTCAAAATAACATGTGGTTCGATCAAGCTTAGGAATGACAATGAGGCAGATCCGAGTAGAATTTGCTATTCCTGTTCCCGAGCCCGAAACCCAGTCTCATCTTCCAATTCTGCCCCACCCCGTACTACATGGGGATGGGGATTCCTAACCTCGCACTGTTCCCAAATTTTTATTAATTTTATATTTAATTTAAATATTAAAATTATTTTTTTATTTTAATTAATTAGTTAAATATATAATTATTTAAGTAAAAATATTTTTTTACTTTAAATAAGCGTTATATTTTTATTTTATTATTTTTTAAAAAATAATAATTATAATAAAATATAAATAATATATATATAAATATAATAATCGGGGCAGGAACAGGGCGGGAGATGTATATATCATCACTGTCTCATCCCCGTCATAAAAAATTTGGGATTGGGGTAGAAAAAAATTACAAAAAATCAACTCCGTTTGGGCGAAATCAGAATGAGACAGGTTCAAATTGTCATTTCTAATAAAGCTGACAAGAAAAAAATAAAAAAGTAATGAAGAGACTAAAGCCAGCAGAAATCTTTGAAAGGTTGATATTTTGTCATTATGCTATTTTTTCTTGGTTCAAAAAGCCACATGCAGTATAGTGTCACATCCGCGAGTTAGACTCTAACCGTATACGTGTACTGCGGTCGTTTATACTGCAATATAAAGGAATACGATCAGAGTCTAAATACAGATAAATACATAAAAATTTAATTATATTAATATGATAAAATGAATAGAAATTTTATCAAATTAATCAATACAATTTCGTGTTATGCACGCAAATCGAGACGACAGCCCGGACCAAATTTTGAGTTTTTTGCTCGGTAGTGAAATTATAATTTAAGCATACCAAAATATGAAAAATATTATTTTAAGGTCATAGGTGGAGTTATAAGGTGAAATTTTAAAGTTAAGGGTTTGAATTGTGAAAATATGATCCTTAGTACAAGTTTACAATATGATATTTCATATCAGGAGATAGAGAAATGCGATCATAATCACAATGGATTCGATGTGATCAAAATTTAATTTTAAGATTTTTAAAACTAATAAATTAGAAATCGGACGACGGATGAATTTTTACGGGTCAAATTAAGAAAAATGATTAACCCGTAAAAACTCGATTTTTGCACCAGTGGTTATTTTGCAAAATCGAAGAGATCGTTTCGAAGAGAAAATTATTTTATAATTTTTAGAATATTTAATTTGATGAAATTGAGTTGTTTAGAGGTTGAATTTTAGAGAATTAAAATTTATTATGAAGAAAATTTTTGATTGGTTGGAAAATTTTTAAGTCAAAATTAATGGAAATGTGATTGGGCCATGTGTCAATATTATGAGATAATTAATTATGCTATTGGCCAATGAGGAGATGGATTAAGGAATTAATTGTGATTAATTAATTTAATTGGGGTATATATATATAAGAATAATTAGAAATTCAATAAAGAAAATCACAAACTCGTCTTCTTCCTTCTCTCCTCCATGGCCGAGAATCTCAAAGCCCCAAATTCCTTAAGTTCTTCAATTTTTCTTCTTTCTATCATATTAATCATCAATTAAAAGGATTAAGCTTAGATTAGTGTGGAAAAAAAGAGATAAAGGGTGGAATTTTGGTAAAAAGAGAAATCAAAGAATTTCTTGATACCCATTTGAAGAATGTGAGATTTTGTTCCTTTCTCCAAGTGATTTTGTTGATTTAATTATTGTCATAATTATTTATTTAATTGTGGTGTGATTTTGTGATATTTGGTTGATGGAAAAATTAGGGTTTATGGCAAAAATATTGAACAATTAGAGAAAAATATGAAATGAAGAGAATAAGGCTTGAGGATGATGGATTGAGTGAAGAATTGATGAAAATAATTTTTAGGAATTTTTGTGGAATTTTTAGAGAATTTCGATAATTATGGTCAAATTTTGAAAAAATTATTTTGGAGGCATTTTGTCTTAAATTGAAGATAATGGAGTTAGTTGGAGTGTATGAAAGTAGAAAATAAATTTTGGGATGGAAGAAAAATTTAATAGGATTTTTAGGGAATTTTTAGATTTTTAGCCTAATTATGGAAAATTTTATTGGGAGTTCTGGAATATTATTTTGGTGAAATTGATGATGAAAAATGAAACAAAATGAGTTAGAGTGATGATAGAAATTTATTTGGAATTTTTAGAGTATTTATTGAATTAATGAAAATTCTTGAATTGAAAATGGACACTAAAAGAATAAAAGAAATAAATGGAGAAAAATAGTTTTGGAGGCAGAAAAATAAAAAAAAATTATTATAAAAAAATTAATATTTAAATTTTTAGTCGCATCAGAAAGCGTGATAACGACCAAAATCGGAATTTATGCATTAAACATGCATAATAAGAAACTTTTAAATTATAGGATCTTGATATTCGTGAGAGCGAAAAATTTAAATTTTGCTAGATTTTATGTCGTAAGGGGTTCAATAGCTAATCAAAAAAAATTTTATCTTTAGGCGCGATATTGGATCAGATGCCAATCCGAGATAAAGAGAAAGAATAGGCCGATACCGGCAGAGCGTAAAGAGATTAGTGCAACTACTTTTATAATATTAGTCATATAAATATATTTTATGTGAAAATTGGAATTTTTGCAATTATTGTATTGGAAATATATTTTTGTATTCCAGAAAATTTAAATGTTAAAAATTCTATTTGATGATAATTATACTGGTATGAAAAGAATATTTATAAATTTTATGAAAATGAAGTGAATTACGAATATGAGAATTTTTCCCACATATTAGCTTAGACGTGAAATAGGGTATTATTCGCATGCTAATAGGACATAAATTATGGTCCTGTGTATTTCTGTGGACTAATAAAATATTGTGATCTTGTGCATTTCTGTAGATCACCTGATACATTTTTCAGTTCTGTGCATTTATGTGGACTGATTTATATTACATTTGGATCCTGTGCATTTTTGTGGATCCTAAATTGAGATGTAATATGATACCTCTTTGATTCCCTAGAAGCAAGTCTAGAATGTCATAATATGTGGATATATGAAAAAATTATTATTTTATTTATAAAAAGGAGATTCAGAATTTGAATTGATTATATTTTAAGAGCATGTTTTATGTTAATGACTATTATTATAAGAAGTTTTGCATCACTGAGTTATATACTCAGTGCGGAAGTTTGTTTTCTCTCGCGTAGGTTACCAGATTAGCAGAGAACGTCCAGACTGGTAGATAGAGACACTGATTGGAGACCCGTATTATGGAGCACAATAGTTGCAGTAGTAGTCACCCAGAGCGGGTTGGTCTTTTATAATATTTTGATATGTATATATACAAGTTTTTAAATTTTATTACAGCATGTATATAAATAAAATAGAAATGTGTGTATGTATAATATTTTAGTATATATTTTAAATTTTTTATATTAAATATGTTTAAAATTAAAGAAGTATTTTTGGAGAGTTTTATTTTATGTAGCATCTCTTATTCGTCCAGTATACAGATGGATGTACGAAGGGGTAAGGGGTGTTACACATAGTTTTTGTATCAATGGTGTGAACAATTTATATAATGCAACATATTCATTTTATGAAACCAATTGAGTTGCCATATGGAAAAAAAAAAAAAGACAAATTTTATTTGTTAATTGTATCAGTAGACAACTAGCGAACAAAGATTGTTCACTATTTTAATAAGCAAATAACTATATATCCGCTTATTAGAGAAACAAACTTTTTTCTTATCTACATTAGTAATTTTTTCATCCAAAAATAGTGCATACTTTTTTAAAAATTCCAAATCTGAAATTTTAAAAAATTTACCCTATATTGATAAAATATTTTATTAAAAATTCCTAAAAAGGGAATTTTTTTTAGATCTAGTTAGGTCATATTGGATAACTATCATGAGAAATAGCAACAGAAAAAAAAACAAAGAGGAGGAAAGAATCCCCAAAATTTGTGATGTAAAATATGAATTAAACAATATAGAATTATAAAAAGTTGTGACTTTTGAAAGACTAGAATAACAATTTTGTTCCGTGAATGGTTCGTAGTGTCCATATGTATTATTGAACAACTTACTTTATTAGTGAGCTCTGTAACTAAAGCCCTCACATTATTGGAAAATTACCTGAGAAATGTTTGAGAGTTTTAGCTGTGGAGGGTTCTTTAATCAATAAATGAAGAAAAAGAGTAAGAAAAATCATGTTAAACTTTTTTTTTACTTGGGTTTTTTTCCAATTCCATATTTTTGTAGTTTCATAAATAATTAAATAGAAATTTTTAGAATTAAAAAGACATTGTTGATTTGTTTTTACCTTATTAATTAGCTTGGAGTACGTATATATTAAGACATAAACTAGACATCGTAATTAAGTATTAATGTCCCTTTTTAAATTTTAAATTTCAGTTATAAAGAAATCTTTCATGATCGATGAGATTTTCTTATTAGTTTATTTTTATGTTATTGGGTACAACAGGTAAAATAACAAGATAAATACAAAATAAAAATAGTCTATAAAAATAATATCAACAGTTTAACATAGTTCACTCTTTTAATTTGAATTAGTCCACAGAACAAACTCTGAATTGTTTCTTTCACTAAAATTAATGGGTACAAATTCTTTAGACATAGACTAAACGTAATACAATAATTTAAGATAAATCTAAAAATATTGGTACTCAAGTGTTTTCCAAAAATATTTTTTTCAATATTTTTGTTACCGCCCTTTTTGTAAAAACTTTTAAAAAACTAACTTTTTCACTCAAGAAGACTTTTCCTCTCACTATTTTTCTTTGCTCAATTGTCGTGCTTCAAATGCATGAAATTATGCCTATTTATAGGCATTAATGTTGCTCAAACGTGGCAGAGAAATAGCCACGTTTATGGCTTTTCATAACCACACAATTTCTCTCTTTTTTCAAAATAAATAATTGGTAATGGGTGATGAGCCCCTTTGGAGGGACCTATGCCAACAAATCTCCTCATTCCGACTATATGAGGGCGTTCACTATTCCTACAGCTAGCTGACATAACTCAAAATTCGATTTTGGCAAAATCTTTATTAATATGTCTAATCCATTTTCTTCTGTATGAATTTTCTCAAGTTGTAGTAGATTATTCTCTATCACATCTTTGATCTATATAGTTTGATCATGAGTGAAATAAGTCATTCTTTTCAAGATGGATGACACTCTAGTTATCACATAATAATTGATATCTATCTTGCTGCAAATAAAGTTATTTTAAGAATTTCTTCATCCACATAAACTCTTTACAAGCTTTTGTTGCTGCAATAAGTTTTGCTTCAGTAGTAAACAATGTAACATATTTCTGTAACTTTGATTGTCATAGCATAGCTTCCCCTATAAAAGTGATTAAGTAACTTGAAGTAGAATTTCTCGAGTTTATATTACCAGTCATATATGTATCTATGTATCCAACCAACACAGGTTTGGTATTTCCAAAATATAAACATATGTTGGAAGTAACTTGAAGATACCTGAAAATCAACTTTACTATAGCTCAATGTTCATTTCTAAGATTTGAAAAGAATTTTCTCACTACTATAATTGTATGGGCGATATCTAGTCATATGCACACCATGACATATACAAGACTTCCAACTACTGAAGCATATGGAAATTATAACATATTTATGTTGTTGTAATAAGTTCTGCTTCAGTAGTAGACAATACAACATATTTCTGTAACTTTGATTGTCATAACATAGCTTCTCCTATAAAAGTGATCAAGTATCCTGAAGTAAACTTTCTCGAGTTTACATTACTAGTCATATATGTATCTATGCATCCAACCAACACAAGTTTGGTATATTTGAAACATAAACATATGTTGGAAGTAACCCGAAGATACCTGAAAATCTATTTTACTGTAGCCCAATGTTAATTTCTAAGATTTAAAAGGAATTTGCTCACTACTTCAATTGCATAAGGGATATCTGGTCGTGTGCACACTATGACATATATAAGACTTCCAACTGCTGAACCATATGGAAATTACAACATATTTCTGTTGCTACAATAAATTTTGCTTCAGTAGTAGACAATACAACATATTTTTGTAACTTTAATTGTCATGACATAACTTTCTCTATAAAAGTGACCAAGTACCCTGAAGTAGACTTTCTCAAGTTTACATTACTAGTCATTTATGTATCTATGTATCCAACCAACACAAGTTTGGTATATCTAAAACATAAACATATATTGGAAGTAATCCGAAGATACCTGAAAATCCACTTTACTGTAGCCCGATGTTCATTTTTAAGATTTGAACGGAATTTGCTCACTACACCAATTGCATGAGCGATATCTGGTCGTGTGCATACCATGACATATATAAGACTTCCAACTACTGAAGCATATGGAAATTATACATCTCATCCTTCTTTTCATATGTAGAATGATACTGATTGAAACTCAACTTAAAGTGATTAGCAAATGATAACTAACCTTTTTAGTGTAGTTCATTTTAAACCTCTGAAGTACTTTCTCAATGTACTTCTCTTATGAAAGCCATAATTTCTTTATATTTCTATCTTTGATAATTTTTATGCCAAGAATTTACTTTACTGGCCCTAAGTCTTTTATGACAAAAGATTTGTTTAACTATTTTTCCAAGCTATCAATTCTTGAAATATTCTAGCCAACAATTAATATGTCATCTACATAGAGAAAAATATTAATGAAATCTTTATTAGAGAATTTTTATACAAAAACACAGTGATTTGAAGTAGTATTTTCTTAATCTTGCTTCCTCATAATAGACTCAAACTTCTTGAACTATTGTTTTGGGGTCTACTTCAAGCCTTATAGACTTTTCTTTAATATACAAACATAGTCTTTTTTTCTTTTGCTTGAAACTTTTTGGCTGCTGCATGTATATCTCTTCTTCTAAATCACCATGAAAGAAGGCAATTTTGACATTCCTTTGTTCAACCTCCAGGGTAAGACTTGTTGTTATACCTGACATAGTTTTGATGGATGTCATTTTCACAAGTGGTAAGAAATTTTTATCAATGTTAATCCCTTTCTTTTGGCTGAACCCCTTTACAACCAATCTAGCTTTAAATTTTGGATGAGA
This sequence comes from Triadica sebifera, assembly GCA_023653625.1. Taxonomy (NCBI): domain Eukaryota; kingdom Viridiplantae; phylum Streptophyta; class Magnoliopsida; order Malpighiales; family Euphorbiaceae; genus Triadica; species Triadica sebifera. Next base: position 19,206,703 of record CM042906.1, read on the forward strand.
ACTATTCTTTTCATGTTTTATTTTGAACACTCATTTATTTTTCAAAGCTCTCTTGCCTTTTAACAATTGTTCCTGTTCAAAAGTCTTATTCTCATGCAAAGACTTCATCTCATCTTATATGGCTTCAACCTTTTTTTTCTATATTTATTAGATATAGCTTCTCTAAATATTTCTAGTTCTCCCTCATCAGTGAGTAATGTATACTCATTGGCTAGATACCTTAAAGAAGATTATCTCATTTTTACTACTCATTCTCAAAGGAGTTGGGGAGGGCCTATGTGTCTGATGATGAATATCATCATCTTCTAGATCATCTTCTAATAGAGCATCATTTCCTTCAAGTAAATTAATATGATCTTCATCTTCAACCTGCCTTGGCACTAATGTTGGAGGAATTAATTCCAAATCTATTGAGTCACCATTATAATAAAAAACATCCTTCCTTATCCTTACAAATATCTTAATGGTTTTATTTTCAATGAAAATAACATCACAACTTCTAATGAGTTTCATCTACCACTTGATCATAAAATTTGTAACCAAGTTGATCTTTGTTATAGCCAATAAAAATACATTGTCATGTTTTAACATCAAGCTTAGACCTCTCATCTTTAGGAATGTGTACAAAATCCTTACAACCAAATATCCTTAGATGATCAGAGGAAACATAATTCTCAAATCACATTTTTTCTAGAATTTCTAACTTTAAAGAGATACAGGGTGAAATATTCAACACATGCACATTCGTGAGTAAAGCTTCTATCCAAAATATTTTAGACAACTTTGTATGTGAGAGCAAACATGTAACACCCATATATAGGGTCTAAAAGATATGTTAACGATTGATGAGAGTTAGCCTTTAAGAAAAGTATTAAAAGATTTTAAAGTTGTTAATTTTGTTCTTTCACGCACGTGACAAGTGGTGTCACGGCCGTAAATATCAGATCTTCAGTAAACAAATTGTTAATATTAATCACGATCGTGAATAAGGGATCACGCCCGTGAATGATGAGTCATGACCTTGAATTCTGGCAATTAGGACAGATGAGACAACCGTAATTTTTTCTCTCTACCATCCTTTAAAATCTCCTCCCTATTTCTTGTTAACCAACCAAATACACCACCTCAATTCCCTTTTATCACCAGAAACCCTTTTTCTCCATTTTTGGAGCTTTAAATACCTAGTTTTATGATAGTAAAATTAGAAAGAATAGTGAAAAAAAAGGATTGTGAGTTGCAAGAAAAGAGTCAATTTTGGTGTTTTTGTTTTTAGTTCCAGTTTAAAGAGACTTTTTCTTATTGCTAGGAGCTAGGAGCTGATAGATGTGCTGGAAGTCCATCTTAATGGAAAAGACAAGCTTAGTGACCTAAAGCTTCAGTTAGGCTCCATTCTAGGTGAAATATTTGTACATAACACTATTCAAAGACTCGAGTAGCATGTTTATGTGCTATTTATTGTTGATATATGTTGTAAATGGTATAGATTTGGTTATATGGCATGATTTTGGGTTAATGGCATATTGGGGGTTAAATATGTTATTGTTGTGTTAATGGTGAATTTGTGTTCATCACATGTTATGTGCTTTTTAAAATATTGTTATTTGATTTTTGATATGCGAGTAGTTGAGATACCATGTTAGAGTGTTGATAGGGTGGTTGACATTGGTTAACTGTAGAGATTATTGCATGTGAAAATTGTATAAGATAATGTGCTCTGTTTTCTATAAAGATTTCCAAATTGACAGTCGTGATGGTAGTTCCCAAGCATAAATGTCATGAATATGAGTTGTATTAATGAGACATAGTCGTTTACACGCAACTTCACGATTGGGATCATGATTTGGTCCATGCCTGTGAAGGGTGGATCACGACCATGAACATATGGTGATTCACAGGTGAATCACGATTTGATTCATGGGTTATAACGCTCGTATTATGGTCTATAAGTTATGTTCTTAGTTAGTGAGAGTTAAGGGTTAAGCGAAGTTTTGGAAGTTTGAGAGTTGCTGAAATCTGTTGTTTCATATCCATGGTAATGGGTGTCATGACCGTGAATATCGAGTTTTAATTAGCAGCTGCGATAAGGTTTTTCACGATCATGAAGAATTTTTTCATGCTTGTGAAAGAGTGGTTCATGTCCATGAAATATGAGTCACGACCGTGAAGCCTGAACAAACTGGGCAAGTGAGGCAGCCACATTTTTCTACCTGTCATTCCTTTAAATCCACTCCTCACTTCTTGTTAACCAACCAAACATATTACCATTTCATCTTTTTCCTCCATTATTGAAGTTTGAAGAGACCTTGTTTCAATAAAGAAAGTGAAAGAGAAAAATGAGAGAAGAAACTTGTAAGCTTTGAGGGAAAAGCTCGATTTTTATGTTTCTGGATTTTGGCTCAAGTTTCAGAGGCTAAGATAACATTTTTATCTTGCTAGGATCTTGGCATATTTTTGTGTTCCTTGCTTTAGATGCATGATGTCAATGGTCTTTGAGTTGTTAAAGGCCATAATGTGGTATTGATATGCATGATGAAATTATTATGTTGACATGGTCATATTGAGATGTTTGATAAGTTATTTTGGTTAATGTGGCCAATTAGAAAGTATATGGTTATGATAAATGGCTAAAATGCATGTTGGAATGTTGATATCATAGAAAAATGCATGAAAATAATTGTGCTCTATTTTACTATGAGTGGAGGGTTGCATGGGTGTGAATGTCGTGAAAATAAGTTTTATTGCTGAAGCAGACCTATTCACGAGTAGCTTCATGGTTGTGTTCATGGTGTATTTCACGTCCGTGAAGGGGTGATCACGACCATGAATATGTATTGATTCACATGATGAATCACAGTTTGGTTCACGACCTGTGAAGAGGTTCTTCACAGTCATGAAAAGGGTATTCACGGGCGTGAAAACTGCTTAACTTGATAAATTTATATGTTATATGCTTGCATGTGAATCAAAATTGATTCATTTTGAGGTGTGAGTACCTCTGTTGTATGTTATATCATGGTATGATAATACATGTTATGGTTGTGATTTATGAAAAATCATGGTTATGAATAATATGAAACATATATGGTACGTGTTGTGAAATTGTAAGCCCAATACTCTAATTAGGACTAAAGCTAGGATAAATGACATGTCATTAAGGAAGGAGATCAATATTGGGTGACCTAGATTGGTCACGTTTAAGATACTTTGAAGGCCCAAAGGTAAGCAATGAGAGCTTTTTCGGTTGGGTTATATTGAGATACTTTGAAGCCCAGGGGTAAGCAATGAGAGCTTCCTCAGTTGGATTGTATTGAGACACTTTGAAGGCCCAGGGGTAAGCAATAAAAGCTTCATTGGTTGGGTTATGTACGAGATATTTTGAAGGCTTGGGGTTAAGTTAGGTGGCTTCCTTCGATATCTATTCTGTGTTCATGTTTTCCTTAGACATGTATTCAGGGAAGCTCAAGCAGAAGTCCTGAGGGCTCTAATGAGAGTCGTAAAGTACTCGTATCCATTTTAGTCTAGTTATGAGTATAGCGGAATGGTAAGTAAATACTTCTAAGTATAGTATACACTTGTATGATACCGATTGGTTATTTGATATACCATATTCGATGTGTGCATTATACATGAGATCTTTATAGTATGTCATGTAGCATGTGAGTTAGAGCATGTGCGAACTTTGAGATAAGTCGTTATAGTAGCTCGGTGAGTATATCATGCATATTATATATATGACATGTGTGTGTGCTTTGCATATTGTTATGTACCACTAAGTATTAGTTTGCTTAGCGTATGAGTTTTCCATGCATAGGTTCGGAGCCCAAGAATTGATCGTTAGAGGAGGATGCCCAAGGATCAAAGTCAAGGATATACAAGTGGGGTGAGTGATACAATTGTTGTACTTTTACTTTTATTCAGTTTTGTTAGGTTGGGTAGTTATAATTTTATATGTTGTATTTCAGAGACATGTAGTTTTATAACTACTCATTTTGTAAAAACCTTTGGGCTAGTGTTGCCTGTTTGATTATTGTATTTAAAATTTATTTTATCAAGCCTTTTAATGATGTTTTATTTTTATTTAAGTCATCATGACCATAATGCATGAAAGTTTTAAATTATCTCATTTTAACTCATGTGCATCATAACATCATTTAGTATAATTGAGTTTATTCATAATTATATCGAAGGATGTTACATGGATAAACTACCCATGAAGGGGTTCTCCACGACTGTGAAAGTGTAATCACGGGTGTGAACTTGCTTAATCTTGAAAAATTATATGTTTGCATGTGAATTGAGTTTGATTTGGTTTGAGGTAGAGTACCTCTATCGTATGGTTTAGCATGTTATGGTTGTGATTATGAGAATCATAGATGATGCATATTATGAAACGATATATGATGTGATAAACGGTTAAGCCCAATACTTTGACTAAGACTAAAGCTAGGAGATATGACATACCATTGAAGGGAGATTGGTACTAGGTGACTTAGGTTGGTCACGTCCGAGATTCTTTGAGGTCAGAGTTAAGCCAGATGTGCTTCCCTCGGTGTTTGATATATACACACTCTTTTCCTCAGACATGTATTTTGGGAAGTTCAAATAGGTGTTATAAGGATTCAGGTGAGAGTTGTAGATTATCCGTATCCAATTTAATATAGTTAAGAGTAAAGCAAGCAAGGAAGAAAGTGAGTAATAATTTCTATATGTGGTAAATATTTGTATATTTGATGATTGTTTATATTATTATGTTATGCATAATTGAGTATTGTATTGAGAACATTGATGCATGATATCATAAGTATGTGGTATGTTGTATGTGTAGACAATAAGGTAAGTCATATTGGTATGATGATAAGTGTATCGTGTATTTTGTATATATATGTTGCGTTTTGCATGTTGTTATGTACCACTAAGCATTAGGTTGCTTAGCGTATGAGTGTTCTCATGTGCAAGTTCGAAACTTAGGTCTTAATCGATAAAGGAGGACGTCCAAAAGCAGATTCAATGATATACACTTAGGGTGAGTGATACAACTATTGTATTTTGCTATTTTTATTAGATTGAGTAGTTATAGATGTATATGCTTTTATTTTCAGAGATATGTAATTTTATAACTATTTATTTTGTAAAACAATTGGGCTAGTGCATTGCCAATTTGTTATTATTAAATTTTTATTTGTATTTAAGTATTTTAATATTGCTTTATGATTTTTATAAGTTATCATGGTCATGGTACATCAATGTTTTAAATTATTGCGTTTTGAAATCATATACATTGTAACATTCTTTGGTATAATTGAGTTTATTCTTAATTATATCGAAAGGTGTTACAAAATATTTAATCATCTCCATCATAGTCTTGTTCATTCTCTCAGCCAAATCATTCAACTGTGATATTTTTAAGGTATTGTATCACACTGCGATCCACACTTTGGTCGTATACGCATATTGCAGTCGTCAGTACCATAATATAGAGACATATTGATCAAAGTCTAAATATGAATATATGAATGTGAAAAATTTACTTTAATATGATAATATTATGCTTAATATAAATATTGAGTTGATTTGATGAAATGATGTGATTTCGTGTTGTACATGCAAATCGAGGTAATAAATTGAGTCGAAATATAGAATTTTTGTTCGGCAATAAGAATTTGAGTTAAGTATATCAAAATATAGAGAAAAATATTTTAAGATTATAAATGCAGTTACATGGTGAGATTTTAAGAATAAAGACTCCGATTTGCAGAAATATTATCCCCGATGCGGATTTATAGTCTAATTTTTTAATTAGAAATTTAAGATATGCATGACTATCATAATTGTGATGATGTGATTGCAATTGAATTCTAAAATTTAAAAAACTGATAATTTAGAAATCAGATGACATATGAATTTTTATGAGTCAAATTAAGAAAAATGTCTAAATAGTAAAAGTGCAATTTTCGCACTAGAGGTTGTTTCATAAAATCGAAAATATTGTTTTGCAGATAAAATTATTTTATAATATTTGGCATTTTAATTTGACGAAATTAAGTTGTTTGGATATCAAATTTTGAAAAATTAAATAAAATCATGAATTAATTTGCATATAGCTTACAAAAAACAATCAATCAATTTAATCTAACATGCATGCCGCCTCCTATCCAACCTATATCCCTATTATCGCAAATACAATTACCGCTAAAGTAGTGCTCAAAAGTGGTAGAGAAAGAGCCATGTTTGTAGCCTTTTATAACCACACATTTTCTCTTTTTTTTTTAATAAGTAATTGGTAATGGGTGGTGAACCCTTTTGAAGGGACCTATGCCAACATATGTATTATTCAATGAGCTAGAATTGAATAAAATGAGCATGATCAGTTTTTAATCCCAAGTTTCATTATTATACATTTGTCAATTCTTCTACTTTCTAATGTTATTTCAAACTATAAATGTAACAAAATTATTATGGCTATATTTATTGTAGATCATTTTGTAATGAATATTAGCTTCATACATATTATTGGATTCATCGATAAAAAATTTATCTAAACAAAAAAAAAATCCATCAGACATATGCAAAAGTGAAAGACATGATGAATGTAGGTTAAATGGAAGTCTAATATACAATTAAATTAAATTAGTAACGTCTTATTTGTTTAGCTTTTTCCCTTATACATAAAAAAAAGTTAGTAATATAGCTAAAGAGAGTCAAGATGATAGGCTTTGTGCTGAAATGGCAACAATATATCTCTTATAAATTAGGCAAAACTCATTTTAATGTCCATAAACTAATACAAAATTATTTGATCAAATCCTCAATGTTTTATTGCATTGATTTAGGTCCATAAACTATTATTTATATTTAATTGCATTCTTATATATCTATTTATTCAATAATTATGTCTAAATTTAAAAAAATAAATATAAAATTATTATTTGAAAAAATTGTTATTTACCTCTGAGATTTGACTTATTATACTAATACTCATTTAGGTTCAAAAATTAAATAATTGACCCTCTCTGTTTTATTTCCATTAAATTATATAGTTTTTCTATTAAATTTTAAAGTATTTACCTTTAAAAAGAAAAAAATATCTTCTTTTGCTCATAAGATACTAGTACAATAAATTAAATTTCATAAGGTAAATAATAATTTTCTCTTTATCATTTCACTACAATTTAATATTTTTACAACATAAAATCTAACAAAATTATATATCAGTAGAATATGATAAAATAGAGTAGATCAATCGTATAAATTTAGTACAATAGGTCAAACAATAATGTTACAAATAATAATATTTAATTTAAAATTAGAAAAAAACTTTTATAAACGAACAAAGTCAAAGAAAATAATGAATTGTAGTACATACAGAAAAACACAAACACGAACACAAAAGAAATTTATGTATATATTTCTTAGAGGAAAAAGAAATCCAAAAAAATCAAGTTCTAGATTAGTGGCGGATTTAAACTCTAAATTTTAGGAGAGCCAAACTAAATATATATTAACCACTATGCTCTAAACAATTTGATGACGTAATTTCAAATCATGTTCTAAAAAACTGATATCAATTTATTTAGTTTACACTATTTAAAACTTAGAAAGATATTCTTCTGGTTCAATATATTCTTTTTGAGATTTCAATTGGTGATCATTTTTCTTTGAAGAATCATGAGTTTGTATTGATGATGAATATGCTGAACTTTTAGAATCATCAATATTTTTTTTCTTGAAAAATTCATTAATAGTTTTTTGAGGATAGAGGTGTTGAGCTTTTAGAATCATTAACATTTTTCTCTTGGAAAAATGCATCAATAGTTTTTTGTTTAACTATAATAAAACCTAAAATATTTAACAAATAATAAGAAAAGTACTTGACCTCCAAGTATAAAAAAAAAAGTAAATGAAAAAATAACATTAAAGAAGAAGAAGCTGAATTCCAGGTTGAAATCAATCAAAATCAATAAAAAATAAAAATTATGTAAACATTTCTCTAAATTAAATAAAAAAGCAATTGACAATTAATCAAATTCAATTAAAAAAATAATTTTAATTTGAATTTATCTTAAACAATAAAATAATTTAAAGAGGACTGGATGAGTCCTTTTCCTTTTGCTAATTTTTTAGATTACTCTATGCACTAGTAACGAAAATTCTAAGAGTTGAGAGATATTTATACTGCTTTTTATTTTTCAAATGGAAATATAGTTGAGAAGATTTAGATAGTTTTGAAATCTTAAAAGACATAATTTATTTGAAACATTAATCATATATTTTTGTAATTTAATAGAAATAATTTATTAAAAATTAGGCGACAATATGTCATTTTAACATTGATATATATCTACTTTTACTTTGTTATAGGAAGACCAAATAATAAAATTACATGAAAAATATTTCTTATAATTTATATATATTTCAAAAATTTAGGGGGTTATGCAGCTCTGCCTCTGTTCCATATTTCAATACAAAACAAAAGTCACAAAGAGAAGCATAAATCCAACTCTATCTCTTTCTCCAACTCTCTATTGCAACATTTTTTCCCAATACCTTCACCTACATAAAATATTTATTGATTTGGGTCAACAAAATTTGGCATATGAATTCAATCTCTGTATTTTTCTCTTGTTTTCATCTTCCCTTCCTCATTCTCTTCTTTTTTTACTCACATACAAATCTCCCTTTTCAAATCTAAAAAGAAATCTTGAACCACAAACCTAATAAAATCCAAAAGAATATCCTAGCAGATTGAAGCATATAGTTGCGTATGTTTCAACAACTACTAACTGAATATGAAAGTAGAAATAATAAGTGTTTCTAAATAAACTTACAAAAGCCTAGAATTTGTAAAGGCACCAACATTGTGACAAAACATGACCTCCTATTATCCCCTTCAATATCATCTTCAATAACACTAATATAGCCTCATCGAGCACTAACATTGTAACGAGTGCAGTGATGTCAACCACCTCGTCGAATTAGCCCATACCATTGCAGACCACCACGGAAAGGAGGTGACTCCTTGGTGTAGATCTCTTGCCTTAAGAAGGGCATCACTACAAAAAAGAACATAGTTACAGTAACACCGACCATCTAGGCAATGGATGCAGTGAGGACCACCCTTAGGGAAGTATGAGAGTGAACGATAACGATCACAAGAGCAAATTCGGTCACGATCTTCTTTGTCTCAGTCTTCCATATCCCATTTGTTGTCACTATTTCTATCTCAATCGCTATTGGATTCCATGGTTAGTGCTAGGAAGGGGTGGGTTGAGATAGAACAAAGATCTGAGTTTAATTTTAGCAATTTTCATTTGTTTTTTAATTTAAATAAAAAAGTTATTAACCTATCTTATTTTAACGGTCAGATGCACTAACTAACACTGCATGTATTGTAATTTGATAATTTTGGATTTAGAATTTTTTAAAATAAATCCTTAAAAATAATTTAATAAAAATAATGTACGAAAGAAATTTAATCAAATAATTTGTGATAGTTGAAAATGTGTTGTGCCTATATACTAATAACATGAGTGTTGAAATCAGATCAACAAGTTTGAAGTTATGTTGAAATCAACCAACCTTTTTGGTTTCTTACACTATTTTCACATGTACACTTCCTTTTATAAGATAACTAGAATCTTGCCATTGCATTGCATCGAGAGAGAAAAAACTTATATAATAAATAGAACAAATTATATGGAGGTGTAGCAGAAATCACTTTCATAATCATTCACCCACATATAATAATAATAATAATAATAATAATAATAATAATTATTATTATTATTATTATTATTATTATTATTATTATTATTATATAGTCACTTCCACAGTTAAATTAATATGTATGTATATAATACTTGTTTTCTAGAAATTATTAAAACATCTTTGTTGAAGAACCAAAAAATGTAAAACAGCAATCAATAGTCTTAAGAGTAAGAGAACATCACTTTCTCTACTTCTTTTACCCAATTTGCCACTCATTGATTGTTCCTGAGGTAACAATCTTCATATTCCTCAAAAGAGTAAAAAACAATTCTAAAAAAAACATTAAAAAGACTAAAATTTCCATTCAAGCTTCTCTTTCTTTCTTTTTTGTGTGTTTATACTATAGATATATTTATATGTTTTTACAGTTTGTGACTAATCCTATTCGGAATGTAGTCACAATTAAAGTTTTTTGCTTATCCCTTAATGATATGTTATGTGTGAATCGAACTCTAGAGTTTTCCCCCACAAACTCAATTTGTGTTGTCAACTGAGTTACAATTCTTAAATTTATTTATTTATGCAACAATTAAGCCGATTTTTCTACTATACCCTAATTTTTTTTCCTACTCTTCTTTCTACATTTCCTTAACTAAAGAAATCATTTTTTCTATTATTTGGCTTCTTTCTACATTTCCTTAACTAAAGAAAACCTTTTTTCTATTCTTTGCCTTCTTTCTACATTTTCTTAACTAAAGAAAACATCCTTAGCCGTGATAACCTCATTTCTCTTGATTTCCAAGTACTTCCAAGGCAATAAATCAAAGAGAATGCCAACACCAACACTGGCAGTTAAATCAATAGTATAGTGACATCTAGTGCCAAACAACCTGACAACTTGTAGAACATTAAGTGCATCAAATGTCCATGCCAATTCCTACTTTTGCATAATACTCTTGTCCAATGATGTTGTCACTGATCTTGCAACTAAGAAAAATAGTAAGAAATACACATTCTCTACTAGAAAATCCATTCATGATCCCAAAAATCCTAGAAAAAATGAAAATCTAAAAGCAAATTATTGATCTTTTTAGCAAGATGTGGAGATGCAGAAGCAAGGTGTGAAATTTATAGTTGGGGAACTAATGGCGATGGAAAGGTAGATCAAAGAGGCAAAATATGGAAATGGTTGTGTAACGTTCGTTACAAAGTGTAAGTGATGAAACAATACTGTTTAATTGAAGGATAAAAACCGTTAGTCCACTGTATTTTTTATAATATTTCCATGTAAATGGTTTTACTATATAGATGGATAAATATAAATAAATGTTTTTATGACTCGTAAAAACATACTCATTTTTCTCTTTTATTAAATGCAAATTGAAATTATATTATATTTTCTTTTTTAAAATATAATCAATTTGTTAATATGTTATTATATTTTTATTTATTATTTAATGTGTTGTCACTAAAAAATGTGAATTATTAGTTTTTTTAGTTTTTCAATACATCTTAAACAATATAGAAACGTACTAAAAAATATGTATTATACCAATCATATTAACTAAATTTTTTAAATTTCTATGAGAAGAGAAGTGAGTTGAATTTATCTTGATGATCCTAGGACTGAGCAATAAAAAATACAAACTAACAAAAAGTTAGAGCTTACTAACAAAAAATATTAAAAACTACTATTACTAAGGATGGTAGTATTGAGTAGAGTATTTTAGAGTGTATCATCTTGTTTATATAAGATTTAGATTAATATATGAAATAATTTTATTATTTGTGATGAATTTAAGTGGGTGTGAATTTAATTTTCGAGAGTAATCGCCACTCAAATCTAATTATATAATTATATATATAATTTTTAATTTTGACTTGTATTGTATTAATTTTTAATTATGTAGTATATTTAAGTTTAATTAATGTTTAATTAATATAAATTTTACTTACATAATATTTTTAATATTTATAATTTAATTTATATTTATTTAATTAAACATGTATTCATACAAATGTTTATATGGGTTCGGCTAATTTTGGCTGTCATTCCTAACTATTACTAATATCAATTAGACAATAAATATTCCATCCATCTTAATGAAATTGTTTATTTTTTTGTTATATTAAAATTAATAAAAAATTAATTAATAATGTAAAAATAAATGATTAAAATATCCTTTTAAGAAGATGTAACATAACTAAAGTGAAAGAATTTATAGAATTTAAAAATTATGAAGTATTTATTAAAATAAAGGTAGAATTCAAAAAAATAATTATATTATTTTCATAAAAAATAATCTCATTTGAATTTGAAATAAGATTTTTATTTAAAATGAAAAATTTCGTATAGAAATGACAACGAAACAAATTCATGATAGAATTTTTCGTTCCCAATCCCAAAATGTTGCCCCAATTCCTTCTCATATCTAAAGTACGGATTTTCGTTTCCGTACTATACGAGGATGAAAATTCTTACTACAATTTTTTAAAAATTTTTAATTTTATTTTAATATTAAAAATATTTTTTATTTTAATTATTTAAATAAAAAATATTTTTTTACTTTAAAATAAATAAATATTATATTTTTATTTTAATATTTTTATAAATATTAGATATTTTAAAATATAAATAATTATTATATATAAAAATATAAATAAATAATTTTTGGACAAAAAATATATAAACCTTTTCATCACAAAAAAAATCCAGAATTGAAACGGAATGTTAACTATAAAAATTCTCAAAAAATTCATTCTGTTCGGAACAAGATCGATGTGGGTCCGGCATGCGGATCCAATTGTCCAGGGAGTACTAAATGGGCAAAGTCTATATAATGTATATATGCAGTTATTAATCTAATAAAAAAATAAAAATGGCCCTTTTCAAAAATAAAATAAAAATGGCCAGCTATTTCTCTTGTTGGACTAAAAATCAGTTGGCTTGCTGAAATTACGTGATGTCAAAAAGGAGGTGAAGAGGAAGCCAAGAACAAACAACCGCAGGAAAACTATACGTCAGACATTTCATGATTGTAAGTTTCAAAACCCTAGCTAGCTATCCTCTTCAATCTCTGTCCTTTAATGTTATATAGTAAACAGATGTCACAATTTCTTTTTCCTTTTTGAAATTACAATTCGCCTTTTTGTTTTCCCGAGGAGACGAAGAGGGATCCGAAAAATAATATTTTGAATTCTGTGTAATTTAGGCTTCTATACTGTTCTTTTTATTGGATTTGATTTTCATATATTGGTGGCAGATTTGCAGGATATGATACTCCGTTCGCTTGAAATTGGGTCCATTTGAAGTAGTACTGTAGTTCTTCTGTTTCCAGGTTGAGAAATAGCTCGAGAGATAGAGAGAGGGGAGATTTTTAGGACAGAAAGGGGAGGGTTTTGGTAGGTGGGATGGGTTCGAAGAAGGCGGAAAGTACATCAACTCCAGCTATTCGACGAGACCCTTATGAGGTATTGTCCGTATCGAGAGATTCTACTGATCAGGAGATTAAATCTGCTTATAGAAAACTAGCTCTCAAGTAAGTAATGGGTATATCACATCTTTCTAGTTCTTCCTTTTTACTGAATTTGTTTTTTGACTTTTCCGCATGCATTTCAAGGACATTGGGTGTTGTGAATTATTTTTGAGCTAATGGGTGCTGAAATGGTTTTAGAATTGCAGAATTTGTGTTGTCTAAGTTTAATTGCTAGCCAAATTATAGCTCAATGATGTTTTAGACTTTTATTGTGAATGAGGCAAATTCATTGCTCCAATTGGCGATATTTTTTCTTTTGCTTATGTAGGATAGATGTGTTAATAATATTATCAGTTTAACCATGCTTAACTGAAGTTCAATGCAAATTAGCTGAATATTTTTGTTGGTCTAATAACTTGTTCAAGGAACCTTCTGGAAATTTTCTTCGTTAAAGCAAATCATGTAGTAATTGTGAAAAAATTGGAATTGGAATACATAACAACCAATTTACAAATGCTTCAGTGATCAGCTGTGTCACCTTGAATTTGTTGGGGAAACTGAAGTTGCCAGTCAGCTGGAATTTCATGTTTAATCTTGTAAGTAACTTAAATAGCCGAGGATATGACTAATTTCATTTAATTAATACTTAATAGCATTTTTGGCTCCACCAAGCAAGTTCATACCTTCCGTTTTGTTTTGTAAATAATTTTATTTCGTTATAGGAAATGGACATGATAGATGTCAATGTGGCTAATAGTGTAAATTTGAAGGAGTTTTATGATTTTTTTAATGGTCTGGTAGAACAGAAAGAAAAAGAGAAACGAAATAATTGGAGGAGAAAAGTTAAGGAATATGAGCCTTCTTTCTTTCTTTCTTTCTGTTGGTTGAACATAACATAAAGGAAAAGAAATTGCAAATAAATTTTAGTTTGGATTCCTGTACTGTCACACATGGATAGAAAGATTGGCGTATTTGGATGGATAGCCTCTTTGGAGCCAATTTCTTCTTCCTGTTATACCAAATGAACTTTGTGACCTAAGGTCCCGTTGCCTTCTCTCCACATTTAATTTATTACCACTCTATACCTCCCAAAATTGGTGCAAGATGTTTTTGTGTTATGGAGTTTGGCCTCACCGCCTCAGCAATTGAATTTGAATGGTATTGGAGGTCTTTTGGGACACAGTTCCCATCAATTTAAAGTCTGAGTTGTATATCTGCATAACCATGCATTGGCATTGCTTGAAGTAAATGTTAGAATCTGAAATCATTCCAATACCATCAATTTTTCTGATGCCTTTGCCTTTGTCTGCATGCAATATCCAAAACGATGCATACGTTGAATTTATCTCTCTCTTTTCCTTCTGGATAAATGTATAATGTTTCTTGTAAATTTTTATATTCTTCCCTTCACCTACATTTTTCAGGTTCCTAGTCTGGTTTCATGTGAGATAGTCACTTGTTCCATGGAAAATGTTTCTTGCATCACTTTCTATTTCTAATAATCAATCTTCTGGTCAATATAAATCTATGCTGCTTGGACTCGGATACGGGTACCCGATACGGATACATATTTAAAAGTCCGGTTTCTTATTTTTAAAATTTTAGGGTATGCGGGTACGGCTAAAAAGTATCCAAAATTAGGGTACGGATACGAGAGTACGTCTATATATATATATATGTAAATATTTTAATTTTTATATATGATAATTTTAGTTAAAAGATAGATTAAATTATAACATTAAATTGCTAAATAAAATAAAATTTGATAAAATATTTTAAATTATAAATTTAAAGTCTAAAATTCAGACCATAAATAAATAATAAAATGATAATTTTAAGTTCATTTAAATTGTAAATCAACCCAAGTTTGCTATATAATTTATATTAATTTTTGTTACCACCACAAAGTATAGTCTTCAATTGTGGGTCGTTAAGAGATAATTATTATAAATATACAAACTTTTCCAATTTCATTTGATTTGCACTTGTAATTTAAATAAAACCGGGATTATAAGTACTCGCTTTTAAAGTAAAGAATCCGGTAAGGATTTCATACTCATACCAATGTCATACCAAAGGGTACAGGTATTTCTTCAAAAATGAAATGTTGGAGTAACATAGATATAAATATTGTTCAGGTACCATCCAGACAAGAATGCCAGCAATCCTGAAGCATCTGAACTTTTCAAGGATGTTGCTTATTCGTACAGTATCTTATCTGACCCAGAAAAGAGAAGACAGTATGATAGTGCTGGGTTTGAGGTACTTTTTTCTGTAGCTCTTTTCCTTGTTTTCTTGTTCTTCTCTCATGCATTACTCATTTAATGTATATTTTCCAGTGTGAAGTTCATGTTAAACTGAAAATTTCACTTTGGTAATTAAAGAGAAAATGATCCAGGATATAGTGTGCTTGGGGCCTGGAAGTCCCTTGTTCATCAGAGTTCTTGTCCTTCTGGAACAAAAACTTTTCATTGAATCTTTCTCCAATGGTGAAAATAATGCTTTATTTCATCGTATCATCTCTATTCCAGCAATTGATTATAGAGTTTTTCATTGGCTGCCATGGTGCTAGTAATCTTTTGTGCATAAATGAGGCCACAACAATTCCAATTAGAATGAAGTGAATCACACAGTCCCTCATAACCATTACCTTGACTGTAACTAACATATGAACATTTCACTAAATCATGACTTCTTTTATGAATCAAATTGCATTACGGAGTGAATCACAGAGTCTATAATAACAATTTACCTTGACTGTAACTAACCTATGAATATTTTACTAAACCATGTCTTCTTTTATGAATCAAATTGCCACTACGTTTCATCTAGTCATCGATCACCCCAATAGAGAGGTGCCCTTACCTTTTGGGCCTACTAAATGTTAAATGGGAATTCAGCTGTGGATTTCATCTGGTGTAGCCTTCACTAGTATCTGCATTGCCAAGTCTCTCTCTCTGTACATGCAGATGCTTATATGGTGGGTTAAATTTTTGTGAGTGCGAATTTGAGGGCTTGAGCAGATTAAGATTTTGCACCTTGTGGAGAAATAGAAAATAGAGGAGAGAAAGAGCTTTGACGGTTGGGGGAAGAAGCTAGGATACCTGCCCTAAACAATTGTAGAAGAATAAGTTAAGGCTGCAGCTAAAGGATAGTGCAAATGGAACCTTTTAGTATGGTCAGGCAACACTTTAGTTATTGGGTGATTGATGGAGAAGAAGCTATAGAAATAGAGGGTTTGTGGTTATAGAACTAGAGGCTAAGCTAGGATTATGATGTGGTTGGATGTTTTGTTTTGGCGTGGAAGAGTGATTATTGAATTCAAAGAGAAGAATGTGTACGAAAGAAAGAATGAGACAGATTATTATCTCTGTTTAGGATATGGGGAAGGATAAAGTCCGCAAAGATGAAGAGCTGTGCAAGAAAGAAATCAAGAGAGCTATGTGATCAATGGACTTGTTTACATAGTTAAATTATTAATTTCAAAGTTTTGAGTTCTATAGACTCCTAATTGAGAACAGGCTGAGCAACCAACATATTCACTCTCTTATGGTGACAAATCACAAGCAATTTATGAGATTTAGGGTCAAGATCTAAGGTATAAGTTGAGGGAATGAGTTTGAATTAGAGCAAGTAAATTAGAGAAATTGGTGGCTAGTAGGAGTACTGTAGTAGCATAGATTGAGAAGTGGAGAAGGGAAAAAGGAGGGAAGAGAAAATTTTAAAACATTAAAATCGGCTGTTAAATTTTAGTAATCTTTGACCTTTTTCTTTATTGTGTTGCATCATAACCTTTCCTTGTCTGACTAGCATTATAATAAATTTTGCAGACTAAATTAATAAGGCTCTTTCACTAATATACTATCTTAAAAACCATATTCAGAGCCAATAACTTTAACTATAACTCAATTAATAACTATGGCATGACAACACTGAAAATGAAATTGCTGTGATTATTCGTTTATTGTTTTATGTGTGTGTTTTGGGGGAAGGGAGCGTTGGGGGCCTGCTGTGGAGGGGAACTCAAGATAAAGAAATGAACAGATGTAGATACCGCATAATGTGTTCTACATAACTATCTTTGTAATGTCCTTCATGTCATGTGTAGGGCCTTGTTATTTGTGTGTTGATGCTCAAGCTGAGGAATGTCGTTGCCTTTGTTTTCCCAAACTGTATGACAGGGCATGTATCATGTCAGTTTTCTGTATTTGGAGATGCTATCTTTGCTACATTTCCGCATAATATTACTTGTTGATTGGACATGGATTGATCAATAGTTAATCTAAGCTTGAATGACTTATTTCTAGCATTTCTGTTCTTTTCTTCCTGTTTGCTCATTATATATTTTCTTGTCAGAGACATCCAAATTTTTTGAATTCTATTATTAACTCTTATCAGGCTCTTGATGCTGAAAGCATGGATATGGAAATTGATTTATCAAACCTGGGTACTGTCAATACTGTTTTTGCTGCATTGTTCAGGTGAGCTTGAATTAGAAGTGTTTGGAGCTTGTATTTTGAGTTAGCTATTTTAATTCTCTAGTCCTATTGTTTACAGCAAGCTTGGTGTCCCTATCAAAACTACAATTTCTGCTAATGTTCTTGAAGAAGCACTCAATGGAACGGTCACTGTCAGACCCCTTCCTATTGGAACATCAGTTAGTGGAAAGGTGCTTACTATTTCTATATTGATATATATGTTCCTTTTTCTTTTTTTGTATACTTTTTTACCTATTTACTGTTGCATTTCAGGTGGACAAGCAATGTGCTCATTTCTTTGGTGTAACGATAAATGAACAACAAGCTGAGGCGGGGATTGTTGTGAGAGTAACTTCAACAGCACAAAGCAAATTTAAGGTTTTTTGAATAACATATGGAATCTCTGAAGATTTTATGAGCCCCAACTCCTCCTTGATTTTCCTTTGATGAGTTGTTTTTTATGCAAAAATTAAAGCTAAGGATATTTGAATTACATGTGCAATATCTGAGGCATTTACTAGCCCCCACCCTTTCTCACTTGATTTTCCTTCGATATATTGTTTTCTATGCAAAAATTATTTTGTGCTGCATTTTGTTTTTTTTTTCAGTTACTTTATTTTGAGCAAGATGCAAATGGTGGCTATGGTTTAGCCTTACAGGTACTTATCATTTCACTTCATGCTCTTCAATCATTTTCACTTTTTACTAAACCAATCTGCACTATTTCCTTTTTTTCTTCTCCATCTTGGAGGAAAAAAAAATCCCTCTCTCATCTTCTCTCCAAGAGTTCCTAAATTTATTGCTCTTGTTTATATAAATTGATGCTGTAGAAACACTTAAATGATGTATTTTCAAATTATTGGTGGCTTGCTTTCAGTTTATGTAATTATGCTGATGATTATTTAATATGAAAAATCATGTTTAATTATGAGTTAATTGAATTAAAACATTAATTAGTATTATCACCTATTAATTATTGGTTAAAATTTTCAAATTTCCTCTTTGCTATTACAAATTTTCAGCCAAGAGAATTTTCAAATATACTTTTTGACGAACAGGCATTACAGAATTAGATTACAATATGTAAAAAAGTAGCAGATGATGAATGGGAAGATGATCAAAGCTTGCTTTGACAAAAAGAAAAGGAAGTAGATCATTCAGGTTTTAAAGATACTATGAAGAAAGGGAAAAGCAGACTGGCCTGTTCTTTTGTCTCAAGGCACTAGGGGGAGAGGAATGAAGTCAAGACACAAATTCATTAGTTCTCTTTAAGTTAATTTCTTTGTGATTTATACCACTTGATCAACACATCCAATGTTGTAGTGATCAATTAAAGACATCCAAAGGCCTAGTATACCTGATGAATACTTAAGAAAATAAAAATCCACAAGACACGAACAGCATATGCCTTGGAGCCACATGCAGATTTGTGAACTTGAGGCATTACACCTTGCATGTGCTACCATGGCATAAACAAGTAGAGTAGGGGAACAATTTGGGATGCAAGTTGTGTTCATATTGATATTCATGTTAATTTTTAGTTAATTAGAGTTTTCATCAATACTTTGATATTGGGTTTACCTTGGCATGGCTTTGTTGATGGATCTATATATTTAAATCTTCATTAAATACCCTTGTTAGGCACTATTGGTAGAGGTACTTGTGCTACTCTAAATACTAGGAAAAACTATGAAAATTTTGAACTACTTGTCTGGTACATGATTTTGTACCGACTATTGTACATTTTATTTTTTGTGGAGTTATGGACCAGCCTTTTCGTTTGACAGGTTACACAATTTCCAGCCCTTCTTTGTTATATGGAGCCTTTTGGTTGTGGTATCAATATGTGGTGTACATCCATTCGTATTGAAATGGGATTGTGCATGCTTATGGAAACTTTGAATGGTGACTTGGTGACTAACATTGTGGAATGAAGGCGGGTATTAGAAGTTTCTTATGTTGGATGCCTGAAAATTCTTTGGATTTAGGGAGGATAAAATCCATGAGCTTTCTAATATTAGATTGACTTTGATTTTGTAGTGGCTAAAGTGGGCATTAAAGGTTATCGACTCCCTAATTAACTTCACAAACACACATAACATGATTGCGTGATGCTTTATTTCGGTCAACTATAGAGTAAAAAAGATGTTGGAGTTTTATTTTAACAGGTTGTTTGATTCCTTTTGTGTTGGGTCGTTTTATTTGTATCTTATCCCTCTAACAGTTCAATACAAACTCAAGTTTGAATACAAGAATGGAATAAGCATCTCCTAGTGTAATGATGAACTCAATTCATTGTTACATAGATAGATTGACTTGTGTTTGAGATGAGCTCCTTTTATGAGATAGAATTGATTTAATATTCATAGAGATGGGAATATGTGGATTGGAGAAATTTAGTTAATCGTTACTAGGACAGAGGAATCTTGATGAACTAGATATTCCCTCGATGTAATGATGATTTGAGTCTCTCTTTTAGGGAGATGCTATGCCTCGTGGTTGAGATGTCTTACTTGCATAAGATGAATTGAGCTAGTCCTTATAAAGATATCAATGCTCTTTCTTCATGGTTTATAACTTGTGTAATAGTCTTGATTATTGTTGCTAACTACCCTTGATTTTTTAATCATATTGTCTTATTTCATCACAAGAGGTATTGCTTTTTTCTCTAAATCACATCTCAAATTTCCCTAGATGTTCAATCTGATTTCTAAAGTTCTCACAATGGCAATGACACTTGTGTGCAATGTCCATGAACGGCCTCCATGGGTTTATGAGAATCATCTCTCTCTTTGATGTGCCACTGTTAGCGACAATCCTACATCAAAAGTTTAAAGCATAGAATAAAAGTTTATAATTGCGGTGGAGTTTACTTCAGATAGGCTCAAGTCATTTTGAAATAATGATGAATCCAAAATTATCATCCCCGTCTTTCTAGATTCATACAATTTTAATACAACATTAGACTTATAAGAGAACTAATTGTTGCATGACTATGGACTCTGTGGGTAAAAGTTTGTGACCCGAAAAGTAGAACTCCCAAATTGTTGAATAAGTTTGTCTCTCAAAGAAAGAGAAAAGGCCTAGGTAGATAAAAATAATGAATTAAGCAAGGGACAATTAACGTGAGACCCATTGCACTTGAGGGGGAATGTTGAAGACAATCTTACATTGAAAGAGATAAAATAAAGGCTTATAATTGTGGTGGAACCTATATTCCTTGGATTCGGGTATGGTTAATAGACACGGTTACATATTTAGAAGTTTCATTTCTTATTTTTTAAATTTTAGGATATGTGAATGCGACTAAAAAGTACCCAAAATTAGAGTATGAGTACAATGATATATATATTTTATATACAATAATTTAAGTTAAAACATTAAATTGCTAAATAAAATAAAATTGGATAAAATATTTTAAATTACAAAGTTAAAGTCTAAAATTTAAATCACAAATAAATAATAAAATGATAATTTTAAGTCTATTTAAATTGTAAATCAGACAAAGTTTGTTATATAATATATATTAATTTTTGTCACCACCACAAATCATAGTCTCCAATTATGGATCATTAAGAGATAATTATTCT
This sequence comes from Triadica sebifera, assembly GCA_023653625.1. Taxonomy (NCBI): domain Eukaryota; kingdom Viridiplantae; phylum Streptophyta; class Magnoliopsida; order Malpighiales; family Euphorbiaceae; genus Triadica; species Triadica sebifera. The sequence goes on from CM042906.1 coordinate 19,227,952, forward strand.
AACTCCACAAAATCATTCTCTTCTGAATTCATTTGATATACACCTGTAATTTAAATGAAACCGGAATTATGAGTATCCACTTTTAAAGTGAAGAATCCGATAAGGATTTCATACTCATATCAATGTCATAATCGAAGGGTACGTGTATTTTTTAAAAAATGAAGTGTCGGAGTAACATAGGATATATCTAACTTCAAATAAACTTAAGTTATTTTGAAGTAATGGTTAATGCACAATTATTAAATCCGTTTCTCTAGATCTGCATGGTTCTAAAAGCCACCATCATGTGGCAAATATATGCGGGATCATGTTCTTCATGTATTTGTGTGGATAATTTAGGCTTTTTTTTTTTCCCTTGTGAGCATGCTTTAACTACTGTACATTTTGGCTTGTCGTATTGAACACCTTTTCAATTGATAATATATTATTGTCTCTGTACAGGAAGATAGTGAGAAGACTGGGAAGGTGACATCTGCAGGGATGTATTTCTTACATTTTCAAGTGTACAGAATGGATTCAACTGTGAATGCTGTATGAAATCCAGTCTCATTTGCTTACTTCTCTGCTTATTTGTTTCGCTATATGTTTTATTGTTGCTGTGGCTGAAATCACATATTTTCTTCCATGTGGTGCAGTTAGCAATAGCCAAGGATCCTGATGCTACTTTCTTTAAAAGATTAGAAGGTCTTCAACCTTGTGAGGTTTCAGAACTAAAAGCTGGCACTCATATATTTGCAGTTTATGGTCAGAACTGTGTATTTCTTCGGAATTGTGTTTGCTAGTTTTCCTGAGTTTTTGAATTCAAATTGGCCTGACATCTGCTTAAATTGTCAGGAGATAACTTTTTCAAGACTGCTACCTACACGATAGAGGCACTTTGTGCAAAATCATATGAAGACACTACCGAGAAGCTCAAGGAGATTGAGGCTCAAATTTTACGAAAAAGAAATGAGCTACGTCAATTTGAAACCGAATACAGAAAGGTAGAATTTTTTTTCCTTTTCTAGCAGTAGCTCATGCTGTAATACTGTTCTAAATATCTATTGAATCTGCTCATGGCATTTTGTAGGCACTGACACGGTTTCAAGAAGTAACCAACAAATACAGCCAGGAAAAGCAATCTGTATGTCTCAAAACCTTGATATATCCTGTGTTTATGCGGTATCTCCTGATGTGACTCAATCACATGTGCGTGCAGACAAATATTTGCATGTAAAAATGCATTCCATATTCCAAAAATTAACTCTGAAAATTTTCTGCGGGCGGAGTGAATTGCAAGAAGAAATTGAGTTGATTTCCTTGCTCAAAAGCAATGGCAATATGCACTCTCTAGTCTCTATCCTCACCCTCTTTCTTTTACAAAATGAAGAACTATATTAGAGTAGCATATATTCTATAACTGCTTGCCAACTGAAAATGTTTCAAAAAATTGTGTACTCCAAATTCTATCTTCAGGCAAATATTTGGTACCTATTCGTGATCCCTCAAAAAAAAAAAAAATTGTAATATCTAGTGAAAAATTAATAGTGTCTGTCTGATCAGGTATTTGTTCCCACCATCAATATATTTTCCTTCGCGTTTTTTGTTCTTTCCCTCCCCTTGCCTTTCATACAATGTTGAATGGTAGTACCCTGGTTAGTAGCAGAGTATTTAAGCCATTAATTCAACTACCAGTAACAGTTAGATGATTATCATTGTTGTTGTTAGGTTGATGAACTGCTGAAGCAACGGGATAGCATACACGCTTCATTCACTGTAGGCAAAACAGTCTGTACTTTAAGTAACGGGAGTACAAGCAAAGTTCTTGGTGAAGATTCAAAAGCTGATAGTCCAGGGGAAGATGGAAGCAACGGAAAGGATAAATCAGGCAAAAAGAAATGGTTTAACTTGAACCTTAAAGGATCTGACAAAAAGCTTGGATGAAAAAGTCTTTTAAGTGATTTCGAATTGCTTGAGAGGTTTGAATGACTAACCATCATGGCATTAAATTCATTGGCCGCATATTTGTTGCCTGCATTTTTATTCTATCTGTTTTATTATTATTAATTTTTTGTTCATTAGGGTTTTTCTCCAAGGTGGGTTTTTTATGGCATGTTACAATATGGTTTTTACAAGGAGTGTCACAATTTGAAGGTATGTGTATGTATAATTTCAATTCATATTTTCATTAGTGCATTTCTTGTCTCTCTAGGTCAGATAGCAATTTGAACATATTTTGTAATACTCAGTTTTTAATAAAACATTCATTTTGGTTTTGTTTTGTAGAAGAGTTTATTTCCTAGACTTTACTCAAGATCGCTCCTTCATCTTGAATCATCATGCATTTCACTGCTCCATCTTGAATCACAATACATTTTAACCTGAATGTTGTCCAGAAAAAATGTCTTCATTTCATGTTTTGAAAATATTTTGTATTGGACGAAACACAGGAGCCTGCCTGCAGAAGCTTTTCAATGAATTGGATAGAAGAATTTTCATATGGATACAAGTAGGCTTCTTGATGAATAGTTTTTCTTATCTTTTCCTTCTACTTCTCTCTTCCTTCTGTGTGAGTGTGTGTGTCTGAAATTTATGATGATATCTGCTATTTATATTTTCAGCTATCACCTGAACATAGATGCGGTTTACAAGCCCCACAAGTCATTTATGAATTTAAATTTTTTTTTAAAAAAAAGAACTCAGTAAAGATGAGTTATAATTCGTTTTTTAATTATTTCTTGGTCCTAGTAGTTGAGTTTTTTTTTTTTTTTTAAATATGCAAGAAAAATAGCCGAATTTGATGATGCATTTGTGTTCCATTTCTCTTCATGAAAACTACTTTTGTTGATTTTTCAAAGAAGTTGCTTATCAAGAGACCTCATGTTAGGAGAATAGCGATTGCTTTTGGGTCTTGAAAATAACTTGGCCGAAAGATAACAAGAGAAAAAAGGTTGTCTAGTCAACTAATATTGATGGAATAATTTATTAAGCTAATATTTTGTGTAAATCTATTTCAAAGTAGAGTTTATTTGTAATTTTTTTTTTAAATGTGGAAAATTTAATATATTTTTTATTTTTTTCTTTTATAAGTAGAAAAAAGTGCAGAGAAAAATGATGAACATATTGATTTTTAAATAAAACATTTAAAAAAAAAATTACAAATCAATTTCACTACTTTTGTAGAATTGATACCTAACACAGCTTAAATGCATTTTATTGGATTTCTCACACAACTTTAGGAAATGGAACCCCCTTCTCTCTCTCTGGCTAAACAAATATAAAGTGACCGTCTAGCTGGCTTTTGTACCTGAAAATATATATTTGTATTCAAATTTGGGATATGTATTAAACAATTTGTTTATTTTATTTTTCAGTAGAGTTTTATCATAATGACAAATGACTAGATGTTCAACTACCTCGATCCTGTTCAAGTGTAAATATTTTATATTTCCTCTAATTTCAATTATTTGAACCTCCCATTATAAAATCGGCCCATAGATCCCTATATTAAGCACATTCTTGGGCTAAAAATTGTATGGGCGACAAAGGGAGAAAACTACATGAAGCTGAAGAAATTTATGCATACGAGCATGTATATGTGCATGCATGTGTATGAGAATGTTTTCAAATTATTATAAGAATTAGGTTTTTAAAGGTAGATGAAGAATAGTTGGCAGAAACTTAAATTTCAGAGTAATATAATATTTCTCCCTTTGTATGCTGGTGTTGCATTGATAACCCAACATATTGGTTTAAACACTCACAGAAGACAAATGACAATAAGAAACACTGAATATTTTAAAATTTATTACTTGCAATGATGGGTTTTATTAATATACCAAATATACCATTCACCAAATATATATATATATATATATATATATATATATATAGACACACACATACACATACATACCATCTTAGTTTGTCTATTTAGGTAAACTATATATTATATAAAATAATGTTACGATGACTTAATGTTCACACACAGCTTGCTTAAAAAATAAAGCTTGAACTTTATTTCTTTTAATCAAACAACTTGTCTTGACCTTTGTTGAATTAAAAATCGAGTTTTATGATTATGGTTAGACTTAGAGAGCCCTTTGCATCTACTTGGATTTTTCCAAGGGATAAATTCCTCCTAGATTAAAGTACTATTTATTCAAGAGTCTTTGTTAAAATATGCTGGAACCCTTCTTCTAAGACCAAGTCCCACATGCAAATACAGAAGAAAACCTTGTTAAGGAACTCTAATATAAAATTCGGTTTGGGTAGATGTCCCATAAAATTATAAATCTCCTTGTGAAGTGGCACTATTTTGGTTGCAACCCCACTTCCCACATCAAGGTAACAAAAAATTTTAACCCCAAAAAAGGAAAAAAAATGGAAAACATAATTTTCTTTGCTTCCTCCATGCTAGACAGAAAGATATATATATATATATATATATATAGAATTCATAAAAAAACACCAAGGCTAATGTAAATGGAGCCCTTGTGTATCTGTATGTACATTCCCATTTTGTCAGTGGCCAACATGAATAATAAGATAATTAGTACCAACCATTTGGCAAGAAGCCATGCAATATATAGGAGGAAGTGACAGTGCAGAATCCATTATTCCCCAAGTGAATTTTCCATTATAATTTTGTTTTTTTGGGTCATATCATGTGCAGATGTCCCCCTAATACATGCCTGTGGGTTATATGTTATGTGTGTGTTTGTGTAGCCGTCTAAGTGTCTCCCTTTATCAACAACTAAACCACATTTATTTTGCCTCATTGATTGACCGAAGTCCCCCCAAAAAAAAAGGAAAAATAAAATCACGGGTGTTTAGTATAATTGTAATTTAATTTTTTTAAATAAAAAATTCTGTAGGTGTTATAGACTTAATAAATCTAGGCTTAGCATTAAGTATATAATATAATGATTAGTTAATTGTTTTATTTTAGATAAAGAGGAGGAAAGAGTCACCTCACACGATTTAAAGCTAACTCCACCAATATATATATATAAAGAAAAAAAGAAGAGGAAGGTGGTGCCACTTGGTGTACATAAAAGACTTATTTTGAGTCACACCCACAATATTTGGGATTGTTAAAAAAATGCTTTGAACATATCCATAAAAGGGATTTCCAACTTGATAACTAAGTCTCAACTGGGGCTATCTTTTTTATACTTTTTGGATCCTTCCGAACTAATGGTTGCAAAAACAAACAAAAGATGATTAGAAAGTTAAATGTAGTTGTAACATAATAGGATCATGTCTCAATTAAAATCTTTTTCTTTATATATTATATACCTTTTTTAAATTTAATTTCATTGGTTGTTTTTCCTTGATAAGCACAACTTGGTGGGCCATGTGAGGGATTTGGATGATCTTAAACGATAATATCGGCATCACTTCAATCAACAACAAAGCAAAACATGATTAAGGCTCTTAAAAAGTGTTTTTATATTAGATGGTGGAAGCCATTACAAATACATATCGTATATAATAATATGAGCAATTCTTTCTAAGAGGACAGTTGTTCATGAAGTAACAAGATTGTGAAAGTATGATTGGACAATTCTTTCCCCACCCCTCTACTCTAGGTCTTTAACCTTACTTAAAAACTCTCCACGGAGATGGTGGGTCCAATTGCCCTAAATTTGCACACATGGTCCCAGTCTACCCCGATATGTGTGGGGCCTACTAAAGTTTTAAATGGGTGAGATGCCCAATTAGATGCATCTTCACATGTTTCACCCTCCATTAGTGGAGAAATCCTTGTGCCAATGTCCACCCCCATCTTATTACAAGCCATGGTCCCTAGTCCACTCTCATCTTACAATTTACCTCTCTCTCTCTCTCTCATTATGCATTTTTAAGTGAAGTTCATAAAAAATTCTTAGTGGTTTTGGTCCTAATAGATATAATATGCAAAGAAGAGAAGATTTCAGGGTTAGCCCCAATGCCCCCATATATAGAGGATGTTGATTGATTTTCTATTAATTACTAGGTTCATTCATTATATAGACAATTGAGATATGAAGTGAAGTCAAGGATTTAGTAGTACAAGAGCTTTAATTTTCTTGGACACAAATTATGGTGTGTGTGTGTGTATATATATATATATATATAGATAGATAGATATAACTCCTAATAATAATGAGTATGACTACTTACATTTACTTGAGAAAATTTCAGTACAATTTCCTTTTGAGTGAGAACAACTCCTTGAGCCCCATAGTGGGTGATAGTGGCCCAACCTAGTTTTATATTTCCTTCTCCTTCTTCTTTTCCCTTTTTTTTTAAAAAAAAAAACTATGAAAAAAACTTCCCATCCCAAGACGTAGAAAAAGACCTAAATAAAAAGATCATTGGATCCAACATATACCAAAGCAAAAAGTTGGTTAGGTTTAATAGTAATTAAAAGCAAATTTCTAAACTAATGGAGATCCTAATCTATGTCCTAAATCCATGTGCATCATTATTTCAAGCATCCTACAAAACTCAGATGTGAGGGGGAAAGGGAGGGCTTCAATTTTATGGGTCCCATATGTAAATAATTCATAACTATCCCATCTAAGGTAAGAAAAAAATTGGTTAATTAACAATCAACAACCTACATATCTTCAAAAAAAAAAAAAAAAGAAAGAAAGTGGAATCAACCCACATATAATCAACCGTTGCCTTGTTCACGATGAACTAAACGAGCTTGACTTTTTCATTAATACATGTATTTAACCCATGTCATTTAACACACATGGATTCAAACTTGACACCTATAGTGTTAAGAAGTAATCATGATTAATTATCACTTATCAAATCCAACGGTCGAAAAAGAGCATAAGCTTTAATAAACTCAAAGGTGGTGAAAGATTAGATTAGATTCATATAGTGATTGACAAGATTTTTCTTGTATGGGAAAATTTGACCAAAGTGAAAGAAACCTTTTGAATAGAATACACATGAGAAAGGGTAGACATGGTGGGTCATGTTTTGGAGTTGTGATCAAGACTTTGCAAAGAGCAATATAACTATTTAAACAATTAATTAAGCATTATTATCATAAACAATATTAATTAACTAATTGAATAATATTTTTAGCTCTTTCAAGTGGGCTTTCACAAACTTTAAATTAATATATATCTATATATTTTAAGTACCCCTTCACTCACTTCCTCTCTCTCTTGTAGTTAGTAAGATTCGGGGAGATCTATAAAATAGAAAGAAATTTATATAGTAATATGGATTTCAACGTCAATCACGCAAACATCCTAAACAATTATTCATCACCACGTAATGGTAGGCCCATTTCCATATAGTTGTAAACACCTGAACATTCATATATAGTTTTATATTTATTAATATTCATTGCGTGATTAACACTACAAATGCATCCTATCATTTTTTCCCTTTATGGTAAGAAGTTAAATGCATCAAAAGCTACACAATAGAAGTAATTCTTTGAGGAGTATATCAACTAATTTCAAATTTATATAATTAAATATACAAAAAAAATCTTGCATTTTATTGATATGGCGTAATTAACATTTAACCTAACTATTTATCTTTTAGTTATTATTATATTGAATAAAATAATAATGGTTAATGACATGTTGAAATAAATGTGACAAATATTTATATATATTGAATTAAAATTAATTTGTCTTATTTATTATATTAAAGTATTGTACCGTTTCAAACAACTTAATCACAAGAAGCTAAGCTAATAAGCCGAAGCTTCTCCAGTTTACATCGACTTTATTCACAAAATTGCTATCATTATTATATTAATTAAGAAGAAGAAGAAGAAGAAAAAAAGAAAGAAAAGCAAAAGGTAAATGTATCATGTGAAAGATGCGTATCTAGAATATATATGGGAGATAAATAAGATGGTGACACGTGGGGCCATCAGGGAGTGATGAATGTGGGACTTAACGGTGTTAGATCATAAATGCTAATGGTAATTTAGGACCTGTTAGATACTATGAAAGTATTTATGTTTTCTGCATGCATGGTTTCCTTTGACTTCTGTAAGAGTGGTGGTGGGTGATGCTGTCGGTACCTCAGATCGAGCCAAATCAATTTTCTTTTAATTTCAGACTTAGAGAGAGAAACATCAAATGACTCAAAATGGAAGTAAAAAATAATGTTTGAAGTTTTGAATTCGAATTACGTAATATATTTAAAATTTTAAGAATAACACTTTATTTTTATAATAGATCTATTTGATATAAATTTTAATTATTAGATAGTCTAAACAAAAAAATTAATATTTTTATTGGCTCTGATCAAATACTCATTCAATCCAGCAATTTAAAAATTCAAAATTTTGCAATTTTTTAAATTGTAATGGAATTAATTTATAAATTTTAAAAAAAATTGGATTGATTTAAATAAAAAAATCTATAATATTACTTACCAATTCAGTTTCTCACGGACCGTAAATTTTCAACCTTAAAAAGTAGAACTAACTACAAATTGAGTGTTTAAGTGTAGTCGAAACATGTCTTGATGCAGTATCTTAAACAAATGGATTTTTTTTTTAGTCACGATAGAAAATTAATTTTTTATAAAACAATTTAGAGAGAGAAACAGAGAAATGCAGAGTAAGGTTTGGGCAATATTTTTGCAGTGGAGTCAGCAAGAGAGACATGGGCTTCACGGCGTCTCATTGGGGATCGTTCCACTGCATTAATCTAAAATTCAATAAATATATATTATATAAAATTACAAAAGTACCCCCAGCTTTTTGGCAGATTAAAATAACAATAATAATAATAACAAAAAATAATAATAAATTGAAAGTTACTATATAATTAAATGTAAAAAAAAAAATATTAATGTTATGGACAAAGGCTGGCATGAGCATTAGGGTTAGTAATGTACGTGTCACGTACGAAGTGGGTAGGACTAAGGGCCTGTCCACTATTATGTGAGTTGAGTGAGAGCATTAATTCATAACAAATTTGTTAGATTCTAATTGGCTATCTTAACTATACTTTTTCAGCATCAATGAAGTTAAAGCAAGTGACCCAGATAATCAGTTTTTATTTTATTTTATTTTATCTTTTTTTTTCTAAAAAAATGATTTATTCTAACCTAATTGCAATTAGTTGCTTTTCTTCTCACCATAAACCTAGTGCTAAGGAACCCTCCAAGAAACCTCTTTGTGGATGCATGGTGTTTGCTGCTATTGTTGGAGAATATATTAATGGAGAGAAATTTCTTTTAATTATATTCAATCTACCATATCATTTTTAAACTCATTTAATCAAATATTGATATATATTTAATTAGTTTATTTAATATAAATATTTATATATATATATATATATATATATTTTTTGTGATTGAATAAGTTTAATAAATTAAATATATCTAAGAATTTTCTCCTATTTTGATCATCGCCAAGGATGATGACATAGTCAACAAATTCAAGGGCTCCTACATGCTAAATTAATTAACAATCTAAAAGCCCATCAAGTTCAATGAACTTTTGAACTACCAGATCAATAATTTATATATATATATATATATATATATATATATATATATATATATATATATATATATATATATATATATATATATATATATATATATATATGAAAGAAACCATGTAATAATATATCCTCCGGTCCCATCACATGCATCACATTCTTAATCAAATCTAGCTACCATTTATCACCTAATAAACAAAACATTATAACCTAGTCTAAATAATTAACTGCAATATTATATAATGATGAAGTAATGGTAGAATGTGTTTCTTTTTTTTTCCTTTCTTTTTTCATCTTAATCTAGTTAATATTTTAAATAATAACTTTATAATTTTAAATTTCATTAAAATCAATGAGTGAAAAACCTTTTCTAAACCAAATTGAAGAAAACAAGGATGTTCTTTCTAATACAGTGGCATATAAAAATTTACTAATTACTAACAAATATGAAATGGTAATTAATATAGTTAGTTAAACATTGTTAATCAAATACTACTAGTAGAAAAGAGAGAAATTGAAGAAGAGAGACAAGTGCGATTAATCGTTTGGGTCCCCGAGTGTTCTTGGGTCGTGTTCCCATATACCATCACAAAACTTTCTTTTCTTCTCCTTGGGATGTCCGCAAACAAACACCTTTCTCCCCCCCCCCCCCCCCCCTCTCTCTTTCGACTGTATCCCATTTTTTCTAAAACCCTTTTTTCCCTTTTTTTTCTTTTTTAATCCTGCTGTATATATATACCCCAGTCAAGCAACATGTTCACTTACACATCTTCATTTTCCATTTCTCATTTTATCTCCTCTCTCTCTTTCTCTGAAAGGCGTGATCTTTTTGTGACTTTTTACTGATCTATATCTAAAAATGGAGGAGCTTGATTACCAAACAAAACCTAGTTCAACTGCCACAGGCTTAAAACTCTTTGGGTTTAGCGTTTCAGAGGATGATGAGTTAACAGGTGATTCCATCAAAACGTCTTCTTCTACTTCCCCAGACGCAGCTGCTTCTTCTGCTGGTTCAGGTGGTGGTGACAGTAGGAAGTACGAGTGTCAATATTGCTGTAGAGAATTCGCCAATTCACAAGCACTTGGTGGCCATCAGAACGCACACAAGAAAGAAAGGCAACAACTCAAACGAGCCCAAATGCAAGCCACCCGAAACGCCGCTGCTGCTGCCGTTTCCTTTGGTAGAAACCCTATGATCTCTGCTTTTGCTCCAACACCTCATCTCTTGGCTCCGGCTGCTTCTGTGGTGGTTCCCGCCCCCGCTCCTCCTTCCTGGGTTTACTTACCGAGGCCTGCTGCTCCTTTCCACGTCTCGCATGGATGTGTTTTTCCCAGTGGGGGTGGTACTGCCGGCGGCAGACGAGGTGGTGGGTTCGGTGGTCGGGGAGTAGGTGGACCGCCGTACAGCGGAGTAGCAGGGGATATGGGTTTGGGTGGGCCCCAACAACTGCAGAGTAGGGTCCATAATGGAAGGATGGATGGGATGAGTGGAACCACGTCGTTGAGCAGGTTTTCGAAAGGGGACGGTGGGCCTGGCCTTGACGAAGGATTGAGCTTGGACTTGCATCTTAGTCTTGCTCCGGCAGGGTCATGATTTGTTCCGGGTACGACTTGAACATATTCAAGTCGGATCTTTTGTACATTTCTCAAATTTTATTTATTTTTTTATGGACGTGATGATTTATTTCGCTAGCTCAGGAATTTTGTTATTTCTCCTTATCCTTAATTTCGCTAACTAGTTTTTATAGAATTAAGTACATATGATATAATTCAATAGGATGTATATATAATTATTATGGTCTTAGATTCAATAATTAATTAGGGGTTAATTTTTCCTTATAGTTTTTTTTTTATTTTTTTAAATATTGTTCTTTCTTTTTTTAATTAGGGGATAATATTTATTTTTTTGGATTTTTATTCTTTTTTTATTATTTTTTAACGAGGAGAAGAAAGAGTGGATGAGAGTATGCACAATTAATTTTATGCGGCCATCAGTATACGAGATTTAAAAAAAAGAATAGTTGTGAAATCTCCCTTCAAAATGTTGGAAATAAAATTTGTAAATAACAAATAAGAAGTTTTGTTTTTTAATTTCTTTTCCAATAAAAAAAGAAAGGAAAAATAATTCTAGAAGTAGATTAATGTTTAGCCCTTTTTCTCTAAAAATAAACGGTGTTTTGATAAAATATTTAGTATATTTGAAGGTAAAATTGACCGAAATTCTTAATATAAAGTGGTTAACGGTGGTCTACAGTCAAAAAACATGTAGTTCGCTTTTTTAACGGGCGGACTATCGTGTCTGCTAATAGAAAAGGCGGATAGCAGTTGTCCGCCTCTTGTGCGGACACCTGAATTGACAACAACGATTTGAAGAATATTTTTGGTATGTTCGGGGCAATTATAAGCAGGGAAAAGCAAAATTTCGAAAAAAATAGTAGTTGGGCAAATTTTCATCATTTGGAAACATTCCCAACCTGGAAGGTGGCTGCTGATGCTTCTGGTCAGTCCAGAGGCTATGGTTTAGTACAGTTTGACAGTGAGGAAGCTGCTCAAAATGCTATAGATAAATTGAATGGCATGCTGATTAATGATAAACAAGTTTATGTTGGACATTTCCTCGGTAAGCATGAAAGAGAAAATCCATTGAATCAATGTCTAGAAATTTATCTGAATTGACGGCAGATGACGATTTGATGAATATTTTTGGTGAGTATGGGGCAATTACTAGTGCTGTGGTTATGAGGGATGCAGATGTAAAATCAAAATATTTCGGATTTGTGAACTTCCAAAATGCTGATGATGCTACTAAAGCTATTGAGTCACTTAATGGAAAGGAGTTTGATGACAAGGAATGGAATGTTGGAAAACAGGACATAAAAAATCTGAAAGAGAGCTTGAGCTTAAAGTTCGTCCACTTATTCAATCAGCAGATAGCTTGTGTCTGCTAGCTATCTGCTTATTCAATAAGCAGACAATTTTCAAACCTTCCAATTTAATATAATTTATCCTAAATTGATAAATATTTTTTAAAAATATCCTAAATTAAGATTTTTCAAAATTTTTACTCTAAATTGATAAATATTTTATACGAATCTCTAAAAATGAAAAAGCCTTGGATTGTTAACTCTTTATACGTATATTGATCCTAAAAGCAATTGTACCTTGTTTCAAAAAAAAAAACAATTGTACCTATATATATATCATAATCATGCAGTCTTTTTTATTTTAATTCTTTAAAACTTTGAGAAGATTATAATTATGCAATCCTTGTTGTTCACTACAATGGATATCATGTAGACTCCAGTATTTATTTTATTATGTAAATTTGTGGTTCCCTTTGCATGAGCGAAATTATGCTTAGCAAAGTCATTAACTGTATTAAATCTTTTGTTATCTAATTTTTTTCCGATATAATTCATTTGAACAGAAGAACTATATTTTTATTTTTTTTTTGAAAATTAATGTAATACCTAATCATTGATGAATGAAACTGTAGAAGACGATTAGTAGCTATGGATCGGAAATTTATTGATAATATTTGAGATTTTCTGTTAGCATATATATGACAGTGACAAAAAACCATATATGTATATATTAAAACTCCACAGAATGGACTAGGTTTTGGGAGATTTAGCTTGTTAGTTTTTACAAAAGTTAGGATAAAGAGAATAAATTTAAATTTTGAATAGCACGTAGTTCTCTCTCTCTATATATATTTTAATAATTTAATCTTTTATACAAAGAAAAACAATAATATGATGCTGTGAAAAAATCCATAAATATATAACAGTCACGTATGGTGGCATATAAAGTTTGAATAGCAGAGATTCAACACAAGAGAATAAGACATGAAGGTGCAGCCATTTCAAATATCCTTTTCATAACTTTTCTATTAGTTTGTTCAATATTTAAGTAAAATTTACGAGGAAAAGCTGGGAATTTTGTTTGAAAATAATTCTGTTGCCCATGCCCTAAACCAACATTTAATAACATATGATATCATTTATATTAAGTGGGGGTCCAAATATTTCTTGTCAGATTGCTACTTGCTACCTATTAATGGGGATAAAAAAAAAACCTTCTAGTTAATTGTTTTGTTTTTCCTTTTTCCAATACCAATTTTCTTTCTCTGATGTTAAAAATAGAAAGCTATACTGTCAACAGAAAATTTACTTAACTATGGTTAAAAATGTGACTAATTTGGGCAGTAATAACAGGAATATATGATTTGCTTTCATTAAATTGAAGCTAACTCAAATACGATTAACTTGTTTAATTTCCTTAACATCACTAAAATACAATTCCAATAAATGCCCAATTGAACATCTACTAAGCTATAAATTATAGACATGACAAAAAGATAACCTCCACATGTATATACTTTCTTGGTAGAAAAAAGAATGAGAAGGGAATAGATTAAAAAACTTTGATTTACTTATTTATTTATCTTGTTTTCTTGGTGATGAGTATATTGGATGTATAATATTGTTGGTGCATATCAAACTCTAGTCTCCAAAACTCCAACCAACCCTTTTGATAAATTTTATTGGGTGCCTTCTTGTCAACCTCTTGTATAAAGATACATATGTGGGACCAATCACATGCATACTCCGTTCTCATTCTTGCCCACAGCTCTATATTACTTAAATCTCATTGGTTCTTTTATTTATATAAGTCAAACACTACAAAGCCTATTGAGTTGGTGCTCAAAACATCAATCACCCATAAGGCAATTTTATATGGGAAAATAATACAATAGCAGGCTACTTGATTAGCAATTAATGTGGAATCTTTACACATCAGCAACTAGCTACAAGCTTAGGGATACCAAAAAAAAGCTTACGTGGAATCACTAAAACAAGATAATGCCACCCAATTAAGTACCTAAACTATGAGCAGTAGCTAGTACGAATTTCGTATATATTTATTTTCATCCATTTAAATTTTAATAGATAATTTTATAAAAAATTTGAAATAAATTTAAATAATAATATTTAAATTCAAAACAAATTTAGATATAGCATAGATATAATTCTTTGAATACCCACTAATCCATAAATCCAATTATATTTAATCTATATATATTATAATTTATTTTAATTTAATTTATTGAATATAATAATATAATTAATTATTTGTTTATGTATTTTTATAGATCAATGAATTAAAAAAGTAATGAGAGTTTGAAATTTGAAATATAATTTTTTTATCATAATGAACAATATTTAATTTTATTATTTTAATATTATTTTTAAACAATTTGATAAATTATTTTAATTTGAATATATTGAATTAGATTTTATGTTTTAGTTTATTTGTTTTATTTGATTTTGTAGTGATTCATGGTAGATTGTTTGTATAATTTTAAAATTTTAATTATTTAATTACTTTGAATTTTATTTTATTTAAATTTTTTTAATAATAAATAGATAATTAAGCCGATTTTAAGTATTAATCGGATAATGTTAATTAAAATTATGATTATTATAAATATTAATATTATAATTCTAAATGAATTCAAATATATATATATATATAATCGTGTTGAGAAAAGACAATTTCACAGCTACCCTTCAATCCCTAACTTAAACCCATCATTTGAAGGGTTCCACAAAATTCTTTAAAAGGTGGTTGCCTACTTGCCTTGCCACACCTCTTGAAAAGCATCTCGTATTCAGTGTTGTGTGTGAGGAAACTTTGTTTTAACTGACCCTTAATACATTTTTGGCAACTTCAGTACTTTTTTTTTAACTGAACCTTAATACATTTTTGGCATATATAATTGGCTAAAAATAATGGATTCTAAATTTGTTTAAGAATTTTCCAAATTGGCCAATGCGAATCTTGATAGCTCAGGTGACACTTGGCAGATAATGTATGGGACAGGAGAATTATGTATATAAAAAAAAGCAGGTAACATTATAATTGATAAATTTTTAATTTTGCAATTATAAGGTCGAATCTTTCTTATAGATCCACAGCAAAGATGGCTTATATATATATATATATATATATATATATATATATATATATATCGATCGATCGAGAGAGAGAGAGAGAGTTACCGATTAATAAATATTTTGAGGGTTGCAAATATAATCATACTTCTGAAAACTTGTGCACTTGAAGACCTTTTTGACAGATGGGTACACCGCAAAATACAACCTTGGAGTGGTTATTGACCCAGATTACCAATAAATCAAATATATTCATATTTGTAAAAATGGGACCAGTCCGACTGATTCAATAGGTTTATCTGAGAATCGGTCTAAGATTTTGGGTCTCAGAATCAGAGTTGATATAGCTTGATCTCGATGATTTGACCGGTTTAATCAGAAACTGATCAACCAATTACAGTTTATCCAATCTGTTCGGATAAAAAATTATTAAAAGTGCTATTGAGGTTTTAACCAGAGAGTGTCAAGGGATAAATTGCAAACTTTTAGCCACAATACTATTACAGCCTTTTTGTTTTCTATACAAAGCATATACAATATATTGGCTAAGTAATATTAATTTAATTATTTCTACTATTTTTTATTAGTAATATATATTTAAAAAAATTTTATATAAATTATTTAAATTTAGAAACAATTATATATTAAAAAATTCAATTTAATTATCTATAAAATTATTTAAAAGTTGTGTATATTTAATAAAGTTGAATTCTAGTATTTGTATTTTTAATATTGATAAATTATTTTACATTATTTTGATTTCTATTGGAAGTATTACTTTAATTAAAAAAATTGATACTCTAATATATTTAAAATTAAAAACTATAAATAAATTAAATTCTATTATTTAATAAAAATACATTTTAAATATTGATATGTATTAATTTCAATTATAAATATTAAAATTTTCTTAATATATTTATTTTTTATACTTTACTATGTATAAATATATTAAAAATTTTATTTTGTTAAAATTTTATTTTAATCAGTTAAATTCCAATTCAATTCTGATTAAACCTCTAATTTTTTTTTTGGTGTCTTTTTCGGTTCGGTTTTTACAATCATGAATATACACCATTGCCTGTACCAATTAATTGCTGAGGCATGTCATGTCCGAGAAAATCAAACCTATTTCTACAACTTTGCCTATTCTAGCAAGAAGAGATTGTACCCAATTTTTTTTTTTGGGAACTGTTAATTATACAAAAGGTACAAAATGGAAATGTTGATATTATAAAATGACGAAATTAACCTTAATTAAAATTCTAGAATAAAAATTCAAATTAAATATTTTTCTCTCTGATTAATTATCTTCTTCCCTTCCCCTTTCAATTAAAAATTTTGCTCCCTGTTTAATTTATTATCTTCCCTTCCTAATTCAATTTCGTAAATGAGAAGAATTTTTGTCCTCAATTAAATGAAGTGCGTGTGAGCCTTTCAATTCTTTTTTTTTTTCCTTAGAATATTTTGTTTAGATTTTCATTTCACTTTCATTTCTGTTACATTTGCAGAGCTCCACTTCACCGCCGCCGACAGAAGCCATGAAAGAGATGGAAATGAGCTTGGATCGACAGCTATGACATGCCTGTGGCATAGTGCAGATCCCTCCAGTGAACTCCAGGGTCTTTTTCTTCACTCAAGGCCACGACGAGCACTTCCAATTTCCGGTCAATTTCTCCTCCTCACAGCGAATCCCGGCTCTTATCCTCTGCAGCGTCGCCGCCGCCAAATACCTCGCCGATTCCAAAACCGACGACGTCGAAGTTTACTCCAAGATTAGGCTCCTCCCGTTGCCAAGCAACGAGCTTGATTTCGGAGGAGAAATGGGTTTATGCGATAATAGTAGTAGTAACAATGTCAATAGCACAGAGAAACCGGCTTCTTTCGCTAAGACACTAACCCAATCTGATGCCAATAATGGCGGCGGTTTCTCTGTGCCGCGATACTGTGCAGAGACTATATTTATCCGGCTGAATTACTCCGCCGATCCTCTGGTAAAGATGGTGGTTGCTGAGGATGTTCACTGCGAGATATGGAAGTTCCGGCATATTTGTTGACTGCAGGGTGGAGCACGTTTGATAACCAGAAGAAATTGGTTGCTGGAGAGAGAGAAGGGACGAGTAAATTAATAGAGAGAGAAAACAAAAATATTTTTAATTTTAAAATTTTAATTAAGAGGATTTTTAGTAATTTCACATCACTATTATTTTAATTTTGTATATTTTGTACAAAAAGCCTTCCTTTTTTCTTTTTTTTTTTTGTTTTTCAAAATAATGCCTTTGAAACAGACGTTGAGATGCATTATTTTCAGTGGAGGTTAAAATGAGTTAAAGTTAAAATATATTATTACTTAATAAGCAAAAGTGAGGGATTAACTATCATTTCATTGGCTTATCACCATGTTCCAACCAAGTTTTCATTGCTTAGTCACCATGATCCTATCAAAACACCGGCTTCAACAGGTTAAGCTTACATTCCAACATATATACGTGAATATTAATTAAATGTTGATTTATCATTGGTATTATAAAAATTTGAATAATTAATTAAAAATATCAAGCATTAATTTTTAGAATAGACCATTTCAGGAATTAGGTTCATAATACTACAACAATTTAAGATAGTTCTCTATGATTATATATATATATATATATATATATATATATATATATAAAGAAGTTATTAAATTCATGAAAGATATTTTAAGAATTACTGTATAGTATATATTATTAACTAAAATAAATGAAGTAGTAATTGAAATGTTGTTATTAAGAGTTAGAAGTATTAGTCATGAAATTTATCTTTAATTTTGAATTATTTGCAGAATAAAGTTTTGCATGAGTTTTTTCATGAAAACTTTTTGACATTAACATGTTTGAATGTAATTTAAATTTTGTAAGATTATAAATACTTTTAGAAGTACTAGAAAGAATAGAAGTTGATGTTTATTTTGTTTCTTTTTTTTTTATCACCAAGAAAATTTAAAAGTTTTTTTTTTAATTCCTTTGAATTTGGGATTATTTATATGTTTTAAAACATCTAAAAGGAATTGTTGCTTTTTTGATATAACATTAATTTATTTTTTAATATCTAAAGAATTGGATGAACTTGTAGTAACTAGTTCATCAACTTGTAAATATTTTTTATCTTCTGAGTTGGAAGATGAGTTTTTAAATTTAGAATTAGAGAAATCTAGAAGCATATTGGAAATTTTGGACATGATTTTTTCATCTAATTGAAGTACATGTAATTTTTATTGATTTTATAAAATTTAGAAGTATTACCTTTTTTGTCACATGTAACAAGTGATATCTTTGTACGTACTACTAGAGTCGGATTTTTTATGATTATGTTTTCTAGATTTTTTGTAATGAGGTTTCTTGTAAAACTCATCACGATGTTTGAAAGATTTTCTACCTTTGTGGGTTTTCCTATGATATTTTGGTATGACTTATTATTGTAATCTCTTATATAGAAAGATAATGGTTTATTGGGATTGATATCAAATTGTTAACAGAAATAATCTAATTCTTGTTTGGTTTGTTTTAGTTCCCATTTTAGGTGTTTTTGAAGTTTTAGGTCTTGGTAGATTTTGATACATTGTTGGGTTAAACTAATCAATTCACCATAAGTGAAATCATTATAAGGTATTATTTGTTTTACTGATGATTCTCTAATCTTATTCCTAACTTTTTCACCTAAAAGAGTTGGTAAACCAGAAAAAAAAAATTTCTTTCTAAAAGGATTGATTAGAATATTCTCTAAGCATGATTCCAATTAAAAGATATTTTTATACCATTGGAAATTACTAACTCTTTTACATTTAAGATTTGAGAGTAAGTCGATATTTTTATCTTTTAAATGAGTAAGATCTCCCACAAAATACAAAGAAATTATAAGGATTAAGGTTGCTACTACATCCAGTTGAGGATTTTCGTCCTCTTCTAGAATTGGTGTTCCTATTTTATCTACTTTGATGGAATTCAAGATATCTTCATATTGTTGAGAAGTGAGAAAATAATCTCATCATCCTTTAAGCTGGCAAGAAAATCCCGTTATGAGGAGTTCGACAATAGTTCTATCATAGGTTCATATTTGAGCTTTATAAGCAGTAGCAGCCATAGTCATCTGTTATAGAA
Organism: Triadica sebifera; assembly: GCA_023653625.1. Classification (NCBI taxonomy): domain Eukaryota; kingdom Viridiplantae; phylum Streptophyta; class Magnoliopsida; order Malpighiales; family Euphorbiaceae; genus Triadica; species Triadica sebifera. Next base: position 19,247,518 of record CM042906.1, read on the forward strand.
GACTAAAAATATCATATTTAGTTATTTCATCTATATTCCAATAATAGATAAAAGATGCATTGAAACAAAATTATTCAACTAGCTTGACTATACCTAAGTTTGATGATATAATTATTTGTAAAAATTGAATTTGTGAGTATTGGCCCCAAGTCATTTTGTTGATTTCAAGTGTAGGGTCCTGAAATTGTTCTAAAACTTCTCTAATATCGAAATTCTGATTTATGACATTTATTCTAGAAGTTAGAGTATCAGGAACAACTTGGTTAGAGTTTATAAGTGGACTAGAACTGTTAGTATTAGTACTAATACGACTTAATTGATCTTGGATGACTATAATAAATTCAGTTTTATTGTCTTGAAAATTTTTAGTACTTGTTTTGGACATTTGAAAGAATTTAAAAATTGAATTTTTTATTTTTGAATTTTCATGAGTGATTTGGGGATCTAGAGAAATTATAGATTGTTTCCCTATTTATTTTTTTTATGTGATCTAATTGTTTATCGATGGTACTGAGATGGATATTAGAGAAATTATTTTGGATAATAATTTTTTGATGTTTATTTTATCATCACTACTGTAATTTTTTAGAGGAGTGACATTCACAATTTTGTCATAGAAATGGATCTTTATACCTTGAAAAGGTGGATGTGTAGACTGAATTTTTTAAGAGTCTATTATGGTTTATCATTCATGAGTTTTATTTCTAATGGTGACTAGATTGACAAATTTGAAAGTATATTCTATGGAATTTTGAGAAGCATAACATTCAAACTAATAAAAAAAATAATATATAAACTTTGTTGTCATAAATAAATTCATAAAATTTTTCTTGTATTTTTTGTCTAGTATCAAGAAATTTTTGAAAAACCTATTTCTTTTTTCATGATTATGATCAGCATAAAAATCATCATGTAAGAATTTTTTTATCAATTTGAAATTTTTTTTCAATAACATTTAACTCATGTGCCAAATTTTCAGTTATGGATGAAAAATGTTGGGCTGGTTAGTTTTTGTTCTGGTTCAACGTTGGGTTGAATAGAAGATGTATCTTGAACTAGGGTTGAAGAACTCTCTATTCTAGAGTTGATATATACTGGCCTAGGTATCTATAACTATAACATCCTCGACTTCCCACATATGCCTTATTACATGTATTTTATTTTGACATATGCATTATTACATGTATTTTATTTTGACATATGCATTTGCATATATTTCACTTGAACATGTGCATTTTATATGTATTTTGATAGGAACAAGTTCATGACATGCACTAGCTACGTGTCCTAGTACATTGTCATTGTATCGAGTTGCACGTATGTTCTTATAACCTAAATGAGGGTAACAAGATATTAAGAATAAAGTGAATAAAGTGACTAAATAAAAGTAAGTAAAATGACTAGATTAAGATTAGTAAATATTTTGTTAATTTAATTAAATTAAATCAAAAGATTAAATTGCATATTGTGTTGATTTATGTAATAATAATAATAAGAATAATTTTAAAAAATAAAAATAAAAGTTAGAAAAAAATTAAAAAAAAAAAGAAAGGGGCGGATGAAAAAAAAAAAAGAAAGGAAGATAATTGTGGTGGCTTTTAACTTATTAGGCTGTCATTATCTTCATTCTTCTTCTTTGCTTCATTCCTTCAATCCAATTTTTTTGAAGTTCTAGCCACTTTTTCTTCTCTCTTTCACTCCAAAAATTACAGCAATAAGGTTAGTCAATGGTGATTATAGGTGAGTAAACATTTATTTTATGTTAAGCTTGATTATGGTATTTAGAGTTCATAAACAGACATTGTTTTTTACCTTGGTTTCGATGATCTTAGAGATCGAATCTAGAAAAGTTTAAAACATAAAAGTTGTTTCTCTATGTCTTAGATTTATAAATATGTAAACAGTTTTGCAAAATTTGGTGTATAGGAAGAGAAATTTTCTCTCTACTGAAACTGGTCCGGATGTGAACCCTAAGTGAGTTAGCCATTGTGTTTTTTAGTTTTGAATATGATAAAGCCATTATTTGAAGTATATCAAAACATAAAAGTTGTAGATATATGTGTTATATATCTATATACAAAATTTCAGATTCATATGTCTTGTATATTTTGAGTTATGGTGAATGGAACTATAACTGTTCCATAGTTTGAACTGTCTGCTTAGTACCTTGGGCAGATCCAGCAACTTGTTTTACCAATTTGAGCTCCTTAGAGATCAATTATGTAATTTTTTAAAACATAAAAGTTATATTTTTATATCTTAGATAAATTTGGTATATATATCTTCTTAATATGTTATGTATAGAGTGAGATAGAGCCTTCACAAGTTATACTGGTCCGAAAGCCAACTATGTTATGGACCAGTGAAATATTTTTTTATCATTTGAGGACCTCAGAGACATAATTGATAAAATTTATAAACATATAAAATGTTCCATTTTAATACATCTAAGTGTCTACCAAGTTTCATTATAATCTGACTTACATATTGTAAGATATGAAGGACCAAATTTGGTACCTTAAAACTGTCAAAGGGCAGAAACATGGCAGAAAATAGAACACAATTGGAAATTGCACAAAAACTTGTACAATGGTCTAATTTCTCTAAAATTTGATTATGTTATATAATTATATGTTAGTTTTAATTATGAGTAAGAATCATATTAATTGGTCAAGTATAGAAAAAGTTATGGACTAATCAGTCTCATAAGGTCACACTACCCCGTAGGAAAAAGTCTAACTAAGTATATGCACTATGCATATTAATTTTTTAAACCACATTAAGTTTATTTAGTCATAAATTAATTGATTATATATTCATATTAGACTCACAACATATTGGAGACCCACGAGGAGGGGATAGATGATAAGTAAGGGTCGGAATCAAAGGAGAACGATGAGTCTAATTATCAATTGAATTCTTTAGGCATATGAATGTTGCTTGCTATGTGATTCATACGATTGTCATGATTTTTCCTTGATAATATGATGATGGATAATTTGTGACGTTTGTGGTGCATATAAGTGGTATACTTGTGGTATATTTGAGGTATATATTTGACATATGTGATATATATACATGGTATATGTATATTATATGCAAGGTATATGCATGACATATGAAGTATATATGTGATATATGTACGGTATATATGATAAAGATGCAATGGTTGATGCATGCTTAGTTACAAATACATATACATATGAACTTAAAAGGCGTTGTGACTAGTTAATCAATATTGTAAAACAAAAGAAGAGGTCTATGACCCAACAAATATGAAAATGAAACAAATGATCAAGCTAGCTAGTAAATGCAAATGTTCATATGAAAACCTGAGACAATGTCTGTTTAACTTGGTCACAACAAAATGAAATAAGCAAAGCATTTGCATACGTAAAGAGTAATGATTATATGTTTCAACTTTATTGATATTTATATGATACTGGTGAAGGGAATGTAATACGTGGTATTTATTGGATTTATGATTTATTACTATGAGTTATTTGGTACTTTAGAGCTCATTTGATAATTATTCTCACTAAGCCCCAACTCATCAATTTGCATAATTTTTCAGGTAAAAAAAAGTGATAGCTTATTTTGAGTAGCGTATAAAAGACATGGAGCACAGGTCACTGGCCGAGCCTCATCACTCTGTCTCTTTACATTCCACACAAGCATGAAAACATGTCATCTGTATTTTGGACTTATATGTTTGAATATGTATTGTCATTCTGGATTAGTTTTAAAAATGTATAAATGAAAGCAACTCGTAAATACTTATGTGCAAAGTTTATGTTTTAATATATGTGATATATCATATTGTGGCGAAAGCCTCAATATTGACTTGAAAAGTCATTGAATGATATTATAAGATATGATGAAAAAAAATTTACTATCATTGTTAACAGGATCTTATGTCTTGTTAGCATGTCATATGTGATTATTTGACACAGAGATAGGTTGTACTCAAATGTATAAGATGTGATGTTACAGTAACACTCCTCTATACAGCCAGGACAAATCTTACTATATGAATGAATGTCACACAACTGTATCGATCTAAACAGTTCTAAATTAGAACTTTTCTAATATATTTCTACATCAATATATTCATATTTGAATAAGATGCAACTTTCAATATTTATTTAACACAATATGTATAAAACTATTTCGTTGTATCTGAATATTAACTAAAAATCAAACCATAAACTGGTATGGGCAACATCTACCCTTAATACAAAATCAAACTTATTTAAAATATAAATCAATTATTTGTTTCTATCCCATAAGATGCGGATAACAAATGAGATGAATGAAATAATAATACAGACCCAATATGGGTCAACTCAGACTGTTCTGACTGGCTCTGTCTTCTCTTCAAATCAACTCAATAATCTACTGGCTCCAAACCTATGTGCAGGGAATTCCACACGTTAAGCTACTGAAAACTTAATGGTACATATAAGCATTTAAATCCTAACATTCATTCATATATTAATATAATATCCCATATTCATAAACATATATATATATATATATATATATATATAGAAGTTCATTCATACTAAATTAATTTCAATACATTCATAATATACATTGCATAAGTGATTTCATCATTGTAGTAACAGTACATGTCATTTATCACATTTATATATCAAGTCACAGTGAATTCTATCATATATTGCAAGCATACCATTATTGATTCCATATATATATATATATGATTTACTGATTTCTATATAATGTATAGAAAATTTTTGTATCATAAATTTATGCGTACTATGTTGCAAATTTCTGATTTTTAATCTAATACTCTAGATCCGAACTACCTGGATGCGAGTTATGAAACAAGAGTGCTCTTATCTGAGCTTAAGTCACCATACTAACTATTTGTATCTGTTTGTATTGTAAATTATATATTTCAAATCAATAGCACTCGTACCCGAGCTTAAGTCATTCTGATGAGTAAAAATAACTATATGTATATGGCTACAAGGACGCTCTTACCTGAGCTTAAGCCACTTTGTTCCTACATAATTAGGAATGCTCTTATCCAAGTTTAAGTCACCTTGATTAACACAATAATAATAATAATAATAATAATAATAATAATAATAATAATAATAATAATAATAATAATAATAATAATAATAATAATAATAATAATATACTATGGTACCATAACCCCCTCAATGACATGTCACTTATCCTAGCTAGTCTTTGAATAGAGAATAAACATATTTAAATATATTCTGGTTATCAGTATCGTTTATGTCACATTTCATAGTTCGACTTAATCATCATATATCATTCTGTAATGTAAAGCACTGAGTGCATAATCATTGCTCAAAATCATGTAATCACATTGTATTGTATCTCATTTATTCTGGCCAAACATATGTGTGTAAATCATATACATATAACTTAATCATATTATTCAATTAATCATCTCTGGATACAGGGTATTCACGGGTGTAAAGCCTTTTGTCATGGGTTGTCTGCACATAACTCAGTTGTGACTGGCTCATGATCATTCACAGACGTGAACATTGGTTCACGAGCGTGACTATACTGTATTCATGCATTTATGGGCATGAAGCTTGGCTTCACGAAAGTGATACATCAGACAACATATTTCCAACACTGATTGAAGCCAATTCCATGCACAATCATGTAAGGTACTAAAGCTAACCAATGGTAGCCACACCTATCAACACTTTACAATAATTTCAACATTCAAATAACTATAACATGCATTTAATTATTCTTTAATCAATCAATTTAGGCTCAATGCCTTATTTATCAATATCATAGCAACCTCCATACCCAATTATTATCAAATAAATCTCAATATACATCTTAAAATAATATCAACCATTTATGCCAAATTCAGTAACTATTATATCAATACATAATGCCAAATAAGATTCCAGAATTGCATTTCATATCACAAGCATAATATATTCAAGTAAAAAAGTGTATATACACAAACCTTGTTACTTGGAGCCCTAAAACTTGTTTCTCTCACAAAACTTGTCCTCGAAATTACTTGTTGTACTGTCTCTGAATAGTTATGGATATTGGGTTTTCATCACCTCTTCACTTTCCTATGTAGCCTATTTTGTTGCATGATTTCTCTATAATATTTTGACTAATGGTACTTGTTTGTTCCTGAGTTTCTTGATTTATGTAGTGAGAATTTGAACTCATTCTTTCTCATATGTCAAATCTGGTCTCACCTCAATGTTCTCAACTAAAACAATGTGAGAAGGATTTGATCTGTATCTCCTCAACATGGAGACATGGAACACATCATGAATTTTGCTCAACTCGGGTGATAAAACAAGCCTGTAAGCAACTAGTCCCACTCTCACTAGTATCTCGTAAGGCTCAATGAATCTTGGCCTCAATTTGCCTTTCTTCCTAAATCTTATAACCTTCTTTTGTGGAGAAACTTTAAGAATAACCTTTTGTTGCCCAAAATAATAACCAAGAAGGGGGGTTCAATTGGTTGCCAAATAATAAAAATTTAAAGGAAAACAAAGCTAAATAATAAATGGTGAAAGGAAAAGGAATATAATGCACACAAGATTTATAGAGGTTTGGGTATTAACAAATCATACTTCTCTCCCCAATCTCGATTGAGTGTTTCACTAACATTTGAAGTGTTGCAATAAAGTTTTATCTTTAGCTCACTCTTAATTATGATGTTTCTTTCTTAGCTAACACCTAACCCAGAAACAACCTTTGTGTTTTAATGGCTAACACAACAACCAAATTCTTGTGTTTTTTATGGCTCACACAAAAACCTTTACAAGTATTTCACTCACAACCTAACTCACTCAAACTCACTTTTGAGTAATTGATTACAAGAAGAAAACACTCACCAACCAAAATACTCAGCAATTATGATCAATTATGGTTTTACAATCACAAATAATGAAAGTTGTTGAATCAAATAAATGCATAAAGCTATTCAAGATTAGAAGATTGAATGATTGTTTTTCTCTTCCTTCTAGAAGTCATAAATATGTTGTATTTATACTTTCATATCAAATGTAGTCGTTATGGGGTGCATTTAATGTGAAAATAGTCATACAACTGCTTTTCCGTTCGCCTGACAGGTTTCTCTCTCCAGGTTTCACAAGCATGACCGAGTCTTTAAGGGTGTGACTGTTCTTCATAGCCGTGAATGAAAGTCGTGACTCCGACCGTGACTCATTCACGAACGTGACAAAATCTTCACGGACGTAACTTTATCAATCTTCACGATTAGGCCAATATTTCACTACCGTGAACATTTGAATAAACAATCTTAGCTCTTACTAGTTTCACAGACGTGACTAAGTTTTCATGGGTGTGAAGAGCTATTTTCATGGAGGTAGTGATTTTTCATCATGGACGTGACTCTTTGCTTATTTTCAATATTTTAAACTTCAATTCTTCTCTTTCAACTTGCTTCAAGGTTTTAGAAATGCATAACCTATCTAATACACTTAGAGCACAAATGTGGATAAATTCCTTATTGCCTAATTATTTGTTATCATCAAAATGCTAAAAATATCTCTTAAGGTTCAACAATCTCTCCCTTTTTAATGGTGACAAATAATTAAACAATATAAGGTCTAAAGAGAAAGTAAAATTTCTCCCCCTCAAATGATGCATAATAAACATGAATCATAAGAAGTACAAGATACAAGAAAAGCTTTAAAAGAGATTGAGATAAGCAATAAATATAGCATTCATACCAAGATAACCATATGCCAAGTATATGAAAGGTATATTACAAGTATAAGTATATGTAACATATATTTCAAAGTATATTGACATAGTATAGTTGTCATATATTGCATTCATCATCATATGCATATTGCATTCAACAAACATTTGCTTACTTATTCTCCATTTTTGTCACAATAAAAAAGATATATAAGACAATAAAGAATAATAATAATAATAATATGTCATTGCATTAAAAAAGATTTACAAGATATGAGTTGTAAAAATAAAAGTCACTTTCCTAGAATTATTTTTAGGACACATAAAACAAAAATAAAACTACGATAACATGATCCTAAAGATCTTAAGACATAAAAAAATAAAATTCAGGTAATGGCTAAAAGCCAAACATCTGCTCTTGAAGACAAGCTACCTCCTCCTCGAGACTATCAATCCTGGACTCGAAAAATTCCTTAAGGCTTCCCAGCATCGTATTAATTGACTCTTGAAAGGTGTCCATGCTTTTCTGAAGCATGTCAAAGCGAGGAGTTAGAAATGCAACAATGTGTTGTGCCAAGTTTGGTGGAGGCGTTGAAGAGGTTTTAGTGATAGGAAGGGCATCTGGAACAACTAAACCAGGATTTTCAACTTGGGCTCTCTTCTTCTGCTGGGGCCCTTAAAGTCCCACTGAGTCTTCAGGCTCCCATGCCACATCACCTACTAGGGTGATGAAGTGATAAGACATTTCATCTTTATAGTGACTCTCACTGCTACTCTCATTTTCATGAATGACTCAATGTCGAGTCAGTCTCTGGAAGAAGCTAGAATGCTATTGTATACATGATTATCGAGGTCCAGATATCCCAGCTCTATTGCCAAATGAGTCACATAACCTACGATAAGAATGTCTCCTGAAGGCTTAGAGGCAATGGAAAGAAGGTGAGAAGCGAACAATCGGGATAGTGCCAAGGGCTCACTCTTTCAAACCATATCAAATAGAAGTAATTTAGACTTCTGAATTGAGTCGTCACTATCACCTCAAGAAAATATATTGTAGGTCAAAAATCGGTGAATGTAGCAAAGCATTGGTGATATCAAATGTGTGCTCTTCGTCTTCTTGATGTCTCAGCTACAATCATTGCCAAAATAGGACCAAACATAGTGAGGGTAAAATCTAACCTCATTGTCATGGATCAATCCTTCGTGTGAGAGATTGAAAATTTCTCTAAATTCAGCAACGGTCAGGATTTTCTCATGCTTGCAAAGCTGAAAAGAGATTTTCCCAACTGGAGAGACTTGTAAAATTCTAAGAAATTCCAAAGTCGACACTCGAAAGGTGGGTTGATAGATATCAACAAACTCCAACATACCACTCTTGTGTAGCCAAACCTTCATGTTAGAGGTAAGGCCTAGTGTCTTGACACACCCCCAATCGAAAGCCCTTGTTGATAAAAAAAGGCTTTTTTTGAGGCAAGCATATTTTGGATGGTAATGTCGGGGTATGACAATGAGTAAATAATCCGTATGGAGCTTTAAGGTCATACTCTTCTTCTTTCCTTTTGATTGACTAGACCCTAAGGCCATTGAAGAGTTTGAAGGTTTGAGAGAGAAAGGAAACACGAGTTTAGGTTTGAAATCAGACCCTAAATGTTAGAAAAAAAGTGATTAAGGTGTTGGTGATTGATTTCAGTAATAATGTGGTCAAAAGGTGTTTGAAAGGCCGGATTTGGCCTGAAAATGTGAGGAATCGCGACTGCATGAGGTTAAAGAGAGAGAAAATGAGAGAAAATAATGAATCTTGGATTTTTATTTCAATCGATTTACAGCTGTGAATGAATGTTCACGATCGTGAATGATCTTGTACACAGTTAGGCAAGGTAGTGACTTAAACCATGACCCAGGACGTGAACGAGACTGTCTGAAAAGAGAGACATTTTTACGGTCGTGATGTTAAACAATCACGGACATGAATAAAGGCTTTCACGAGATCAAATTGTGATCCAAGATGTGAAACAAGTCGTGATTGAATCTATTGGTTTTAGTTACTATTTTTACAGTCATGAAGATTTATTCACAGTCGTGAAGATTTATTCACAGACGTGAATACTTAAAATTTTATCAAAACTAAAACTAAGTCACATTCAAAAGCATGTGATACTTAAATATTTTCTAAACATTTTAAACATAAAAATAAACACTTTAACATATAATATGATCATACAAATCATAATATAATCAAAATATCACTCAAGGTTCACAATATAAGAATTATCAAAATATCAAAGTATACCCATGACATAAGAATTATCTTTTAAAATAATGTGGTGTTATCAAGCATTCCAAGCTCTATTTTTATAAAGAAAAACCTTTCATCATTGATAGGATTGGTAAATATACCAGTCAATTGGTTGTTTGTGTCAATGAATTCTAGCATAACATCTCCATTTTGGACATGATCTCTTAGAAAGTGGTGCCTAATGTCTATATGTTTGCTCCTACAGTGCTAAATAAGGTTCTTAAAAAGATTTATAGCACTAGTATTGTCACATTTGATGGAAATATGATCCATTATTTGACCATAATCTTTAAGTTGTTGTCTCATCTATATAACTCGAATGCAATAACATCCTGCAGCCACATATTCCGCTTCAACTGTTGTTAAGGCAACTGAGACTTGTTGCTTTCTAAACCAAAAAATTAGGCATTCTCTAAAGAAGTGACAAATACCTGAAGTGTTTTTTTTATCCTGAAGTGTTTTTTTTCTATCTAATAGACTACCGGTATCATCAGCATCCGAAAATCCAATTATATGAAAAGAAGTATTCCTAAGATACCATAGACCTAGATGTAAAGAGCCATGTAAATATTTTAAGATTCTTTTAACAACATTCGAATGTGATTTTTTAAGACATGATTGAAATCTAACACATAAACATGCATTATACATAATGTTAGGTCTAGAACCAGTAAGGTATAAAAGAGATCCAATCATACCTATATAAAGTTTTTCATCTATATTCTTACCTTTCTCATCTTTGTCCAATTTGGTTGATGTGCTCATTAGAGTCTTTGTAATCTTACACCTTTCCATTCGAATTTTTGGCAAAGCGATTCATTAGTAGACCTGGAAATGATATCATCAACATTAATTTTAATAAGTAATATATCATTCTTGTATTTTTTAATAAAAAGAGTTGTGTCTACATGTCCTTTTAAAAAATAATTTCTAATATAAATGCACTAAATCATTCATACCAAGCTCTTAGAGCTTGTTTCAAACTATATAAGGCCTTAGTGAGCTAAAACACATGATCTGACAATGTACGACTTTCAAAACCGGGAGGTTGTTCAACATAAACTTCCACTTCTACAAAGTCATTTAAAAAGACACTTTTGACATCCATTTGAAAAAGTTTAAAATTCATATGGCATGCAAAAGCTAAAAGTATTCTAATTTCTTCTAATCTAGCAATTGGAGCATATGTTTCATTATAATCTATGTCTTCCTCTTGATTGTACCATTTGGCAACTAATATAACCTTATTTCTAGTTATAAGACCTTGTTCATCTAACTTGTTTCTAAACACTCATTTATTACCAATAATTGGATAGTCTTTGGGTCTAGGAACTAAGGTCTAAATCTTATTTCTCTCAAATTGATTGAGTTCCTTTTGCATAGCAATTACCCAATTTTTATCATTTGGAGCCTCATCAATATTCTTTAGCTCAATCTAAGAGAGAAAAGCAAGATTAGAATATAAAAGTTTAAGATTAGATCTAGTACTTACACCCTTGGTAGGATTACTAATGATTTATTCCATAGGGTGGTTTCTTATAAATTTCCACACCTTTGGAAGCTCTTGGGTTCCTTACTCTTGAGCTTGAGGTAGTAAATTATTTTGTGCTGCTCTTTTTGATCATCATCATCTTTCATTGAGGTTTCATCATCCTTTTCATGATCAAGATCAAGTTTTTTCATTGTTCTTACAATGTCATCAAAAGCATTATCTTTCACAAGATCAAGTTTACTAGATTCATCAAAAATAACATTCATAGTCTCTTCTACAACTAATGATCTTTTATTAAAGACTCTATAAGGTTTGTTAGATGTGAAGTATCCTAAGAAGATACCTTCATTGGATTTAGAGGCAAAATTTTCAAGGTTATCCTTGGTATTTAATATAAATTACTTGCATCCAAATACTCTAAAATATGAGATTATAGATTTTTTTTCCATTCCATAGCTTAAATGATGTTTTATTTAAAAGAGATCTTTTGAAAGCATGGTTAGAAATATAACATGCAGTATTTGTGACTTCGGCCTAAAAGTAGGTTAGTAAACCATACTCATTGAGCATCGTTCGAGCCATATCAATTAAAATCTCATTTTTCCTTTCAACTACCTATTTTGTTAAGGTGTTATAGGAGTTAAAAAAAATGAGAAATATCATATTCTAAACAAAAGTTTTCAAAATTTTCATTTTCAAATTTTTTGCCATGATCACTTCTTATTTTAGAAATAAAATATCATTTTTCATTTTGAACTCTTTTGGCAAAGTTTTTAAAGAATTTAAAAGCATCACTCTTTTGAGCGAAGAAAATTATCCACGTAAATTTAGAGTAATCATCAATAATAACAAATGCATAGTGTTTACCTCCTAAACTAGCAATTTTAGTAGGTCCAAAAAAATCTGAATGCAAAAGTTGTAGTGGTTTAGAGGTACTTACTACATTTTTAGACTTGAATGATGTTTTGTATTGTTTTCCTCTTTGACATGGTTCACATGTGTCCTTTTCAAATTTGACTTTTGGTAGTCTATTGACTAACTCTCCTTTGCTAAGTCTTTGAATTTAAGTACATTCTTACATGACCAAGCCTTCTATGCCATAGTCAAGTCTTATTGCTAATAGTCATAAGACACTTAGAAGAGATGATATATATCTTGTGTAAGTTTATTATGTAAGTATTGTCATCTCTATTTACTTTTAATATCTCTTATCCATTTATAATGGTTACAAGACATTCATTACAGGTCGAGGTGACTTGGTTTCCCTTATAATATAATTGACTTACACTTAACAAGTTGTGTTTTAAACGATCAATAAGCTAAACATCTTCAATTAAAGTTGCACCAATTAAACCAATAGAGCCAATGCCAATTACTTTACCCTTGGCATTGTTTCCAAAAGTTACCTTACCACCATCAATCTTTTTGATATGGGTGAAGAGACTTTTGTTACTGGTCATATGGCTTGAGCATCCACTATCCACTTGCCAAACATTTTCTTTTGATGTGGATTTAAGGCATACCTACAAAACTATAATTTAGGTTTGGTTTTTAGGTACCCAAATGAACTTGGGTCCTTGGGGGTTAGCACTAAAAGGTTCCCAATGAGCCTTCCTTATAAAACAATGTTCATTTATATGTCCAAATTTCATGTAATAGTGACATTGTTTAGACTTATCTATGCTTTTCCATTTTTCCATGTGTATAGGCTTTGTTATTTTTCTAGGTGGTGTTCATGCACAATAACATAAACATGCATTTGAGATAGGTGTTTTCCTAAGTGCATGCTTTTTGTATAAGAAAGTATGATTGGCTTTTTGAGGTTTTCCTTTTGAGCCAAGTGACCCTTGATTACTCTTCTTTTAAGTAGAGAGTTTTGTGTGTGCATTGTCTTTAGCCTTTTAAGCTATTACCTTAATAGTAGAGGTTTGTGGTGTACTTGATTTAACAAATATGGGTTTAGGTGAGGAGGAGGATGATGCTCCATTGAAGCCTAAACCATGTCTCACTAAGGGGTCTTTGTGATATAATTAAAGTATTTAAACTTTCCTTCTCTTTGTGTAGAAATAGAATTTCTAAACTCATCAACTTCGTTTTTCAAAGCATTATTTTCTTTTAAAAGAGAATTTGTTGAGGGTTTTGAAGAAATTTCATCTAATGATATTTTTAAAGAGTCATTTGAAATTTTTAGCTCTTCAACTACCTTTTGAAGGTCATTAAAATCATTTCTAAGCTTTGAGCTATTCTTTATATAAAGTTCTAGTTTCTTTTTGTATCTTTTTATAAGTTTAAGACTTCAACTATATCATCATCATCATCAATTAAATCACATAGATAATCACAATGTTGGGATGTAGAGCATACCTCATCAATGGAGTCATCCTTAATAGCCATGAAGTACAAGTTAGCCACTTTTTCTTCCTTTTCTTCTTCAATGAATTAGGAGTCATCATCATCCCAAGTGGTTTTGTGACCTTTCTCTTCATCTTCTTTATTGGGTATTTTTTGTACTTTTTGAGCTTGGGATACTTCAATTTGATGTCACCTTCCTTCCCACATTCATAGCAGTTTATGTCCTCATTGCCTTTGTTGGATGAGAAGTTTCTAGGAGGGAACTTTGAGAGAACTTTGAAGCCTTTTGCTTGTAGTTCTTGATGTCATTAAAATCATTTTTAAGCTTTAAGCTATTTTTTCTATAAAGTTATAGTTTCTTTTTGTATCTTTCTATATCAAAGTTTAAGACTTCAACTATATCATCATCATCATCAATTAAATCACAATGTTGGGATGTAGAGCATACCTCATCAATGGAGTCATCCTCAATAGCCATGAAGTACAAGTTAGCCATCTCCTCTTCCTCTTCTTCTTCAATGAATGAGGAGTCATCATCATCCCAAGTGGCTTTGTGACCTTTCTCTTCTTCTTCTTTATTGGGTATTCTTTTGTACTTTTTAAGCTTAGGACACTTCGATTTGATGTCACCTTTCTTCCCACATTCATAGCATTTTAAGTCCTCCCTGCCTTTGTTGGATGAGAAGTTTCTAGGAGGGAACTTTGAAACCTTTTGCTTGTAGTTCTTGATTGAGACATATTTGTTGAAGATCAATCTCTTGATTCTCCTTGAAAGTAAAGCTATTTGCTTATCTCCTTCATCAACTAATTCTTCATCACTAAGAAGATATTCATCTATAAGCATAGAAGTTGATGCTTTGAGTGCAATTGGCTTTCTCCTCTTTTTTTCTCCTTCATTCTCTTTATCTCTTACTAGAGTTATCTCATGAGTGAGAAGTTTTCTAATTAGCACATCGGTGGGGATCACACTTAAGTCTTCATTTGCTTTTTCTATGCCCGCAACTCTTGAGCCATAATCCTTCATTGGAAGACTCATCAAAATATTATTGTTTACGTCTTCCAAGCTATAGTGTTTTTTGAGCTTCCCCATGCCATTGATAATGGAAAGAAGATGATTTATCATCTTGGTTATGGTTTCATTTGGCTTCTTCTTGAAGACCTCATACTCAGTGATAAGAAGTTGAAACTTTTTAGACTTAACTTGTTTGGTGCCTTCATGGTAGTTCTCTAAAGTCTTCCAAATAGAATAGGCAGTAAGACAATATTGAATCCTACCACACTCTTCAAGAGATAGAGAGCTTACTAGGATAGTCATGACTTTCTTGTTCTTGTCATTTGCTCTTTTCTAAATTTATATCCAATTATCCCTTGGAATGATTTCTTCTTCTCCTTCACAATTTCTTCTTGTTGGAGGTGTCCATTCTTTCCAATCAAACTCCCAAACATCTATTCCTTCACTATTAAGATAAATTTCCATCTCGAATTTCCAATTCGCATAGTTAACTCCATCAAAAAAGGGATTGAGACTATGAAATCCTTTGTTGGCCATAGTTTGATATTTACTAACACTTTTTAGACTTGATTGCTAGTCCTTGTTATGATACCAATTGTTTCCCAAAACAATAACCAATAAGAGGGGTTGAATTGGTTGGCAAATAAAAATTTCTTAAAGGAAAAAGAAGCTAAATAATAAATAGTGAGGAAGAGGGATATAACGCACACAAGATTTATAGAGATTGAGGTATTAACAAACCCTACTTCTTTCTCCAATCTCGATTGGGTGTTTAAGTAACACTTGAAGTGATACAATGGAGTTTTAACTCTAACTCACTTCAAACTATGGTATTTCTCTCTTGACTAACACCTAATCCAGAAACAACCTTTGTGTTTTAATGGCTACCACAATAACCAATCAACCCTTACAAGTATTTCACTCACAACTCAACTCAATCTAACTCACTTTTGAGCAATTGATTACAAGATAAAAACACTCACCAACCAAAATGCTCAGCAATTATATGCAATTATGGTTTTACAATCACAAATAATGAAAGTTGTTGAATTAAGTAAATGTACAAAGCTATTCAAAATTAGAAGATTGAATCATTGTGTTTTTTTCTTCCTTGTAAAATTCATAAATATGTTGTATTTAAATTTTCAGATAAAATATAATTGTTATGGGGTGCATTTAATGTGAAAATAGTTGTTCAACTGATTTTTCATTCGCACCTAACAAGTTTCTCTCTCCAGGTTCACGGACGTGACTGAGTTTTAATGGGTGTGACTATTCTTCATAGCCATGAATGAAAGTCGTGACTCATTTTGTTTGAAAATGAATGGTCATTCACAAGCTTAGCAAAATCTTCATAGGCATGACTTAATCAATCTTTACAGTTGGGTTAATGCTTCACTGCCATGAACATTTGAATGAACAGTCTTGACACTTACTAGTTTTACGGGCATGAAGAACTATTTTCACGGGGGTGATAATTTTTCACCACAGGCGTGACTTTTCGATTCACAAGCGTGACACTTTACATATTTTCAATATTTTGAACTTCAATTCTTCTCTTTCAACTTGTTTCAAGGTTTTAAGAATACATAACCTATCTAATACACTTAGAGCACAAATGTAGTTAAATTCCTAATTGCCTAATTATTTGTTATCATTAAAATAATGAAAATATCCCTCAAGGTTCAACACTTTTGTCTCCTATTGCATACTTGACATCTTTTCTCTTGAGATCTGTATATGACTTTTGTCTATTAGATGTTGCCTTTAATCTGTCCTGGATAACCCATACATTTTTCTCGATATCTTATACCAAATCTAGCACCACTACCTTTCTATCACTGAGCTCTGTCCAACATAAGGGTGTTCGAAACTTTCTACCATAGTTGTTAATATAAGCAAATTCTATAAATGGAATGTATTTATCCCAACTACCTTTGAATTCAATCACACAACTCATCATCATATCCTCTAAAATCTGACCTTATCTGATTGTCCATCTGTTTGAGGTTGAAAAATTGTACTGAAACTGAGCTTGGTACCTAAATCTCTCTATAAACTACCCCAAAACTAAGAAGTAAACTTGGGGTCTCTATCTGAAACAATGGAGACTCACACTCCATATAGTTGCACTATCTCATTGACTTAAAGCTTTATTAGCCTGTTCAAAGGGAAATCCCTACTGATAGGCAAGAAGTGAGCTGACTTCGTAAGCCTATCCATAATAACCTATACAAAATCATATTTTCGAGAAGTCACTAGCAACCGAATCACAAAGTCCATAGTAATCTGCTTCCATTTCCATTATGGTAAAGTAATAGGTTGCAATAATCTTGATGGTACCTAATGTTTTGCCTTGACCTGCTGACAAGTCATGCATCAGGTTGTATACTCTGTGATATCTCTTGTCATGACCCAACCCTGGGACTGTGACCAATGCTAGAGAATGGGTAGGCTTAAGACCACCAAAACCCATAGCAAGCCTAATCTCATTCATATATCTTATATAATAATAATAATAATAATAATAATAATAATAATAATAATAATAATAATAATAATAATAATAATAATAATAATAATAGTCTAATATCAAATCATCCTATGACTAACATTATCCAAGTATATATATATACACATAATTAACTCCATCACAATATATGAAATATATTGAATATACATGACATTATCATAGGAGAATATCATCATCTTGATATATCCATGTAATATATTGTTCTAATGCCACTAGAAATAAAGTACTGTAAAAGTCTAGAATATTAAATACAATATGAATATACAAAATAAATATTTTATATCAAAGCCCTCGCAGAGTGAAAAGATGCGGGGCAATCCAAACAAGATTTAAAAGATGAATCTACTTCCTGAAATAATAGTTGAGAGGGGTCAACTTGCGCCGAGTGAATTAACATTATAAAATTTTATAACATACAATCACACAATAATATAATGGTACCATATTTATACACACAAAGGGGTCCACAACATATATCATTAATAATCACAACAGATGTGAGAGAAACTTAAATAGAACTCTAAGCCTCAATGGTACTAGCCACTGGGCTCTTTTAATTTCAATGGACCGGCGCCCTGAGAGCAAAGCATCAACTAACGTCCTTTATCCGATCAATCATTTATCCAAATGGTGTGTCAGTGCCTTGAGACTAAGCTCCACTAAGGTTATCACCTCGACAACCATATACTATATCAGTCGGTGCTTTGAGAGCAAGCTTCACTAGGGTTATAATCTCAATCCATCATAATAATATGATCATCACCTGTGTACACACAGTCCTAATGTGACCCATCAGTTGGCACATTTCGCTGTAGTTCTCAGCCCACAATAACATCATTACAAAACATCGCATCACTGTCTCACCCAATCACATCTCCAGTAATAATTAAACATAAATATATTACATATAAAATAATATTATATCAACAATAATAATATTATATATCATACCAAAGAAAATATAGGGAAGAGGGTTAGGATGTTATAAAATCATATGATATTAACTCACAGATATGTAGATTCCTCAATTGCTTGTTTTAAAACTTTAGTGCAGTTGGTGTGGCCTCTAGAGAATCTAGAAAAATATAATGGAGATTAATATAATCTTAAAAATAAATCTTATATCTAGACACTTCTAGGAATCACCTGAGGAAACATTTATCTGAGCTAAATTCTACCGAAATATTCGGTAAAACCTCTCATATACTGGGCATAACCTACCATATAAAAGTCAATATCCTACAATCCACTTTATCACCATCTCAACATAATCCAATACTATTTGAGTCTCCAAATATATAACACACTCGATCAACATATAAAATAACTCAATAATTAATAATTTTCAATTCTTAATTTAATTACTTAATTTATTAATATTCTAACTTAACTAGTAATCACCTTGATTTACTAATATAAAATCCAATTATTCACCAAATAATTTCCAATAAGCTCCAATAATTATGCAATTGATCATATAACTCAATTAAATTAATTAATCAGCTTAATAAAAATAATATATCTAAACTTCACAAATACATTTATATCTCACTATCTAAAAACAATTAGAAGGTGTGGTTAGTACCGGTTGATTTGATTTAACGAGTTGAAGATTTTTTCCAAAACCATTTGATTAGTGATCATCGAATTTCAGTGATCAGAAAATTTCTGACGGCGGAGGATTGACGATCGAATGGTACCAAAAGAAAGATTAATGTGTGAGGAGTCAAAATATATAAGTTTCTTGGCTTATAAGTGGCCAAAAACTTTTAGATCCATGAAATTTTGTGGTAGCTCTAGCAAGCAATTTCAACTCCGATCAGCCCTTAAATGGCAGTTTCTGAAGTTCAAACTGTGTAAACCAAGATTTTTTGACGTTCTCAGTCCTTTTCCAATATCATATTTGAGAAAAGAAATTGGAAAATGTGAGAAATGGAAGGGCAACCCTAAAATCCAAATTTCTTCTCTCCGATCTCAAAAATCCGGCCAATTTTTGGAAAATCAGACATCGCTTGAGTAATAAGAATGTGGAGAGGTACTTATGATTTTAATTTGGTGAAGAACAAATGTTGTTTGGATGGTGAATGGAGAAGGTGGTGGTGTAGGGAGAATGAGAGAGAAAACGAGGAGAGATAAAATGAATTTTATTATTATGATCCCTGCAACCTCTATATATATATGTAGAGAAATTTTGTAATTTTTTATAAATTTCAAATATTTAATGAAATTTTATTCAAATAAAATTATTAAGTTATGAAATTAATTAATAAAAATTTTAATTGAACAAAATTAAAAATATGGGGTATTAAATCTCTTTTTATGTCTGTCCACCAATACTTACTCTTCAGGTCCTTATACATTTTCGTACTTCCTGGGTGGATCATATACCTGGCTTTATGTGATTCCTATAATATCCTCTATCTCAACTCATCAACATTAGGCACGCATAAACGGTCCTAGCAGTATAACCGACCATTTATCTCAATTGTATGCTTGGGTCTCTCTCTCTTAAAGACCAACTCAACCGTCTCAACAAGCTTACAATCTTGTCTCTGTGCGTCAATAATCTTTTGATCAAATATAGGTCAGATGTGCAACTTTGCTACCATCTTCCTACTCAAAGCGTCAGCCACTACATTGACCTTGCCTAGGTGGTAGTCAATAGAAAAATTATAATTTTTTATCAACTCTAACCACTACCTCTGTCTCAAATTAAGATCTCTTTATATAGGAAGGTATTTTAGACTCTTATGGTTTGTGTAGATAAGACATTTTTCCCTATAGAGATAGTGATGTCATATCTTCAATACAAAGACAATGGTTGCCAACTCTAAGTCATGTGTGGTGTAATTCTTTTCATGTATCTTCAGTTGCCTGGATGCATATGCTACTACCTTACCCTCTTGCATCAATACACATCCTAGTCCATTGTGAGAAACATGACTATATATGTCATACTTCTTATCTGGAACTAATTGTATCAATACTGGGACCTCTATTAATATTTTTTTCAAACTATCAAAACTCTTTTGGCATTTCTCAGTGCACTCATATTTCACATCTTTCCTTAGTAGTCTAGTTAAAGGAGAAGCAATCATAGAAAATTCTTTAACAAACATCATGTAATAACCAGCTAACCCAAGGAAACTTTTGATTTCTGTCATATTGCAGGAAGGCTTCCAACTCATAACAGCCTTACCTTGCTAGGATCAATCCGTATACCATCTGACGACACAATTTTTCCTAGAAAAGCTACCTCATCAAGCCAAAATTCACATTTTAAGAACTTGACATACAATTTATGCTCCCTAAGTGTCTGTACCACTATTCTCAGGTGCTAATCATACTTGTTAGATGTTTTAGAATATACCAGAATATCATCAATAAAGACCACAACACAATGGTCTAAGTAGAGTCTGAACACCCTGTTCATCAAGTCCATAAAAACTATTAGAGTATTAATTATCCCAAAAGGTATAACCACAAATTAATAGTGCCCGTATCTAGTTCTGAATGTCGTCTTAGATATATCTTCTGCCTTGATTCTCAACTGGTGATACCCTGATCTCAAATAAATTTTTGAAAACACATTTGCATCTTTCAACTAATTAAACAAGTCATCGATCTATGGTAATGGATATCTATTCTTGATTATCACCTTATTCAGCTATCTATAATCTATGCATAACCTCATAAACCCATATTTCTTTTTCACAAATAACACTAGTGCACCCCATAGGGATACATTTAGCCTGATATACCATTTATCTAACAATTATTGCAACTAAGCTTTAAGCTCTTTCAATTCTGATGGTGCCATTCTATATGGTGTTACTGATTTGGGTGTTGTGCCTGGGGTGAGCTCTATAGAGAATTCAACCTCTTTGTATAGTGGTAACCTTTATATATGTTTAGAAATACATCTGGGAATTCATTTACAGTAAGGATATCTAGAAATTATACACCTCCCTTTCTAGTTTCAAAAATATGAGCCAAAGAGGCTTCGCATCACTTCTTCATCATCTTCTCTGCCTTTATCATTGAAATAACTCGTGGAAGCTACGGGAACAACTCAGTATCCACTTTCACATATCCATGCTCTAGTGTTTTAAGCATCACATACTTCTCTTTGCAGTCTATAACTACCCATACTGTGCAAGTCAATCCATGCCCAAAATGGCATCGAATTCCATAAAAGGAAACTCTATCAAGTCTGCCAGGAACTTTCTTCTATTTATAATCAGAGGACAATGTCTATATACTTGATTCATTATCATGTTGTGCCCTAAAGGTTTTGTAACCTCAATTTCATATTCAAGATTCTCAATGATCATATTGTGTTTCCTAGGAATGCTTATGCATATATATGAGTGTGTTGAACCTAGGTCAATTAATGCACATATATCAGAGTCATAAAGAGAGAACATACCAACAATTACATATGTAGCCTTCTGATCCTTTCTAGCCCTCATAGCATAAGTTCTAGCCGATACTCGGCCTAGTCCTGGCCCATTAACAATATCAAAGACTGTCTGAGTAGGTCATGTACGACCTCTAGTCTGCTACTTGGTTTGAGCTAAAGCTGATCATATAGTTTGGACAAGTGCATTGTCTATCATTAGAGGAAAATTCCTCTTCATATGATCCTTAGATTTGCATCTACAATAAACACCTGTATTTCTCTAGCACTATCCTCTGTGACTCATGTGAAAAGTGCCACAAACTGGAATACTCTCTCGGGTAACCTATGTCTGAATGCTACTAGCTGCAGATGTAGCTCTAGAGGGTTGTCCCCTCCTATATGACCCACTTTATATGTAACCCCTACTTTGTCCCTGATTCCTGCCATGAAACTGTCCTAGGTAGAATTGACCTTTCTTGATGGAAGAATGGGTTACTAGAATCATTGTCTGTCTAGATGCTTCATCTGCTCCTTTTCTCTTTATCTATTCCACACTCACATCGGATGCAATCACTTGAGTAAAGCTAACATGTTGAAATGCAGTCACAAAATCATATATCTCTACATTAAGGCCATATTCAAACCTTTTGTACTTGTATCTCTCACTTGTGATCATCTCTGAGGCATATTTACTCAGTCGAGTAAACTCTCTCTGATACTTTATCACAGTCATTTTGCTCTGCTTGAGGGTCAGGAATTCCCTCTTTTTCTTTCTACATAAATCAGAGGGATATATTGCTCCTTGAACTCAGTTATGAAGAATTCCTATGTCATTAGATTGGGAATCTTTGGTTTCAGCAATACTATTTTCTACCAGTTATAAGCATCTTATTATAACAAAGAGATAGCATACTGGACCTTCTTATCAGTGGCCACATCAAATTCATCACATACCTTATCTATCTTCTCAGTCCAATACTCCGCAGTAGCAGGATCATCATCCTATATTCCCAAAAAATCTGTAGCCAAAAGTTTATGAAGCTTGTCTAGCTGTACCCTTAGCCTCAGTGGTAGAGGTGGAGGAGCCGACATTTGTGGTACAGTTCTAGTTATTTGTGTAGTAAATCCTATCATCTGCTTCATTAATAGAGTCTAGTCCTAATTAGCTTGTTCAGGAGCCTGTGGGTTAGGGATTGGTATTGCACTTGGACCCTAAATACTAGCTGCACAAGGTTGGTTTGATGCCCCATCATTTGGAGAGCTTTGGCTTTCAGCCATATCATTTGATTCAGATGACATCTCACTCTAGTTCTATAAGTTGACAGAGAAGTAACCCAAGTCAGAGTCAGACAAGAGACATTTATGCATGCATGATAACCCTGTAATCCATTTAAGTTTAAAACCACCTAAATCAGCTATGATACCACCAAATGTAACACCCTTCTATACAGTCAGAGTAAATCTTATTGTACAGACAAATGCCACACAATTGTATTAATCTAAACTGTTTAGAATTAAAAACTTTTCTAACATATTCTTACATCAACGTATTCATATTTGAATAAGATGCAAATTTCAATAATTATTTAACAAAATCTGTATAAAACCATTTTTTGTATATGAATATTAACTAAAAATCAAACCATAAACTGGCTTGGACCACATATACCCTTAATACAAAATCAAACTTATTTAAAATATAAATCAATTATCTGTTTCTATCCCATAAGATGGAGAATAACAAATAAGATGAATGAAATAATAATACAGACCCAATACGAGTCAACTCAGACTGGTTCTATCTTCTCTTCAAATCAAATCAACAGTCTACTGACTCTAAACTTGCATGTAGAAAAATCCACACACTAAGCTACTGAAAGCTTAATGGTACATATAACCATTTAGGTTCTAACATGCATTCACATATTAATATAACATGCATTCACATTTAGAATTCTCTTGTTAGCATCATTAAAGAAGTTTTTTTTCACCTAATTGTAAGGACAAAATCATTTGGCAGCATAATCCAAAAGGAATATTCACCATTAAATTAGCTGCGTATGTTTTGGCTAGTAATTCATTACCTCAATCAGGTCTCATGTTAAAATTTATGATAACTAAGGTTTGGAGAAGTTTAGTGCCACATAAAGTGGAGATTTTCTTTTGGCTAGCTATGTTAAACAAACTAAATATGAGAGAGATGCTACTGAAAAAAGGAATGATTGATCTTGCAAATAGTAAATATCCTTTCTATGGTTTGATGACTAAATTAGTAGATAACCTTTTTGTTCTTTATCATTTTACTAGCCAAATATGGTATAAATTAATCTATTAGTGGGGTTTTTCTTATGTTGTACCTTCCACCCTTGTTGCTTTGTTCTTGGGGGCTTGCAGAAGAAAGTGTGGGTTATCATCTTTTTTGCTTCCTTATGGTCAGTATAGTTAGGGAGAAATGAATTGAATTTTAATGGAAAATTTATTAATGATGAGCAATTATTCTTTTTTATTTTATCTTTCATAGAGGCAATTTTTGGCTTAAAACTATTAGTGATGAAAGGTTGTTACTTAATCAAATATTTTTCTTATTGTTGATGATATTAAATGGTTTCAAAATCCTCCTTTAAAGAGCATCATAGATTACTCCACCACATAATGTTTTAAAATGGAATATTGATGGATCATCGCTAGGCAAACCTGGCCCAACCGATGTTAGAGGGGTTCTTAGAGACTAAGGTTCTGTTAAGTGTATGTTTCTATTCCTTGTGGTATTTTTAATTCAAATACGGCTGAAGTTATCGCCATCAGAAAAGCTTTACAATTATCAATTGATATTTTAGATATTCAATATTGTAATATTATTGTGGAATTTGATTTTTTAAACTCTATTTCATAGTGTGGAAATGATAATGATGAAAGGTTGTTCCATAATATATCTTTTGTGCATATACATCGGGAGCAAAGTTCTATGGTTGATATTTTGGTAAAGCAAAGAAATTCAAGAGCTTGTGATTTCATAGCTTGGTTATAAAGTCTCAAGCTTGTCTATTTTTTCTCTTAATGTTCCTTTGAAGTTTCATTTTTTGTTTCTTGTTAGGATTTTATTTTGCAGGTTGTTATTTATGTTCTTTCTTTCTATTTTATATTTGTTTTATGAGGTTTTTTCACTTAATATTTTGTAGTCTAGATCGGGCGTTTTGGTTAATTCTGATAACTTGGGTTAGTTTGGTTGCAATATGTTAAGTTTTTCTGGTTTGATTTATTAATAAATTTTTATCCACTTATAAAAAAAGGTAAAATATTTTTTATCAAATTTTTAAAATGTTTCATAATCAGAGTTCAAATTTGGAATATTTAGTTAATAGAGAAAGAACTCATATCATCTTATATCACATCTTGAGATTAAACTTTGGCTATTTTAATTGAAATGAATTGAAAATTAAAAAATACCCTATTTTTTTATCTGTTCATTGAGTCATTTTACCCTGTAAAATTTTTATCGTTTTGATTAATATGGTTATAAAATCAAATTATAATATCCTTTAGATATGGATAAAGAAAGAATGGTATAATTGAGAGTTAATAATTAAGGTTGTAAGTCTTTTTCACGCAAAAGCAATAATGCAGTTTGCACTTGCATATATAACCAATTAATTTAGAGTGTGTTTAGTTAATAAAAAAAAGGTAAAAATAAGAAATAGAATTAGTGATTTTCATTGTTAATGTTTGCTTAGTAAAAAATTAAAATGTAATGAGAATGAATATCAATAGAAATCAGTCATTTCTCTTTCCTACCGGGAAATGAATATTTCATTCCCAGAATAATCAAGTTAAACTAGTTAAAAAATAATGAAACTTTTTATTCTTTTTTTTTTCTATAAATTATGAATTATATACACAAACACAAATATATATTAAATTAGAAATTAAAAAAATAATTTTTTAGTAATATTGGTTAAATAATAAGTCTGAAAAATAATTTTCAGTTTTTATATATATTAGCCACAAGTGATTCTTAATAATTATTTTGTTTATGAATCTTCTCACATTTTATAATTTATTTGATATATCAAAATTATATTATTCAACCAATTAAATATTTTTATTAATATTGATTAAATAATAAGTTTGAAAAATAATTTTCCATTAGGAAAATTTATGTGTTTAGAACTAAATCGATAAGATTATTAATTATTCATGCACTTAATTTAAAATAGATGCATATAATTAAAAAAAATTCTTAACCATTTTTTTAAAAAAAAGTTGCATGTACAATCAGATTTATCTAATATATGCTTCAACTTTTAACCGTGGACGTGTGCATTTTTCTCACAATGGAAATCGTGAACAAAATAAAAAAAAAATAAAAAAATAAAAAGAGAGAGATTTTTTCATGTTCTGCAACTGCTTTTAGGTTATTTTTCTCTGTAGATGAAAGCTTCAAATACCTTTCTCAATATATATTATTAATACATTTCTCAATTATTATTTATTAGTAAAATTGGTTAGCGATTGTAATTTCATATTTGTAATTATTTTTAATAAATTATAATTTTTTTCAATTATTATAATTTTAGAAATTATATATATTAAAAAGAAATATAAAATATAAAATTGATTCTCATTTTCATTATTGTGTTCAACCAAATATATTTAAATAAAATTTATTTCTCATTTCATAATAGAAAAAAATGAATCAAACACATGTTAAAACTAATCATTTTCATTTTTTCACCTCTATTCTCATTTTCATTCATTTTTCATACTCATCCTTAAATCAAATGTCCACCGAATGGAATTGTTAAGTGACGATTCTCTAATTCAGCATTTGTGATTGATTAGCTTTTATTATTCACTTTCAAATCTCTAATGAACTCGAAGGGATAAGGCAATCATAGTAAAGACTACCATTTTGAAAACACTATAAAAGAAACTTTAATCATACAAATCAAATCTTATTATGCAATATTGCATAAATTCAAGTCCTATGACCTTGAAACGATATGTTTTCGCAATATTATTAATTAAGAGTTAATTCATGATAATTTGCTTCGGCGAAATTAAAGGCACTCCTTTTATCCAAAAAAAAAAAAGCTACCCGAAGATATTTGATTATTTTTTTTTTTTATAAATGGTAACAGTGTATTTTTTTTAAAAATTCAATTTGGAGTCCAGCTGTTATATTATTTTACTTCATCAATCATGTCAAAAATATCTGATTATCCATAATCCATATATGCCAAAAATAAAATCTGCATAGGAAATTAAATACTGTCTTAGAATTTTATCCATACATTATCTTCAGAAAAATATACCTAGACTTCCTGTCAAAACTTCAAAAATTTTGGCATAATCTTTTGGGCTAAATTCCATCTTTAATTTGTCATTTATTTTTAATTTATAATATAAAAATATCTCAAAATTTATTGATGTAGTAGAAAATTCTCTTTAACTTGCTATAGTAGGTTTCCCAGGTCAAAATATTGATTAGACATCAACATGACATTTTTTTTCTTTTTCTTATAATAATAATAAATAAATCAGAAGACAATTTTTTTTTTTAATTTCTTCGCTCTCATTTTATCCAAAAATATTTGTATTTTTCATATCAAAAATTTTTCTTCTTGCAGGCAAGTAATTCTTCCAATATTTATAAAAGAAACAAACATTGTCTTATTTTATTTTATTTATTATTATTATTGTTATTATTATTATTATTATTGAAAAAAATATATCATATTAGCATCTAATTAGCATTTTAACCTATGAAACTTACTATAGCAGCTTAAATATATTTTTTCTTGTTACATCAATAAAAGATTCGCTATTTTTGTGTCATAAATTAAAAATGGGCATATTAATATGTATAAATAAGTTGGAGGATTGTGGGTGAAATTTACTCTAATTTTTATATGTATCTTCAAATTTATCCATTGTTACATCTTAAACTTAACAGCTTAAAAATTTTCAATGACTCTTTTGAATCTTTATGTTTCGAATCCTGAATATATATTACCGTTATAAAATTCTAACTTCCAATCAACAACCAACAAAGCAAATTTATTTATTTTACAGAATTTGAAGTGCTTGAGTATTGAACTTATGGCCCATGTCTGTTTAGCATGTGTACATCCATAGATAGATGTAAATCCTATGTTTAACAGGAGAATAAAGAGGATGGTAAACTGGAAAAGGAATAGAAATTTTTTTTTGCAAATTGATCCCAAAGCAAAAGGAAACAAGTGCATGCATGGCCTACGTATGGTCCCGATGAGGGTGTTTTGGTAGGATTGGCCTGACCACTTTGCAACTTGTACCTTCTTTTGCTGGAAATTGATTGATCAATAACTGTTATAAGGATGGATTCTAAGAAAAGGGCATACTTTCAATCAATTAAAGCTCCAACCATTTGTTATAATAGTTTGATAATTAGAGAGGTTGATAATATGAGAAGGTAAAGACATATGAAGAATTTCACATCACTTATTTACAAATATGCTAAAGTCTTTATAAAGGTTGTGTCAAATTATTATTTGAAATGAGAAAAAAAAAATTTGGAGGAAAACTTAAGTGCACCAAATAATATTAAAAGTTTAATGGTGACACCTAATAATTTTATATTATTTATTTTATTTTAAATTTAAAAAATTTATAAAAAGACATGTTCGTCTGTGAATCATTGTTAATTATTATTTGCTGAATCATTGTTAATTAAGTTATTATTTTTTTTATAAATGTAGATTCCATTTGAGTAATTACTACAAATTCTATTTCTTGATATTATATATTGATTACCATCATACTAGCGCCAACATATCAGATTGCTTCATGATTTTGAAATCAAATTAATATGCACTTATGGCGTTGTTCAAAGGAAAAAAAAAGTGATATTGTGCAAGAATAATAGTAAAATAGGTGAAATATCTTGAAAATGGTTGGAGTTATACCTGTCATAACTGGTTGTAAATGGTTTGATTTAGGTGTGTGTAAAAATTTGGTTAGATTCAGTTCGATTTATTGAGTTTTTTTTTCTTCCAAATTATCTATCCTATATTAATTTCATATATTTCAGTCAGGGCTAAATTGGATATAGGACTTTGTTATTTGAATTAAAATCTCAGCGGTCCATCCGGACTTAATTAAATTTCAATAATTAGTTTGAATTTTTAAGAGGCTAAAAGGCCTGATTCAAATTGGGTACTTGACCCATACTCAGCTTAGACATCCAATCTAAATAAATATTTATTTCATTTAAAGCACATATGTATATACATGCTCTTATTAGAATTTAAATAAAATAACTTGATTGAATCTCTCTCTTCTAAAAAAAGGGGGAAATTCGTAATAGTCAATATTAGAGTGAAAGTAACATGATAAGCCATAGTCCCCAAAGGAACCACAAAAGTCCAAATTAAAGTCAAAGATGTGACAAAAGATACAACCTAAAGCCGCAACCATGGTGAGAGAAAATCCCTTGGAGGACCCTAGTTTCTACGAGTTTACGTGGGCCCTATGATAATGGTGATTTTATCTATCCCCGGCAATATCCAACTCTTATATATCCTACCTCCATTCATAAATATAAACGGGTCTTTATTTTTTATATATTCTAAAAAAATAAAATATTTATTATTTAAATAAATAACATATTGTACTATGGACTATAATATAATTTACAAATAATATCATGCTAGACTTAAAGTAAAAATTACTTTCTTCTACTATTAAGGTGTTTAAATTCAAAAAGAAATTATGCAAGTTTTGCATCATTATTCTTTTTTTGAAGATTACTAAACCCCTTTTTAAAATTTTAATATGTTGGAATTTGTTGACTTCAATTTAACTCAATTAGTACAAATATTTCATCATGAGGAGGATCATCAAATGATGCTTTATAAAAAGGTGTTTGGACCTACATTTTAAAACCCAAAAGAAAAGAAATTATAAATTTTTGATGGCAGCCTAGTTATTTTCAATATCTACCGGCAACAGAGGCAAATCATTGTAAATAAAAAAACAAAAAAATTTGTAGGTAACAATATGGAGAAACCAACTGAAGCATGAGCTGTTTCCAATTCTAGTTGATTTGATTTTCATCTACCCAAAGCCTAGATAGTTGATTAGCTCTAGCTAAATCAGTGCAATATACATCCAAGATTTCCAATATACATACATTAAAGTCCAACTTTCCTTCACTTCACAAACCTACCAATTAGTAAAAAAAATTGTAAAAATTAAAAAAATAATAAAAATTTCATATGAGATGGGTCAAAAATCACTTTTCAAGTTAAATGAGTCAACCCACTAGCGGATCTAAATTCAACCAAAAAAATTTCATGTTATTTCGAATTCATCAATTTTAGTTTTCTCCAAATTGAGATTGAGATTTGGACTCATTAGAATTAATTTTCAGGAGCCCATCTTACTTTCAAAATTCTCATTATTTCGAAAGGGCTCATCTTTGAAAAAGGAAAGGGCAGGTGACATAAAGTAGCACCCATTTAGATGCTTTGACAATCCCTTAAACTAATCTCGTAAATTAATCTTCTTGAATGTTCACATGCAGAGCTATAGCCTCTTAGATTTTGTCGACATAATGAAATTGCAATTTTTTGTGCTAAGGAAACAAGTTGTCCATCCAAATTGGTGGGATCAAAACCTATATTATATAGCTTATAGGCAAACCTGTATTCAATTAGTTAGGCTGTGAATTTATGTTACAATGAAATAGTATGGGACCAGACATGGGACTTCGGAAATAATCATAAATATGCTTGTAAGATATGGGAAATAATAGATAGGATACGCTGTCCAAGAAAATAAAACATAGAGAACCCATCCAATTAGATTGTACTATGATCCTACTGTATATTATATATCTTTTCTTCGCCATGTTTCTATCACTTTTAAGACATAAAACCTGTAAGCAATTTGGTAAATGAGATGACCCTTATGAAAGGACCTCCCTTCACTCTCTCTCCTTTTAAAGAAATTGATGTGGATGTCCCTTTTACGTAGTGGCATTTTTCATTGTACTCTTTGATTGTTCACAAGTTAAGAAAACTTTTAGCAGAGGAAATTAACATTCACAACTTTGACTTAAAAAAATGAAACTGCTGAACCTGAACGTCAGGTTATGGACATATACTTTTCATTTTTTTTCTTTGTGGTCCTAATTGGCTCTTGTGCCAATTCCTTTCTTTGGCAGCTACAATAGT
Source organism: Triadica sebifera (assembly GCA_023653625.1). Taxonomy (NCBI): domain Eukaryota; kingdom Viridiplantae; phylum Streptophyta; class Magnoliopsida; order Malpighiales; family Euphorbiaceae; genus Triadica; species Triadica sebifera. The sequence continues at coordinate 19,278,539 of CM042906.1, forward strand.
GGCTTCCTTTTTTTTTTTTAATAATAGAGGTATGTTATTTGAAAACAAAAAAAATGAAAAAAAACATAGGATAGAGGAAATAGTTATTCCAGATTAATAGGTCATTCTTACTACACTCGAGAGAACCTATATAAAAAAATCCTAGCAGAATATACAAACAACTGAAAAAATATAAGAAAAACATTGAGTCCATAAAAAAATCAGAAACCTCAAAAAATTCCAGCAAAAGATACAAACAACTAAGAAAATATAAGAAAGACATTGAGTCCATAAAAACATTAAAAAACTCAACAAAACAATTAAACTCAAGCAATGAAATCAGATTGTCTATAAATCTCAAATTTGGCTAAACCGTTAGCAATAAAATTGGTCTCCAAAAAAATATATTTAATAGAAAAGGAGAGGACATAACTTGATAAAGTTTTAATTTTATGTAAGGTGTCCCGTAGTTTCCAAGGACAGGTATTGAGAGGGTCATTAATCTAAAAGAGAACATGTTGGATTCGGATTCCATCCGCTAGGTTATATCATAAATTCAGGTATATGTTGCTTTATAAACTTTATTCTTTTACACATGTGAAATAAAAACAAAATGTCTGTATTTTTTCAGAATTGGATTTTAGTAAATTAATAAATATAAAACATGTTCGTCAGTTATAACTTATAAGTTTATCGTTTTTGAACTTATAGGTTCATCAGTTATAACTTATATATTTATCATTTACAATTTATCGTTTTATCATTTTAAAACTACAGATTCATTATTTAGAAACTGCAGATTTATCATTTAGAACTTACAAGTTCATCGTTTACAATTTATTATTTCATCACTTACAGATTTATCGTTTACAACTTGAAAGTTTATCATTTAGAACTTATATATTTATTATTTAAATTTTGTAGGTTCATCATTTATAAATCAATTGTTTACAATTTGCAGGTTTATTATTTTGAACTTACAGATTCATTGTATAAAAACTACAGATTTATCGTTTAAAATTTGTAGATTTATCACTTACAGATTCATTATTTCTACTAAATACATCGTCTTCAACCTCTAGCAACACGATTTTTTCTCTTTATTTTTCTCATTTTTAATTCAAATATTTTCATTTTTATCCATTTTATTCTACAAGTATACCAAACCTAATGTTTTTCATCACAAAAACAATAATAACAATAACTAAAATATTCAAAAATACTAAAAATAAAATAAAATATGCAAATTAAAAAGTTTTTTTTCTCTAAAACAGACTTAAAATATAGGATTTTTTACTTAAATAAGTGAATATATTTACCAAAATATGCATGAACCAAACTTATTTCTCAAATTATGTATTTTTTTACCAGGTGGACATGATGTGGAAATTTGAGGCACATAATCGCCAATCATATTGGCGTTGTATGCCCAAGTGTATAATCGCCACTATAAGTGGCGATCATATGCAAAATAAATCTCATCACGTAACTGGGCGTGCACGTTAGGAATGTAGTATGAGTTAGGCTAGGGATACAAAGCAAGTGGGCATCTTGAGTAAAAATCACTAGTTTGACTAGCGATTTATGGTAGGTTGCTAGTTTAACTAACGATCTTCCAATAGGGATAACGCTGCTGATACTAGCAATTATTGGGTGGCAGAGATGTTTGACAGTAAATGGGTGAGAGTGGCACAGATTGCTAGTATAACTAGCGATTTATTCAAAAATACTGTTCACAAATCATTACTCCTACTAAAGTTGTATTGCATGTAGAGATTTCCTGCACAAAATTGCATGCGTCCATCTTTCATGTGTATTCTCAATTTATAAGCACTTATATAAGTGGTGATCATACTCCTTTCACACATCGCCACTTTGAATAGCGATCAAATTGCATCTGACTCCAATCCCCCGCCACCTGGAAAAAAAACACATATTTTGGAATATAAGTTTCATTTCCGCATATTTTATAAATATATTTTATTTTCAACCTATTAAGTAAAAATCTCTAGAAAATGCATATATTTTTTCTTCTTTCTGTGAACAAAAAGAAAAAGAATACGATGAAATACACTAACAATAAAAATATTGTTTTATGAATAAATGAAACATGTGTGAGATATTAATACCCTAGTTAAAAATGTTGTATTTCAAATTAATGATACATGAAGCATAATGCACTCAAATGCATTGTATAATTTGCGCCTGTGCTATAATAATTCTATTTCAGAAAATTGGGCCTCCTATAAAAAATATTGTCTTGTAGGCCCAATAATAAATGGAAGTCCTAGTCATTCTGCTGGACAAAGGTGATCCACTAAGGTCTAGGAAAAAGTAGGGCCCATTTAAAATGAATAAGAGACAAGGACGCAAATGTTTGGCACAAATTATTCCAATATAAACTCAAATGTTAAAAGAGCTCAAAAATACCATTTGTGAAAATATTATTTCCAATTTTATGCTCTTTGTAACTGCCAATAAGCCATAAATGGTGTAACTTTTTCCACTTTTAATAGAATTCTTTTTTTGCCGAAAACCATCCATTGTTCTTCAACGCCAGTCAGCATAACACCATTCTATTGAATATTCTTCTATTTATTGCTTTTTTTGTACTTTTTATTGCCAAAAACCTTTCTTTATTGAATATTCTTTCTTGTGAAATTTGCACAAACTTATATTGTGATTGCATGTTGCACAAGTGAATTATCCTCCACTTTCTTTTTGTCTTTTGTATTGGTTTTTGACTTTTTTTTGTGAGTATTATATGGATTTGGAGAAAGATTCATGTGATTAGTTCATTCGAAGATGCTTCTTCAGATTTTCATTTTTCATGAATCTCACTTCACTTAGGTTGTTATCTTTTCTGTCGAATATTATTCATATACCTAAAATATTCTAAACATATAATTCACATATATATTACATATACTAAACATATAACTTAAGTAAATTAAATATATACTTTTATCTTTTATCATAACTGTTTTGTATACAGTAACCGTATATAAAAGTCTAATATACTATAAATATAAACCTTTTATTGGCTTTGAAGTTGAAACCAAACAAACAAAGAAAGAGTGCAATGGTGGCATAAAGAAGGATTTTTTTACAGTAAAAAATATATTAATAATACAACAAGTGTTAAAATTGATAAATTGCTCTTGAAATACAGATGTCACAAAACAAAGAAAAAACGTAACAATTAATTTAGGGGGAGCATCACTCTTTTATTTATCAACTGAAAGCGCAAGGAGATACAAAAGAAAGTAGGAAGAGCACATCACATATTTATTTATTTAAAGTATGTGATAGATAAGCAGAAATATTTAGCAAAGTCATGTAGGGTTCGTTTGACATTGTGTTTAACAAAAACACTTTTAAAAAAAAAAATTATTTTTAAATTTTTTGAGTTTTGAAAACTACTTTTAGAAAAAAACAAGTAAATAGATGTTTTTTTCAAAAGCAGGTTTGAGAAAAAAATTATAAAAAATTAAAAAAATCAGTCAATTAAATCAAAAAAATTCTAAACCTGTTTTTTTTATACTCAACAGTAATCCCAAACACCATAATATAATAGCATTTAAAATCCACGGTAGTTACCACTAGAGAAGCCTTCATTCCGACAAACCACAACACAGTTGTTGATCCCTCCAACATAGTCCTTTAAAGTTATGACTTTGTGATTGACATACCCTTGCACCTATGGGCACCACCATATCTTCTACAACACAGACACACACAAAAAAGAAGTTAAAAAGATTACTACATAAATTTACATATCAGACAATCGATCCCATTGAACACATAAACAAAGATCGAAACAATAACAAAACCAAGGGAATCTACAAAGCATCATAGATCTAGGAAGCTTAGCAAATAAATAATTTGATGCAAAGAAATTGAAACATAAGTTAATTATTGGACAACATAATGAGGAAAGGTTACAGTACCTGCCTGTTGCAGCTTATGCCATTACTAGAAAAGGAAAGGATGAGGTGGCTGATAGGTTACGGAATAGCAGCCATAGACTATTGCTAATTGATAATAAGAAGGGAGGAAGAAGAAAGCGGACGTGTTTAGGCTTTAGGTTAATACAAAGCATATTTATATCGCATTACTGTTAAAGTTTAAAAAAGAAATAAAAGAAAATAAAAGAAAAGAAATGGAGAGAGAGAGAGAGAGTTGTCCACCACCCAAACAAAAAATTGGATAGAGCATAATACAAAAATGTCTTTTGTTGGAAAAGAGCGTATGAGAGGTAATTTTTTCATAAAATAACACCATATTAACAATTAGTGTTTATAAACTATCCAACTGTCTAAATCACATCAATCCACGATGAAATTGTGGTTTAATAAATGTAGTGGATTGAATTTATTTATATTTTTTATATTTCAATCTGCAAATAAACTTGCAATCCTTATATATATATATATATATATATATATATATATATATATATATATATATATATATATATAATTAAGTATATATGACCAACATTTTAAATATGTATTTATTTGTACTATTTTTTTTATATTCCATGATGCAAAATTGAAATCATAAATTTTTAAAATATTTTTTAATATTTTCAAATATTAGTGAATGAATCATCAATTGAGATTAAAATAAAAATGAGTAGGTATTTGATGGAGACTTATGAACAATTAGTTAAAAGATACAATATATTAGATTAGTAGAAGCTTAATATTTCAAAATTTCATATACTTTCAAAAATAATAGAGAGATGTCTTAGCAATTTTAATTTTAATAGTTGCCTCCAAAATCATTTTCGGCACAAATGGAAGAATTATTGATCCATTTTGAAGTTGATTGACTCCTAAAACAATGGATGCCCTTATATTTGTAGAAAATTGGTTATGGTCTGACACTATCTCTCTCGACTTTAAAAGAATATTGTATGATATAGAAAATTTTGAAGAAATCACACAAGATAATGACTTTTTCATTTTTTTTCTAAAAGGTAAAATTATCTCTTTGATACATAAGTTATAACATTAGTATTTTTTTTAATAGAAATTTTCAAGCCTAGTATAATTATCATAACAAATGATGGACCTAAAAATGATGATGATGATCGATGATGAATGGAAAAAAAAGAGGTAAATTATATTTTTCAAATCAAATTGAATTTGTGCATATTGCAATGATAAAAATAATTTCTACTATTTTTTATCTTTAATTCAACTTTAAAAATACGTATTTCTTGTGCTTATTTTTATATTAGCTTCTACTTTTGTAATCTCACTTATGGTATTGAATTCTTGGTTTGTAGATTTTTGATTTTGAATGAAGTATTTTGATAATTTATTGTTGTATTTTTTGAAAAAAAAAATTCTACTATAATTTTCATACTATGGCTTGCTATTAAATAGTTTATATAGTAAACTAAATATTTTTTGGAAATTATGAATGTTTGTGAGATATTATTATTATTATTATTATTATTATTATTATTATTATTATTATTATTTAAAAAGTAAAAAATACATAAAATTAAACCACAAACCGATCAAATCCAATCCATAATTACAGTTTGGATTGAATTGATTTTTTTTTTATATTCGTAGATTGAATTGGATTGATAATTTTTTAATCAAAAAATTGTGGATTAGATTAAATATTGTGTCTAACCCACACCAAATCAACCCGTAAACATCCCTATAAATATTAACCATAAAATATAGGCATGAAGATGATTTAAAATAAAAGAAAAATATATAAATATTACAAAAAGTAGGAAGTATATACCTTACATATTCTCTTTTAAAAATATTTTTTAAAATTTTTTATGTTAAAAATTTACATATTTTATAACAATATACATGAATTATATACTAAATATATATATATATATATATATATATATATATATATATATGTTTATTATGAGGCTAAGTGGGTTGTAAGTTATACAATAGGGATAATCATTCTCTTGTACTCACCAAAAAGATATTAAACTCTCACCAATATTCTTAGATGGTGATGAGGAAGCTTGCGTACAATAAAATTCTCACAAACATTAATTTTTGAAGTTATTGTTTTTTAATGTTGGCACAATCTCTTGATGATTTGTGAGAGAATCAAAAGAAAAAAAATTGTATTGGTCTAATGGCAACAATTCAAGAAGAGCTTTCAATTTTTTTATGAAAGTGAGGAGATACTTTGAAAAATGCAAGATAAAATTGGGGGGCAATTACATCAATTCAAATCCAAGAAATAGACTTATTTGTTAAAAGTTTCTAAAAAGCTCAAACAATGTCATACAACAAAAACCAAAAATACTTTGATCACTTGATTGACTCACCACAATCCATATTCACATAAATCTTTCATCATATCTCTTTCACGAATCATTATGGCTGCCTTGCAAAAGTCCATGAAAAGAAAAGAAAAGAAAAAAGAAAAAAATAAATTGAGAGAAAATAATTAGTAAAAATTCAAAAATATTGACTAATAATAGTTATAATCAATACACCATAACAAAATCATTGCCACAAAAAATACAAGTCTTAGAAGAAAAGGCAAGCTCCTTATCAAGTGATCAACATAAATAAAAGAAAGAGAGAGAGAGAGATAAGATTCTGATTGGTCAATCAATCAAGAGAATGAGTATAGACAAAAGTAGAGGACTACATGAGAAAAAAAATATTTAGTTGGAAAGTCTAAAAGAATCAACTAATAACAAAAATGATTGTTAAGAAAAAATCATTATTGTACCTTCATCAAATAAATTTGAACTTGTGTGATTGCTGTGAAGCTACTATGTATTAAAAAAAAGAATGAGAAAGAAAAAGAAAAGTTGTTTACAGGTTGAAACCCTGCAAGAGCAACCTAAGCAAAAGTTAGTGCAAATCTGCAAATAGCGGCTTAGGTAAAAATTAAGGTAAACAAAAAAAAAATTAAATCTTTCAAAAGGAATGTTTAGTTCTCACATTAAATGGTAAAAACTTTTTCTCATATCCAAAGTCGCCATTGAAGGTTAGCAAGTTCTTTTCACTTTCTTTGTGAAACATTTCTCTTAAGATACATCTCCTTCACTTATTTTCATACCCCTTAATCACTCTCAAGCCTCCATTCATTCACTCATGACTAAGTTTCTTCAAGATTTGTGAATCTAAGAAAAAGATTATTAAAAATTCAATCATTCATAAATGAACATGCACTTTAGACGAACCATTAGCATCATGACATATGCAAGCTTAGCAAGTCCTTGTCACTTTCTTTGTGAAACATTTCTGCTAAGATACAACTTCTTCACTCATTTTTAAACCCCTTAATCACTCCCAAACCTCCATTCATTCACCCATGACTAAGTCTCTTCAAGATTTGTGAATCTAAGAAATAAATTATTAAAAGTTCAATCATTCATAAACATGAATGCACTTTAGACGAACCATTAGCATCATGACATATGCATACAAGGGATCATAATTAACATTATTTTTTCACCCCAAACCAAAACAACTCATGAAACCTTAAAAATTATTTCTTCAAAATCATTTCAATGATTTTTCAAAATCCTTTTTTTGATCTTTTCTGAAATAATCTCCCCAATTTTCTAAAAATCTTCTTTTAGGAATCTTCTTTTTTATTTTTCAAAATCCTTTTTTCAGAAAAAAAAAAAAAAATTTTGGCCAAGTTCAATAATTTTAAGAATTGATTTTAAAGAAATTCCAACAATTTTCAAAAATATTTTGAAATTTTGAAATTTCTTTAGGATTTTTAAAACTCATAATATAACACTCTTTTATATAATTAAGATTAAATTCAATTATATCAAAAGATACTACAATGCACATTAGTTAAAATGTCAAAATTTTTAAAAACTTTCATGTACCATGATCATGATAACTTAACAAAGTAAAAGTATTATTAAAACATGAAAGTGATCTCAATAAAATAAAAGTTTAATACAAAATATGTTGGTGTACACAAGTCCAAAGTTTTACAAAATGAGTAGTTATAAAACTATATATCTCTGAAATACAGCATGTAAATTTATAACTATTCAACCCATGGCAAAACAACTAAAAATAAGATATAACAGTGTACCACTCATCTCGAATGAATATATTCGACTCTGGTCACAGAGCGTGCTCCTCTGTCGGTCCTCCCCTAAGCTCTAAACCTACAAATGAAAAATTTATATATTAAGCAACTCATGCTTAGTAGTACATAATAACATGTAAGTCATACAACAATATATACATAATATGCATGATATACTCACCAAGTTACTATAATGACTTACCTCAAAATCCGCACATGCACTAACTCGCATACTACATGACATATCATCTGAATTTTATATATATATATATATATATATATATATATAATTTTATAATGCACATCACTACATGGCATATCAAGCAACTTCTTAGTGTCATACACATGTTTATCACACAATAATTTATTAATTATCTTACATTTGTCCACCTACTCATAACTAAACTAAAATGGATATGGGTAACTCAGCATACTGAAGCGCTCTGGTCTGCTAACCTCTTACTGTAAAATATATATAACTCACTGAGTCGCTCTGGTTAGCTAATCTCTAAACCTTTAAATATATAACCTACCGAGGTGCTCTGATTTGCTAATCTCTAGACCTTCAAATATATGTATGACTAATATAGGTCACTCGGTACCAAACTCTCCCCTCAATGACGTGTTATTTATCCTAACTCTAGTACTAATCAGAGTATTGAGCTTACAATATTATCATACATACATTTATATTATTCATTACCATATTTTATATAAATCTCATGATTTCTACAATCATATATTTTAATACCATGCTAATAGCATGCATCTGATGCCTACCGCCTTCCAACGAATCAAATCTGATTCAAAACCAAACATATTAATTTTTTCCATCAAAAAAAGCTTCACGTCCGTGAATAACCTTGCATGGCTGTGAAGCACCACTTCACGAGTAGTCCCCTCGTGACTCAAGTTGTGATTCAACCCATGAATCAGCACATGTTCATGGCCGCAATCACCTTTTCACGGGAGTGAATCCAACTGTTCAGCAATAAGAATGTACCTCACAACATTCACACCCGTGAACCCACCCTTCATGACTGTGAATCTGAAAATTTTTCCAAAAAAAAATAGAGCATCACAAATCATGTCAATTCCACATGCAATACTCACTACGATTGACCAATATCAGTCACCCTATCAACATTCCAGCATGCATTCAAGTTATCTAATATTACTATATCATCGCTAATCATCAATAATAATCAAAATTGTTCCTCAAACATGTTAATTTAACCATATTCATATCAATTCCCATCATGCATATCAACCCACATTTTGCCATTTAACTAACCATCGGTCATCAAAAACATGTCTTTAAAGTAAAAAACACAGAAAACATAAAGTTATGCCCTTAAGTGTTGTTATGTACAAATCTTACACCTATAATGGAGATTATCAAGCTTGTCCTCTCCCTTAAGATGGACTTCCAACACTTTCTTCAGGTCCTTAGCTTCTAGAAAACGAACCAAGGTCCAGGAAAGAAAAACCAAGTTTTCCCTTAGTAATCCACAACTCTCTCTTTCTCACTCTTTCTCTCACTTTACTTATAGAAATAACCCTTTCTAAGCTTTAACAATGGAAGAAGAAAAGATCTAGAGGAAGAAGAAGATGAAGTTTGCATGTTTTGTTGGTTAACAGGAAATGAGAAGTAGATTTAAAAGGGATGACAGAGAGAAAATCGTGACTGCCTCACCTACTTTGTCTGCCTAGGCTTTACGGTCGTGACTCCTCTTTTACAGGCATGAGTCTATCCTTCACGATCGTGAAGAAACTCTTTATAATCGTGAAGAACCTCGTCACTGTTGTGAACTAAAACCCAATATTCACGGTCGTATAGGCGTGAAACATCCAATTTTAACCACTCTCAACATCTCAATACTCCATTTAATCATCCATTTTTCACTAACTAATAACATAACTTATAGACCCTAATCACGGGTATTACACATAATTTCTTTATAATCTTAAATTTCTTTGTTTTTAAACACTAAGTTCAATAAATGCCCTCAATGCATTTAGGTTACAATCTCATCATGTCGTCAATCATATTAATCATATCATGTCAATTAATCATATCCAACAAAATATATCATGCTAATCATTCATCACATCATAAAAATAAATCATATCATTATAGCATATCATGTTGATCGTTATATCATTCAATCATTCATCTTGTCTCATAACATTTAACATATCGATTAGTATATCATCATAATCATCTATCATATCATTTCTAGTGCGTTCATCAATCAAATCATGCCAAGTCAACTAGATCAATCAAATCAAATAAATTAAGTCAATTGCATCATCAAATCAAGTCAATCAGTCTAACCAATCGACCAAAATCAATTAAGTCATTAAATCAATCAACTAAAAGAAACCTTCGAATGGTTTTGCGGTGAGTAATATCAAATCAATCAATCAAGTCAAATCAAAAGGAATCTCCGAGAGAAAGATCAAATCAATTAACCCAATTAATTAAAAGGAACCTCAAGGTGGTCTTGCTATGACAAGAAAGATCCAATTCATCATCTCGATTTATCCATTAATTCTAAAATAAAAATTCATTATCTCGGTTTATCCATTAATCATAAAATGAAATTTTATTATCTTAGTTTATTCATTAATCTTAAAATGGAAATTAATTATGTTGGTTTATCCATTAATCTTAAAATGGAAATTCATCATCTTGATTTGTCCATTAATTCTAAAAAGGACATTTAGGTTCATTTGCTTCCTAATTCGTATTTGTGTATGTTCATGTGCCAAGAAATATAAGAGTCAATTATCATATTACTTTGACTAACTTTTTTCTTAGAAGTAAATCACAGGTATTGTTAAAACAAGGGGGTAAATTGTATATATTTATTTTTACACATGGAAATAGGTCCGATGATGATAGCCAGAGACAAACTTTCTTCCATAGAGAAAACGATGAAAAATGATTAAATAACCAACTAAACCAATCTAAAAATTCAAAAAACCAAAAATGGATTAAAAAAAACCCAAAAATAATGAAAAGGTGATATTCACATATTGGGCAATGATGCTATCAAAAGGATACCTTTTCTTCTAGACAAATACTGAAGTCTATTTGGTGGAAGATCTTATCCACTCTAATCTGAGAAGTTGGAAATGGGACGTTGTGTGTCAGTTGTTTTCAAATGAAGAAAGTGATGCTATTTTAGCTATTCCTATTGGTAATGCACACCAATCTGATAAACAAATTTGGCATTATGAAAAAGCGGGTTGTTTTACTGTTCGGAGTTGTTAATCTATGTCGATTGCTAATTCTCATTTAAATGGTAGTGTGTCTTCATCTCATTGTTTGGAAACTGCTGCATGGAAATTAATATGGAAGTTGAAAGCGAGTTGTAAGATAAAGTGGTTTCTATGGCGTGCATTAAGGAATAGGCTGGCTGTTAATGTCAATCTTGTAAGGTGAGGTATTCATGTTAATCCAATGTGTAAGGCTTGAAATATGGAGCAGGAGACAGCTGAACGTATGCTCTTTCTCCGTGATTTCTCAAAAAGTGTGTGGTTTGTGGGTGGGTGTGCGTATAAACCCGTTAATATTGGTTTTCCAGCTTTTTCTTTATGGTGGCAACATGTTAGCAAGTTAAGGCAGTGCAAGGAACGGATTGATATGCTGTCTTACATTGCTTATATATATATATATATGTTGGAACATTTGGATGATGCGTAATTCATGTGTGTTTAATGATATTGTACCAGATCCTCTTTACTATGCTAAAAAGCTGATAGTTCATATATTGAATTCAAACAGCATGGTAATGTTGTTCGTGATAATCAGGTGCTGGTCTATTTGGTTCAAAAGTTATGGCAAGCCCCTCCGCAAGATATGATAAAAATCAACTCTGATGCAGCTTTTGATCCTTCCTCTAATGTCGTATGTTGGGGTTTTGTTGGTAGAAATCACGAAGGAAAGCTGCTTTTTGGAGACTATGTAAAATCAAAATATACATTAATTTTATAGCTTAGTGGAAGTAGGTGCATCTTCATATGAGCTATAAGTCTCAGGTTTGAATCCCCTCTCTCTCCTTTTAACTCAAAAAACAATTATAAATTAGTAATAATATTATAAAGTCAATATATTAACTTCACTACATCTTAACATTCAAAAATTAATAATTATCACAATTACATCAATAATATTTTTCTTCTATTTTTATATTTTGAAATCGTTGCATAATAGTTTCATTGCTAATAATTAAAAATCATAAACAATAGTAGTTTAAGGCACAACAATTATATATGAATTACAATCACATAATAAATAATCAAATAGTCATAGAAATAAGAAATAAATAATTTTTTACTCTCTTTTATTTTAGACAATATATACAAGACATCTCTAACTCCTAATTACTGACATGCAAAAGTCAAATAAATTAAAATAAATCTAATAAAAAATTATAAAGTGTAAATAAAACTCTTAAATATTAGTTTTTTCTGAATATATGATAAAAAAAATAATAGATATGAAAAGAGTATAGAAAATATAGCAAAAATACGGTGAAAAGTAGAAAAATATACATTGTCATTCACAACAAAAGGAAAGATTTGTTTTTTTCCTTTAAAGAAATGTCAAATTTACTAAACTACTCCTAAAATTTTCAAAATTCGAGGGACTCAATGTCCCTTTGGGTCTAGTGTCCCTCCATAACTGATTACTAGGTTTTTCCTATTGTATCTTTTAACTTTGTGCATACATCTGCTAATAGGTTGGCAGATTGTTTAACAAATTAGTAAAAAATAATGAAGATCTTGTAAATTAGTTAATTTAAGTGATCCTCCCTCTTCTTTAAGGTATATTTTGTTATCTCATATGCAATGAAAGTTACTGTTATTGTTTAGAGAAGAAAAAATTACTGTCATTTAAGGTTTTTATACACAAATTAAGAAATGTGTTTAAAACATAAGTAAAATTCTGTCGCTTTTAGCAGAAGCACACAGAGCTATCCCTCCTCTTAACAAGCGACCGGAGGCAGTCTGCTTGCTAAAGGAGCGGACTTCTTCTTATTTGACCAATTCCCGGTCAAAAATACCACATATTGAGAATTTTGGTACAAAGTTACCACAAATATTTTATCAAAATATCTGATTTTGAGAAAAAGCCCAAAAAAGCTCTTAGCTCCCTTTGATGACATTGGCACTGCTACTATGCTTCCCGTCTTTAATCTCAACTGTTCAGCCTCGCACTTCTTCGGATTTTCAATTTCAACCCTCCACTTGTAATAGTGGTCAGTCTCACGATCAAACTCATGCCGTCAGTCTGAATTAACTTCGGGTCAAGCCACTTCCTCCCTGGATACTTAGGAGATACTTAGGAGGTGTTTGGAATTGCTGTTAACTGTTCCAAAAGTATGTTTAGAATTTTTTTGATTTAATTAACTGATTTTTTTAATTTTTTATAAATTGTTTTTTCCAAAACTGCTTTTAGCAAAAACATTTATTTACCTGCTTCTATCTAAAAGGAATTTTCAAAACTTAAAAAATTTAAAAATAAAAATTTATTCTCCAAAAATACTTTTGGCAAACTCAATGTCAAACGGGTTTTTAATCTCAGCTGTTCATGTTTACTTCTTTTAACCTTCATTGGCCAAAAATGCCAATTCAACTCCAATGCTTTTTTTTTATTATTATTTACTAATGAATTTTATCAGATGACAAAATTTGCTAAATTTTCTCTTTCCTTTTGCTTGCAGTTGTATATATAGAAGGTGCTTCTTTTGTAACTAACTGTTTCCTCAAGTTGAATTAAAGTAATTTCCATTTTCCTATTCTGCCCAACAGCACTCTCCTCCTTCAGATTTCCATCTTGAAACAATTTAAAAGGCTCCACGAAATCTTGTACTATCTACAATAATAACTGAGTGAATAATTTATCACTCAATAGAACACTATATAAATCAAAGTTGGTCTCACACACAGAGAAGGAGGAAGTCTTATAAAAAGGAGAAACATATAGAAAGGAAAGATAGATACATACCATGATGTTAATTATTTCTAAAACCAAATTGACTGTGATAAAAATTAATTTTTCTCTTTTAAGTTTTAACCCTTTTTAGAATTTTGTGATACGTTTTAGTGTAGAAAAATATCTATTTATAGCCTAAAGACAGCAACCATTCTTAATTAGCGATTAATTTCTTTTTAGTTATGGACTCCATTAATCACACAGATTTTACCTTTTTTAACCACATTAATAAATATTAAACTTTCCTAATTAAATAATAGGTTAAGTCATATTCGGCCCCTCGAATTTATCCGTTTTTGCCATTGCCATTTCACCGTTAAAATATTTTTTTTATCCAGTTTGCTTCTTGAATTCAGTTTTTAGTCTATATTGTTCTCTTACATTTTAGAAAGATGTAACATTTTGCTTCCCAATACTGACATATCACCATACTATGTCAACATTATACTGACAAAACATTGTGACATGTCAGCATTAAGGGACATAAGATTAAATCTTTCTAAAATACAAGGAAATAATATAGACCAAAAATTGAATTCAGAGAGCAAACTGACCAAAAATATATTTTAGGAGGCTAAATGGCAGATAAATACAAAAGACGCCTTATGACTTATGCCTAAATCAAATGAGCCACATTTATAGGTTATAAATCCTACAATTTTATTTATAACTATTTTTTAAATAAGTTAAATATTTTGAATAATTTAATTAAAATTAACTTGATTAATTTTTAGAGTATCGTAATATTTTGGTCACTTCAAATAGATTTTTATAATAGCATTAATAAAGGGAGTTCGTGTACATATTAACCTAAAGAAACGATGGCAATAACTGCAAGTTAATTGACGTTGGAAGTCATTTTCTCATAAAAGCAATAGTGGTTGCACTTCCATATCCAACCTAAAATTTTTATTAACTTATAACTTACCTCTTTATAAAAATTAATCTTAATCTTAATCATTTATTTTTAGATGAATAACTAAAATCACACTAACATGTCTATCATGTTGAGTGAACGTGAGAGAATCTTAATATGCATTCTTAGCACACTAATTACTCCTCATCGCTGAAAGCAAAAGAAAAAGAGCAAGCATAAAAACATATTAAGGTAATGGTTAACTTCAAAACCCATTGAATTGTAGAAATAACACATGCATTTTTCCGGTATTGCATCACAAAAATAATTTAACATGATAATTTCGGTGTTTGGTTACAATGCCGATACAACTAAAATCTCCCCTGTTAGAATACAAGGTAAAATAAAATTCGAAGTTCCCCATTTTTGTGCAGTTGGGTTTTGAACTTTAGTGACTATAACTGGCAACTAGGGTTGGGTTGGGGCCAGAAGAAAGGCAGTACATCAACTTGATACAGTCGGTGGTGAGGCTTTTTGCTCCTCTACAACACTTGATGCACCTTGTTCCTGTTCAACTGGTACACATGGTCTCCAAACCGTTTCCGTGCCCACATCCATTAATGCAATACCCTTTACACTCAAATCTGCCCTAATCTGATCACTTTTTGAAAATTCCTTGTTTTTCCTTGCTATTGTTCTTTCCTCTATAAAACGCAGCACATCATCTTCCGCTAACCCAGCCCTCTTCAATGCCTTGTCTTTTAACTGCTCCAAGACCTGTCCAAGTACATATTTTACCGGTAAATCTCAGCCAAAGAAAGAAACAGCCAAAAGTTTCAAATCATTGAAAAAAAAAGGTGGGGAACCTCACCTCAGCATAAGTGCAAGAAGGAAGCAACCCTAGAATATTCAGAACCACCTTAACTTCTTTCTCTATTTCTTTAAGGGATTGAATCGATGATGATTGTTTTTGCTTTTTCTTCTGCCACGAGTAAAAGAAAAAAATAATCTATTATTCCTCACATTCATGTACAAGGGCTCTCAGAAGCACATGGAAAAACATAGTCAGATTCAGAAGAATGGCAAATTGTAAATTGTACCTTGAGCGTACTCAATGAACCATTTATGAACTTCAAGGCTTCTTGAAAAGCGCCAGTCAATATATGTGAAGTGCTCAAATCATCTGACATTTTAGTCTCAAACTCATCTCGTAGTTTATTTATGCAATTTTGGGCATCAGCATTAACCCCCACCTTTTTGCTCTTCAGATCCACTCTCTCCTTCAGGTTTCTATCTTGAAACAATGACAAAGCCTCCTCACAATCTTGCAATGTCTACAATGAAACTGTGTGAATAATTTCCTAGAAGGTATGAATATAAATTATGTCAAGGTACAGGTGCAAGCACTGTTCCGTATATCTTCTTGCAATTTGTACCCATGTCAGTATAACAAAAGCATGAAAATATAGAAAATTATGAATGTAATCACATGCCAATACGACGTTTTCTACACTGTTGAACAATATATAGCTCAAGATTGATCTCTCACGCACAAAAATGGAGGATAGGAACAATTTTTTCCCATTTAATTTGGCCAAAGAACAAACAGTTCAAAACAACTTATTGATGACGAGTGCTGATCCAATTAGGCAGAACAAATAAGAATGAGGTGAGCCTCAAAATTCAGCTCAAAACCTAGGACAATGTTGACAAGCCCAAAAGTGATAAGGTAAAAAATTTCATGCTCAAGCACGTGCATGCTCACATCCCAGTTACACACGTCTCATAATGCAAGACTTGAACTACATCCCACTGACTGGCCAAGAGCTTTTCACAATCTCAAAAGAAAACTTACAAGAACAAGAATAAGCATTTTTAAACCTGATAAATATAAAAGATGGCATCAGATGCACTTTCCAGCTGCATAATAGTGTAATTGAGGGGAGAGCGGTAGTGTGCACTCATCAAAAAGTATCTCAGGGCCAATGGATGGTACCGTTCTGTAACCTAAAAGAATTGGACAGGTTATCTTCAGGTCATGTACTTATGAGCTGCAACTTATCTAATTCATAAAAGAAATTCTAAAAAAATGAAAGAGAACACAGTAGAAAAGATAGAAATAAAGAATGAAAGAGGAACAAGAGTGAAAGTTGGATCACTAATTTACCTGACGGATTGTAAAGAAGTTACCCAAAGACTTTGACATTTTCTCGTTGTTATTAGTGACGTGTCCATTATGCAACCAGTAACTCACTTTGCTTTCCTGGCATGCAGCAGCACTCTGTGCAATCTCATTCTCATGGTGTGGAAATGCTAAATCACTTCCACCACCATGGATATCAAACCTGAAGGTCAGATAATGAGCACTCATTGCACTGCACTCTATATGCCACCCTGGCCTTCCAGGACCCCATGGGCTTTCCCAACTTGGCTCACCAGGTTTTGCAGCCTGCAACAATGAATGAAGATTAATATTGCATTGTGTCAACAAAATTACAAATTTGAGTTAATTTTGATGATGGTTTTACCTTCCATAATGCAAAGTCAGAAGGATTACGTTTTCTTGAGTCAACAGCAACACGTTCACCAGCTCTATTATTTTCCAGTTTCTGCCCAGATAATTGACCATAGTTCGGAAATTTGTCAACAGCAAAGAAGACATTTCCTTCAACAACATATGCAAGGTCTTTGTTGATGATCTGCAAAAAAACATTGGCATCATTGTAACTACAAAAATAATTAAAAACTCTTAAATCAAATATAATCATGTATAAAACAATTAAAGGAAAAAATTATCAACTAAGACACCTATAATATAATAAAATCAAAATGCAATGAAACAAAACCACAAACCTATAAATAAACCAAACATACATGATGAACACATTACTGGGCTCGAACACCAATTATCAAGCAAACAAAACAACAAAGAAATTGATTCTCTAAACATCATACCAATGCTTGACATGGTAAGTTGCTAACCAAAAATAAATAAATAAAACTAATATATTCTTTTTACTGCTTTTTGGCCATCATCAAGAAATGAAAAACCTATATATTATACAACAGATGGAGTTGGGAAGAACAAAAATTAAAATTAAATTATCCACCTGCCAAACATGAAATACAAAATGTAGACCTCCTAAACTAATTGCAGCACAAGATCAACTATATGCTCTTCTCAAAAGCAGCACCAAACAAGAACATTTTAGATCTGGTCTTATCATTTATATTTGAACTGGTAGTTTTGTGGTTACTCATAACCATTAAATTTATCAGACCACACCCTAGCATTTACCTGTCTGAGAGTAATAAAACTACCATTAGGCATCAAAGAGATAACAAAAGGTAACAGCTTTCATAAAACTTAAAATTAATAGTACAGCTTTTGTAAAACTTAAAATTAACAGCTTTCATAAGTACACCAGACTAGTACATATTCCTTTTTCTTTGCTAACAAAGAGATAACCTTTGAGACTCAGAATGAACCTGTGTGATCATGTCCTTGATCTGTTCTATGTGATCAGTCACGCGAGGTTGATGTGTAGGATGGAGGCACTGCAAACTGTCCATGTCAACAAGATATTCCTCGCAAAATTGGCTGCTTAAAGAAAATGGATCCTCGCCACGCTCATTTGCTCTAAGAATTATCTGGAAAAATTTTAGACATCAGCAGTTGCAAAAGTCGTAGAAAATTTATCCTACAAATTGAGAGAAATAGATAAAAACTTGAGATTTATGACATTTTAACTGTTTTCAACATCAGATCAACGCATTTAACTTCAAAGTCTGTTTAAGTCAAAAACCAAGGACTAAAAAGGAAACTACAAGGCATTTTTACTTCTTATTGTCATTAGGAGAAGGTTATAAACAAACAACCAATAGCCTTATACTGCTAAACATCTCAAGTACTAAGATCTTCACATGTGCCATTGATAAGATCTTAGTTCAGTCCTCCCAAAAGTACAAGGAAGATTAATGTGCTTTCTGATCAAATTTTATACCATCTCGGAAAGAAAAGTCCAAAATGACTGTCTAGACAGGCTTCATATGAAATTTCCGAAACAAACAAAAAATCCTTCCTTTATCTAACGCTGCTAAAAAAATTGTCCTGTCATTCTTGGAGATAAATGTCTTCCCATATTGTATTTTTGGTCTTCTGGACAGCTCTTTTTGGAAGTTCTGGCTGCTGTTGATTTGGTAAAATCATGGTCTTATTTACAAATGTTATTTTGTTAAAAGATTGGCACTTGCTTAATGCTAATTGAGAACAAAAATGCCCAAAATTTTTCTGGAATACTCCAAAACAATCAATTTTGAATAATATATCTTGAACCACCATCACAACACCTTAGTTATTTGGGAAACTTTATTGCAGTAAATTTCAATAAAAAATAGAAGGGTTCCAACAAAAAGACGAGAAGAGATCAATGAAGGATTACAGCCATCTTATGGAGATAGTAACTTCGACAAAGAGAAGAAAAAAAAAATCTCACCCACAATGCTTAACCAATAATCTTCATCTTCCAATCTTTCCTAGTGAGGTGTATATGTTGATTTAAGAGTTATCTAATAAGTGCATAAAGCTCCTGAAAACTAGGCACAAAGGCATACTCAAAGATTCAATAAACGATTTATTGAAATATCAACATCAAATCTCAATATAGTGAGTTCAGCTATATAAATATTATCAATAATTACGATTCATCAGAATTTTTTTGACTAAATTTGAAGTGAATTAAAAAATAGAAATCAGATGCATATTTATATGCATCTGATATAGGATTTCATCTCCTTAGTAACAGGAAAAAATAGAATCATTCTTCAAAGCAGCAAAGGAGTTAGACATAGAAACAACCGGCTGTAGAGTCGAAATGGTCCACATCCACGGAAGAAAATTTTAGGGTTAGCTAGTAAACATAACATATATAATAGTTTATTGTAAAGAATAAAAATTTCCTAGTTATACTTGACTAAGACTTATTTATTATAAGTGTGATTGAGCTGTTGCGATGTTTAGAAGGAATAATACATTTAAAATCCATAATAAAATGTTATATTCAAAAAGTTCAAAATATTAACTGAAGTCTTGTTTTGTGTGCAAGTGGGCTCCCTCTCCCCTTCCCTCTTGCAAATGTAAGTTGTTCACTTCTCGTTAAGGCCCAAATGAGATGCAATGGTGAAAAAGCAGCCAGCAAAAGACATTTACAGCAATTGAATAGTGACCTACCTAGTTTCAATTCAATAGGTCTATCCTCACATACATCTGCTGATATATAACAATGTTGACAATCAGAACTACATTATGTAGCCTTCACAATTAGCTAAAAACAGAGGAACTGTCATCTTTAAATCTAAGGCACAAGAATCAAGCAACAGCAAAATAAAAAGGACTAAGAGCATTTCATAGAGCTTTTCAGATTACAGCTGTAGATATTTACTAAATCAACTCATGGAATTTTTGCTCAAGAAAAGTAACTTCCTCCTCTTGCAAAAAGGATTTCAATGGCTATTCCCAAAACTTAAGAAAATGATACAGGTGAATACATCATAAATATCAGATTACCACTTTAAGGTTCAACCAATATAATAAAAATAAATAACAAAGGAACTATTTCAATGATTCTGACTACAAATTATAACTTAAACCACATTATCATGATATACCATTCAAATTCTCACCTTATCATCAACATCCGTAAAATTCCGCACATAAGTAACTTCATAATCTAAGTGTTGTAGATATCTACAAAAATGCAGTCCAGATGTTATAATGGAATCAAAAACATCAACAACAGTGACCATCAAACATAAGAAATGAAATAAGGAAGATAAAAACTGAAAACATCTAAAACAGGAAAAGAAAAGCATGTCCAACCTCCATGACAACTAAGCAAAGGATGACGCCATTTATCAACCATAACATAACCTATGCAACCTAAAGTTTAAAAAGCTTCTATAATTTCCAACTTGCAGTGAAAGTAAATGTAGGCAACTAATGCTGTTTTCCAGTCTATCCTTAAATCTACAGCTGACAATTGTGGACACAACATGATTAAACGACACGATACAACACGATACGAAAACGCTTAACTTGTTTATGACACGATTAGACATGTTTAAAAATATATAAAATATCAAATAATTAAAACATTCAATTATATATTAATAATTTCAAATATATGTATAAGTTTATATATGAATAAATTTATAATATATTATATTATAATTAATTAGATTAATATATGTGAATAAAAATTAATAAATTATCTATAATTAGTATTAGTAATAATTGTATTGACAATTAAACGCTTAAATTTTTTTATAATAATAAATTTTATTTTGCGCAAATATGCATATGTTTATATATATTTATAAGATATATCATACCAAATTATTAAAAAATTATAAAAATTAATATATACTTATGAAATATTAATTTTAGTTTAGTTGTTTGTAATTATATATGTATATGTATATATATTTATAAACATATTACACAACACGAAACAATATGTTTATATCGATACGAATAGCGATACAACACGTTTACACGTGCAAGGCACAAATTGTCAGCTCCACTTAAATCTGTCCCAATCCAAAAAGGGTCCACAATTTTCCAATCTTAGCCACTGAGGCAAAGAGTCACCCAGGCAAGAAATTTTAATATATGTTGTCACCAAGAACCCCGTAAATTAATAAAAACAATAAGCCTCAACTACAACATCAAATAGCAAGCTCTATTCCTGCCTTTATAATTAGCCTTCAGATTATCCTGACATTAACAACTAACAATAGCAGGGACCTATTCAATACCTTCTGGCAATTATTCCATTTGGTCCAAATCAACACTTCAGAGATGATATCATCTGATTATGATTTTTTTTTTTTTTGAGATAACTGAAAGTCTAAAATATACCAAATTTGATTACATTGCCCCATACTTCTCAAGTCTGGTCTAATAATTTCACACAAGTCTGTTTTTAATATTCATTCTAAATAACCCATCAAATAATTCACAACTAGATAGAAGGTGTAAGCAAACTGCATAGAAGATGCACCTATACCACCCAGAGAATGTATGATTTTGTTTCTATAGATACGAACCTGAAGAGCACATCAAAGACAACTGCAGCGCGTGCATGACCTATGTGGCTGAGATCATAGGCAGTGACACCACAGACATACATGCTAACCTTTCCAGGTACTAATGGCTTGAATACCTCCAATTTTTTAGTCAAAGAATTGTATATTTCAAACTTTTTCTTATTTTCCATACCTATTGATGCACCTCCCTAACCCCTCCGTCGATTATTCAATTGGTCAATATTATATCTGCAATAGAAAAGTGAAAACTGTTAAGCAGTGTTTGGTAAAAGAGATCAGATCTTCTTAGATTATATCATTCCTAGGAATTTGAAGTGAAGGAATAGCTGAGTCAAGAATATCAGATACTTGTGGTTGTTGGGAGAAGAAGAAAGACGTAATGATCAATGATTCAAAGGTATATTCTAGAGAACCTCAATAAAAGCACTATGACCCCTTGACTTAGATACACGTTAAAGTTACCATTATATTCAGAATTCATTCTTAAATTGTAACATAGATCTACCTCCAAGGATATACAAGAAATATCCAGAATCAACTGAAGAAACCAGTCAAAATTTTCCTCCCTTATAGAATTAGATGTCTAGAAGAAAATGCTTCACAAAAATCTAAACTGAGAACTGTCCAAAAATTATATTTAATTTACGGAGAAAAGATTGAACTTAATCAAATGAAGTAAACATGCATGTGATAGAAGGCTATAAGCCAATAAAAAGAACTCCAATATCTCTATTTAATTGAAGAAAAGATAAAAGAGGCACAAGTCATAATATTTTTTGAAACTAAATAAGACAGAAAGAAATCAAAACAGCAAATTGCCGCTAGAATAGTTACAATGTTATTATATTAGTTGAGAATATAAACATTTATGCCTTTCAAGAAACAATGACACAAGTTCCATTCTTAAGGGTAGAGCTATCAATTTGTGAGTGTCGTGTCGAACCAATTAATATTCGTGTAGATTTTTTTCAACCGCACCAAACCCATTTATTGTCCTGTCATAAACGGGTTGACCCATTTAATATGTTCGTCACTATATTATATATTAAATTGTATAAAATAGTATTATTTTAAACTATTTATCATTTTTATACTCTTAAATTGGAGCATATATTGTTTAATTATTGCAAAAAACTATATTTAATTGTTAAATAATAGTAAGAATAAATATAATTTAAATTTTATATTAAGATGATTGTCCAAAAAACCTCTAAAATATCTTTTAAAATGTTAAATGGGTTGTAATCGTGTCACATTTGTATCAATGAGCTCAAACCATTTATTAATTGTCACTTAAATGGATCATATATGTGTCGTGTTAAATTTTGACAGTTTTACCAAAGAATCATCCAAGAACAAGTATTCTTCACATAAAAGAGATTGTTTTTTTATTAATCCTAATAAAACTTAAACTCTCCCTTTTGATTTCCTGCCAAAGATGAAGAAAATTCTGGAGTTCTTTTTCCTTGGAAATGATGAGATACAAAACTTTATACAGCAAGGTATTGTTATTCTAGGAAAGTTTGACATTCTAGAAATATATAGATATCATGAAACTATTATCTACTAATTTACAGTGAATCTCTCCTAGAATTAGAAATATAAATCTGTACCTAGAATTACTGCTACTTACAGTTTTCGGATTTCAATCAAACCCAAATTTCCAACAAAAGCAAAACAACCATCCAACAAGATCACTTCACTTCTCTCTAAGCTGAGTTGATAAAATTTCTCATTTTCTCGCATTTTCTTGGTAGCCAAATAGTGAGTATACTGCGCATAATAATTAAAAACTATCGAATAAAAGAAATCACTGAAGCTAGTAATCCCAATTTTCTAAGATGTATCTTCCTATTCACATTAACAAGTGTAGTATAAATCTAATTATATATCACAAATCAATTCAAAATAAAAAAAAGAAGGGAGGGAGGAACACAAATACAAATACTGATTAATAAATTAAGAAAAAATATATAAAAATAACATAATAACAAAACAAAATATAGATAATACCTACTTGCTTTAGGCGAATTCAAATCTGAAGGTTAAGATAAGTGAACAACGGCGAGGGAGTGAGAGAAGATTGCGGTAGAGAGCGGAGGAAGCTGCGAGGAGAATTGTGATGCAGGAGAAGGGAAAGCGGCAGCGAAAGTCGTAAATTTTATAACGCAGACAGGCGGATGTGGAATCCAGGGGGGAGCATTCGGTCAACCGAACTCCCCTAAACTGAACTAATTATTTTTGAGAAATACCGAACCGACTATTTCAGTTATTAGAACCAAACTGAATCAAACCGATTTATGGCGGTTTGGGGTTATGCTTAATTTTGGGCTGATTTAACAATCTAAATATAAAAATTCATTATATTCCCAGTAAAAGCATATAAATTAGAAAAAGCAAACTAAGAGCGAGAATTAATGAGGAAGCCAAAGCAGAATATCACCGCCAACTAAACTAATTGAATGCATCACAAGATGGATTCATCATAGTCAAAAACTCTCAAAATTCATCTATGAAACCAACTTAAGATCTTAAGATCCTATATATGTAAAATACTCATTGAGCACATCAGTGATTTTTCATATCCAAAATCATTCATAAAAATCACTAAGAGAACACACCCGCAAAAAGAAAAATCAGAAGAAAAACACGCTGGATATCGAAGAATAATGAAATAGAATGAGAAACGAAGATCAAATCTCAGAGCAGACACAACCAAAAAAAATCATATTTGGATTTAAAAAATGGAAAGTTAAAAAATAAAAACACTAACCTCAGAGGGATTAGGCGACCGTGGACGAGAGGAGGAGGAGCGAAAATGCTTTATTCAGTTGCAATGCAAAAGCCAAAAGGATTTGTTCGCTGGACGGCTGGAGAGTGGAAGCTTAAGGCTTTGTTCTGTTGCAGGAGATAGAAGAAAAGGAGGCGGCAGCTGGGGAAGAGAAGGAAAAGGAGGTGGCGGCGGTGGAGAATTATGATGGAGAAATGTTTAGGGTTAATGCTTATTGGATAGTGCTGCTGCTTGAGTGATGGAGAATTGTGAATTTGTGATTTCGTTCCATTACAATACATTTCAATTTTCTTCGTTTTTTTTTCCTTTTAAGAATCGTTAGTTATTATTATTATATAAAACCTTTATAATTTATAAAATTTTAAAAATATAAAATATATTTATATATCTTCTAAAATATATATATATATATATATATATATATATATATAGTTATATGTATATAACAAAATTTCATCGGTTTAGTATTCTCGATTTTTTAGATTCAATTAAATTAAAATTAATAAATTTTATTGAATTGATTAACTAAAAATCCAAATAATCGAACTATTTAGACTGAATTATCATTGTTTCGATCTAATTTTTGGTTTAATTAGAGTTTGCTCAACCCAAGGTGTATGGTGGAATAAGAGCTGTGTGCTCGCCGTGTATGGTATGAATGGAGGAGCCACTTTAGGTCTATATGAAACAGCCCAAAACAGCCTCGGTTTTATTTGGGCCGAATTTCTAATTTTTAGAATATGTTTGGAATTGTTATTAGTTGTCTAAAAAGTAAATTTATAATTTTTTTAATTTAATTGACTAATTTTTTTAATTTTTTATAAACTGTTTTTCTTAAACCTGCTTTTGAAAAAAATATCTATTTACCTGCTTCTGGAAAAAATATCTATTTAACTGTTTTTTTTAAATCAGTGTTCAAAACTTAAAAAACTTTAAAATAAAAAAAATTTCTTCAAAAGCGTTTTTGCCAAACAAAGTGATAAACAGGCCTTTAGTGAATTTTTTTAAATTGTGCTCTTACTCACGACCTACAAAAACCATAGTCAAAGATGGCTTCCACGAGATACGCAAATTATGTATTGTGTACATAATGTATTGTGCGTATTTTATTTATATAATAATATTTTTTATAAGAGTATTAATATTTTATAAACATTTTATTTATTTATACGATAATATTTTTTACAGTCAACGTATTTTATGTTCATCTTTTTTTTTTCTTTTTCTATTTCTCTTCTTCATTAGAGAAATAAAATAAAATATTTGAAGTCTATTTTAGAGAGGAAAATTTTTTTAATTTGTATATTTGATTATATTTTTAGTATTCTTTTAATATTTTAATTATTCTTATTATTGTTTAAGATGAAAAAACTATTAGTTTTGATATTTTTCTAGATAAAAAGTTAGCAAATGAAGATATTTAAACTAAAAATAAGTTATATAGAGAGGAATAAAATTGAGTTGCTATAAGTTAAAAACAATAAATTTGGTAAAACATTGATGAACCTATTATTTGATGAATCTATAAATTACATATAATGAACTTTTAAGTAATATATGATGAATATATAAGTTAAAGATGATGAATCTGTAAATTCTAAATGATAAACTGTAAGTTCAAAATAATAAATCTATTTGTTTAAAACGATGAACCTATAGTTTATAAATGAGGAACCTGTAAGTTTAAAATAATAAACATATAGTTTATAAACAATAAATCTACTAATTCAAAATGATAAACATGTAATTTATAAATGATAAATTTGTAATTTCTAAATAATGAATATACAAATTCAAAACGAAAAACTTTTTAAGTTTAAAATGATAAACCTACAAGTTCAAAATGATAAACTTACAAATGATAAACCTGTAAGTTTTAAATGATAAACTTATAAATTTATTTATTTCACATATGTGAAGTACAGAGGTTCAAAATGCAATATGAAATCGAATCCATAATATAACAATCATATGAGTTATATAATATTTTAAAATTATAATATAACTCTCGTGTTGCGTCAGAAAAATAAAATTTAGACAATTTCATTAGATTGTTTGATAAAAATAATCAATTGAAAAATTGAACTTTATCTAATTTTTAGAGGGAAATAAAAAAAAAACAAAAACTGATAATGGAGATTTTATTGTTATTAGTTAATATTAATAAATTGCATAAAAAATTAATCATGAAACTTAATGAAAACTAAAAAAACACACAATATTTTATTTATGAAAAAAATTAATTATTTAGTTCATTTAAATTAAATATTTTCATGTGAATTATTAACTTTTGCAATGTTATTTTATATAATTATTAGAAGTTATATGTTATTTTTTTATATAATACCATAAAATTATTAACAATTATATGATTTTTACAATGATTTTTCATATAATTATATAATTGTTGACATTAATATGTCATTTTCTATGTAAATTATATGAGTTTTGCAATACTTTGTTTATGATTATGAACTGTGTGGTTTAAGTTTAGGGAGCATTCTTGTTCATAACTCGTATCTAAATAGTTCATATTGAGAGTTGTTGGATGCTTATATAAAAGTGATTAAAGAACATGGTACAATAAAAAGGGTTCAAAGGCACAAGTATACAAAAATACACAATTAATATGTTATATGCTATAAATATGATTATGTATTCACTTATGCATGGTTCAAAATACATAATGTTTATTGGTTCCATAAGATAAGGTATATGATTTAATGATTTTAGTGTCATGCTATCTTGTATATGATATGATGTCATAAGTATGAATGACATGATGTATATTGTTTGATTGTATGTTGAATTTATATATATATATATATATATATATATATATACCGCTAAACTTTTAATAGCTTAGTATGTGAGTATTTTTTTCAAGTAGATTAGAGTCTAGTAGATAATATAAGTTTATCAGAGGAGTTAGTCTAACATAGAGACATCAGAGCAGACCTAATAAGGGTCAGTGATATATTCATGTCATATTTTGTTTATTTTGTATATGTATTTTATATTGAAAGGAAACATGAAATTTTGTTTAAGCCATGTGTTTTTGTAAACATCACGTTGGTCGAGGCCAAACATGATAATTTTATATATTTGATGATAGAACTTTGGATCAAAGATTTTTTTTATAGGTGTAAAACATATGATATGGATAACATGTTTTATATGTAAAGGAGTTTTATGACAAAGGGTTTTCCAAGTAAAGAAAAAGTTTACATTGTCACAGATTTTTCACAGTAAGTACATATGACACCTACTCATTTAGTCAGGTTAATCATGTTTATACGAGAAAACGATACATTTACTAGTATTAAAGTTTATATTTAGGCCTTTCTAAATCTAAGTGGGTTAAGAATTATCATGCATATATAATACCTTTTATATGTTTCTGATATGGGCTATCTCTATCTATTTGTAGGATTGATCAGGTATAGATGGAGTTGGAAGCACACGACATTGCTGAAAGCAACAGTTCTCCATATATGAGGGCTCATAATCAGCTCGGTGCTTCAAGTATACAGGATTCAGGTGCTAACACAGTTCTTCAACAACCACATGTCAGACAAGTAGATCTAGGCATTATATCGATAATGCAGCAAATGGCTGGTATTTTACTGTAGTTGGGTTAGGCCATGCCATAAGCTATACCACAAGCGCTTCCACCACAAGAGGTACCCAAGACAAAACTTGCAGCAACCGCACCTCCTCACCCGAACCGCAATACGTGCTCGGATAAGCAAGCGTTGCCGCCTGACTTTCTTACTTCTTCAATTCGCTATATTTTTTTTATATACTCATGTATATATATATATATATATATATATATATATATATATATATATGGATATAAACAAAAATAATAGTACAATTCATTTACATAAAATAGTAATTTATAACATCAGCGAAATTCTTAACAAACTTTAAAAGCAAGTTTTACAAACTCAAACATTTCTTTCATATAAAAATCAAATACTAAAGTTTCAAAACTTGTAACCCACTTTCTCAAGATTCGGCTGCTTTACTTGAATGGGAATCACCGCTTGCTTTATCTAGTGTCTTCAGCTACCTTTCTATATCTGTGTGGAAATTAAACTCCACGTTAAGCTCTAAGCTTAGTGGTGCATATAAAGAAGACAATATACTATATCATGCAACAAGCATTAACAATTATCATTTTTGTGCATTAAAATGTTTGCATGCATGACTATCGATATATATCTATTTCATACAAGTATGAATGTCATGCTCATATAGACAATGTTATTTTCATTTATCTTTAATAGCAAAGTATTCTGTAAATCTCTTTATCATTGCATATCAATCTCATATCATCATCATTTTCTTATTCTTTTTATCATTGCATATCAATCTCATATTATCATCATTTCCTTATTCTTTTCTTTTCTTATTTTTCTGACATATCCTCATTATCTTGCCCACATCACTCTAAATTTTTGGACTGACTGGATACGGGTTATGGATCAGGAGCGCTCTCCGAGCTTAAGCCACTATGTCCACTATCTGGCTCATAAGAGTTTCTCAAATCAATGGCGCTCTCCGAGCTTAAGCTACATTGATTGAGTATAATTCATCATAGATGAATAACCGGACCAATGCCGCTCACACAAGCTTATGACACCTTGTCCTCATTTATATGTGCTCCTTAGAGCTTCTCAAGTCAGTAGTGCTCCCAGAGCTTAAGCCACACTGACTGAGCATCCCAGACCAATGGCGCTCTCCGAGCTTATACTACATTGGTTGAGGTATAGTACGGTACCGTTCGTCCCCTTAATGACATGTCATCTATCCTGATTCTAGTCCGCAAGTAGAGTAATGGGCTTCTTTATATTTTTACATCAATCATTATTCTCAATTTTCCACACATCAATATCTCATATTAATCAACATCTCAATTTTCTTGTTTTGAATCATATAGTCATAATCATATATATTTTCATTCATTTACTAGATTCATCAATATTCTCATGTTTATCTGCATCGAATTTCATATACATTCATGACAATTCATTTTTCTACATCAATTCATTTTTCTATATCACAACATATCACATTCTCACATCAATATATATATACATATATCCATATTCATATCATTCTTATTTCATTGGATAGACAATAACTTTCATTTACCTACTTGAATTCCTCATTTAATAACCACATTCATAATTTCAAATACAGAGCATTCACGCTCGTGATTACTAATTTCACGCCCGTGAATTAGTTCACGCCCGTAATCCCAAGCCGTGAACGCTACTGGAATGAATTGCCCAAAAGCATTCACGGTCGTGATTACTCATTCACGCCCGTGAATAAGTTCACTGCCGTGATTTCAACCCGTGAATGCTTCTGGAAGGAATAGTACCATTTCCACCCAGAAATTCACAACCGTGACACAATCAGTTACAACCGTGAACCCTCAAGTTCACGCCCGTGACTCAATAGTCACACCCGCGACTTTCAGCAGGAAATCTGCATATTCACCTTTCATTCATTCTAACATCATCCAAAACATACCAAATTCTATTTCATGCATTTCTAAGGCTCTTTACTCAACTTATTACTTTTCAATACATTTACATGCCTTGATCATACAAGATTCTCTAACATGCATCCTTAATTCAATGTCACAATTATCTCATTCATATATGTCTAAACCTATGGTTTCATGCCATAATCATCATCATTATTGAAATTGCATTTATCTAAAGTCGTATTCAGCATGCATTATTTCAAACAAGGATAATAGGCTATTGCCTTAAATTATGCACAAACCTTAATCTTTCTCCTTCACTCTTTTAGGTAGCTTGCTCTTTTCCTTTGCTCCTTAGAGCTTGTTCCTTGTCATTTGGAACTCCTACAACATCATAAATCATTTTCATCATCATCTAATTTCATTAAGACCCTAAACTCTCTTTCTCTCTTTCAAAACCCTAGTTTCTCTCTCATTCCATATAAGTCTTAGAAAAGCTCAAAATTCGAACTTCCTTTAGAAAAGATGAAGAAGAAGAAGAAATACTTCTTACCTTACATTTTTATTCACTTGATCACCACTTTGGAGATTTTCTCTCTCTACCAATCTTGATTTTTCTTCCTCCTTCTTGTTCTTTCCAGCTTCCTTATGAGTTATGGAACATAAATATTACTTTGTCTTGCTATTTCCCTTCTCTTCCCTTCCTTTCTCTCTCTAGAATCAAGGTGAACTATGGAGGAGAAGTTGTGGTTGGCGTGACTGGTAAAGAAAAGAGAGAAGAAGCAGAAAATGAAGAGAAGAAGAAGAAAAAAATAAAGCCTTAAATAGGGTACCCAAAAATATTCATATGGGACCCACCATTTTACCATTTTCCCC
The DNA here is from genome assembly GCA_023653625.1 of Triadica sebifera. Lineage (NCBI taxonomy): Eukaryota > Viridiplantae > Streptophyta > Magnoliopsida > Malpighiales > Euphorbiaceae > Triadica > Triadica sebifera. The sequence continues at coordinate 19,309,731 of CM042906.1, forward strand.
CAATTTTACACTTAATCAATATTGATCTTCTTTCTTTAACATCATGGCCGGCCAACACTATCAAAATGTGCCCAAAATTAATATGTTGATTATCAATTAATCTCATTAATCCTCAAATTTTTGGTAAATTGCAATTTGACCCCAAAACTTATCAAATTTTTGCAATTTAGTCCTTTATCGTAAATTAACTTCTTTAAACTCTATAATCACTTAATTAGGCATTCATAATTTAATTTAGCCATTTCTTAATCAATTTTGTGTAAAAATCCGAATTTAGACTCCGATCGGTCAAACACGTCAACTTCACGACACATGCGACTCGGGGCCTAAATTAGCGGATGTTACAGATAGATAGGCTCTGAAAGTATGGGACCACTTATTTTCTTAGTAGAATAGAGGATGATCCAGCTACAGTCAAGTTTTGGCTAAAAAAGACCAAGAGGGTTTTCAAAGAGTTAGAATATGTTGATGAGCATAAGACAAAGTATGTAGTATCGCTACTATAAGAGCATGCATATGAGTGGTGGAAATTGATTCTAAATAAGCCACAAACCCCATAGCCTCTGACTTGGAAGTACTTCACAGTTGAGTTCAAGAAACAATATGTACCCCGAGTCTACATTGATGAAAAGAAAAGGAAATTCCTAAACCTTCGATAGAGAAACATGCCAAATTTTGAGTATGAAAGGGAATTTACGAGATTGAGTAGGTATTTCACCGATCTTATCATGGATGAGGGTGACAAGTGCTACTGGTTTTAAAGACAGTTTGAATGATAACATTGCATATCATGTCATTTCCTTCTAGCTTGAAGACTTCTGCACCCTTATTTTCTCAACTATTAGTATAAATAAGAGAAGAAAGATGAGAGCAAAGGAGAACTACAACTAGTGTGACACATACGATTGTATAGAGCATGAAATGGGAGACAAAGTGTTTCTTAAAGTTTTTTTTATGGAAAAAGATTCTAAGGTTCAAAAAGAAAGGTAAATTGAGCCCTAAATTCATTGGACTATATGAGATCTTAAAACGGATTGGACCAGTTGCTTATAGACTTGTTTTACTACCAGAGTTCAGTAAGATTCATAGTGTCTTTTATATCTCCATGTTGAGGTGGTACAAGGCAGATTCTCTTCACATCATCACAGCTAAAAGCATATAAGTGAGACCAGTACATATGAAGAAGAGCTTATTGAAATTTTGGTTCAGAAAGTTAAAGAGCTCAGGAACAAGCAAGTACTGTTAGTCAAAGTCTTATAGAGGAATCATGTTTAGAAGAGGTTGCATAGAAAAAAGAAAAATTGATGATGACACAGTACCCTAGCTATTCCAAACACAATACTACAGGTAATTTTGAGAACAAAAATCTTTTAAGAATAAGAGAAATGTAACGCCCACTAAATAGGGCTTAGTTAATAAGATGGTTTAGAAAAGCCATAAGTGTATTTCAAGGTTGTTTAAGGGAAAATAATTAAGAAAAATTTAGAAAAGTGGAAAGTTGTTCACGTCCATGACTTTAATATCACAACCATGAATGATGTTTTAAGATGATTCATGCCCGTAATTGGTCGGACACGCCATTGAATATCGTCAGTTATAAAATGTGAACAATCATTCTTTTTCTCTCTAATATTTTAAAATAAAAAGAGAACCCTATAACTCAAAATTCCTTCACACCATAGATTAATGTCTTTGTTTTCTTTTGATTATTGGACCTAAAACACCTAAACAAACATCAAATGTCAAAGTTTAATAAGTTTTTGTGAGAGAAGAGCTTAAGGAAATGGTGTTTTTGAAAAGGCTGAATTAAGGAAGAAGAGATGAAACCAAATCTTTCATTCCAACTGTGTTTCCTTCAATCTTGGTAAGAAATCATGTCTCTCCTTCATCTTTACAAGTTTTTCTAGTCTTTTTTCTTGTTAAATCCGTTTATAGTAGAAACTCATTTCCAAATGAATTAGATTATAGTTTAAGTTTGAGTTTATATGGTTAAAGACCATTCTTTAAGTTTAATTAAGAGTTATAATATGAGTTAGTAAGGGAATATGTGAATTTAAGGTTATATAAGAAGGTTAAAGTTAAGATTTTATTTTTTTTGACTTTAAAAGTTAAGTTTATGATTACAAAAGTTGCTATAGATATATTATATGTGATAAGAATTGAAAAAGGAGGTGGTGAAACCCACCAAATGGATAAGTAAGCTTGGGAGAAGCTTGATTTTGAGACTCCATTATATATATATATATATATATATATATATATATATATATATATATATATATATGCATTTAAATTCCTAAAATGTGACAAGTTGTGTGTTAAATGGTTATGAATGCTATAAATGTTGATATTTAGTTATGATAAATATAAAAGTAGCAATTAATACTATGAGAATATGAGAATTTAATGTAAGTATGCCTCAATTGAGCATTGATAATGTTAAATTTGAGAATATTATAATTTTTTATCTTTTCTTTTTATTTAATTGTATATCATGAACATTGAATCTCAAACATTTGATTTAAGCTTTTATACTTGAATTAGTCTAAAATCTTCAACTTTATTGTGAATCAGTATTTATTTGAACTATTAACTTAATATTTATTATCAATTTATTTCTCTTTTTTATAAAATAAAATAATGACTTTATTTTTTTAACTATATTTTTTATGAGGTTAAATTATATATACTACTTTTACTATAAATTTATATATTTTCTGATTAAATTTATTCATTTTGAAGCAATGCAAGCGTTGTTTAGGGTGTGTTTATAATTATCGTTACATATCCAAAAAATATATTTAAATTTTTTTTATTTAATTGACTGATTTTTTTAATTTTTTATAAACTGATTTTCTCAAATCTGTTTCTGGAAAAAATATCAATTTATCTGTTTATTTCTAAAAATAATTTTTAAATTTCATTCTAAAAGTATTTTTACTAAACGCACTACAAAACCAAGCTTAATAGTTTTTGAAAATAACACACATCTATCTAATACATTGAAAGTGAACCCGCTAAGCACTGTAGCTACTGGGGCTAAAATACCCCTTACACAAAACCCGTGTCAATTTTTTATATTTTGCTAATTCAGGCCCAAAACGACGTCGTCACGTTTCAAGTATCTGAAAAGCCTCCTCGCTACTAGAAAGACCAGTTTCTGCTGGACTTCTAATAAAAAAAATAACGTGCCAGCTTTATCTATTTATACATGGTTGCAACATTGTGGACCAGGCTGAATATTTACAAAAATTGTTACAATAACATGGGCCCTTGCTGCATAAGAACCATTTTGCAATTGGGCTGTTCAACCAAAAAAAAAAGGTACATTTTATATTATTGTTTAAAAAATATTTTATAAAATTTATATTTCCACTTTTGTTATTCTATTCTCTTCCGGTATTTTTAAAATACTACTTTTTTTTTTTTGTAAATTGGATTTTCCACTTCTAATTAATTTATTTTATTCTAATTCCCATCTCTTCTTCAATTTCTTTTCCTTCAATATTTTTTATTTAAAGAAAATGTCCCCTTCAATTTTGTTTTTCTAAAAATTATTTTTTCATTTTCATCCGCTCATAAAATGCTGCTGGGATTATGATAAAATATTGCATTACCTAAATGGGGCTAATATTTACTTAATCCCATAATTTATATGGGCTCATCAATATCAAGTATTTTTTTTATTGTAAATAATTGTTTCTCACTTTGCAAAATATTTACTTTTCTGGGTAGTGACTGGTTAAATTTAACTTGTTTGGATTACCGTTAAAATTAAATTTAGGACAATTGATAAAAATACGAATTTATTGTGGATATCTTTTATAATTGATATGTATATTGTGATTTTCTTATTTTAAAAAAAAATATAAATCTTTTAGCAGTGTTTATTACGTCAAATAATTATTATTTTTTTAATTATATGGATATCTTCAATTCAGTTAAGTTATGTTTGTTGTATTTAGTTTCAATTTAGGTACCTTTTCAAATTAGGCCATACTACTATAAATAGCAGTGTCGTCTAACCCTCCTATCCCCTCATATTTGTTTTTTTTTTTTTACAGCTTTTTCCTTACAATGTTAGACAATCTTTATATTTGTACCTTATTATTTTAATATTTTACCAAAAAGAAAAACGATGATAAGATAAAACGCTTTACTCGTTAATTTGTGCTTTTGGTTTTATGTGTATTATATGATAGTAAAGTGATTTCTTTATCATTATATATAAATGGCTTATTTACCTGTTTTTCTTATTAATTAATTATTTTATGTTATTCTTATTATTTTTCAAAATATTTATTTAAATTTTTTTGTTTAAAAAAATATATCCAGATCATTTGATGGATAAATCGTTTTTTTTTTTAATGTTAAAGCACTCATAATTATCGGAAAAAGATAAAATCAATCTATATATACATCTTTCAAGGTTTAATAAATAAAATTTAATCGTAATTTATTTAATTTAAATTTTAAAAGATCAATACTAATCACATACCTAATATGTGTTTTAAGTGTGTTAATACTTGGCTAATGCTGACATTTCTTGCTATCCCAGTTTCACATAATTTACTTCTTTGTAGACCTTATCAATACTAACAAATAAATTAGGAATAACTTCTTTTATAATATTATGTATGATTTTTATAATATGTTATCCTTATCGTAAATTAATGATTATTTGAACTATTACTTTAATATTTTTATTATCGATGTCTATTATTTTTGAAAAATAAACATTTGAATTAATATTTTAATATTACAATAGTATATATAAATTACAATAGTTAGATATGGGCTCAATTTTGATTAATGATTATGTAAACAAATGTTACGTTGCTGAAATAAACCAATAATTAATTAAGTCCACAATCTAAATTGGGCTGACTAATATTAAGATTTTGTTTTTATTGTAAACAATTGTTTTAAAATTTCTATAACCTAACATTCTTTATATAATTTACTGATTGGTATAGTTATTTAATTATGATTAAATTTAACTTGCTTAGATTTATGTACTTAGTACAGTTGTTTATTAATCATAAGATATTTAGTGTGTCTATCGTTTATAATAAATGTATCTAATATAAATCTGGATTAAGATTTTTTTTTTTGTATTGTTTAGACTTAAGAAGGCTTATTACAATATTTGTGTGCTTCAAACTATTCTTCATATAATTTAATTAGTTATATTTGATTATATATGTGCCATAATTAATGAAGATATTACATTAATATTAATGACTTTATAAAAACTTTAATTACCACCGGAATTAAGATTCAATTTTTAAAGGTATCAAAACAACAAATCAAATTGAATTTATTTTTTTCTATATTACTGATCATTGAAATGAAAATCAATTAATTTTTTTTTGTCAATGCATTTTGGTTATCGGGATTTAATCATATAACGCATATTACTTTTATAAAAGCATGCTATGCTACATCATCCTTAGATGAAATTAAATTGCTTTCTTAATTTGTAGGATTATATTTATGTTGCAATTGCTTTAACGAAGGAAAAAGTGTATATAAAATTGAATTATATATTCCCTACTAGATGGGGTTTCTCATATTACAAGAATTAATGAAAATATTATAAAATTATGGAAAAAAAAACTTCGACTTTTCTTTGGAAACAAATAAAAGAAAAGAGAAAAAAAATGACTCACTTTCTTAATTAATAATTATTACAATATGCAACGAATCCAAGCAAAAAATTTTGCTTCACACAAGTACACAACAGATTAGGCTACAGACCAAAATTTTCTTGTAAAACAAAATTATAATAAAATAAAATAATAAAGAAATTAATCTCCACAGTTTTATAAAAAAAAAAAAATAATGTGGAGATCAGAGCCAATACAGATTTTGAACGCCAGTACTATCAATATAATACAGCTAAAATGATTCGTGCCTCTGCATTCTCATCTCATAGTGAAACCTCTGAATGAACCTCTCAGCCCTCTGATCAACTGACTCTTGCTCGTCTCCGAAATCCAACGACCTCAAATATTCGCCGGCAGGAACAAGTGAAGCAGGAAGTACTGTTTCCAGTGGTAATGAATAGTCAACTTCTCCTTCTTCACCACCACTCAATCCACCCAAACACTTGGATAGAAAAAACGTGGAGTATATACTATGGCAATAGCTTGCATCTTCCTCAACTTTCTTTGGTAGCAGTGAATTAGAGGAGTGCTTGAAGGAGAAAACTCATAATATTTCTGATCAAGATACCCATAGTTATTCTTATAGTGCTTAAGCAGGATGAATTTTTTCAGCTTTCTTGATTTCTGTAGGAAGATTAGCTTGGTTATGATTGGTTTTCTCATTTTGGACAGCAAAATGGGGATCTTAAGAAGGTTTGACACCTTGTGGAAAATGGGTAGCCTTTTTTTTTGCATGTTTTTTGGTTGAGATCTTTGTAGTTGCAGAAAGAGAGATTGATGGTAAGAACTAATAAGAGTTGAATAACAATTATATATATACATGAGAAAGAAGGAGCTTTTTAAGGATACTGAAAAGGTAAGAAAAAGAAAGTAGAGAGCCAAGCTGTAAAAAGATGAATGGTCGGTGGAACTTTGTTTTTATTATTAAGGAACAAGGAAGTAGCCGTTGGACCAATGGCTCCCTATTCCTTCCTCTCTTTCACCTAGGAACGGCAACGGGTGGATTCGGCCGAGTTACCTGTCCCGAGCCTGAAATTTTCGTTTCCGATCTTGCCCCATTTGGACATAAATTTTCAATCTTGACTTTAATATCTAATTTTTATTAAATTTTAATATCAAAATATTATTTATTTTAATTAATTAATTAATTATATAATTTTTTAAATAAAAAATATTTTATTATTTTTAATGAGTGTTATATTTTTATTTTATTATTTTTTAAAAAATAATTATTTTAAAATATAAATAATATATCAGACAAGGATAAAAGTGAGGATGTACATATAGTTTTCGCTTCGTTGCTGCCTAAAAAAATTGCAAGAATGGGGTAGAGCATAAAAATGATGAAAAAAAACAGTCCCATTGAAGGCAGGGTAATATGGAAACAAGTCTAATTGTCATTCCTACTTCCATTTGTAATTGCGCAAATCTGAATGTAGTTTGAATATTGACCGGATTAAATTATTTTATGTTTCATGCACTGAAATTGATAAATTATTTCAGTAAGTATTGATTCCAGTTTTGATTATGGAACAACTTCAAAACTTATAAGATAACATTTTATCTCTTTAATGAACTTGTACGAATTCAGATTAATTGATAGTTTAAAAAAATATCAATTTGTTTTTGCCATCAATTAAGTTCCCAATAATATTAAAATTGAAATTAATTCAAGGGTTTAATAGAACTCAATTTAGAAATTCAATGGCTCGATATGACATATAGTCAATCTAAGGGCTTCAAGTTCATGGGAGCACCAAGAAGATTTTTATTTGATTAACAGATTTCGTGAGACTTGGCAAGAGATGATGATTTCTTTCTCTTGACACATTCTTTCTGTTTTGTGTCATTTTCTGTTTATTTTATTCTTAAGATACTTTAACGGTTTCTTCTAGAAATATATGCTTTTGGTTAAAAATATTAATCAGCAGCCAAATCCTATCTATTATTCGTATGCGCAGACCTTTTGTGTCTCATATATATCATTATGTATTCACTTGAGAATAGGACTGAAGACATTTAATTTGATTTAGTTGATGATCATGGCAGTTATTTTATTCCTAATATTAATATTATTTAAGGTATTTGGTAAAGTTTATAAATCAATGCCTAATAGGCTATTTTAGTCATAAATAATCAGCTCTATAGCTTCATCAATATTATAATTTGGCGGTGTTTTCATTATCTGGTAATTGATTTTATTTTCTTTACTTAAACTATTTTTACTTAAACTATTTTATCTTTTTAAAATCTATTAATTATAAAATATCAATATTTTTAATTAATATTTTATATTAACAAATTATTTATGACTATAAAAATAATAAAATAATAATTAAACTAATTTAATATTAACTTTTATATAAAACAATATGTATATAAAAAATAATAATTTTTTTAATTATTAGTTATATAGTTGTATTATTAACAAATTAATTATGTTATATATGAACTTGGGACTATTTTTTCTGATTGTAAGTTTTTGTTAAAAGGAAAGGAAGCATGTTTCTTTTTGTTGGGTTAGGAGGCAAGCAAGTGGCTGATTTTCTTGCTAAAGTCCCTAAATTGCAAGCTAGTTTCATTAGTTGAGAGTCTCCTCACATTCATTTGTTATCTTTGTTAGCTTTTGATGCTTCTTAATTAGATTTTTCCAGTTCAAAAAAAAAAAAGAAAAAAATTCTACTCTGAAGAGACTATATTCTCTATGTCAATGCAACTAAAGTTGTTCTTTTATTGATACAAGAGGTTGATCATGCATATGCACATGAACTCTAATGCGTCTGCACTCTACCTAGCAGCTACTTCATACAAGCGGTGGTTATTTTGTTATCATTCTGGTCTTGCATTGGTTAGGTACAATAGCCTTCCATTGAGTCTTCTATATGTTGATACATCAACAAAAGGCTTTGAATCAGCAAGTTGTGAACTTGTCGGTGGCACAATCGGTGTTGGAACTGGTTTTGAGTCTAAGAAGCCTGTGTTTTATAGAATTTCCAAGGCATATTTTCTTTGACATAATTGTATGCCTTTAGTTGATCTTGCAACCTCAAAATCTAGGAAAAACTTCAGTGGTCCAAGGTCCTTTATCTTGAAGGTGTCATGCAAGAAAGTTTTAATATTTTGAATATGCTTCATACTGTTACTTGCCAAAATAACATCATCAACATAAATCAATAACACAATGAAATCATTATCATGAAATTTAGTAAATAATGAGGGATCAGACTTAATTAGCCCGTGTGAAAGTGAAACCTTGCTCAAGGAAGGAGGCGGTAAGTTTTGCATTCCACTATCTACTGGCTGGTTTCAAGCTATACAGTGACTTTTATAATTTGCAGACCTTATATTTGATAAGAAAGTCCAGAAGGTGGAAGCATATAGACTTCTTCTGATAGATCACCATGTAAAAAAACATTGTTTATGTTCAATTGTTCTAAATGTCATTGTTTAGCAACTTATTGTTGTCATCTTTGCTATAAGGGAGAAGGTTTCCATATAATCTACTCCTTCTCTTTGTGTATATCCTTTGGCCACAAGTCTGGCCTTATACCTCTCCACACTCCCATCTGATTTATACCTATTTCATTATTGTAAGATAAAACACCAAATACTTTCATTTATGGTAAGGACCCAAAATTTACAGTTCTTAAAACTTTTGGATGTTTATGTTTTGCATTTACTTTGTCACATAACAAATCTAAGTTTAATCCTAGAGCTACTAAATGTATTTTTCTAGGATTTCCAGCCAGCATAGAGGGTTATAAACTTCTTAACTTAAGCTCACATCAAATATTCATTTTGAGAGATGTAGTTTTTTATGAATCAATTTTCCCATACAATCAATTAGAATCATCCTTTAACAATTCAAGAAATTTTGTTTTTCCTAAATCTGTAACACCACCAATGACAAGTAATAATTTTACTGATAATATTACAGCAAACATAGAGCCAACAAGGAATATTGATAATATTTTTGATAAACATTCACAATTTGCTACTCAATCGAACATAAACACTAGGCACTCAACAGAACAAAAAGACCAACAATCTATCTTGTTGATTATCATTGTTTTCTTGCCTTCTGCAATTCATCTGATCAGAATCATTCTCAAGGTACTCAGAAAATAGATATGACTAGTAAATCTATTTATCCTATTTCTGATTGTATTTCATATTCTAATTTGTCTAGTAGACATAAAGCTTTTACCATTAATATCTCTTGTGAATATGAACCTAAGTCATATAGTCAAGATGTCAAAGATCCAAAGTGGCAAAAGGCCATGGAAAAAGAGCTCAGTGCACTTAAAACAAATAAAACTTGGGGTTTAACAGATTTACCAAAAGACAAACAACCTATAGGATGTAAATGGGTGTATAGGATTAAGTATAAATCAGATGGGAGTGTGGAGAGGTACAAGGCCAGACTTGTGGCCAAAGGATATTGTCACGAGCTTGGTCTTTTGATGCCAACGACCGTGCGGCACTAGCAAACTTTCCTCGATCGGATGCTAGTCAGCCTCTCCTACGAATGTTAGATGAAACTAGCAAGTAAGCAAAGATGCAAAAGAACTTTAAGAAAGGAGAAGAACTTAGAGAATGCTAAAGAAAGCTTAGAATGCTTGTATTGCACAAAACTCTTGGATGGTTACAAATGAGCTCAACTAAGCTATTTATAGGCCTCCACCTCCCCAATGGACGGCTAATATCGATTTGATCCTACGGTGTACATTAATCTTCTAGATTATTCTACTCAATTCTACATACATAAAGAAATATCTAGATTTATGTACACAATTCTACAAGGTTCTAGAAGAATTCTAGAACATTCCACATGCTTCTTGATTTTGGTGGAGGATTGTAGAAGAACCTCTTGCGGTGCGTGACATTCTCCCCCACTCAATTTGGCGACGTCCTCATCGCATCCCCCTTGTATGCTTCGATCACATCCTTGTAAGCCCAAAGTGAAAGTTCGTGCTCCCAACTTGCCTCGCTATCGGGTAATCCCTTCCATTTGACAAAGTACTCAATGTAGCTTGGATGGGAGCCTCTTCTTGGAATAGCTCGATGGGCTAATATCTCCTCAACTTCACGTTCGAGAGATGTTGTGATGGCCGTAGGCGCTCTCTTTGACTCGCTTTGGTTTGGTTCCTCCTTGTCAGAATGAAATGGCCTTAACAAGCTTACATGGAACACCGGATGCATTTCCAAATGTGAGGGCAAGGTCAAGCGATAGGCTAGCTTGCCAATACGCTTCTCGATTGGAAATGGGCCCTCATAGCGCCTCACTAGGCCTTTATGGACCTTGGAAAATCTTCGATTTTGATATGGAAGGAGCTTCACCATCACTAAGTCTCCTTCCTCGAACTCTAAGTGCCTTCTCTTCGCATCGGCCCACTTCTTCATTCTCTTCGAGGCCTTTGTTAGATAGGCACGTGCCATGTCGGCCTTCTCATGCCATCCTTTGGCAAACTTGAATGCGGATGGACTAGGACCCTTGTAGCCAATGGCCAATGTATGAGGAGTCATTGGTTGTTGCCCCGTTGCTATTTCAAATGGACTAGCCCCCGTTGACTCGCTCTTTTGGAAGTTGTACGAAAATTGGGCTATGTCAAGCAACTTTGCCCAATCTCTTTGGTTGGCGCTCACGTAATGCCTCAAATACAACTCCAACAAGGCATTCACCCTCTCCGTTTGTCCATCTGTTTAGGGATGAAAACTTGTGGAGAAGTTAAGTTTGGACCTCATTAGCTTGAACAGCTCCATCCAAAATCTACCGGTGAAGCGGGTGTATCGATCACTCACAATTGTCTTTGGTATGCCCCAATACTTCACCACATGCTTGAAAAACAAGCGTGCAACATCTTCGGCAGTGAACTTTGTAGGCACGGGGATGAACACCCCATATTTGCTAAATCGATCAACCACCACCATAATGTTGCTACAACCATCAGACTTTGGCAAACATGTGATGAAATCCATGGAAATGCTTTCCCAAGGCCTCTCCGGAATGGGCAATGGCTCCAATAGACCCGCTGGTTGATGTTGATCCACCTTGTCTTGTTGGCATACAAGACAAGTTTTCACATAGAGCTCGATGTCGTCCCTCATTTGGGGCCAATAATAAGCACGCTCCACAAGTGCCAACGTGCGCCTAACTCCAGGGTGCCCGGCCCATTGCGAATCATGACACTCCTTAATGATTTGCTTCCTCAAGCCTTGCCACTTCGGCACATATATACGATCTCCTTTGGTGGTGAACACCCCATCTCGTAGCCAAAATTGGCGTGCCTTCCCTTGACTTGCCAAATTCACCAAACTCTTGGCTTGTGGGTCTTGCTCAAGTCCCTCCTTAATTTGGTCCACCAATGGAAATGTTGGACTTGTGATGACAGCTACGATGGCCTTTCTACTAAGTGCATCGGCCACCAAGTTTACCTTGCCCGACTTGTACTCCATCACAAAGTCAAATTCTGCTAAGAAAGCTTGCCACCTTACTTGCTTTGGCGTCAACTTCTTCTGCTTGAGGAAATAGCTTGTGGCAACATTGTCGGTTTTTACTACGAACTTAGACCCCAACAGATAATGCCTCCAAGTCCGTAAGCAATGCACTACCGCAGTCATCTCTTTCTCTTGGACTGTGTAGCGTCTCTCAGCATCATTTAACTTTCGACTTTCATAGGCAATTGGGTGGCCTTCTTGCATCAAAACCCCACCAAGTGCAAAGTCGGAAGCATCCATATGAATTTCATATGGTTTGGTGTGGTCGGGAAGGGCCAAGACGGGTTCCTCGGTCACTTTTACCTTAAGCATTTCAAATGCTCTTTGGCACTTCTCATCCCAATTCCATGATTTGTTCTTCTTTAACAAGTCGGTGAGGGGTGCGGTGATGGAAGAATAACCAATGATGAATCTTCGATAATAGTTGACAAGGCCAAGGAATGAGCGTAGTTCGGTTACCTTCTTGGGTGGCTCCCAATCGATGATAGCTTGCACCTTAGACTTGTCCATACGCAATTTGCCTCCGCCCACGATGTGCCCCAAGAACATAACTTCATGTTGCGCAAAGGCACATTTCTCCTTCTTGACATACAATTCATTCTCATTTAGTACTTGGAAGACTTGTCGCAAATGATCCACGTGTTGCTTCAATGTCTTGCTATAAATGACTATGTCATCCAAGTATACCACCACAAACTTGTCCAAGAAGGGTTGGAAGACTCGGTTCATAAGTGTGCAAAATGGGGCGGGGGCGTTTGTGAGTCCAAAGGGCATGACTAGAAATTCAAAGGAGCCATACCTTGTAACGCATGTTGTCTTTGGCTCATCACCCTTGGCAATCCGCACTTGATAATAGCCGGATCTCAAATCAAGCTTTGAAAACCATCTCGCCTAACCAAGTTGATCGAACAAGTCCGCGGTCAATGGAATGGGATACTTGTTCTTTATGGTGATCTTGTTAAGTGCCCTATGGTCGATGCATAAACGAAGTGACCCGTCGTGCTTCTTTTGGAATAGCACGGGTGCGCCATATGGGGCCTTTGAAGGTTGGATATATCCAGCATCCAACAACTCTTTCAATTGCCTCCTCAATTTTTCAAGCTTGGGAGGCGCCATTCGATAGGGAACTGCGGCTGGTGGGCTTGCACCAGGAACCAACTCAATCTTGTGATCCACCTCTCTCTTAGGTGGGAGCTTCTTTGGCAACTCGGGGGGCATGACATCCTTGAACTCTTCAAGGACATGAGAGACTTCCTTAGGTACATCATATTTTGGCATGTCATCTTCCTCCTTTAATGTGGCTAGGAAGGTGGGTTGTGCCTTCTTTACTCCTTTGGATAGTTGCATGGCCAAAATTTGCTTAGCTTGTAGACTTGCTTCCCTCGCTAAAGGCACCATGCAAACATTGCCTTCCTCCAATATGCACATCGTGTTGGCACAAGGAATGGGCACGACCTTGACTTGATCTATGAACTCCATGCCCAACACAATGGCATAATCATCCATAGGAACAACAGAAAAGTCTACAAAGTCATGCCATTCTCCCAAACTTACCTCCACGCCACGTGCAACTCCGAAGGTAGACTTGGCTTCCGAATTAACTGCTTTAAGCCATCCTCTCTCCTTGGAGTACTTGATGCCCAATTGATCGGCTTCCTTTACTTCAAGGAAGTTGTGACTTGCTCCCGTGTCCACTAATGCTTTCACGGTATGCATGCCTACTTTGGCTTCCACAAATAGTCGGCCTTTCTTTTCGGATTTAGGCACTTCAACTTTAGCCTTGATGGAATTAAGGAGTTGTAGGGATCCCACCCTCGTCTCCTCACGTTGATGATGTTCCTCCCTTTCTTCAACTAGGGCATATAGCTTGGCCTTCTTCGGGCATTCCCTTGCCTTGTGCGGCCCATCACAAAAAAAACATTTGATTGTGAACTTGCTACCACCCTTGTCATCCTTGGTGCTCTTGCCTTTATCATGCTTATGGAAGCTCTCTTTGGGTTGGTGGTAGTCTCCCCCACTTTTTCCTTTGCCACCCTTGTCTTTGAAAGATTTTGGCTTCTCACTCTTTTTGAACTCTATCAAAGATTCGACAATGGAAATTGCGGTGGCGAGATCTTGCGCACCACGCCTTTCAATCTCGAGCTTGGCCCAATGTTGTAGGCCATCCATAAAAGAAAAGAGGGCTTCCTTATCGGGATAGTCAGGAATTTCCAAGAGTACTTCGGAAAATTCCTTTACATATTCTCGTATGCTCCCCTTTTGTGTAAGACGCCTAAGCTTGGCTCTGGCTTCGTGGTCGGCATTCTCGGGATAGAATTGTTGTTTGAGTTCCTTCTTGAACTCATCCCACGTATCGATTGTGCAAGTCCCTTTCTCTATATCGTTGCATCGCCTCCTCCACCATACCATTACGGTGTCCACAAGGTATAGCGAGGCATGATCGACTTTCTTTCCCTCATCAAGGCTAAGTGCCTTGAAGTACTGCTCCAAGCTCCAGAAAAAGTTATCAATCTCCTTTGCGTTCCTTGAACCATTATACGCCTTTGGCCTAGGAACATCGACCTTTTAAGGAGTGGTGACGACCATAGGGTTGGCAACATTCCCGCTTTGAGCAACGACCTTTTTGCAAAGGGTTAAATCCTCCCTTGTCTCAACAAGTTCGGCTATTACCCTTGCAAGCTCCTCTTTGAGATTCACAATCTCGGCTCGGAGGGTTTCTTCCAAGGCCCTTACTTGGTCTTGACATGTTGTTAGGGCGATGTTCACGGCACCTTGCATTTCGCCTTGGAGCTCATCTCTCCCCGTTTCAAGCTCTATGATGCGTTGGTCCGCCTCCTCGAACTTCTCTTGCCCTTCAACGATAGCAAGCTCCACTTTCGCGAGCCTTGCATTCATGTCGACCAAAACATCCCTCGACCTTGATCTCCCCCTTTTGGATTGGTTGCTCTCATCAGTTGCCACCTTTGTGATCTCGCTCGATCCCACCATCTTTGCTTGAACCCTTGGCTCTGATACCAACTGTCACGAGCTTGGTCTTTTGATGCCAACGACCGTGCGACACTAGCAAACTTTCCTCGATCGGATGCTAGTCAGCCTCTCCTACGAATGCTAGATGAAACTAGCAAGTAAGCAAAGATGCAAAAGAACTTTAAGAAAGGAGAAGAACTTGGAGAATGCTAAAGAAAGCTTAGAATGCTTGTATTGCACAAAACTCTTGGATGGTTACAAATGAGCTCAACTAAGCTATTTATAGGCCTCCACCTCCCCAATGGACGGCTAAGATCGATTTGATCCTACGGTGTACATTAATCTTCTAGATTATTCTACTCAATTCTACATACATAAAGAAATATCTAGATTTATGTACACAATTCTACAAGGTTCTAAAAGAATTCTAGAACATTCCACATGTTTCTTGATTTTGGTGGAAGATTGTAGAAGAACCTCTTGCGGTGCGTGACAATATACACAGAGAGAATGTGTAGATTACTTGGAAACCTTCTCCCTTGTAGAAAAGATGACAACAATAAGACTTCTCTTAGCTCTAGCAACAACTAAACAATGGCATTTAGAGCAATTGGACTTAAATAATTTTTTTTTACATAGTGATATATCAGAGGAAGTCTATATGCTACCACCTCATGGACTTTCTTGTTAAAATAAGGTCTGCAAGTTACAAAGGTCACAGTATGGCTTGAAATAAGCCAGTAAACAATGGAATGCAAAACTTACCACATCCCTCCTTCAGGAAGGTTCCACACAGGCTAAGTCTGATCCCTCCTTATTTACTAAATTTCATGATAGTGATTTCATTGTATTACTGATTTATGTTGATGATGTTATTTTGGCAAGTAACAATATGAAACAGATTCAAAATATTAAAACTTTCTTACATGACACCTTCAAGATAAAAGACCTTGACCACTGAAGTTTTTCCTAGGTTTTGAGGTTGTAAGATCAACCAAAGGCATACACTTATATCAAAGAAAATATGCCTTGGATATCCTACGAGACATAGGCTTCTTAGACTCAAAATCAGTTCCAACGCCAATTGTACCGCCGAAAAGTTCACAACTTGCTGATTCAAAGCCTTTTGCTGATGTATCAACATATAGAAGACTCATTGGAAGGCTATTGCACCTAACCAACACAAAACCAGACTTATCATTTGGACTTCAATTTTTGAGCCAATTCTTGGACAAGCCAACAGAACATCACATGAAATGTGAACATAGAGATCTGAGATATATCAAGTTGCATCCCGCTCAAGGTTTATTCTTCTCCAGCATTTCAAATCTCCAAATACAAGTTTTTAGTGATGTTGATTGGGCATCATGTCCCTTGATAAGAAAGTTAGTAACTGGAATGTGCATTTTTCTAGGAAATTCCTTAATTTCCTAGAAATTTAAGAAACAAAACACTGTATCAAAATCTTCCACAAAAACTGAATATAGATCCTTAGCCTCTTCAGTAGCTGAAATCCAATGGTAATTCTACTTATTACAGTCCTTGCATCAGTTTCATTCTTCACCAGCATTACTGTTTTGTAATAATCTTTCAGCAATCAACCTTGCTCATGATTTCATTTTGAATGAAAGAACAAAGCATGTTGAAATAGATTGTCATTTTATAAGGGAAAAAGTAGCTTCAGGCCTCATCAAATTGCTGTCAGTCAGATCACAACATTAGTTGACATATTTATTTATCAAGGCACACCCAATTTCTACTTTTACTGAATTCATCTCCAAGCTAGCTAGGAGTGCTTAACATTCACAACACTCAGCTTGAGGGGGGAGGGGGTGAAGAGACTACTCTCTCTGTTAATGCAACTGAAGTTGTTTATTGATACAAGAGGTTGATCATGCATATGCACGTGAACTCTAATGCGTCTGCACTCTACCTAGCAGCTACTTCATACAAGTGGCGGTTATTTTGTTATCTTTAATAGCTAAACATCAACTGATTATACAGTTAGTTAATACAGTTATTAGAAGCTGCGATTATAAATAGAGGTAGCTTGTATCATCAGAAGCTTAAGTTTCATAATTCAAGCTTTACCCATTTTCTTCATATACTCTTAATTTAAAAAAAAAAAGACATGACAATTTCATATCAACCCGCTAAACATTAGCTAATTATAAGTTATTAGTCTTTTCACATGCAACAGTTATTAGAAGCTGCGATTATAGATAGAGGTAGCTTGTATCATCAAAAGCTTAAGTTCCATAATTCAAGCTTTACTGATTTTCTTCATATACGCTTAATTAAAAAATAAATAAATACATGACAATTTTCATATAAATCGGTTGAAATTTGAAATAATCTGACTCAAATCAACCCGACTCGATCCGATTACTAGATAATTAATGGTCATTTTACTTTAAAGTTACAAACAACATTTATTAGCAAATTTATACTAAATATTTTCGATTTTTTTTTTATATCAGCTATCTTTAGTTGCTCAATTAAACAAGCTTTAGTTAAAATCAACTATTATATTCACAAATTTGACCAAATATACTTATAGTAGTTATTGAATATGAAACAATCACTTGTGAAACTCAATTTTCTAAATCATTCATACACAATTGTAGAAGTAATTGTTCAATGCTAATTAAGAAGAATAATGATTCTCTATTAGGCCAATTGAATTTGATCCTTGGAAAAAAAACATAAAAGAAGAATGTAAATATTCATCAAAGATAGTTTCATATATATATATATATATATATATATATATATATATATATATATATATATATATATGTCTTTTAGATAGTCCATTTTCAAAATGAAATAATTATTTAAAAAATGTAATGATAATCGACAATGTGTACAGCAACACAATTTGACGAAGAAATTGTCTGCGCACTAAGTCAACTTCAAAGTCAATTAGTGTGTGTATATATATATATATATATATATATATATATATATGTCTTTTAGATAGTCCATTTTCAAAATGAATTAATTATTTAAAAAATGTAATGATAATAGACAATGTGTACAGCAACATAATTTGAAGAAGATATTGTCTGCGCACTAAGTCAACTTCAAAGTCAATTAGCAATTGGAGACCAGCAAAGTGTTTATGGACTTAAGCTGAATCCTTCTAACTAGAGGTGATTACGTGAGTTCGTTCAACCTATTTAATCTATAATGGATCATCTCATTAAAAATTTAAAATAAGTTTAGGTATTAATATCTAAATCTGTCATTGATTCAGATAGAGGCATCATATACCCACTATCCGAATCCGATTATATATAATATTTTATTTAATTTTAATATTTTAATATTATTTTTGAATAATTTGATAAATTATTTTTATTTGAATCTATTGAATTAGATTTTATGGTTTATTTTATTTGATTTTGTAGTAATTTATGGTCAACTTTTTTATACATTTTTAAAATTTTAATTATTTAGTTACTTCAAATTTTATTTTAATTTAAACTTTTTAATAATAAACAAATAATTATGTACATCGGATATTAATCGGATAATACTAATTAGTTTTAGTACATGTATGTGAATTAACATTATAATTTTAAATGAGTTCAATAGGAGATATATATTATCACTTTTTGTGGATGTCGTACCCATTGCCACTATTACTTCTAACTAAAAATATGATTGTTGAAGTTCCATTGCCCTTCAAGTCTCAAAAATTTTAAATTAGAGGAAATGTGCACACTTTAAGAGTGTTGAAGATTGTTGTTAAGTTTAAAAAAATGTTTAGAATTTTTTGATTTAATTGATTTATTTTTTTATTTTTTTATAAAGTGTTTTTTTTAAGTCTATTTCTCCCAAAAATATTTATTTATTTACATTTTCTTAAAAACAGTTTTTAAAATTAAAAAAATAAAAATAAATTTTTTTATGTTTTCCCGAATGGAATGCCAAATAGCTTTGTATAAAAGAGGAATTAGGGTAAGGGAGGGCAAGACATTCGTCCTAACATACCCTATATCATCATCATCATCAATTCACAAATATAAAAATTATTCCCAAGATTTTCATCAAGAAATTAAATTCTTGAATTGAATAATTATTTCACATAATATAAAAATTTGTAGATTAAAATATTCAAAAAAAATTTATAAAAAATATTCAAAGTTAATAAATATTTATTTAGAATTGATGATTAACATTCGCTTGCAAGAAAATACTAAAATTATAAAACGATTTTAAAGCCCATTACCTATAAGTTTAAATTTTTAAATTAAGTATATTTATGATAATGTAAGTCATTAATTTTTATCCACAAAATTTTATAATTGTTTTCAAAAAATTAGCTACAACCCCTAAATTAATTACATTTTTATTATGGATCCCTATAGATTTATTTAAATAATATACATATTTACTTCACATTTACTTCACATTAAATATTTACCTAAAAATTTAGTTTTTCAAAAAATTAATTATAACCTAAATTATTTATGTTCTTATTGTGCTCTTTGTAAATTTGCTTAAGTAACATTTATATTAATTTTATTATTCTTATCAATATTTTTATTTATATCCTTTAAAAAATTATAATATTTAAATTTAATTAGACCCTAATATTAATTTTTAGTTCTTCCCCAAATTGTGATATATATTTTCTTCTAACAACATTTAGATTGCATGTTAATTGTCCATTGTAATTAACATATTTCAATGCAAAAGTAGACTTTCTTTTGTGGCTTCATTGCATAAAGATAAACTTTTTTTTTTCATTTGTCCCAAATTATAGAAAAAAACAATTTTTTTCCGTAAAGTATTTCAAAATTTCCAATTGTCATTTATGTTTTAAGGTAATTTTACATTTAAACATTCAAAATTAGCACATTTTTGGCCTTAAAGGTTTTTTTTTTTTAAATTGTTAGTTAAGTAGGGTAAGGTGCAACTCTACCAGATAAATTGATTCATATTAATTTACCATGAAATTACAAAACAGACACAATATATATCCTTTTTTGCATGTAACAATGATTGATCGTTTGTTGGTCAAATAAATAAAAATCTAGCTAAACTTTGTATAGATGACAAAAGAAAAGTGAAAAAGTGATGAATCAAGCAATTTAATAATTATATACATATACGGTATATGAACAAATCAATTGACTTTTGATTTTGGAACAAATCAAATTATTAATTAATTTGGATACTCACTAGGCATCATCTTACTTCCTGTCCTAGTTGTTTCTATTTGCAACATGGATGCTTGAATTACCATCCAAATTCTTAGTTGAGTCATAATATATATGGTGCTTTTAGGCAAAGCTAGCAATCTGCTATCGCTTGTGTGCCTGTTGGTGGATGCTGACAAACAATGGCTCAAGAGTTATGCAGTGAGAGAATTATGTTAGTTGCTATGCTTACAAAGCCGAGCCTTGGAGTATCTTTTTGAGTTAGGAAGAAGCAATAGACCAGAATAATTAAGGAGATGCCTTGTTCTTCAAGTGGATAATTTCAGTGTGGTTCGAACTGTTTGTGATATTCATCTTGGAAAATTAATTAATTGGTAGACATTTGTTCCTACAGGCCATCCAATTATTCAAGGACGCCAATTTCACTATGAATAATTAAACTTGCTTGCCAACCCTTCAACTTTATTTTCTCTCAAGATGAGCGTATCATTTTGCATGATTCCGCTCCTATTATCATAAAATTTAATATTTTTGGGATTTCACTTATGTAATCGTTTCTGGTGTTTTTTTTTTCAAACAAGTCCTTTGAGCATCATTATCGGGCCAGTTGCAAATTGACTTACATGAATAATTTGCAAGCTTTTAAGAAATGAAAAATGAAAGAGACAATTTTAAATGAATAAAAATTTATAATGGTCCTACTTGCATTATTTTATAATAAAATTGAATGAAATAAATAAATAATATAATTAATATTAATTACACATTAATTAAGATAATAATTTTATTATAATATTAATTTAAATAATTTAAAAATAATTATTAAAAAATTAATGTAAATAAAAATTTAATATAATTAATATTAATTAATCTTGAAATATTTCAAAATATAATTATATATAATATTTTAATTGTTAATAGTAAATAAAATATATTAAAATATTAATTAGATTCCGCAAATTGAAATTAATGTTAATTGTAAAAAAAAAATATTTAAAAATATAATTAAAATTTAATATTTACAGTTGCAAAGCTTGCATGGATGTAAATACTCTTATTTCCGATTTTTTTTTTTCCCGAACACCCGTTAAAATTTGGTTTTCTAAAAATTACCAATTAAAATCACACATTTATAACTCTTATTCCAAAAGTTAAGTCTCCTGAATCCATCAAAGATCTACGTCCAATAAGTTTAAGTAATGTAGTTTACGAGATCATTTCAAAAGTGCTTGCTAATCGTCTGAAACTAGTCTTGTCTGGTCTCATTAATGAATCCCAAAGTGCTTTCGTTCCTGGGAGGCTCATCACTGACAATGCATTCATAGCTTTTGAGCTTTTTCATTCTATGAAAACCCGAATGAAAGGGAGACAAGTGGTTTTTGGTTTCAAGCTTGATATGTCAAAACCATATGATAGAGTGGAATGGGCTTATATTGAAAAAATCATGTTGAAAATGTCTTTTCCTTCTCACTTTGTTAAGTTAATTATGTCTTGCTTATCATCTGTGTCCTTCTCATTTTTGATTAATGGCAAACCCAAAGGTTTTTTAAAACCAAGCAGAGGTCTTCGTCAAGGAGACCCTCTGTCGCCATATTTATTTGTGCTATGTGCAGAAGGGCTTTCATCTCTCTTGACTAAAGCATGTAATGGTGGTCTTATTCATGGAGGTAGAGCAAGTCGAAATGGCCCCTGAATTTCCCACTTACTTTTTGCTGATGATGCCATAATTTTTGGACAAGCCTCTGTGGAGGAAAGCCAACGAGTCAAGCAGATTCTAGTACATATGAAAGAGCCTCGGGCCAGGCAATAAACTTCGACAAATCAGAGATAACCTTCAGTGCAAATGTAAATGAAAAGATCAAGCATGATATTAAAAATTGCCTTGAGGTAAAGGAGGTTTCCCAGCACTCAAAATACCGTGGGCTCCCAACTCTGATTGGTAAATCCAAACGGGCTATCTTCTCCGCAATCAAAGATAGAGTTTGGAATAAATTGAAGGGCTGGAAGGAAAGGTTCCTCTCAAAGGCCGGGAAAGAAGTATTCATAAAGTTTATTATTCAGGCCACTCCCACATACATAATGAGCTGCTTCTCCTTGCCGCTATCCATATGTCATGACATTCAGCGAATGGTGACAAGATTCTGGTGGGGTAAACCAAATTTTGAAAAAGGTGTTCATTGGGTTTCATGGAGCCGAATGTGTTGTTCTAAGAGGGATGGAGGGATGGATTTTCGGAATATTAAATGTTTCAATTATGCTTTGCTAGCGAAACAAGGATGGCGACTTATTAAAAGTAATAGTTCCTTATGTGCCCAGGTGCTAAAATGTAAGTACTTCCCACGCATAGATTTCCTTAAAGCAAAACATTCTCAAAATTGCAGCTATGTGTGGAAAAGTATTATTGAAGGAAGGAAACTGTTACAAGATGACCTACGTTGGCGTCTTGGTGATGGGCGGAGTATAAGAATATGGGAAGATAACTGGATCATATCTTTAAACAATCGAAGACTTCTCCCCTCTAGTAGAACCCAAGATGTTGAAATAGTAAGTGATCTTTTAGACAGTACATTGTATCGATGGAATGAAACTTCAATTTCTAGGGTAATGCTACCTTTTGAAAAGGAAGAAGTTTTAAAAATTCCACTAAGCTTACGCCAACCAAATGATACATTATTCTGACATTTCTCAAAAAATGGAGAGTATATGGTCAAATAGGGGTACTTTATCGCCCTACAAAAAAAGAAACGTTGGCACCTGAAACCTCTTCATCTACTATCGCTGAACCTATTTGGAAACTTGTTTGGTCCCTTCATATCTCCCCCAAAATGAAGCATTTCGCATGGAGGCTGCTTTCTCATATTCTACCATGTTCAGATAGATTAAAAAAGAGAGGTATTATTACATACAACTGTTGTTACTTTTGGGGATATTGGGAGGAATCCATGACTCACATTTTTAAGGAGTGTCAATGGACTAGAACAGTATGGTTAGCTTCACCCCTTGGATTGAGGATTGACAGTTGTGTGTGTGGTTCAATTTTTGAATGGATCAATATGCTAATGAAGTATGTAGACCCGAGCCAACTGGAAATACTTTTTGCTATACTATGGAGCATTTGGAAGGAAAGAAATTCCAGAGCGCACAAGCAGAAAGATTGCTAACCAATACAAGTAATTAATCGTGGTATACATTTTCTTCATGCATACAAAAACTCCAAGGGATTGCATCACCAAGAGAGAAAGACTCCTCATGAGAAAATCCAACATTGGTGTCCTCCTCTAGCTGGCTTTTATAAGTTGAATTGTGATGCTGCATTCAAGGATTCCTATGCAGCTGTGGGGGTGGTAATCCGAGATGTAACTGGTGTGGGATTACTGTCAGCGGGAAAAAATATTTTAGAGTGCCAAACTGCAGAAATGGCCGAAGCATCTGCTATTTTATTTGGTATCTAATGTGCACAAAAGTGTGGTTTCAGGTATCTTATGGTTGAATATGATTGCTTAAACTTGATTACTAGCATTCAAAGCAATACATCTCAGTGGTCTCAAATGCAATTTCTGGTGGATGAAATTAAGCTTTTAGCTTGTTCTTTTTTTGTTGTTTCCTTTTCCTTTGTACCTAGACAAGCAAATTTAGTAGGTCGTAGTTTTAGCAAAATGGGAGGTACCCGAATGTATTCAAAACTTTGTATCCAGGGATATATCCCTTGCTTGTTAATTAAAGGACATAATTTCTATAAAAAAATTACCAATTCTAATGCTAATAGTAATAGGAATTGGATTGAATGTTTTTTTTAATAAAAGAAGAAAGAAAGGAAATGGATTGAATCTACGGCCAGAAGAAGAGATGAAAACATTGAGCATATATCCAACGGTAGTTACACCAACCATCATCACTTAACATCAACGTATTACCCGGGAAAACACATCTCGTCACCCTCTTACATCCCTGCGTACGTTAGCGCACATCCAAGACCAAATTACCACAAATACCCCAGGTCTCCCAAGATAATCCCCATCAGACGAACGTTAAAATTGCTCTCTCCCTTCTCTCTTCCCTTCCCTTGCATATAAACTTTCTCTTCCCGGTGATTTCCGAAACACTTAACCCCCTAAAAGAAAATAACTTTTCCTCTATATTTCCCTGAGAAAATTCAAAATCGCGAGAAACAAACTCGAAGGAAGAGAGAGAGAGAGAGAGAGAGAGAGCGACTTTGTGATCCGAACTCTCATTAGAGAGTTACGTGTTATTTGTCAAATTTCAATGGTGTATTCTGGAGAGACTGAAGGAGTGAGAGAGTTGGTTATGGCGATGAGACCTGAGAGATCGAAGTCACCGCTTCATAATTTCAATCTGCCTTGCTTGAAGTGGGGGAATCAGAAACATCTTTGTTGCATGAAAGTCTCTGATTCTGCTACCATTAAGGGTAAGAATCTAACCAATGGAATCTCCGCCGATCGACTCCGAAGCAGCCGATCTCCGCATACCAAGTTTGTCGCCGCTCGAGGATACGAAGTCCGCCGATTTAAGAGACTGAATCCGAGCAATGACGGCGGCGGTATTGAGGACGGGATCGCCGCAGTCAGGGAGAAGCTTCTGTGTGATTTTAAAGCCGCCGCTGATAAGTTAAAAGACACAATTTTGAGGAAGGGAGTGTCGGAAGAAGGCAACGAAGAGGCTGCTCAGCAGAACCGCGAGGGGGAGGATGAGAAGGAGCAATCTCCTCCTCTGCCGCCACCGTCGGCGGTTGTAGTGGAGACAGAGCAAGATGCGAGACCTTGCAATCTGAGAACAAGGAGAGCGGCGTGTAAAGCTTCTGGTGGCGGCAATTCAGTTAATGCGAAAGGCTTGAAAATTGAGGAGAGGAGAGTAAGTAATTATTCTCCGTTGAGAAACGAGAGCGCGAAATCGCCTCGGCTGAGAGGCGAGAAGAGGGACAAAGAGGAGGAGATGGAGACGGAAACAGAGCAGATGAGACCGAAGTTTGCGGTGCCGCTATCGAGAAAGGAGATCGAAGAGGATTTTATGGTGATGTTCGGCCACAGACCAGCTCGGAGGCCCAAGAAGCGGCCCAGGAACGTGCAAAAGCATTTGGATGTAGGTCAATCCAGATATTAGTTTCTGTCTTTCTTGAAAGCATTTGTTTTTCCGGTTCTTGAAAGCACATTAATCGATTTTGTAATCAATTTGGTCTTTCTGGTTTTTGGTCTCAGACGCTGTTTCCCGGATTGTGGTTGACGGAGGTCACTGTTGATACATATAAGGTGCCGGAGTCGCCTGAGAACGGGAGGGTAATTCTTTAGCTTCCCTAGCCTTCTTTAATGCTTGATTGGTTGCCGAAAAAATGTGAGATTATGAAAAAAAAAAACTTAAATCTGTTAACTAGCTGTCTAATTGGACGGTGGATTTTGTTTTTTCCACCCTGCCAACAGTGAAGTGCAAGTTTTGTTTTCTATTTCATTTTTCTGCTGCAATTTCACGATTTTCTTCGGCTATCCAAGGAGGCATTTTGATTTTCTGCTGCATACTAAATGTTTTTTTTCCTCTTTTGCTATTAATAAATGATTGTTTGATTTTCAATCTGCAAATTTGTTATTGTTGGTGTTTGCCTCGAGTTTATACCTTTTCTTTTCTTCCCTTTGCAGAGATAGCTATTTGAATCAATTTTTAGCACAAATTTCGAAATTTCAATGCTGACTACTCTCACGGGCGGTATAACCAAAGCAGCGCACCATCTTTGTGAAGTTTAGGAATTTGATGAAGTGGCTAAGTTACTGACAATCCATTGAGGTGTAAGTTCAGTTGCTTTAAAATGCTAATTTTGTCACTCTAATTATAATTCTTTTTTTTTTCTTTACTAGAATAACGTGAATGTAAAGAAAGGGCTGTTAGATGTCCTTGAAAGGCTATGCCTTGCTTTGTGACCTTGATTTTGTTGAGTATGCTTACCAATTTGGCTTTATGTTAATGAATTGGGATCTTCACCTTTAACTCTGGTGTGCCTGTTTATCTTTAAGCTAAGATCAAACATCAATGCTTGAGCACATACTCTGTTTTCTTGTATTCATCAACAATATTCATATTAATTTAGCGAAATAACGTTATATGATCATTTTTGAATTATTTGAAATAATTATTTTCATGATCTCTAATTTTGGAAAACTTTCATCGGTTTTTGGGTCTTGAAAGCTGGATGAAAATATTTGGCTATCAGATTTCTTTACTGTTGTGCACCTGTAATATCAGTGCATGCTTCTAGGTTCTTGAAAGAGAGCTTCATTTTGCAGTGCACCCATTTTCAATTTCGAACAACATTCGTGAGTAAATAATTTATTTATTTGATAAGTAATTTATTCGCTGATATCGAAATAAACGGGAGCTAACACTTCTTAACCTTCTTCTTTGTGCCCACTGCCCTGGCTCCCTTGTTAATGTGCTGTGTACTCAGAATGAACAAAAAAAATTTGCAGGGAAATTATCAGTTTAGTGCAATTAAAAATAAAATTTACAATTTTAGGGTGTTTTTTTGGTCAAATTGAAATTATTGTACGTCATTTTGGACAGATACACAATATCTATCCATCAGTTCAAGTGCCGCACAACCATTTGAGTTTTTTTTTCTTACAATTGCTAGCTTTTAATGAATTCTATATTATGATTCAATATATCATGTTTGGATAATAATAATAATAATAATAATAATAATAATAATAATAATAATAAAAAGTAAATAATAATAATAAAAAGTAAATAATAATAATAATAATAATAAAAAAGTAGTAGAAAAATTTCACAAAAAAAAATTTCAGGAGGCCACTTGAGGATACATGATATGCATGCATGCAAAATGAAAAAAAAGCGCACAGCAAGTTTTCACTTTCAGTGCACCAATTTAAGTGGTGCATAGACTCTTTAATTTAATCTCATCAAAATTACCCAAAACTCATAAATATTTTTGTAAACTATTCTAAATTTGGAATTTAACCAAAAACTACGAAATAATTTTTCTAATAACTACCATAAACTAAGAAATATCCCAAAATTTGAACTGTATAATCTGTAAGGGCAAGAAATATCTCTAGTTCACTTCTTTTAGTTACACTGTCGTGGAATTTTTTCCCCTCCTTCCCTATGGATCATGTCCTTGGTTTGTTTGAATTCCATCATTTCTCCCTTTTCCAGTTCAGGAGAAAGTTACTGGGGTTCAAGTTTCAATTGAAGGAGTGCAGCGATCTTTAAATTATATATATATATATATATATATATATATATATATATAATTTTTTGTATATGAGTTTTATAACATTAAAAAATTGAGATAAGTGTAAAGATAGAAAAAAATAGTAACAAAAAAAGGAAGAGAGCATTTTTTATTTCTGATTTGAATTTTTTTAGGGTCTGTACGGAAGTCATCATTTTTTACCATTTAATAATAGTTATTAAATGTTATGAGAAATATGAGAATTTATGAGTTTGATATTTAGTGGATGTATAAAAAATATATGTATATATATTAATGACATGTTTTAAAAAAGAAAACGCTGAGAAATCACTAATTTGGTTGGCTAACCTATTTAATAATTTAATAATATTGTTGTGGAATAAGAATGGGCAGACACAGGTATAGGCTAGGCTGGAAACCTTATTCGATACAATAGGATAGGTAAACTAAGCAAGGCCTCGGTAGTGAACCCATTTCATATTCTCTTCCATTCCAGATTGAACGAGCCAATTGATTGATCTTTCACCGGAGAGAAAGCTGTAGGAACAGCAAACGGAAAAGGAAAGGGTTGAAGGAAGGACGCTTTTAAAAGCGAAAGGCCATAGGGAGATTCTGTCTATGATCCATGGATCTCCGATCGGGAAACCATGTTCAAGCTCTGTGGCTAGTTTGCCCTCTTTGGACTTCTCAAACTTAGCGAACTGAAACATCTGAGTAGCTAAAGGAAGGGAAATCAATCAAGACCCCATTAGTAGCGGCAAGCCAGGGCGGATTTGGGGGTTTGAAGAAAAACAAGGATGTCTTGTCAGAGCCTCACTTTGCACAGACGGTGGTATTTTAAATATCTAACTTATAACAATACAATAATTAAACTATTATTTATAATAAAAAATTCTTTAATCTTTAATTTTATAATACAAATTTCTCTACTTCACTTCAGCAAAAAGTTTTTACCTAAATTTCCAGGGATTTTACAAATTTTTTTCTCATTTTTCATCACTTTTTTTTTAAATTTCTCTCATTTTCATAATAAAATAAAAAGTAGAATTGCAATCAAATAAAATACCCCTACCAAATAAAATTTTCTCTCACTTTCCCTTAAACAAAAAAAAGAAGCTGAACATCTGGAAAAAAAATTTCTTGTACTTAAGACATAACACTTTCATTGCAAGAGATTAAAAGGGATCGGAAAAAAGGTGACGACAATATCCTTAGGATTTATAGCTTTCCATCCAACTAAGGAGAAAGAAAAAAGTGACAAGAAGATGGGGTGGCGGGACAAAGACCAAACGTCACTACATCACTAACCCCTTCTAAGCAGCCTCGTTGTACGCCTATCCATCAGCGACGACGGGACATTGGCGGAGTTGGTACATGTGGTTGAGCAATGGCAGCAAGTATGAGCCCAACGAGGTTAACCGTGAGCTTCCCTTATATTCTCGCAACTATCGGTATTCCAACAACCTTGGTTTGTTATTTTCTCTTTAACTATAAATTTGTTCGTTATTTCCAATGTTTCAAGTCACAGATTTTAAAATAAAAAAAAATTCATAGAATTATATTTGAAGCGTCACTTCGTTTTGTTGCGTTTTAATATTTGGATTGATTTTTGAAAGTTGAAATTCTAGACCGAAGTTGTGAGATGTTTGTGGCATTTTAAACAATAATACACTTCAATTTGTGGACATCTAGGTACTGATGTAACTTTAGGATAAAGACTTATTTTTCATTTTTTTGGACATTTAGAGAAAAAAAAATTTCTTGTTTGGTTCGTGGGAAAGTGGAAAAAATTTGTGTAACGTCCGTTTTTGGAGTCTATAATTTAGGTTGGTGTTTAGTGATTGTTGGAATTTTAAAGGGAGGTTTAAGAGTTTTCATATTACTGAAAATATCTGTTTCACGCCCGTGACAATAAGTATTACGGTCGTGAATATCGGATTCCAATTAGCAGTTGCGATGAGATTTTTTACGATCATGAATAGTTTCTTCATGATCGTGAATGAGTTGTTCATGTCTATGAAATATGGATCACGATCGTGAAACCTGGGCAGTATGGGCAGATAAGACAACCACGATTTTCACCCTACCATTTCCCATTCAATCCGCTCCTATGTTCCTTTAACTGATCTAACACGCCACATTTCCATCTCCTTCACCATCAGAAACTTTTTTTCTCCATTGTGGAAGCTTTGAAGATTAAACTTTGTGAGGGATTAGTGAGAGAAGTGGAGGAGAAGTTGTGAGCTTGCAGGTGAGAGCTTGGTTTTGATGTTTCCTAAGTTTTGATTCAGTTTTAGAGGCTAAGAAAACGTTTTCTTGTTGTTAGGAGTTAGATATAGAGGTGAAGATCCTCTAAGAGTTAGACAAGCTTAAAGAGTTTGGAGGGTTTAGACTCTATTTTCGAATGTTAGTGCATATATGCATATTAATTCTAAATCTTGTGTGTTTGCTATGTTTTATGCCATGAAATGAATGAGAAACGTGATAAAGAACATGACAGTACTTGTGATTATGTATATACATATTGGTCATAAGAAAAATATAATATAATGACATGAAATGAGTTAGGGAGATTATGATATTTAAGAGTTATTTTAGCATGAAATGTATTATAAATGCTCTATTTTATGATTAAGGTATGTTACTAGCATGAAATATTGTTAAACGATGATAGAAATGATTGACATTGGTCAATCTTAGAGACCCTTGCATGATTGTGTTGATATGCTATGTTTTTAGGTCTGTAAAATCTAGAAATTTACGCCCGTGACACGGTTGTCATGCCCATGAATGATGAATACAGATAGGTTTCATGCCTTGACAAAGTATGTCATGCCCGTAAAATATGAACCCAAAAAATGTCCAGAACAGGCAGAAGCTTTCATGGCTTGCGCCATGGCTAAGGAAGTCTTAAATGCTAGAGTTCACACCTGTGAATATATTGTCACTACCGTAAACATCAAATTTCGGAATTTATGTTTTAGCTTTGCGGTTTGGCTCACGGGTAAATGAATACCTATGAAGGTCTTTCATGCCCGTGAACAAGTAGTTCAAGCTTGTGAATGGTTTGTATGCAGTTTTTAAATTATGATGCTATGTGATGATTTATTTAAACATACTATATAAAAGGATATATGAGTATGGTAAATCATATGTGGATGATATTTATGAGGCAACGTATCAATGGTAAATGCTTGATAGCAAGTATATGTGATAATGATAAATATGTGATATGACATTTATGTGTTGGTATAAGAATACATAAATGGTAGATGATGCTAGTAATTAACATGTGTTTAAAAGAAAATGAAAATAAGGTTAAGACTTTTAAAAGTCATTTTCTCTAATATACGACTGTTAATGGGTAGATGGTATATCATTGAAAGAGTTACGATACTGTAAAATATATTTTTTATATGAGGCCTTAGTAGTTGAAGCTCTGAGAGCCCCCTTAACTTAAAGAGCTCATTTGAGCTATTATAGATAGTGGGCAGAATAACTGAAACTTCGCGAGCGCCTCTATTCCATAACCTGCATTCGGATAGTCCGACTTTGAGTTTTGGGTGAAAGAAAGAAAAGTAAGATAAAAGGATAAAGAAAAGAATAATAATAATAAATAAAATATAATTTATGGTAAGCTTTGAGTAAGCAAAATTATGGTAACAAGTAAATGGAATTGAAAGCAAAACTATGATTGTTGTGTGTAATGTTGATGTGAGTTATGATATGATGGTATAACATGAACATGCATAAAATGACATGATTTAACTTGCATGATTGTATGCTTGAATTTTTATACCTATATATACCACTAAATTTTCAATAGTTTAGCGTATGGGTTTTCTGCATGCACGTTAGAGTCTAAGGGATAACTGAAGTTGACCCGAGATAAAGAAACATTCATTTTGAAGAGTCAGTGATATATATCATTTTTTTTATTGTACATGACATGATTTATGGGACTTCATATTTTGAATAAATTATATGTAAACCTTTATTTTATAAAAATTGTATTTTTATAAACAGTGGCTAGTAGAAAGCCAAGTTTATTTTATATATGATAGTGATAAGGAGGGATCAAAGTTTCATGTTTTATGCTATAAATTTAAATGCAAAACTTTAATATCGTGTTACAAAGAAAGTTTTAACTTTTAAGCAGATTTTAAAAAGGAAAAAAAAGACATGTAACACTCATCTGCATAATAGGTGTGACGTCGATTGTGTCAATGGATATTACAATTTGTTTGTGGGACTAATTTTGCACATATGAAATTTAGGTGAATTTTTTTTATTAACATGGAAAGTTCATATCAATATTTTGTTAAATGATTTGACACATTTAGACAGCAGTGGATTTTATATTACAAAACTAAAGTTTAAGAGATTTTTTATTACAAATAATAGTGTAAGCATTGTGTTATTAAAAGTGAAATAATTGAAGTACTATCTATGTAATTTACCCAATAAGAATATTTTTACATAAAAGTAAAATGAGTATGATATCTAAAGCTGTCAATATATGTGTCATATCGATCCAATTTATATTCATATTATTTTTTTTAAATTTGCAACCAATCCATTTATTATTGTTTGTCACTATATTATATGTTAAATTATATAAATAATATTATTTTAAACTATTTATCATTTTTACACTCATAAATTAGAGCATTTATTGTTTAATTATTGTAAAAAAATTATATTTAATTATTAAATAAACATAAAAATACTTGCAATTTAAATTTTATATTAAAATAATTATCCAAATAACCACTAAAATATCAATTCAAATATTAAATAAATTGTAATCGTATCACTTTTTGTTGATCTATTTATTAATTATGTTATTTAAATAGATCGTGTTTATATCGTATCAAATTTTGACAGTTGTAATGATATCTTCCTTATATATAGTGTGGGCCACACAGGTTAAGACATGCATTATGTCTTCTTGATTTAAGACCTGATGTGATATACCTCTGTTTTTGGCTTTTAGCCATTATAAATATTGTAAATGGGGTGGAAAACTGTAATTGCATATGCTGACACTTTTAAAACTTTTTGGTATTTTAGATATGAAGCTTTTAATTTTTTTGGGTCAAATAGCAGGTATTCTCAGTTAAGGCCACACATTAAGATTAATTATGTTCGTACCGAGTAATTGCATACTCATGACTCAAATTCAAAATATTTGGTTAAGATGAAAGAGACCAACGTTATCTCATCTACATCTACATCTTATGAATTGAAGCTCTTAAACTTTAATTTGTCATATTTAATTTTTGCAATTATTATCGTTAAACTTGAGAGATGTTAGAAATTTAAATTCATGTGTTATTTTATTTTTGGTAATGATTCATTGGCAATGTACCAAAACAAATAAAACATTATAAATGAAATAAGATACTCTTATTGCTTAACATATTTTACCTCTGTCTATATTTTTAACATTTTTTATTTTGCTTTTGTCTTTCAATGCAGAAACTAATACATATTTTAGAAATTTAATGAAACTCATGAATTTTAAAAACTTAATAGTTAAACCACAAAAAATTGAAAAGCTCCATTGGATGATTTGCCTTAGTTCAGCAATCTCAAACTTTCAACTTTTATGTGTAAGTACTACATAACTAGGGGCTTTGGAAACCCATGGCCAAATGTCATTTTCTAACTCGGGATTGACATTGAACATGCGTTTGCATTATCTACGATTTCATCAATGTTGGTATACATGATTAATTGAAATTGGAGATTAGATATATTGTAGACACGTCCAAACAAGTTGATGATTTTTGATCCTTAATAACAATAGACCAATCGTTTTCGTATTTGTGGGTCAAATAAGCAAGATTGTAATCCCTTATTTGGCCCAAAGTAGAGGAGGCATAAACCAACTTATTTCATCGCTTGGGGAATGACACAAGTAGCGAGACTCCTTGAATTAACAAATGTTTTATTTTCCTTGGGACCCAAAAATGATGTAGCCAATTTATCATGTGAAGATTCTCATCTTTTTGCAGCTCAACGTGAAAATATATATTAAGTTGAATATTTTCCTAGGTTGGAATTGGCTTTCAATCCCCTCCCCCGTCCCCTCTCCCTTCCCAAATAAATAAATAAATAAAGTTGATCATCCCTTTGTTTAGGTTAAATCACCCATCTTATGATCTCTTCTTCATGTTCATTCTTAATATCTTTATTTTCTACATAACTACTTTATTTTTAGGTTGCTTTTCTGCAAATTTTTTCTTTTTCATTGTATTAATTCTTTCATGATCAAACTTTTCATTTTTATTTTAATGTTTTTACCATGCTTCTTCTCTCCATATCCCGAACATCCCAATAATAAGGGAGCATTTAGTTCAACTATTTAATGCAACTGATAGTTTTTTTTTATGTCCAATAGATGAGAAAAATATGTTTGATAACAATAGTTGATAGCTAATGGAAAATTTAATTAGTTGTTAATTGAAAAAAACTCTATTTTAAAGTTTTTTTTGAAACAACTAGATTTTTTTTCTAATAAAATGATAAAATTAATCTCTTAAAAAAATACAATAAATCTTTTGTAGACATTTTCATTAAAAATAAAATATGTCTTTTCAAAAATAATCTCTTCAAAATAAAATACATCATATAAAAATATTTTAAATTAAATGATTATATTTATAAATTATATATATACATTTATGGAAATTTTTATATATAATTGATTATATTTTATTATTGTTATTATTTTAATTATTAAAATAAATAATTATATTAATAATCGTAGTATTTTATTTTTTTTATTCATACATCCTAAAAAAATATATATTTTTTGAATAAAACAAATTATACTCCCAAAAGTAATTTTACATTATAATAATAATAGTTTAATTAATTTTACTAAATATTAGTATAAAAACTATAATCTATCAACTACCAATTGCACTTGATAACTAAACCAAATGAAGCCAATGTATTTTAACTCAAGACTTATTTATCATTGAATATGTTAGTTAATTATTTTTGGTAAAAGAAAGAGTGTGAATGGGGTAGAATATATCAAATTCTACTAAGATCTTGAACACACTGAATGAAGAACCAACATCTACTAGCCTTTGATTCCTTATTTTTGAGAAATAATGGAATTAATATAATTAGAATATTGAAAGGGGGAGGTTACCATATCTACACTCGAGGAGAAAAACTTAGGTGCTTATTTGTTTTCCCTTTTGGCAAAAAAAGAAGAAGACCCACATGTCGATTCCAAAATTAGTGGATTATAATTAACATTATCTTATTATCTACTAAGGGGTTTACGAAGGTTTGAAGCACGTTAAGCCTTTGAATATTGCAAAACTCCAAATTGAATATAATAATCGGTATGTGGTGAAAATGGTCCAAGGCAATTGAAATACTTTGGGTAATTATCATTCTCCTATTTGTGCTATGAAGAGCTTGATTTTGCATTTTAAAGTTGTTCAATTTTCATAGACCTATCGTGTAACAGCTAAGCCCCGCCTGGAATCCGGGTCTGGCCCATTGCCATAGGCCTGGTAGCCCACCCGCCGTCTCACTGAGACCAACGGGCTGCCGGGGTCCATGGCCCAATACCTCAAACCCATCACTGTCAGCCCAGTCCATGTCAGTCTGCGAAGTAGGTTGTTAGAGGTAGGGATCGAACCCTTAATCTCCCTTTAGTCTGAGTAAGAGACTACCAATTGTACCAAAACTGTGGTGCCCGCAACCTCCTCACAACTGTTGATCATGCTCTACTCGATCTCTTGAATAGACAAGAATGTCATCAATGAATACAACTACAAATTGATCAATATATGGCCTGAACACTCGGTTCCTCAGGTCCATAAAAATTGCTGGCGCATTCGTCAATCCAAATGGCATCACCAAGAACTCATAATGACCATAACAAGTCCTAAATGCCGCATTAGATACATCTGACTCCTTGATCTTCAGTTGATGATATCCCGATCGAAGATCTATCTTTGAAAATACACTTGCACCTTTCAACTGATCAAATAAATCATCAATCCTAGGCAGTGGATATTTATTCTTAACAGTAACCCTATTAAGCTGCCTGTAGTCAATGCAAAGACGTAAAGTACCGTCTTTCTTCTTCACAAATAGTACTGGAGAACCCCATGGTGATACACTAGGTTGTATAAATCCTTTATCTAACATTTATTGTAATTGTATCTTCAACTCTTTCAATTCTATAAGTGTCATCCTATATGGTGTAATTGATATAGGAGCGGTGCCAGGTACTAATTCAATAGCAAACTCTATCTCTCGATCAGGTGGTAATCCTGGTAACTCCTCAGGAAACACATCTGGAAATTCACTATCAGTTGGGATGTCAGTCAACTTTGGACTTTTCTTTCGGGTATCCATCACATACACTAGGTAAGTCTCACATCCCCTATTGATGAGTTTTCGAGCTTTCAACGCTGATATCATATTATCTGGATATGCTCTATACTCACCCATCACTATTATCTCTTCTTGTTTTGAAACTTTAATTCTCATCTGCCTCTTTCCACAATCTATTTTCACCCCATGGCAAGCTAGCCAATCCATTCCCAAGATCGCATCGAACTTGCGGAATGGTAGCTTTATTAGATCTGCTGGAAATTGCCTGCCTTAAATTTCGATTGAGCAACCTCTAAACACTTTACTAACTCGTACACTGTGTCCTAACGGGTTAGTCACACAAATCTCATATTTTAGAGTCTCTGGTTTTAGACCATCTCGACCCAATGGTGGTGTGCATATGTATGAGTGTGTTGACCTAAGGTCTATCAATGCATGTATACAAGAGCCAAAGAGAAGGAATTTACCCGCTATGATGTCAGGTGCATCCTGCTCCTCTCGACCTCGCATGGCATAAGCTCTTGCTAGAGCAGCTTTACTTCCTTCAGGTCTCTCTACTGTATCTGATTTGAATTGGCTTGGCCTTACATGACCTCCTCTTCCTTGTCCTCGACCTCGTCCTCTGCCTTGTCCCATAGTCTGTATTGGTACAGACTCAACACTCCCTGAATCTCTACCAAACTGTAGCAATGAACAATCTCTTTTAATATGGTTCTTGGAGCCGCATCTCATACACGCTCCTGTCATTAACCAACACTCTCCTAGATGCGAACAATCACAATGCTGACACACCGGTAGAGTGGTAAACCTACGGGATGCCTATGTCGGTGCACTGGATGCCGATGAAGTAGATCTTACAGGTTGTCCTCGTCTATAAGAATGAAATCTGCTGGAACTCCCAACATGGAATTGACCACCAAAAGATCTGGCTCTTTTGCCACTAGACTGTACTCCACTTGGTTGTGGCGCTGGTCTACTAACCCCACTAATCTGTACTGGCTGTTGTGTCATCAGGACTCTTTCAACTGTTCTAGCATATGCTAGTAAATTTGGGAAACTCATCAGTCGTAGGGCTGAAACTTGTAACTTGATCGTATCTCTCAATCCATCTTCAAATCGTCGGCACTTATCTGCCTCAGTGGATACAATACCACCAACATACTTGCAAAGATGAGTGAATTCTCTCTCATATTCTGTTACAGACATATCCCTCTGTTTTAACATCAGAAACTCTATCTTTTTGTCATCTGTGTAAATAGGAGGAATATACTGCTTCTTAAACTTCTCTAGAAAGAATTCTCATGTCATAGGGTTAGGAGCCTCTGTACTTTGTGATTCAGATTGCCACCAATCATATGCATGCTCATGTAGCAGAGATACTGCATATTCATATTTCTGTTCATCTATGCAGTGTAGTTGATTAAATACTCGTTCTGCTCGTTCCAACCAAAATTCTGCCACTGAGGGGTCATCTTCTCGTTTACCATAGAAATCAGATGCCCTTAATTTCCTCAGTCTCTCAAACAGTAATCCAGACGAATCTGATCGTGATGCTCTCTGTAGCAAATCTATCATATTTCTCATGAGTTCAGTCTGACCCATATTAATAGCTGAATGTTCACGAAGTGAGCTGACACTAGATCTCGATGTCGCAGCTCGACGATGACTTGGTTGCGATGAAGCTCTTGCCTCGGAAGACTCATTAATCTCAGCTTCTTCTATTACTATTCGTCTTGATCCTGAAGTCATATCCTACTTATAACATAAAGACAACGACCTTAATCAATAAAGCAGCAACTCCAAAAATGCAATTGTGGGTACATTTCAAGAAAAACATTTTCAAAATTCACTTTAAAAATTCAAAACCGCCCAAACCGGCTTTAATA
This sequence comes from Triadica sebifera, assembly GCA_023653625.1. Taxonomy (NCBI): domain Eukaryota; kingdom Viridiplantae; phylum Streptophyta; class Magnoliopsida; order Malpighiales; family Euphorbiaceae; genus Triadica; species Triadica sebifera. Next base: position 19,347,517 of record CM042906.1, read on the forward strand.
TCAATATCCAGAAACACCAAACCTGGTGCTCTGATACCAAAAACTGTGGCGCCCGCAACCTCCTCACCCGAACCGCACGTGCCTGGATAAGGAAGCGCTGCCGCCTGTCTTTCTCATACTTCTTCAAATCACTATATTTTTTTTTCAACTCTCTTGTATATATAAATATAAACAAAAATCAGAGTGCAATTTATTTACATAAAATAGTAATTTTTAACATCAGAGTAATTCTTAACATACTTTAAAAGTAGGTTTTACAAACTCAAACATTTCTTTAATATAAAAGCCAAATACAAAAGTTTCAAAACTTGTAATCCCCTTTCTCAAGATTCGACTGCTTTACTTGAATGGGATCACCGCTTGCTTTATCTAACGTCTTCAGCTGCATTTCTATATCTGCGTGGAAATTAAACTCCATGCTAAGCTCTAAGCTCAGTGGTGCATATAAATAAGGCAATATACTATGTCATGCAACAAGCAACAACATGTATCATTTTGTGCATCAAATTGTTTGCATACCATAACTATCAACATATTCCTATTTCATACAAGTATAAATGTCATGCTCACATAAACCATATTATTTCAATTTATCTATGATGGTAAATTTACTCGGTTAATCTCTTTATCATTACTTCTCAATCTCATATCATCATTATTTTCTTATTCTTTCCTTTTCTTATTTTTCTGACATATCCTCATTATCTTGCCCACATCACTCTAAATTTTGGACTAACTGGATACGGGTTATGGATCAGGAGCGCTCACATAAGCTTATGCCACCCTGTCCACTATCTGGCTCATAAGAGCTTCTCAAATCAATGGCGCTCACACAAGCTTATGCCACATTGATTGAGTATAATTTCATCATAGATGAATAACCGGATCAAGGGCGCTCACACAAGCTTATGCCACTTTGTCCTCAATTATATGTGCTCATCGGAGCTTTCTCAAGTCAGTAGCGCTCTCACAAGCTTTAGCCACACTGACTGAGCATCCTAGACCAATGGCGCTCACACAAGCTTTAGCCACATTGGTTGCGGTATAGTACGGTACCGTTCGCCCCCTTAATGACATGCCATCCATCTCGATTCTAGTCCGCAAGTAGAGTAATGGACTTCTTTATATTTTCACATCAATCATAAATTCTCAAATTTCAACACATCAATATTCTCATATTTATCAACATCTCAATTTTCTTGTTTTGCAAACATATAGTCATACTCATACAAAATGGATATCATCTTTTCATTTATTTTACTAGATTCATCAATATTCTCATGTTTATCATCCGCATCAGATTTCATATATCATCCATGACAATTCACATATTTCATCCATGACAATTCATCTTTCTATATCACAACATAACACGTTCTCACCTCAATATATATATATATTTATGCAATCATTCTTATTTCACTGGATAGACAATAACTTTCACTTACTTACCTGAATTCTTCATTTGATAACCACATTCATAATTTCAAATACAGAGCATTCAAGGCCGTGATTACTAATTTCACGTCCGTGAATTAGTTCAAGCCCGTAATCCCAAGCCGTGAACGCTACTGGAATGAATTGTCCAAAAGCATTCACGGTCGTGATTACTCATTCACGCCCGTGAATAAGTTCACTTCCGTGATTCCAACCTGTGAACGCTTCTGGAATGAATAGTACCATTTCCACCAAGAAATTCACAACCGTGAAACAATAAGTGACAACCGTGAATCCTCAAGTTCACGTCCGTGACTCAATAGTCACGCTCGTGACTTTCAGCAGGAAATCTGCATATTCACTTTTCATTCATTCTAATATCATCCAAATCATACCAAATTCTATTTCATGCATTTCTAAGGTTCTTTACTCAACTTATTACTTTCCAATACATGTACATGCCTTGATCATACAAGATTTTCTAACATGCATCATTAATTCAAAGTCACACAAGAATCTCATTCACACATGTCTAATCCTATGGTTTCATGCCATGATCATCATCATTCTTGGAATGCATTTATCTAAAATCATGTTCAGCATGCATTATTTCAAGCAAAAATAGGCTATTGCCTTAAGTTATGCACAAACCTTAATCTTTCTCCTTCACTCTTTTAAGTAGCTTTCTCTTTTCCTTTGCTCCTTAGAGCTTGTTCCTTGTCATTTGGAACTCCTACAACATCATAAATCATTATTTCCATATGATTTTCTCAAAACCCTAACTCTCTTTCTCTCTTTCAAGACCTTAGTTTCTCCCTCTTTCCATATAAGTCTTGGATGAGTTCAAAATTCAAACTTCCTTTAGAAAAGATGATGAAGAAGAAGAAATGTTTCTTACCTTACTATTTTCTTCACTCAATCACCTTTTTGGAGATTTTCTCTCTATACCAAACTTGATTTTTCTTCCTATTTCTTGTTCTTTCCAGCTTCCTTAAGAGTTATGGAATATGAAAATCACCTTGTATTGCTCTTTCCCTTCTCTTCCCTTCCTTTCTCTCTAGAATCAATGTGAGCTATGGAGGAATGGATGAAGCTGGTGTGACTGGTAAAGAAAACAGAGAGAAGGAGACAGAAAATGAAAATAAGAAGAAAAAGAAAAGTCTTAAATATGGTACCCAAAAAGTCTTCATGTGGGACCCACCATTTGACCATTTCTCCCAACTAATCAATATTAATCCTCTTCTTTTAAATGTCATGGCAGGCCAAACTTATCAAAATGTGCCCAAAATTAATATGTTGATTAACAATTAATCTTATTAATCCTCCAATTTTTGGTAATTTGCAATTTGACCCCAAAACTTATCAAATTTTGCAATTTAGTCTTTTACCGTAAATCAACTTCTTTAAAATTTAATATCACTTATTTAGGCATTTATCATTTAATTTAGCCATTACTTAATCAATTTTTCTAAAAATCTGAATTTAGACTTCGATCGGTCAAACGCGTCAACTTCGCAATACGTGCGACTCGTTGCCTAAATTAGCGGATATTACATATCGGGAGGCTAATTTTTGCAGTTGATTTTATGGAAAGTGAGACTAAAAAGTTTGAGTTAGGGTGTCATGTTCTTTTAGATCCTTTGTCAAGGATTCATAATTGGCTTTTTTATAATATTTGTGGTGTTACCTATATTCGGTAGGTTTTTTATTTTGTGAGTTTCGCTCACTTTTTTGTACTAAAAAATAATTTAGTAATATTGTTCTTATTTTAGACTAATACAATTTTGAGTTCCAACTTCAATTTGTATATAAAAAAATATCAAACACATTATGTACATGGGCCTTGAATTCTTATCGTTACTAGTTAATTAATTAGACTTGACTATCACCTTGTGAATTAAGGAGAGGTGGAAATGACTTTTTTTTTATAGGAAAATTGGTAACTTCATTAATTGAAAGCTAAAGTTACATCATAAACAACTGAAGGTTCAATTAAGAGAGGGACATCCTCCATAAGGAAGAGAACCTCATCAAGAGATAAAGCCTATTGAGTCATACCATGGGCAACTTTATTACATAACCTATTAACATGAGCAAAAGAAATAAAACAGAAACAACTCTTCTTAGCCAAAATATCTTCAATAACTGTGAGAATAATGTTTTTCCTAGTCTTTGGATGCAACACAGATTGAATAACCACAAGTGCATCTAATTCAATTTCCATAAATGCAAAGCCAAAATACTAGACAACAGAAATACCAAATAAGATAGCCAAAGCTTCAACTACTTTTATGTCTAGAACTTTTTGAACCACCTTGCCTCTTGATATTAGAATTGAGCCATTAAAGTCCCAGAAAACAAAATCCAAACCAGCTTTGTCAGAACTTGGCATAAGAGCAGCATCAACATTTAATTTCACCTTTCCTACCTCCAGAGGTTTCTAAACTTGATTACCAAATTTGCTTTCCTCTTTGCTTTGCTGAGTAGCTTTAGTGAACTCATAATAGTAGTCCTTTGCAAATTAGGAAATAAGAACCTGGTCCTTTTTAACACCTAATTTTTAGGATTGAAAAGTTAGATGAATTGTTGTAAAAGAGTGTGGGTAGATTAAGAGGTTAATATATAAATAGGAAGGATACTTTCACGCCTGTGAATGGATGTTCATGCATGTGAGAGTGTTTTGTTTTAAAATGATATAGTTTTGATGTTATTCATGCCCATGAATGAGATTTTACAGCTGTGAGTGTTGTGGTTGTGTTCATAGGTGAGAAGATCCCGCAATTTTCTCTCTTCCATATATTCTTCTGCTACCTCCAGCTACCCTATGACCCTAAAATTCTTTCTCACACACTAGTCCTCTTATCTTCATTTTCTTATTCTTCTTTTCTCTATTTTAACTTAAGTTCCCTAGATCTAAAAAGTAAGGTTGAGCTTGAAAAAAAGGTAAGGAGTGTGTTGGAAGTTTAGTTTAGTTTTATAGTATAAGGATCTAAGAGAGTCATTTTTGACTTCCCACATATGCATTTCTAGTATAAGTTTAGTGTTATAACATTCTCGACTTTCCACATATGCATTTGCATATATTTCACTTGAACATGTGCATTTTATATATATTTTTATAAGAACAAGTTCATGACACGCACTAGCTACATGTTTGAGTATTTTGTAATTGTGTTGAATTACACGTGTCAATTTTATAATTTACTTGAGGATAACATGAAATTGGAATTTATGTGAATAAAATTATTAGATCAAATTAATGAAGAAAAACAAAAAGAAAAAAAACCAAAAAAAAAAAAGATAAAAGGAAGGAAAAAAACAAAAGAGAGAAGATGAAAAAAGTGAGGAGATGGGAGGTGAACCTTATCTTTCTCCTCATCATTCTGCCTCCCTCACTCCAATTTCGTTTTTTCTTCTTCTTCCACTATTTCAGCCTTTTTTTATTCCTTATTTCACTTAAGTTTTGTAGAAATTCATCCCTTTCAAGTTCATTCTTGGTAAGTAATATTTTCTCCATTATTCTAGCGTTGTTTGAGCTGTTAGGGTTAAGTTGTAGTAGTATTTTGCACCCCGATTTTGATACCAATAGAAACTAATTCTGAAAAAGTTTAAACATGAAAGTTGTTCATTTATGCCTTATATTTATGTATATATAAATAGTTTTGAAATATTTTTTGTATATGAAAATATATTGGCATCTTATTGGAAGTGGTCTGAGTGTGAAGCCTAGCTGAGCTAGCTACTGTGTTCGTTGGTTTTGAATATGATAAAGCCCGTATTTTAGAAAGCTCAAAACATGAAATTATGTGTTATCTATATGTATACCAAATTTCAAATTCATATGTCTTGTGGATGTTAAGTTATGGTGAATTCAACTATAACTGTTCCATAGTTTGAACTGTCTGCTTAGTGCCCTAAACAGATCCAACAATTTGTTTGGTCATTTTGAGCTCCTTATAGATGGATTCTGTAAATTATCAAAGTATAAAAGTTATAGATTTATGTCTTAGCTAAAGTGGAGTATAAATATCACCTTAATATGTTATGTATAGAGTGAGATAGGGCCTTCATAAGTTATACTGGTTTAAAAGCCAATTCTGTTCTAGACTAGTGAAATATATTTTATGATTTGAGGAACTTAGAGACATAATTAATAAAATTTATAAATATAAAAAATGTTCCATTTTAACCTATCTAAGTTCCTTTCAAATTTCATTATAATCTAACTTACAGATTGTAAGATATGGAGGACCAAAATCGGTACCCTAAAACTGCTAAATGGTAGAAAACATGGTAGAAAACATAACACAATTGGAAATTTCACCAAAAATTGTATAATATTCCAATTTATCTAAAATGTGATTATGTTATATAATTATATTTTAATTTTAATTAGAAATAAGAATCACATAAATTGAACAATTTTAGAAAAAGTTATGGGCTAATTAGTCCCATAAGATCACACTGCCTCATAGAAAAAATCTTAACTATCTATATGAACTATGCATATTAATTTGTTTAAGTCACATTAAGTTTCTTTAGTCATATATTAATTGATTATATTTCTATATTAGGCTCACAACATATTAGAGACCCACAAGGAGGGGATAAATAATATGTTAAAGGTCGGAATCAAATGAGAAAGGTGAGTATAATTATCAAATGATTTCTTTAGTGCATATAGATATTGCTTGCTATGTAAAATGTGAATTGACTTGTGATTATGTGATTCATATGATTGTCATGAATTGACCTTGATAATGAGATGATGAATAATTTGTGACATATGTACGGTATATTTGAGATATATATGTGGCATACATGATGTATGCATGATATTTGTTTAGTATATATGTGGCATATGAGGTATATATGAGGTATATGTATGGTACATGTAATAAGGATACAATGATTGATAAATACTTAGTTACAAATGCATATGCATAAGGACTTAAAAAGACATTGTGGCTAGTTAATTGACATTGCAAGATAAAAGAAAAAGGCATATGACCCAACAAATGTGCAAATGAAACAAATGATCAAGCTAGCTAGCTAGCAAATGAAATAAATGATCAAGCTAGCTAGCAAATGCAAATGTTCACATGGTAAATATTTATATGAAAACCCGAGATAGTATCTATTTAACTTGGTCACAACAAAATCAAATGAGCAAAATATAAGCATAAGCAAAGAATAACGATTATATGCTTCAATTTTACTGGTAATTATATGATACTGATTAATGAAATGGAATACGTGGTATGCGTTGGATTTGTGATTTGTTACTATGAATTGCTTGGTATTTTAGAGTTTATTTGATTATTACTTTCACTGAGTTGTAACTCATTAAATTGCATAATTTTTCAGGTAAAGGAAAGTGATAGTTTATTTGAGTGGCATATAAAAGACATGAAATACAGGTCACCACCGAGTCTCACCACTCTCTCTCTCCTTGCATTCCACTTGAACATGAGATCATGTCATTAATATTTTGTATTTATATAAATATACATGTATATTTGCTCAGAGTTGTACAATGATATGTAAATGGATGCAATTAGTAAATCTTAGATGTAAAGTTTAAGTTTTAATATATATGAGATATGTTGATTTGCAAATTTATTGAATGATGAGATGAATGTGATGATAAAAAAAAAATTACTATCAATATTAACAAGTTCATTTAATTTACCTATACGCCATATGTGAGTGCTAGACACATGGATATATTTTTTTGGAATGCATAAGGTATGATGTTACAAATGATATGTGTTTTTCAGACAGTAGCATTCACATAAATGGTCATGGTTTGTTTCACATATAAGAGGGTCTCTGTGAATGGCTTTTACAGTCATGAATATATAGTTCACTTTCGTGAATGCTCTATTATTTTACATATGCAATTTATGATTCATGATCGATATGTGATGGATTTGTTTTAGTCATATGTGAAGAATGTAATAGTGATAAATGGTATATGTGATGATTCTTAATAAGTAATAGGATAATGTTATGTGTTTGTGAGCATGAAATTAAACATGGAAATAAAAATGATAGGAAAATAAGTTATAAGAATCAGAAATATCATTTTCTTTAATTTAGAAGTTGACCTAGGATAGATGACATGTCATTGAGAGGGTTATGGTACCGTAAAATATATAATTTAGAGAATAAAGCAGCTAAAGCTCAGGTTAGAATTCCATTGTTTTTCGGTTCCATACGATTATAAGGACAAGGTGGTTGAAACTTAGGTAAAAGCACCATTGTTCCTGGTTTATCCTCAGTCAAGGTGGTTGAAGCTCGAGCACTTTTGACTTGAAGAGATTGGACGAGAATACTTATAGTTAGTGGATAGGGAAGATGAAGCTCAAGTTCAATTGCATCTGTTCTACAAGCCGCATCCGCATAGTTCGATTTAGAGTTTTGGACTGAGTTTTAGGAAAGGAAATGAATAAAAAAAAAAGAAGGTAATTAGACAATGGTAAGTTATGAGCAAAATAAAGTGAATCAAAGGAAGAGGTAAGGTTTATGTGAATCAGTATTATAAATATGAATGTTTGATTCATGATGATTGATATAATATGTGCATCAAAGATAATATGCTTGTATTACTATGCATTAGGATAGTGGTTTATGCTCATTATAACATAACATGTATAAGTATTAAAATGACACAACTTGAATGATTGTATGCCTGAATTTTTATCTCTATATGTATTTATAAGTTTTTAGTAGCTTAGCTTGTGAGTTTCTTACACACATGTTTAGAGCTTAAGGGATAGTTGAAATTGACTCGAAGAGAAGAAGCGTCCATATCGAGAGTCAGTGATTCATGTCCTCATTTTATTCTTTTTCTACATGATATGATTTTAAATTTAATGGTTTGTAAAACCTTATTATGTAAGAATATGCATTTGTTTAAAAGTTGTAATTTTTGTAAACAGTAGGCCAATTAAGGCCAAGTATGGTTTATGGAATTGATTAGTTGGGATCAAAGTTATTGTCATTGTATGGTTTTAATACAAAGATTTGATGTAATTTTTGGTATCATAAGATAAGTTTTACAAAGAAAAGAAGAGATTTAAAATTTAACAGGTTTTTATAAAACGGTAATCCGTAACATCCGCCCAAGTAGTTGGGTTAAACTTTGATTAGCTAGGTGGGTGTTACATCCTTACTTTGATCTCCATGCATAAATCTGTTTTGATCGTTACAAATTTTCCATAAAATACAACAAAACAAAGAGAATTGAACACAATCTAGCTTCCTATGAAAGGCAGTGAACTAATTAGACATGGAGTAGAAAGGCTGCTCGTTACTTTTAAAACTTAAGGAACAACAAAGCCAAATACATCTTACCCACGGACAGTCCTTAAAAACATGCAAAGAAGTTTCAACATCTAACTTACATTTTGGACAAAGAACAAAGCATTTAACACCGCACTTAGCCAGAGCCATAAATGTTGGGAATTGATCCGAGATAAGTTTCCAGCAAAAAAGATGAACCTTGGGAGGGACATTACAGCTCCAAATGTTGTTCCAATTAAAGTTGACCCCGCTAGAGGCACCCAGAGAGTCAGACAAATCTGAAAGTAATCGAAAGGCTAGATGGTAACTAGACCTCACAATGTATTCTCCCCTTTTCTCCAACGGCCAGAAGCAAACATCATCAGGGAGCCTATTACTGAGAGGAATCTTCAAGATATTGTCTACCTCAAAGAGAAGAAATACTTCTCTCACTAAGGCATAATCCCAACTATAAGAATCAGTATCTAAGAGACAACTCACCTTAGCATCTAGAAGCAAAATTCTAGGAACAAGAGGTTTCTTCGATGGGCAATTAACCAACCAATTATCACTCCACACATTTACTGATTGACCATTCCTTATACGCCAACTCAAACCATTTTGAATAATAAATTTCGCCTCCTGTAAAATCCTCTAAAAAAAACTTGGCTTGTATCCCAATTTAGCATCTAAAAAACTCAATCCTAGGGAAGTATTTTGCTTTAATGATTCTGGCGCAAAGAGAATTAGGATTGTGAATCAGTCTCCATATCTGCTTAGCTAGTAGAGCCAAGTTAAAGCACCTGAAATTTCTAAAGCCCAAACTCCCACTCTTCTTTGACACATAAAACTTGTCTCATCTCACTCAATGGATTTTCTTCTCATTTTGGATACTACCCCACCAAAATCTACTGATTATACCTTGAATCTCCTCATAAAAAGTTTTAGGAAGAGCAAAACAGCTCATTACATATGCATGAATAGATTGGTATATGGACTTTATTAAAATATTTTTTCCTGCTATCGATAGAAGCTTCTCCTTCCAGCCTTTTATCTTCTTCTAGATATGTTCTTTGATAGCACTAAAGATTATCTTTTTGGACTTTCCAATCACCCCAGCTAACCCATATATCATGTATGATTATCCACTTCTCGAACTTCAAAATTTCTTAAGATGAACTCCTTAGTTCTTTGAGCTACATTGATTCTAAAGGTCACCTCTGATTTTGCGAAATTGATAAGTTGCCCTAACGCTTCAGAATACTAGCGGAGAATCTCTTTTAAGGCCAAACACTATATTATTGGCCCTTGCAAATAGGATGTTGTCATATGCAAAAAAATAGATGGGTAATCTTCAAGCTCTCTTTTTTCATGCCAATACCATGCATAACACCTTGCTTTTCAGCTTTCCGGATCAAAGAAGAAAAGCCTTCTACACATTAGACAAATAAATATGGCAAAATAGGGTTTCCTTGTCTCAAGCCCCTACTTGGCCGAATAAAACCTCTGGGAGAACCATTAATCAGAAAATTATAAGTGACCGAAGAAATACACTGCATGATCATATTAATAAAATGATCCGGAAAATTCATTTTAATGATGACAGCCCTAAGAAAAGCCCATTCTACTATGTCATGCGCCTTACTCATGTCAAGTTTAAAAGCAAAAGAGCCTCTTTTACCCTTTAAATGCTTCACGGAATGAAATAGCTCAAATGCTATGATTGCATTATCAGTAATGAGGCGATTAGGCATAAAAGTAGACTGAGTTTCATGAATGAGAGCAGGAAATACCAGTTTTAACCTATTTTCTATGACTTTAGACATGATTTTATAAATAACATTGCATAGCGAAATAGGGCGAAGGTCTTTCATACTCTCAGGACTCTTAACCTTAGGAATAAGGGTGATAAAAATGTGATTCACATTATCAGGCAAGACACCAGAATTCAGGACATTAAGAACCGCATAAGTGACATCATGACCTATAATATGCCAAAAAAAGTTGAAAAAAGAACAGACATACTATCAGGATCTGGAGCTTTACAAGGATGCATTTGTTTTAAAGCATTGGTCACCTCTTCAGCAGTGAAATGAACCTTTAAGATTTCAGACAGATTCTCATCAATCTTTGAATCAATAACATCTAAAACATCTTCCAAATTCGATGGATGAGATGTGGAAAACAACTCTTGAAAATAATCATGTACCCCTCCAGCAATTGCTTCATCACCCGTGACCTATTGGCCCTGACTGTCTTGAATACTCACAATAGTGTTCCTCCTCCTATCAAAAGCTTTATGATGGAAGAAACTTGTGTTTTTATCCCCCTCACGTAACCAAACAACCCTTGAATGTTTCTTCCACATTATCTCCTCCTTAATCAACAACTCCTCAAGCTCTTTTTGTACTTGTCTAACCTCCATAAAATCATTGTCATTACAAGCTTTCTTTTGGACGTTAAGGAGATGCTCATTTCTAACTTTTATTTTATTTTTTACGTTTCCAAAAACTCCCTACTCCAATATTTAAGAGCATTAGCACAATGAGCCATTTTATCACAAGCCGAGAGTTGATTTCCCCTACCACTCGAAGACCAAACTTGTTTAATTACATCCTCACATAAGCCATCCCGAATCCACATGGCCTCGAAAACCCTACGACCTCTCCATTTTAAACCCGGAACCTCCCTCATCTTTAAAACTCAATAATATGGGACAATGATCAGAAGAAATTTTAGCTAGATGCCTTACGAAAGCCATAGGGAACAAAGACAACCAATCTCCATTTGGAAAATATATATCCAATCTTTTTCTCACTCTAGCATTACACTTACGCCCATTATCCCATGTATAAGGAACTCCCTGGAATCCCAAATCATGGAAGAGACAAAGGTCAACTACCATCCGAAATGCCTCCATATCCACTGAACTTTGAGGGTGGCCCCCTTCTTTTTCCACATCTAAGAGGATCTCATTGAAATCTCCGAAGCAACACCACAACAAAGAACTAGCAGTGTGTAAAGTAGTGAGCAGGTCCTATGTTTTAGCTTTATTATTATGTTCAGGCCACCCATACAAACCAGTTCCTCTCCACCAAATAACACTTTTACTATTAGTGACATAGAAATCAATGTGGTTCATAGAAAAAGAAAGGACGGAAATGTTAATATCCTTATGCCACAGCATTAAAAGTCCACCACGACGATTATTGGAATCAACTACAAAAATGTTAAAATCTATAAAATTTCTTCTAAAACCATCTAAATCTCTACTCTTACTTCTGGTTTCCATAAGAAAAACTATATCAGGGTAGCTATTCTAAATCCATCTAAATCTCTACTCCTATGTCTGGTTTCCACAAGAAAAACTACACCAGGGTAGCTATTGCGGATATGAAATTTCAGTGCTCTAACCGTCCAGGGATTGCTCATACCCTAGAGGTTCCAGCTAAGGAGCTTTATGGCTCCCGGTGGGGCTGTTCAACAGCCTCCACCGATGATAGTAAGACAACATAAACACATAACTTCTTTCCTCCTCTACCTGAACCCATTTGAAAATTATCCACATCAGTCTCCTCCCTCATTTTTCGTTTTCCAGAAGGAAAAATCTCTATGTAGTCCTAGTCAGTAGCTCCTCTATTCTCAGACTTGCCCCTATCTTGCTTTTTAACAAACTTTCACCCCCAAATTCTTTCGCCTTCTGCTTTAGCCATTTTTTCTTTTGCCCTCTTCCAAATTTGTTACTAAGTCCACTTTGAAAATTTCCATTTTCCCCCCATAAAGGCTCATGTGCAAAAATAGGAACCTGCCATTTATTGCAAGAGGTCAGCTTTATTTTGACAGCACTAAATACCAGATTGTGTCTCGGGATCGTGATTTCCATTTAGTTCTCCACCTGCCACTTGACTAATTGGAATCATCTGTAAAGAATTATTAGAATGCTCATTATATTTATTTTGATTATCAAGCCCATCCATACTGCTTCCACAATCATTCTTTTCACAACACTCCTCTACATATAATTTTCTTCTTGTACCATCAAAATTTCCTTCCATACTAGAATCAGCTGAACCTCCTATTTTCTCCTCAAAACGAAATTTTTTCTAGCCCCTTCACTACGAATCACATTCTTATTTGGTGTTGCTTTTAGAAGTTTACCACAAGGTCAATCGGACACTGTAATATGTTCTGGCCTTTCCTCACATTCGTCTTCAATATGATCTAATAAGCTACACCAATAGCAAAAAATTTCTAATATCTCATATGAAAAATATACCTAGATCCTTTCCCCTTTACCATTCAAAAGGTTTAGTGACATCAATCTCCATTCGAACCCTAATGACTTTTCCAAAAGAAAATGAATCATTCCCATCAACCCTCACTACTCTTCCTATCTTCGCCCCCACCTTCATTATGGTTTCTTTGGACTTTCTATTCAAAGGCAAATTATGAATCCTGACCCAAAACTCACATTGTGAAGGTTGCATGTAATATTTATATCCGCGTTTTTTTTCTTTTATTTTTAAAAGAAAAAAATAGTTATATATATGCATTGGATATATTCAATTGATCCCAAAACTGTCAAGTAGATACCGCAATCTCCAATTTGAAATAAATTTCTATGAATACATTTAAGGCATATCTGTAGGAGCAGACTAAATATACATAAAATTGTGAACTCCTTCCTACAGAATCACTCAATTTCTGTGTAGTGATTATCAATCCTTAATCGTCCTAATTGAAGCAACATAGTCGTCAATATTTTACCTCATTTCTTTATTTTTCTTCTCTTCTTAAACATAGTAAAGTAAAATTTTTTCCTTATTTTACACAATTATTTTTCCTTCTTCAATCCAAACATGGCGTTAATCTCTATGAGCAGAGTTTAACTGAAACAACAAAGTCAATATTATCTTTAATTTGCACGCATAAAGTCCAGCCAAAACAACCTAGTCAATATTGAGACATTATTTGTCATGAAATGAAAACATAAAGGATTGAAAAGCATAAGTTGATATAGGTATGAATTCGACCAATATCTAAGAACAAGACACGAGGTAATGGCCTTTAAACCCACCTCCCATGAGAAGGGTTCGGCTTCAATCACCCTATCAATGTCTTTACTACCAATTTTATACAATTGCACGACCTTAGAGCTTATATAGACCCTTCATTCGACTAAAACGGAAGAGACAGAGCAATTTTCACACACACACACACACACACACACATATATATACACTGACTTAAAGGCTATATTTGAAAATTTACTTTTCATATTATACTATGTAAATAAAAATTTTCACAGCGAAAATACTTGTTGTAGACAGTATTTTTTTCAGTAAAGAAATAGCAAAACTCTTATTCACAATCAATTATTTTCATGTTTTTAGTCAACGGATAAATATATGTATGTCCATTTTCAGTTTAGAATATGAAAAATTAACACGATAAAAAAAGTCAAACCCTTAAATAAGGGTATAATTGAGCTGCTTTTCTAATATTAGGGGTAGAATTAAACCATTTTTTTAATTTAAGGATAAATATGGCAAAAAAAATTTTAAGATTATATATGAAAATATTGTAAAACTTCAAAGGCATATTTGCGCATTATCCATCTTTATTTGACTAACTTAACTTTTTTATTATTATTTTATACACAAACGTCACGTCATCAATATTTTTTGGACAAAAAATTTTTCTGGGTGAAAACAAATTTATTTTACACATTTATAAAAACTCAAGTTCTAAAAGTAATATAATAGAATTGCTAATAAATAAAACTTGAAAAAATTTAGGATTTTTAAAAACTTTTTGCCATATATATGCATAAAGAATTTGTGGAATTGAATTTCGATTCAAGCAAATTCAAAAGGTTCAATTGAGTATATAAGCCTATAAATATTACTTTTAGTATTTCCTTTGTTAACATCCTATCAAATAATCATTTTTATTTTAATTAATTTGAAACAAATTTGGGCCAAGCTCAAGCGTGGAAATTGAATTGTTCGTGCCGACCCCAATCTAGGCGAAACAAAAGGGCTTGATTTTTATTTAGAGTAGACCAATTCTTATAACATTAATGGTGTTGTTTGTTACTTTGAATGCTAAAGAAGAGAAGCAATTTAGATTTTGCATCGGTGGATTTACCATTTATGTTTGTTGAATTGAACAACCGAGGATTTGATTATTTTCATTACGATTTGGGTCAACCCTCAAAACATTATATCCAATAAGGTTAGCATGTAATTCCATTATTTGGGCCAAATATGCTTTAGACTATACACTAATGTTTAATATTATCAATAAGTATTAATATAATGATACGGTCCGGTGATTAGAGCTAAAAAGTTTTAAGTTCTAACAAGATATCGAAAGTTTCTATGTAAAAAGTGATGGAAATATAATTGCTGGTAGAATATATCCACTCAAAAATATAAGAGTAGGTAACCTTCCTCCATTATTCTCAATTTGTCTAACAAATTCTGCAATCATCATTGACCAATTCTTTATGTCAATGTCACTATATCTTATTTAAGCTAAACAAAAAATTATTAGGAAGGAATAAGGAATGGGAAATTGGATTTTAATTGATATCAATGAGATTGCTTTTGAGCATCTCCAATAAGCCTTTTAATTAAGTTATACTCTTTATTTTAAAGAGTTATTTTATGAAAATTGTTTTCAGTAAACTCACTATTTTTAAAATTTAGAGTATAAAGTGAATTTGATTCTTTATATTTAGAAAGTTAAACTTCATTCTTTATTTTAATTATAATTAATACATCTCAATTTTTTTTATGTATGTTCTATATTTTTATTTGTATATTTTTTAAAAATATTTTTCTCTTTCCTTATAATATTACTATTGGACTTGTAAAAAAATTTTACTCTCTATATTTAAAAATATTCTAAAATATTTTTTATTCTACTAAATATTACTAAAAATACTCTTTATGTTGAATATGTTCTGTAATTTGTAAATACTTACTGTGAACACAGTATTAGATAATGAACTTTATATTTATATTAGATAGCCTTGACATTAAGAGCCTATTTTTTAATAAAGTTTTTTTTTAAATTATAAGAATATCATAGATTCCATCTAATCAAGAACTGCAGATCCAACACTTCGGAACATGTTAAGGTGGTTTTGAAAGCTTTATAAAACCAACAAAATGAATAAATAAAAAGAAACCATTATTTTAGATCAGCAATTAAAGAGGGGCCTCTTTAATGATTTTTTTTTTTCAAACCACTTTAGTTGTAGCTAGCAACTATTTTATCTTCAATCAACGTACAACAAAAAGACGAAAATTAGAGGACCCCATATGGTCAAATTGAATCACATTATATATACGTTTACTAAGACAGAAAAAAAATAAAAAAGCCAAATCAAAGCATCAATCAAAGTTCAAATGAGCAAAGAAGAGCCACAATTAAGTTTATTTTTATAATTCAAAAGTATAAATAAAAGGAATGAAAAGCATATATGGTTAATATGTCTCCCAATCTATGCTCATATTGATAGGCATGAACATAACAATCACAGTCATCCAATAGTAAAAATAATAACTGCAGATCCAACACTTAGGAACATGTTAAGGTGGTTTTCAAAGCTTTATAAAACCAACAAAATGAATAAATAAATTTACAGATATGATCACATGCTAATTGATGAAGCAAATATGACAGGCAGACAGCTAAATTCATGTGTACGATGCAACAAAGCATAATAATAATTAGTCATCTCTTCTTGGTTTTTACCTTACCGTTACAGAAAAGCGAACCCAGACCAAAAAGATTTACTGTTCCTCTAGAAATGTAAGGAGGGGGAATGTTCAGCACAGGATTAATTCTAACCCCATTGCCATAAGACCCACATTTCCTTAATGCAGGAGACTTCTGTTGGCCTGAATTATAAGGGTAGAATGCACCGGAAAATGTCGCAGCCCGCGATTTTCCCGCAGGAGCAGAATGCTGTTTCTGTAGACGAGGTTTGTGTGTTTCCTTTGGCAAGACTGGTTGTTTTGGTGGATTTGGTGCTGACCCTGTAGAGTTGCTTCTTGAAAGAAACTGAAAGGACCGAATTATGCCTTTGCTTCTGCTTGTACTATCACAATTCAGACTATTACTTCTCTTGAATTGCCAGAAAGTTTTACATGGTTTTTCATCATCGATACTCATTGATAAGAATTCCCTTAGTTGCTTCTTCTCTGCATTGGTTGTTTGGTTAGGAGTAGAAGAAACTGGCTTGGGTTTCTTGATTGCAATGGGCAGGATCTTGCCATTGGAGAATAGCTCATCTGCAGAAGACAATTCTTGAACAAAGTTGCTGCCTATGCAGAAATCAAAATCTGAATCTAGTAGAGATGAGTCTAATCTACCAGTGGATACATCATCTTCATTTGTTTGGTTGAGATCATGAGAGAATGAGATTCTTGGACTAATTCCTGCGCTCGATATCTCTGAGCAGACATCTATTGCCATTGCAGAATCAAGAATCAAGAATTGCAAAAGAAAGCAGAGAAAAGAGAGAAATAGAGGGAAAAGAATTCTTGGAATTTACAAGTCAGATATTGCTGCTTTAACTTTTGCTTTTTTGTCTAAGCTAAGAGCATCTTCTTCCAACAATGAAGGATAAGGACATGCTATCCAATTATGCTAAAAAGATTGAAGCAGAGAGAAACAACAAATGATTCCATTGTTATAAAGGATATCAATGAAAAAAATAATAATAATAATAGAGAAATCAAAGTAAGAATTGAAGCACCGAAAGGCTACCAAATGAAATCCCTCTCTAGGATGGTTTCCAAAGACACTTTTGCTCTAAGAATTGCCTACTTCTACATGCCTTTTAGCCCAAATTAACACCTTCACCTTCTATGTACACTAGAATATAATTCTTCATTTTAGCATATATATATTGTGCTGCATACTGCTAATAAATCATATTTATATGTTTGTTTGAATAAACAACAAAATGTTATTTTACAATAAATTTGTGGCAGCCCCATCTGAGCACCATTTGCATTTGATTGGTATTGGAAAATAATGCAGAGTGTGGACCTCGATTGCCCACTGGTTAGGTCAAATCTTAACCAGTTTAGTTAAATATACTAGAGATACCAATATATATATATATATATATATATATATATATATATATATATATATATATATAAAATTTTAATGATTACTATATTATTTATCCATTTATGAGTTTTATTTATTAGATAAAAAATTTAATGTTTCTAATTAATTATATGATAATTATAATAATTTAATATTATAACATTTAATTTATTTAACAGTGACATTTATAATTGAAAACTCTTTTATATATATATATATATATATATATATATATATATATATATATATATATATATATATATAATGGGGTTATTATTAAAATTTGAACCCTGGACATGCTCTGCTATAAGGCATAAACTCAACTACTAGATTACTTGACAATGACAAATTATGAGATTTGAATTAATACATTGTACAAATTTTACTACAACAACAAAAACAGCAACATTTTTTTTATGACAATATTAACAAATCTAGGCTTAGAACTGGTAGCAATATTTTAAGTTTGGATTGATTTGTATTAGATTAGGTTTCAAGTCAATTCAGTTTTTAGGGATAAAAATGTTATTAAAACTGATCTGGTTTTACCGGTTCACCCAGCTAAATCGAAATCATTACTAAAGTCAAACTGGTTCAAAATATTAAAGCTGAATATATCCAGTTGGTAGAAATTTAGTCAACCGGTCAATTGGACTAACATACCAATTTAACCAGTTGAAAATCTCTTGAAAAATGCCAAGTATTTAAGTGGCAGGGATGATAACGGGTGGATTTTATCATTCTCGTTACTACCCCCGAAAATGTTACTCATTTTCCGACTCTATTCTTCGATAAAAAAAAATTTATTAATAGTCATCTCTATACTGTATAGGAATAGAGATTTTCGATTCCAATCATTTATCCTATTTTATTTTAAATTTTTATTTTATTTCAATATTAAAAATATTTTTCATTTTAATTATTTTTACATTATCATAAAATTCGGTCTGACAATTAGTTGTATATTGCAAAAAAAAATTAATATGATAAATTGACTATAAATATTATATTTTTAACTAATTTCAATTAAAGTATAACTTCAAGTAAATTGATTATTGCCAAAAAAAAATTCAAGGACAATTTGGCTTTCACTTGAAAAATATATATAATGTATTTATTTTAATTGAGATTGATTGAATTGAAAAATATTGGAATTTCAGTTGCTTATTTTTTTCATAAATTAATTATATAATTAATTAATTACCATGTAATTAGTTTCATAGTGAGTATGAATATTAACTATTATTGTAATAATATTGTTATATAAAAGTATTATTAAAAATGCTTATTAAAAATACACATATATATAGGGGCGGGTTTGGAGTAGGTTTCGTACATATCGTTCTTGTTCCTCCCTCATCATATGAGACTTCAAGTTTGGGACATCGCATATAAATAGTAAAAACACAGCCATATTCAGGCTGAATTTTGATTAAAACTCCACAAATACGGATCCAATTGTTATTCCTATCTTCACCATTAGTAAAGATTCAATAACTTTTACCATCAGCCACATTCTCATATTTGATTATTAATGGTCATTTTTATTATAACAACAATTAATTAACTATCTACAAAACTAATCCTCACAATAAATAGATGAAGAAATCTAAACTAGGCTGTCAATTAAGTATTTATTTTTATAATTTATATAAATTTATAAAGACGATATAAATTATCTATATTATTCAAGAAATATATATAATTAATAAAGTCAAATTTTATTATTTATATTTTCAATATAAATTATGAAAAAAATTTTAAATACATATTTTCTTAAATCATTTTGATTTCTATCAATTTTAATTGAGAGATAAATATATATTATATTGTAGTTTTTTATAATTTATTATTCTATTTTGATTTTAAAAATTAAAAAATATATTAATTAATTAATTATATTTTTTATTAAATTAATAATTATAAATGTAAATATTATATTATATTTTTGAATATTATTACATGTTAATTTGAGTTATAAATATTTTTTTATCAATACATAATTATGTATTAATTTTAGTTATTCGTAAAATTATTCACATTGTTAAGAAATATATATAATTGATAAATTTGAATTCAAATATTTGTGTTTTGGTTATTAATATACATTGACAAAAATTTTATATAAATTATTTTTACAATTATTTTATTTCTATCAAAAAATATTTTGCTTGAGAAATGAATGCATATTGAATATTATTTTTTAAAAATTATTATTTATTATGATTTTTAAAAAATTAAAGAATATACAAATAAGTCAATGCAATTATTTTAAAAAAAATATATATATAAATATAGATTTTATTATACTTTAAAATATTTTTGAATAAATTTGTGTATTAATTTGAAATTTTGAATATACTATTGTGCATGAAACATATTTAATATAAGTATTTTTTACATTTGTTTTTATGCATGAAACATGTTAAATATTATATTTTGAAAGAATTTCACTTTAATCAATTCGACCACAGTTGAATCTCTAATTCTTGATTCTCTACTATTTATAGTTCGTGAACCAGACTAGATCTGAAAACATTTATTAGAAAGAATTTCAATCTTTTAACATAAATTTTTTTATCAATTGGATACAAAAACATTAATGGAGTTATTGCATCCTTTACTATCGGAGATGTACTTGATTTAAGTCACCATGTTTACTTACATTATAAGAAAATTCAGTTTATTCAGAAATTTTGTTCGAGCAAATCCGTCCTAATATTTAAGACAAATTTCTTTAATAAATTCATGGCTATAAAAAAACATTGCATTGCATATATGGGGAATTCCTATAGTCACAGAGTTTAACATTACCTCCTTGCTAGATGGGAGGAGAAGCTGCTCCTTCCATCCTAAGCTAAAATGTTTAAGGCTAATCCCCTTTTGATGCCATATTTTTTGTTCTTGTGGTAGTACGTGATATGGAGGGCTACAATTATGCAATTAAATACAAGTCTCCCTTTACCAAAAGCATTGATGGATGTAAATATAGGGCATGATTTTTTTTTTGGTTGCAATATTAATATATAATTACCAATTATATGTTTGCAAGTGATTGAATTAGACCATCTCAAATAAAACCCAACTTGTGGCCACCCAATTCATAGTGTTTGAAGTTAGAAAGTTACTGTCTAATTGTTGGAGATAGAAGATTGATAATTGATGGGCTAGCCAATTTTGTGTCACGCGAGGTAGGGTCCTCTTAGAAATAATTGAACAAGGCTTTATAAGATTAATATAAGGTATTATTTGGTACATATTTATAGTCCCATTTCATTTTTGGAGTATTTATCAAACCCATGTTTTTGCAATTATATTGGTTGTGGGGGTCTAATTAAACTGTGACATATGGATATATATGGCTGCCTAATTTAAGACAAGGAGAAAGAATTACTAAAGGCACAAACGTGAGATGTCCCTAACATTAGCAAAAATACAAGAAATCCTTCCCACAAACCTCTTATCTTTCACCGACAACTAACTATTTTTAGCTGCCTGGGCCGAGAATATCTCCACCTCGGTCGCGATATCGGTTTTACATTTCCGTCCTCCATGCCACTTTAATCCGAATGTGATAAAAGATATGGAGTCGACTTCTCATTAATTTATTTATTGAAATTAAATGTTATATTTCAAACTTTGTTTAATTATTAAACTGCCAGTCAATTCTTTATAATCTTCCAGTTTGAGGTCATAGTTAAGACCTTGATTCAATGATTTAGAGTAATTCTTAGTTGATAGCGATCGTTAAATATGGTCATGAGATGGGTTCCAAAGAAAATTCAAGCCAAGCTCACGTTGGACTTATAAATGCTCTTATTTGTTCAAGTTCGTCCAAGTTTGAACAAATAAATATCTAGTTTGCTCTTGCAACGAGTTTGGATGAATTTAAGTGGAACAATTAGATTTGATAAAATAAAAAAATCTAATTGTAACATTAAAACTAATTAAATAAAAAATAATAATCTAATATATTGTCAAAAGTTATAAAAGTAAACTATTAAATCCTAAAATAATCTTATACCATTAGAAAGAATTAATTAAATTAATTACTTTGTGTTAGAATCAAAACTAGCATTTCAAGCCTCGCCCTCCAAAATTGAGCTTATAGACGGGTTCAAATTGAATTGGGCCCATAAACAAGATGTCCTATTCGAATATGCGGTGAGAAGGCTAGATGACTTAGTAGCATACTGGCTACATACTTGCATGGCCAGACTCGGTTGCTAATAATTGGTAGCTTATAGGCTATACCTGATAGAGAAAAATTTTAGGTGTTCAGTGAAACTATGCTAATTTTTGTTACATAGATATTAAATTGGGTTTAATTTTAGAAAAAAAAATGTTATTTTTTAAAAATTCGCATAAGAATGCTTTTTTTTTTTAAAAAAAAAAAATTACTTTCTATAGTATTATTTGTGTGAAAAAGAATTCACTAAATAATGAAGCAATTTTGTGAAAAAAAAAATCACCTAACAATTGGGTGGATTTTGTGTTATTCATATCTCCCCACTATTATTCACATGCCAATAAAAAATAAAATATCCACTCAACTGAGAATATAAAAACCCGAAATATTGTTTAAAAAATTATAAAAAAAAGTAAAAAAATTGAAAAAAAAAAACTGAAAGAACTAGTTTGACACGAGCACAGAAACTGCATGTGCTTGGCGTGGATTCCTCTAACCGGATTCCTAACCAGGAGTTCCTGACCCATCTGACCGAATTCCTTGCAAGGTAGAGAATCTTAATTTGATCATATGTACAGAATCCACCCACTCCAATGGCAGCTTCATGACAAATTTTTTTGACTAGTTTCAAATGTTATGCTGACCGGAAATTCATTGAATGAATTTTTTGAACGTTTTCATTTACTACATTTATTCATTCCAACCAACTACTTGCCTTTACTCTCTATTCTTACCAAACAAAAAGTATCTGTCTCCTCCTTCTTAGTTTAGAATTGCATTGAAAATGATAAAATCCTAGTAAAAATTGATTTGAGTCTCAGTATTGGAGGATGAGTGATTTTGCACAGAATCTGCCCTCTCCATGGGGGGGGATTCTTTGCAACCTGAATCCACCACTCTATTGTGTGGATTCTAGAACTTTACTTGATGTAATTTTTTTAAAAATATAAATTATTAATTAACATGAGTACTTTTACTAAAATCAGGGTAAAATGGATAATATTTTCTTTATATGGGTGAAAATCTCATATTGCTAAAATTTTCTTTTTTTTTTTTTGGATCTTGAACAGCCTATAAATAGACTTTCAAAAATTAGTAAACACCATTATTGAATTGCTATGGTTATATATTGGATTTGCACAAGGTGGAGTGTGATCTACACAAGATCAAGTGTTTATTGGTCCGATTTATACAAGTTTTTTTAAGAATAAAATGACAAACTAATAATCAATTCTTTAGTCTTGTGTAAATATATAGACACACAAGAAACTGATTATTGGGTCATGATATATCAATAATGAAATTGAAATTAGAAGATTATAGAAAAACTGGGATAAAAACTACACTAAATTACATTACTACTACTCCTAAAGAAAACAATAAAGGAAAAGATAAATGATAAAAGATAGATTGATTTGAATTTATGAAGATTGCGTAGAAATAGAAATAAATGTCTATTTATAGGATGTTCAAGAGCATAAAAAACAATTCTAATAATGTGAGATTTTCATCTATATAAAAAAATATTGTTTTTGAAAGATATTTACGTGGTGTTAACAGTTGTATATTACATTATTCATTTATTTTGTGTATATTTTTTTAACTTTATTTTTTTTATTTTATTCTAAAACTTTCTATACCCTTAACATTTGAATTGCACTTCGATATTAGTCCCGAGTTATTTAAGGTGTTTTGTTATTATTTAATTTTTTTCATTGTTTTTTTCAGGAGTATACTTTTTCATTTCTTAATATTCAGTATTTACAGTTTAATAATAAAATCCTTTCTTTTATTAAGACCCATGTCCAAACTTGGCCCATATATAGCATTGCATCGAATCCATCGGCTTGGATTTTCAAAAAGCCCAAGTTTAAACTAGGGTTGTAATCGAATTAAACTAAAATGTATTAAATATTAATAAATTTAAATTCGATTTAAATTTTTATATTTAAATTCAAGTTTAAATCGTTTTAAAATTATTAAGCTCGCAAGCAATTTCAGTTCAGTTCACAAATAACTCATTTATTATATTTAATAAATTTAGTTCAAATTCGACTAATTAGCTAATAAAGATAAAAAATCGAGATCGAAAACAAAATATAAAAAAATAAAATATTATAATAAATTTTAAAAAATTTCAACAATTAATGATAAAACTTTAACCAACATTAGACTTTTTTATTTAAAAATTATAAATTATTTGAAGATATAAATTATAAAACATAAATATATTAGTAATATTAATATAATAATAATAAAAATTTAAAACTAATATATTAGTAAATTTTTAAATAAATATATTCGCGAGTTCAATCAAATAATATGAAGTTTAAATTTGAGTTCGAAAAGGTTTTTAAATTTAAATTTGATTTTGAACTTAGTTTATAAAGATTGACAAATAATTTTAAATGAGTTTTTTTTTCAAATGTAAAATCCAAATAGCTTATAAGTGGGTTGATTAAGTGATGGCAAAGCAAGATGACAATCATAAAAGGAAATATCTGTTGCCATTTAACCATCGGTCCAAAGCCCAAAGATTAAACAAACCCAATGAAATTTACTCCATTTTTTTTTTTCAAGTTTCTAACTTATCATGAGATAATGTGATCCTTTAATTATTTTATGCAGTTGTCACTTTAGGTTATGTTTGGTGTAAATGAGTTATATATAATTAGTAAACTCATTTGTAGATTTCTTTTATAATTTTGTACAAAAATTAATTTTGTACAAAAATTAAAGATATGGACGTTAAAAATGGTAAAGTGTAAACTGTATTAAAATTAATATCAAATTTAAAAGAAATTTATAAACGTTATTTAACAGTTCTGTGAAATTTATGTATACTAAACTTAAGGTTAATTTTTGCTTTTATCTTAATGATATTTATTATTGCTAAATAGTATTTAATAATTAATAGCTATTATTTTATGTATGGGCTGGTCCACCAACGTTTTAGCTCTTCTAAGATTAATAACCACAAAACAAACATTTAGTTTTTTCATCTTCTTCTTCATCTTTTTTTTTTCAAATTTTACTTAATAGCTAAATAAGCACAAATTATGTTATAGATCCATATTCTCTATATATCATAGTCTCGATTTCAAAACGACAAACATATTATTTAATGATTCATAAGTGTAATATATTTTTATATCTAGTGCATATTTTATTCATTGTTATTCACTTCTTTTTCTTTCTCTGTTTATTTTTTTGAAAAGTTTCTCAGTATATTTTAGATTGTTTTGATGAGATAAAACTTTTATTTTACATATTTGATTTTATTTTTTGTATTTTTTAATATTTTAAGTATTGTTATTATTTTCGGGACGAAAAATATTAATTTTGACATATTTGTAGAATAAAATGGTTGAAAATGAATATATCTAAACTTAAAATGAGAAATATAGAGAGATAAAATTGAGTTATTTGAAATTGAAAACAATTAATTTTAGTAGAAATAATGAAAATTGTAAATGATAAATTTGAAAGTTGTAAATGATGAATTTGAAAGTTATAAATGATGAATTTGAAAGTTATAAACTTGTAATTTGTAAACGATGAATTTATAAGTATGAACCTACAAGTTTTAAAAGATAAACCTATAAATTTTATATGATAAACCCGAAAATTGTAAACGATAAATTTACAAGTTGTAAACGATAAATTTGTAAATGATGAATCTGCAAGATCTAAATGATAAATATGTAAGTTCTAAATGATTAATCTGCAAGTTCAAAATGATGAATCTGTAAGTTTAAAATAATGAATCGAAAAGTTCAAAATGCTGAATTTACAAGTTGTAAACGTTAAATCTGTAAGTGATAAACAACAAGTTGTAAACGATGAACCTATAAATTCTAAATGATAAATCTATAAATTTTAAACGATGAATCTATAAATTTTAAACTATAAACTTGCAAGTTCAAAATGATGAAGCTGCAAGTTGTAATATGATGAAACAACAAAGTGTAAATGATGAATCTGTAATTTATAAATGATAAATTTATAAGTTCAAATGATTAACCTTTAATTTATAAATGATGAATCTGTAAATGATGAAACAAATTGTAAACGATAAACCTGTAAATTCAAAACGATAAAACTGCAGACTGTAAATAATGAATGTGTAAGTAATGAAACAACAAATTGTAAACGATGAATCTTTAGTTTTTTTAAACAATAAATCTCTAAGTTAAAAACTATGAATCTGTAAGTTATAACTGATATGACTTATTTTATAATTAATAGTTCACCAAAATCCATTTTTAGAAGAAAAACGTGTGTTTTATTTTTATTTCGTACTTGTGAAGGGAATGAAATTTATAATGCAACATAAACTAGAGTACACGTTATAACAACCCCAAATAAAGGTGTTTTCTTTCAACCAAACAAAAACATTAAAGATAAAAAATATACACGAAATTTTTCTTTTAAAAAAAGAAATACACAAAATAAATAAACAACATAGTATACAATAATTTAAAAAAAAATCAATAATAGAAGTTTTATACTTTCAATTAATCCAAGAGATGAACTTAATTAGTTTTACACTTTTCCTTGACTTTTTTTTTAATCTTTCTTCTTCTTTTCATTTCTCACGCTTGAACTTATATGAATAGTTTAAACCAATGGTGAATTTCTTAGATTTTTTTTATCTCTTATTTAATCAAAAACATCTTCTTGTAGCATTAAGACTCAAACTCATATTGTCACTTTCTTTTTTTATATAAATTTTTTTTAGAAGATTGATTTAGAATTTTAGAAAGGATAATAAAGATATTTAAAAGGTTGAAGATGTTTTAGTGTTAGTCATAGTAAAAGCATGAGTGAGGAGGTCGAATGTCTACATTCTACAATTAACAAATGTACAACTCTTTTTTCATTATATATATATATATATATATATATATATATCAACAGATTTCTTTCATTGAAGGGTAATATCAAAAGCTAAATGGACTTCATATATCATTGAACAAATATGTCACTTGCTTACAACGCAATGGAAATGGATACTATCATGGAATAAATGTCATCACTTGTATTGTAGTTCATAATAATTCATTAATTGGCCTCGCGTAAATGAGGTGCAACCTTTTTCCCTCAATAACATGATGGAGAGATCTATAGCGAAAATTTGACAGATCTCTCCCCAAAATTTAATACATGCTATTTAAAACACAAAACAAATGAATTTAATTGAGAAATAGGAAGATGTGTACCTGATTTGGCCGAATCCATTGTCTTAGAAACGATCCGAGAAGTTTTTGCACCAAGATCTTCTCTCGTTTTCTAACCCCATAATGATGGAATTCTTATCTCGTGATTTTCCTTATCCTCTATCCTTCTTTATATAGAGTAGCTTAATCATCAGAGTTAGCAACAAGAGAGACTTAACTCACCGGTATATAATAATTATGGCTATTCATCATACCCATATTATTATTTGAGCCCACATTAATTCTTCCACACTTAATTAATAAATGAAGTCATGCCTAAATAAAGAATTGATCAAATTCTTAAAGCCCTTTATTTATAATTTGTCATGATATCTCAATTAAAAACTCATAAATATAAGATATTAAAATTAAAATATCTTACATAATATTTTGAATTGAATGCTCCATTCCGACCCATATATAATTCATCACCTGAAGAAATACCAATAAGAGATCTATATGGGTTTGTTGTTGATATATAAATATACCTGCTGGGGATAAATTGTGGATTGCACGCTACATTTTGGACTATAGCAATTAGTCCATTGAGAATGGTCTAGAGGCAATAAGTTTGCCTTTCATGCCTAATTTGTTACACCCCCTTTACCTTCGTATGTCACAGACAGGTAAGGTGATGTCACCGACTGCCTGTATAAATAAATTTGTATATATATATATATATATATATATATATATCATCCTATAATCACATCTCATATATGCATAAAAAAATTTTAAACTTTAATTTACATATTTATTTTTACACATATAGTCCAAATGACCACAACTAGTTATAAATATATACAGACTGTTTATATGCATATATATAAGTGGTTACAAAAAGGGACCAACCCTGTCTGGATGGCTACCACTGCTGCTCTGTTCCATTTGTGGGACTCACTGGACTAGCGGCACACTCAGTTAACTCATCGCTCTAAACCCTCGTCCTGATACCTGCGCGAGAGAAAAGTAAACTCCCACGCTGAGTTTTAAACTCAGTGGTGCAATGATGTATAATAATAATCATCATTTTAAATGACTATATATATATATATATAACTGCTAATCATTTAAAATTCTTTTTCCAGAAAACAATACCTTCAACAACAATTATTCTTGTATAAATAAATTGATATAACCATTTTCAATAAATAAAAGTAACTATAAAATTATTATTATTATTATTTTTTATAATTTTGTTCGTATGCCAAATTATAAGCACGTACTTAAAATGCAACATTACATCTAATTATTTAAAATATAACTTTTATAAGCCCATATATTAAGACGTCGTAGACCCAATCATAGGGAAACACGGGGTACCGTCAATCCACGGAAAAGTTAAGGTTCAAGAAATTCACAAGACCGGGGTCAAATCATAACCCCTCAGCTGATCTAAAATAACCACAAGATCAGTCTCGATCCAAGATAACCACATGATCGAAATTTATATATATATATATATATATATATATAACATGTTTGGTCCAAGATAATCACAGGACCGGGGTTAAATCATAACCCCACAGCTAATCCAAGATAACCACAGGATCAGACAATACCTCTCATGACCAAGATAACTACAGGTCATAGAGTTGCTACCCTATTGGCATGCCAATAAAACCCTGAGCCAAGTCTAGGCTAATACATGGGCCAAAATATAATAACTTTCATAAAATAAATAATTAAGACTTACATATATATATATATATATTATACAAAACTATTCTCAAACTCATTTATTTCTATTTCATATATTATAAAATTAAATTCATTTATAAATAATTATTATTATAAATAATTGCATAAACTTAATTTATCGCCTTGTTGCGTCTGCAGACTCATTTCATTTACCCGATATTGACACTTGTGTCGAATGTGCGCCTAATAAAATTATATTTAATTGTCAAATATTTAGAAGTGAATATTCTTCCAAATAACGAAAATTTATTTATTTCTAAAATTTAACCCAACGTCGCTCACGTTAATATACGAGTATAAATTATATATATATATATATATATATATATATATATATATATATATATATTTAAATCTACTAACTTATTATTTACTATAGTCAATTTATTCATTATCTTTATTTATTTAAATATTCATTTATCCCAACAATTAATTCAACTAATTTATTTTCTTGCTTAAATTACAATTTTTACTTAATTCACTAATTTGATTAATTTAATTAATTATTATTATTTTATTATTATTACTAACTCATAATATTGTCTAAATTTTATTCCTTAAGTTTTGGTCCAATTATTTATTTATGTATTTATTTATTATTTTTATTTAACTTAAACTTCATTAACTTAATTATACTAATTAACTTCATTTAATATTAATCGATTTAATTTACTTAATTATACATAATTATCTCCCAAACCATTTTAAAATTTTCGGTTAATTAATATATATATTTAATTAATTTTTTTTGTTAATTAAATTTTTCCTTCCTTAATCTTTAATTACACAACATCACCCTATTTTTCTCTATGATTTTCGGTCAAATCTCTAACCCACCATCCAATTACCATTTCCCTAACACAAAGATAAATCTTATATCAAAATACTATCTCAAAATCACGATATTCATTCCAAAATAAACTTCTTATTTCTTCATTAGGAACATAATTCCCAACTTCAACTTCAACAACAATCATTACAAATAAATTTGAAGTTTATGAAAGGAAATAAATCCAAATAATATATACAAGATAATAAAATTTAAGTTTTCGGGTACATGGAAAAACAAGAATTTAAGGCCAAAATAAAAATTTTCACCTAGAAATAATCTATTTCAAACCGAAGCTACCTTAGTCTCCAATCATGCAAAGCCCTCAAAATTTCGAGCTTCCCTTGGCCGAACTTCAAGCCTCACCTCCCTTCACTTGTTGCTTCAGTTTTGGGAGAGTAACAAATAGAGAATGAAAGTAGGAGGAAAGAAGAAGAAAAACATAAGAGAGATGGAGGAAAGAAAAATGAATTTGGTTTTGAGAAAGAGAAAACAGAGGAAGAAGAGTGAAAATGGAATGAGGAAGAAGAAATTTAGAAAAGTGGGAGAAAAATTGAGCATGACCGACCACTACCTCAATTATTTTAAAAAAAGAATTTTTTTTTAGTTAATGGGGAACAACTACATGTGGTATTGAATTTTTTTATGTCATATCTTCTTTTCATGACATTATGGCCGAATTCCACTTATTCATGTCTTGTTTTTTTTTTTAATTAATTATTATTATTATTATTATATAATTATTATTTTAATTCATTTCCTCCACAATTATTAAATCCATTAATTCCAAGCCCGAAATAATTAAATTTTCAATAATTAATTATATCATTATTCATGAATTAATTTTATCTACATTTCGGTATGTTCGGTTTCAAAATCGGAGTACCGGAGCAAAAATCGCATTTTTCCGAGTATTTTTACAGTACCGCAAGTTTACTTTTATCTATTTAATTTGGTGCCCTAAACAATTGAGTTTTGACACCAAATTGTACCTGAGAGTCCGCCTTAATATTCCTTACGTCTCGTTATACTCCGTTCTCGATTTTATGACAATAAAAAAAATCGCATATTTTACAGTCCCGAACTCATTTTGGTCGATTTTCGTGAAAATTTCAGTATTACGTGATTAAAATAAAATCTCTCATTTATTCTCGGTCCCAATTTAGATTTCGGTCATATCGACTCAATTCCGACTCTGTACGCGCACAATTTTTGGTAAGACCGGCGCGTCCGATTGCGAAATATCTGTATAGACCGTGACCTAAATTGATGGACGTGACATAATTGATGTCCTATCATCAAATGCAGGTGATGACACTTCTTCAATGATAGTGTCCAGTTCTAATGGGCTGTGAACAGGTGATGACATATCCATTCAACTTTTGATATTAGTAATACATTATATTTATAGGGTTTGTTGGTTGTGTACGTCCCTACCAATCATCATTCATTATTTTACTGGGACTAAGACTAACAATGTGTGTAAAACAAACTTTTAAATATATATCTTTTTTTGGTGAATTAAATTTATAAATTTATTATCATTTCTCAAATTCTAAAACAAATAGCTTTCTTATTTTTTTTTCTTGAGAAATAAAAAAGGAAAGAAAGAGGGAGAATACTAAATTTGAGTCCCATTGCTATAAGAAGAGGCTTTTAGATTCTACAGACGATCAAAAAATCAAAGAAATTGATAGTAATGTTTAAGAAAAAGTTCTTGGATTCATAATATAACAATGTGTCTAATGTTTCACTAGATAGTCTCTTTTCAAAAGGTGTGAACTATTGATAAGTTTAAGAGTGAAAAATGACAATAATCATTCAAAGACATTTGGAAAATGATAACAACCCCATTGCTATAAGAACTATATATATTGACAAAGACTACAAGAATCATTGACAGGGGAAAAGATAATAATCATTTTAATAAATTATAAAAATTGTATGCATAAAATATGAAGAACTTAAAGCCACCAAACTTCGAATTTGATTAATGATAGGAAGATTGTGAATGTCTAGGGTACACAATCCTTGGATCATTTTCACCACTGATTGATAATCGCACTCCACTATAATAGAGGTGATCCGAACATTCAACCCAAATTGCAGCCTTTTTTAATATCAATGAGGCTTCAGCCTTTTGAATAAGACAATATCCAACTTTCGACACAAACTCAATCTCCTATTTACTTCTAAAATCTCTGACCAAACCTCCACCAGTCGCCAACTCTATTAAAAGATCATAAGATGCATTTGTATTAAGCTTAAAAACAAAAGGAACGGGACAAGACCAGCTCACATTCTGTTACTTTTGCAAGAAATCATATCTCCTTCCAACTTTGTAAAAGTATCATCAATAAGTTAAGCATGATCTATGACCTCCTTTACTAAAACTACAACCGACTTATGATTATTTTTAAAGATGACATTATTCATTCTTTTCCAAAGAACCTAACATCCCACACCAAAGACTGTGGATCAATGCACCACCCCATGCAACATGACATTCAACTTGAAATTCTTGGCAATCCGACTAGCAGTACTCAATGAATCTTCAAAGATATGGTTCAAAAACATACCTTGCAAAAAAGAGACCAAAATTCAACTGTATCGTAGTAGTCACAAAAGGATATGAAGAAGAGATTCCTCACCATTGTTTCATATGGGACAAGTCGAAGAAGAGGTCAGATGTTTGGCATAACGAACAGAGTTAGTCAACACACCCTCATTCAAAGCTTGCTAGAAAAATATTTTTATATGCTGTGGAATCTTTCAATGCCAAAAACAAACCAAAGGGAAATCATATTCATCATTAGAATTCCCATAAAGAAAACTAGAAATCGATTTAATTGAGAAGTCACCAGATGGTCTAAGACTCCACATCTTATTTTCTCCTTGTGTAGCTGATGAAGAGAAAATAACAGCTATATAAAGAAGAATGGGCTGAGAAAGATTATAAGCAAATAAATCCCATCTCCTGCAACTTTGTTCATCCACAAAAAATGACACTGGTTGATTTATAAGATTGTTCTCCACAAGTCCATTAGATGAATTGCATAAAACATCACTGATATTGGTAACCCAATTATCGAACCAAAATATGACATTTTCTTCATTACCCGACGACCAATATATATTTTGTTGTATTAATCTCTAACTTTGGCATATACCTTTCTAATTGGAAGAACTAGAAGAGGATAAAATAGGAATATCTGACTCTCAGGAATCAAAATTACATTTCAATTGGAGAACTTGAACCCATAGCGCACTAGAATTGTGTTAAACACCCCAATCATTTTCATTTGGAAGGCTATATTAAGAAAATCCAAATTCCTTAGATTAAGGCCCTTCATTCCTTACTTCTTTGCACCTTTTCTCATTTAACTAATGCTACACCCTTTTTTTCTTTAGAATTGTCCCAAACAAAGCCTCCAATTTTCTTCTCCGTATCATTTCGAAGAGTTTTAAGGATCACTGTGGTTTGCATGGCATAAAGAGACATGAAAAGCAAAACCAAATGAGAAAAATTGATTATACTTGTTAGTGATAAACGACTTGCATTCTGATTGGAAATCTTAGCACTCATTTTGTTCACAAATATAGTCA
This sequence comes from Triadica sebifera, assembly GCA_023653625.1. Lineage (NCBI taxonomy): Eukaryota > Viridiplantae > Streptophyta > Magnoliopsida > Malpighiales > Euphorbiaceae > Triadica > Triadica sebifera. The sequence continues at coordinate 19,380,920 of CM042906.1, forward strand.
TAAGTTCTAGAATGTATCAAAGGGACACCTAAGTATTTCTCCAAATCATTAGTCTCCCAGAAGCCCAACTTATTATTGAGGATGACACGAGTCTACCGTAGAACATTTTTGGAGAAATAAACAAGAGTTTTAGTTGCACTCACTTTCAGACCCGAGCAAGTACAAAAGATATTCAACACCGGGTTAATAATATCAACTTGATTATATTCTGCCTTTGCAAACAAAATCAAGTCGAAGGCGAAAAACATGTGGGACAATAACGAGCCATTACGGTTGAGTTGAATGTGGGCCTATAGCTTCGGATTAACAGCATATTGAATGCCATGTGCTAGCCTTCATGCACATAACAAATAAGTAGGGTGAAAGAGGGCATCTTTGTCTCAAACCAAGATTCAGATTAAAGGACTCTATGATTTCTCCATTCCAAAGAAACTGCATTTTGATTGAAATAAATACAGTGCATAATAATTAAGATAACAGAGTCAGGGATGCCAACTTCCAAAAGTGTTTCATGAAGAAAATCCCAACTTATTCGGTCATAAGCTTTTTCAAGTTCCACCTTAATAGCCATAAAACCCACTTTTTCAGTCTTCTATCTCATTGTGTGAATAACTTCCTCAGCTATTACATTATTTTTTCTGTTATTATTGTTATTTTAATAGATATTCTGACAGATTTCAAAAAAAAAAAAAAAGAAAGAAAATCACACCCTAACTGTTAAATCTAATGAAAAATTGAATTAAAAAAGACACATCATTTATCAAAAACTTAAAAGCAAAAACTTAATGAAATGCACATTTTTTATTTTTTATTTTTGCGAGAAAAGGTGGGCAAAACCCACAAGAAAAATAAACAAAACTATCTAGAGTAAGCAACACCAATTACATCATGAAAAAGCCAGTAATTTAACTCAGCTGGTGGAGAAGAGAGGATGTGAAACTCAAGCGGAAATTGATGGGCAAAATGAGAGAGAGTCCGCCGTGAAGTTCACTTCACAATGAATATGGGTGATTTGAATGGAAGAGAATTGAGCCATCAAGTTTCTGATACTGTAAATAATGGTATAACAACTAGCGTTGACATAGTATTGCCCTTTTTCATGCTCACAACAACTATATTATCACTTTCAATGAAAAGTTTGTCAATTCCTTCATTTATAGCCAGCTGCACTTCTTGTAAAATGGCCCACAACTCAGCCTTTAAAATAGGAAAAAAATCCAATATTTAAAGTAAAACTAGTGATCCAAGTTCCCCTACTATCCCGAGTGATTCCCCCTCCAAAAGCAACACCCTTATTATAAGAGAGGGAAACATTAGTGTTCATTTTAAAATAATTCTCAAGGGGACAACTTCAATCTATCAGATGGGGACAACTTCAATCTATCAGATGAGGACAATGAGTGAAGAGACTTTCTTTTTTTAGATTACTAAGAGTCTCCATCGTAAATTTGGCATGCTGAAACACCTCCCTTTGCAAATGAAAAATTGGCATTTGATTATTTCCAAATACCCCAACATTTCTCCATTTTCATAACAACCAACGACCCAAACCAAAATACATTGGTCAACTCACCTCTTCAACTATCACATGAGAGCATTTAAGGTTATAGAAAACCCAAACATGAAGAGGAACATCAGGCTTAAAAAAATTATCCCATATATCAAGAGGCACAATATAACTCCAAAATTGAGTTGTCACTTGCCACGAGACAATCTCTCAGCAAATGAATGCTAGATTTAGCGAGCCCTTGCAGAAGTTACACGCACTAATAGTACTGAAATGTCGTTTAGACCTCTCCTCATTCGTCGTTACAATATTGTTGAGTAACAACTAAAGGAACATCTTCACTCTTTGTTGACCCGACCATTTCCAAATATAACGCCAAGGTAAGTGATCAACCTGCACATTATCCTTTGAAAGGAGGTTATAAGCCGATTTAATTGAAAAGTCACCTGAAGAAGAGTGAGCCCAGTACATAGCATCTTCCCCCAAAGAAGGATTAGGAGGTAAAGAAATAATTATCAGATGGAGTAAACAATAAAAGAAAAACTGCAGCAGCTGTAAAATGCACCTTAGTTCTGCTGTATTCTCTACAGAGTTGGTGGAGCGTAGAGGACAAAAGGAAATATGCACATTATTGAATTCCAATTAATTAACATTACTTATTGGGATTAATTAACATTACCCGTATGTTATATATGTCCCCAAATAAATCTTTTTTTTTTCATTTTCATTGATTCTTTGAAACAACCAGACACTATGACTCTTACAAAGTCTTCCTAAAAAAATAAATATTATTACGTGTTAATATTATCGAATCCAACGGCTGTAAGCCAGTAACTCGGTTGACCATTTATAAAACCATTCCTTGAACTTGAAGCCCAATCTACACTGTGGGGAGTGGGAACCGTCAGCAATACATTGCTGACTTACTCCAACATTGATTGTCTATATTCCAGTCATAAAAACATAAAATTATCTATGTTATAATATCAATATTTCTTGAATTTTAAGACATAGTTATAAGATTTCATAATTAAAATTATAACTTTAGCAAAACTATATGTTTAATATATATTTATTAAAATTCTTAAATTAAGAGGGCTTTGGAAGATCAATTTAGGGTCAATTTTGAGAGCATATATTGAGACTTTTCTCTACTTTTCCTAAAATAGGGAAAGAAAAAAATATTTTGACATTTGAATTTAATAAAATTGTATAATTAAATCATTTAAATGAAAATTTATTAAATAAACTCTTGTAATTATCAATTTTAAGTAAAAATTTATCTTATTGATTTGCATAATTATCATTAATTAAATAAAAATAAAAATATATTATTTTCAATAATTAAATGAGTAAATTAAATAAATTTTTAATGAAAATTTTAGAAATTTATAAAATTTAGAGAACAAAATGTTTTTTTTTTTTAATTCCATCACTCGGCTTCAGTTTCACAAAACAAAAATTAAAAACGGAAAAAAGAAAAAAGAAAAAAGAAAAAAGAGAGAAGAAGTCAAAATGTCCAAAAGAATCTTTTAAATTAAACACACAGATAACAGATTCATTGGCAGTTTCAGTTGTAGGCTTAATTAGGGTTCTACTCCATCATCTTCATTTCCTCTTCATGTTACATAGCATTAGCCAGACAGCCTTACTTCGACACTTGCACGCCCTTTTAACTAATCACGGTCTCTCTCTCTTTCTCCTTCTCTAAGAATGGTGGGGAAGGACGAGAGCTCAGATACGCCACTGGAGCTGTTTTTGAAGATCGGTCTCGACGAGAGAACTGCGCGAAACACCATCGCCAATAACAAGGTCACCAACAATCTAACCGCCGTTATTCTCGAGGTATTTGGATTAGTTTTTTTTTTTTTCCAATTAGATGTGAGAGTAAGAAACAATTGGAAGTGACAATCGTCTTAATTTTGTTTTTGTTTATTTTGAGCTTAAAATCAGTAATATAAGAACACTCAAAGTAGTATTTGTTATTCTTTCTGTTCAGTGTGCCATTTGGTATTCTTTCTAAGTCATGGGAAAATTTTATTTCATGTGTATGAACTTGTGGTGTAACTTCTGTCCTTGCTTATTATTATACTGTTTGGCCTGCAGGCGCGTGTCACTGAGGGTTGCAACAGAACAATTGGGAACCTCCTTTACTCGGTAATCTAAATTTATATATTCACTCGTGTTTGTCCACAATTCTCTTGTTGCAAAGTGATCCAGTATGGTATTTATGGAATGGTTGTTTGCTAGACTAGATACTTTCTTTATTTGTTCCAACTTGAAGAAATTCATTTTAAAGTTTGTTACTTTCATTTGTGGATTTTTCCTTTAATGCATCATGCTCATCTCCAATCTTGTGATTGCTTTATGTTTGGTAGGTTGCTACAAAGTACCCAGCAAATGCCCTCGTACACCGTCCTACTTTGCTAGGATATATTGTCTCTGCGAAGGTGCAATTTAGTGCTTTTAGCCTAATACTTTTGGAAGTTTGATGATTTGGTTATGGAAACAATTTTGGATGGATTCTTACTCATTAATAGTTTGCAGATTAAAACACCAGCGCAACTAGAAGCTGCTTTTTCGTTCTTATCTGGTGCTGCTTCAGAGAGTTTTAATTTGAATGAATTTGAAGAAGCATGTGGTGTTGGTAGGTTATCCTTCTGATTGAATATATTTAGATATGCTAGATCATCTGGGATTTTGCTATAATGATTTTCCTTCTTGTGGCCACATTCTCTCATTATCTGTTCATCTCATCATTATTTTAGATAATTTTGCTCTGTTTGGGGAATTATTTTGATTTCATTGATAGGTCACCTTCCATAAAAGAGAGTAGATGTTGATAGCTTTATATTTCTGTACAGGTGTTGAGGTCTCTGAAGAAGATATTGAAAGGACTGTTAATGAAGTATTTGAACAGAATAAGGAATCAATTTTGGAGCAACGTTATAGAACAAATGGTCGGTATTTAATTTTAAGGTTACTGCTTTGCATTCCTTTTCTTTTCTACTTCACCATTTATTGGTGTTTTGTATAATTCTGTAGTGCTTGGTCTATAGCACCATTCTGAAGGGACATGATTTTCATTAACACATGCAAACTCAGCCATGCAATGGGCCCTTATAAAAAAAGTGAAATTTGGAATAAAATATTTGTAATATTGCAACAAACCCTTTTGGGGGAGAAAAGAGAAAAGTGGAAGGGAAAGACAGCTATGCATAGTTATTTTGTGTTTGTTTTGTATGTTTTTTGTATGTTACCCCTCTATGTGCATTCTTGCATGCATTATTATACTTTATTGTCTCTTGCTCGTAAAATATTTTAATCTGACTGATATGTTTTTATTTCTAGTTGGTGATCTGTTTGGGCACGTGCGGAAGAAGCTTCCATGGGCTGATCCAAAGATTGTCAAGGTGAATTGTTGAATGCTAATAATGTTTTTCAAAAAAAATTGTTAATATTCTTTTGTGTACGTTATGTTTTATTTGTTGACACTTCTCATTTTTCTTGACTTCGTTTTTGTTAGAAACTCATAGATGCAAAATTATTTGAAATACTTGGTGAACGGACTGCAGCTGATAATGAGAAGCTGTCAAAGCAGAAAAAAGAAAAGCCTGCTAAAGTTGAGGTTAGCACACTTGCATGCGGTCCCTGTTCTTGAGATAAATAGTTCTGATTGTTTTGTGCATGTTGAATTTGTGCAGGATAAAAAAATTTCTAATGATAATCCAGTGCAGCCATCTGAGGAAGATCTTAATCCATTCCTGATATTTCCCAATCCTGGTGAAAATTTCAAGGTACCTGATTTTTTTTAATATGATGAAATGCTTTTCTGATTTTTGGTTTTGCAATCAACATATTAGTTCTATTTGGGTTGCGTCAGTTCATTTCCCTTAATCTCATTGCTCTCTATTTCACAAGTCAAAGTTTAAATTTTGTTATAGATTTTAAATTTCAACTTAAACTTGAGATTTTCATGCTGATAGTATGCTTAATTGTCACACTTTTATTATTAGATCTTCAACTCCTCGTTTTTGCATTGTCCCACATGTATTTAGGGTTTTTCATTGTGTTATAGCTCATATGATAAAATTCTTATGGATTATCAGGTGCATACTGAAATATTCTTCAGTGACAACTCTGTTTTGAGATGTTGCAACACAAAGGAAATGCTTGATAAACACTTGAAGGCAACAGGGGGAAAAGTTTTTACACGCTTCCCGCCTGAGCCAAATGGATATCTACACATTGGTCATGCTAAGGTATCACTTATCATTGATGTTGTTGTTTGAGATTTTTCATAAAGGGGAACAAACGCTTTCAGATTTATCATTTGCCTTGTTCATGGATTCTCATTTTGAGGAACATTTCTCAGGCAATGTTTGTTAGCTTTGGTCTTGCAAAAGAGCGAGATGGATGCTGCTATCTCAGGTCAGCACTGTTGTTGTTTCCTTTTATTGCAAGGTCTATTTACTTATATTTAATATTTACGTTCAGGTTTCTATAATTCTTATTGTGTGTCCTTGACCAATCACTTTCTCATACTAGCTAGCAGCCTAGCAGTTGCAAATTCATAGGAATCTTAATTCACATTGAAGAAGAAAAAAACTGAGAGGCAAACAGCATATTATCTTGATAGTTTGTTACTTAAATTACAAAAAAAAAAAAAACTATGCAGACAAATAATTCAATTCCCAGGAAAATTCTTATGATTGTGTAAAAAGATTAAAATGGTTGCCATCCTAGGTTTATCTTATTATTGGTGCATTTTAAAATCTTTGTTTTGATTGTGCGAAAAGAATAAGGTAGTTACTAGTTACTATTGTAGGTGTCTCTTATGATTGGTACTTGCTGGAATCTTTTTATGACTCAAAAAGAATTGAGCTGTTACTACCATAGGTTTTTCCAGTTAATTTATTTGTTTCTTGGAGTTTTTGTTATTACCTTTCAATGTGTTAAGCATGGGATCTGCCTCTTTGAGATCAGATATTATTAAAAATTATTAGAGATGAGAATGAAGGATTCTCTAAAGCCTAGTATCTGTTAGAAGATAGCATAGAGTCGGTTGAACTTCATATGGGTTATTGTCAAAAGAATGAACTAGGGATGTTTCATTAGCCACGTTTTAGTCTTAATGCTGAATCTTTGATAATTCAGGTACGATGACACAAACCCTGAGGCTGAAAAGAAAGAATACATTGTTCACATTGAAGAGATTGTTGACTGGATGGGTTGGAAACCCTTCAAGGTATTTTATTGCGCTATTATTTTGGTGCATATAGTGTGTGGATTTTCCATTTGTGACATCTGTATTCCTTTTGCAGATCACTTACACTAGTGATTATTTCCAAGATCTTTATGATTTAGCAGTAGAGCTGATACTAAGGGGTCATGCTTATGTTGATCACCAGGTGGGGAGTAGATATTAATCGTTTGGAAGTTAATAGCTAATTTCATTCTTGGCATTTTATATTTGAGTTGATTGACATTGAGTGAGAAGGGTTAATTTAAGAAAGTATATTTGAGTTGATTGACATTGAAACAGAAGGATTAACTCAAGAGAGTAAATGTTGTTTATAGACACCTGACGAAATTAAGGAGTATAGAGAAAAGAAACTGAACAGTCCTTGGAGGGATAGACCTATTGCGGAGTCTTTGAAACTTTTTGATGAAATGAGACGGGGCATGATTGAAGAAGGCAAAGCAACTCTCAGGATGAAGCAAGACATGCAGAGTGATAATTTTAATATGTATGACCTCATTGCTTATAGAATCAAGGCAAGTGTTTTCAGATAACACTATTGATTTTGTGAAAAGTTCCATTTGTATGCATCAATGATTTGGCTTTCTTTTGTCCAGTTTACTTCTCATCCACATTCAGGAGATAAGTGGTGTATCTATCCTAGTTATGATTATGCTCACTGCGTCGTGGATTCTCTTGAGAATATCACTCATTCGGTATGTGACATTTGTTTGATAGTTCTTTCTACAAATTTTTGGAGCTATTTAGGCAAGTGAGAGCTATATCATTTATAAGGACACTAATGGGGGGTATAGCCAATATGCCTATTAAGTAAAACCGGCTTGCACTAGCTGAATTAAGAAGCAATATTCTAACTGTCCTTGCTTTGTGTTTGAGCATACAAGCACTGGATGCTTTCACTTAAATCAAGTTGTCGGTTCTGAAAATTGTTTATATGTGGTCTTCCAGAAGGATATGTTGAAATCACTTTGATCAAATAGGTCTTCATGAAAAATAAATTCAATTTCTCCCTTTACCTCTTTAATAGATCGCTATAAACGGTTTTTGTGTCAGAATCTGTCTTTTCTATCTGCACCTATAGTCTTATCTCGCGCTCCTTTTGCAGAAGGCAAGTTCACAAAAGGCTTTCATCTAATGAATGCTTGTCTTCATTTCCCAATTATGGGTTCCTACTGTAAACTAGGTGCACATCACTTGTTTGCTCTAATATGAAACAATTGCTAATTGAGGATCCCAATTCAAAAACTTCTGGAATACCATTAGGAATTGGTTAACGGGTGATTTTCACACAAATTCACAACTAAAAGAAATGGTGCACTCTTCAACCAGTTTGAAAGGAGATACTATTATTCTCTAGATCTATTTGTGGGTGGCTCCTCAAAACCTTGAATGCACAGAAGATGATAAATTGCCAGAAAAAAAATGTTGAGAAACTTTGAGAATCCCAACACAATTTTACACCTGCACAACTAAAACCATATATAGTTTATGCACATTAAACAAACTCATCATTCTCATTAATTTCTCTAAGCAATGGAATTTGCTCTCAAAGTCTGAAGCTGTGTATCGGTTGGCAACTTCTGTTAGGAACTTGTAATGTTATTTGATCAAGGAATAAGTGGACATTGCATCCTCTTGGATGTTGTACCTTTGAAGCTAGAACAATTATACACCAAGTTCTTAATGATAAATCTGAGGACTAGAAATTGTATTAACTTGTTTTTGATTTGTTTATGATATAATTTGAATTTTTGAGGGACTGGATTTTTGAAATGCTCCCAAGATTGGTAATGATCATTTAATTAAAACTTTCCTTTTGAAAGTCCTGACATATATTTGTCTGATGTAGCTTAGTTAGTGGATTTGTAAAGGGGATCTGATAAAACTTGAGGCGTTTGATTGGAAGTACTTGATGGTTTTGATGTACAAATTAATTTTCTAGAATTTTCTTCCTGATTCACCAGACATTGAAATTGCCATTTATGTGATAAGACTTCCAATTTTACTTCGGTTCCTTTAGTGGATTTTATGTCTAAGTATGGACCTTTGAATTTTTTTTTTTTTTTTGCATGTATGCATGTGGGTATGATGTTATTTGTGGCTCTGTTTCATTTTTCTCCAATAATTTGACATCTTGTGCAGCTTTGTACGCTGGAATTTGAGACACGGCGTGCTTCATATTATTGGTTATTACATTCTTTGGGCCTTTATCAGCCTTATGTATGGGAATACTCACGGTTGAATGTCGCAAACACAGTGATGTCAAAGCGGAAAGTGAGCAAGCAAATTCTGTAGTCTTGTTTAGAAGGTTGGATTTGATCTTATGCTGCTTTTTTTTTGCAATAAATCTAATTGTCATTTTGTTAATGTTGTTTTAGTTAAATTTCTTGGTGACAAAGAATTATGTTGATGGTTGGGATGACCCTCGTCTTATGACACTAGCTGGTTTAAGGCGAAGGGGTGTAACTGCAACTGCAATCAATGCTTTTGTTCGAGGAATTGGAATAACTAGAAGGTTGTTATATATTTGTAAATCTTTTTAGAGACGTAACCAACTTATCAGGTAGCATGTATATTTTTGGATGAAAAGCTAATTGATTCTATTCTACAATTGTGCTGCAGTGATGGTAGTTTGATACGCTTGGATCGCCTCGAGCATCACATAAGAGAAGAATTGAACAAAACAGCACCTCGTACAATGGTTGTTCTTCATCCTCTAAAGGTACTGACCTTATCTCTGCAATTTTTTTCATTTGGGTTCAATTGTATTTAAGTCTCCAGCTCAACCTTTCTGTATTCTTAGGTGATCATTACCAACCTGGAATCTGGTTCAGTTAGGGATCTCGAGGCAAAGAGATGGCCTGATGCTTCAGAAGATGCTTCTGCTTTTTACATGGTGAATATTTAGTTTGGGTTAAGCCAATGTTTTAAGTTTCTATTGAAATTCTCAAATTTTTAACCAAGTCCTGTTTTATTAAGCTGTTGTTGATAGGGGTCCAGCTCTGGTTAGTTAAGCTAGCGTTTAGCCCATACTTAATCTGCATTTATAGACATGTCTTGGGCTTTTGGGTGGTGTTGTAAAAGATAGGTTATGAGTCAACTTCCAAGAAAATGCAGCTCTGGTTAGTTAAGCTAGCGTTGAGGTCAGACCTCCCTAACAAAACTTTAGCTAGTGCAACTTAGCCCATACTTAATCTGCATTTATAGACATGCCTTGGGCTTTTGGGTGGTGTTGTAATTTTGGGTGGTGTTGTAAAAGATAGGTTAGGAGTCAACTTCCAATAAAATACAAAATGCAATATCAAAGGCCTAATCATCACAATGACTTACCATTAATGCAAAACTGTCTAAGACGTTATATATTAATAAGAGCATGGAAATCTTGGCTAGGTAATGAGTTGTTCCCTTTTTTCATTTTTTTTCTAGTTTTTCTGATTCCTGTTTGAAAGAAATTGGTCGGTGTAAGATGAACTTGGAGCAGATAAAGAGGAAAGAGTGTAGGATTAGGGTTTCTTCTGTTAAGTTTAGCGATTGATGACTACATGTTGATTTTAGTTTATCAGTTGTAATGGCCAATTAGAATACAACTTTTTTCACATTCAACTATGGCAAGTGTACATGGTTTTTGCTTTGTAAAAGGTTAGTATCTCTATGTCTGTATCTTGGGGTTGGGTTTATTTCTTCCAATCTATATCTAACGGGGACTTGGAAATCTCAAATTCTAAGCTGCTACCTGTTAGGATTTTAATTTGGGTTTGGCTTGAATTCTATATTTATATTTTTCTCTTTGGAAAGAAAGATGTGCTGCTGGCCTGCAGCTCAAAACCAACTTGTAACATCTATACACGCACCTCTTCTCCATTATACCACCTGATCTAGCTTTAGGTGGATGGGCTTGAATGTTCTGAGTATACCTGAATTACATGCCATGCTTGGCCTAAAGGAAAAAGAATTGCATTGTGATTTCTTTGTTGGATTTTGCATCTGATTGTCCCAATTTATAATTTGTTGCATTGGTACTTCAGGTTCCATTTTCCAATGTTGTGTACATTGAACATACTGATTTTCGGATGAAAGATTCTAAGGACTACTATGGGCTTGCTCCGGGTAAATCTGTTCTCCTCAGGTATGCACTAACAAATTCACTGAGTAGATTTGGTCTCAATATGACAATCATATTATTAGTAAGTTCCTTAACATTGAAGGAATTTGCATCTACACAGGTATGCTTTCCCCATTAAATGCACAGAAGTAGTCCTAGCTGACGATAATGAGACAATTATTGAGATCCGCGCTGAATATGATCCTTCCAAGAAGACAAAACCAAAGGTCTTTTCCTTCTCTCCCATCTCTCATTGGTGTAATAACGTAGTTGGAAAGTGAAAATTTCTTGGTGATATTCTTTGAAGAACTGGTGTATCTGCTTGTGGTATTCATGTATAAGCTGGTTTGACTTTCTTCAGGGTGTTCTACACTGGGTTGCTGAACCTTCCCCCGCGGTTGTTCCACTGAAGGTGGAAGTCAGATTATTTGATAAGCTGTTTAACTCAGAGGTTAGTGATTTTTTGTAGCATTTGACATTACTTTCATTGACTTGAAATTGCAATGGCTAATAACTTCCCAATGATTGATTGCTTCAGAATCCTGCTGAACTCGATGATTGGCTTGCTGATCTGAACCCACAGTCTAAGGTGGTGATATCCAGTGCATATGCTGTGCCATCACTTAAAAATGTTACTGTTGGGGAAAGATTTCAGTTTGAACGCCTTGGTAAATTTGAGAAACCACTTTTACTTCTGGATGTTTTGAACATACGTAGACATGGAAAACAAGTTTTGAAATGCAGTTGGTGAATAAAGTTATATCTTCTGCTCGTGTGATATTTAGATGTTCACTTTTGGTACTATAATTCTTCAATTCTTTGCACTATTGACTGGTTTTAATATGTAAAATTGTCGCGCACCCTTCAACCTGATTCTGTAGTAGCTAATTCTTACTGGTTTTGCTGTGGATGACTTGTCCAATCTTTTGAGCAACTCTTGACGCTATTCTCTTTACATGTGAAATGACTTTGGTTTCCCGTTGCTGTCTAATATTTCCATTCCATTTACAATGTGAAACGCAGGCTATTTTATGGTTGATAAGGACTCAACACCTGATAAGTTGGTCTTCAATCGCACTGTGACTCTGCGGGATAGCTACAGCAAGGTTGGGAAATAGGTTATCCAAGAACGCAGCATGAGAATGGAACACTGATTTTAGGATAAACTCCTTTTAATTTATCTCTCATACGTGTAAAAATGTTTGAATAACTTCACCATAAATCGTGTACATTTTTGCCCCTCGTTATTGATGAGATCATGCAATATTTTGTATATCTTGTTTATTTTTTATTTTTTATTTTTTGGCAATTGAGTTATTCTAATGGAGCTCAATCTGAATTTTAAACTTGCAAAGCTTTCTAAAAGAGTGTTGAGGATTTCAGCCAGATGATATTATGGTTGATTTGGAAATATGGATTGCTGTGCATTCGAAACCAAAATAGATTTTGAGTCCTTATTCCTTGCAGAAAATGAAGTGAATTTATATATAGCAATTTTTAAGCATTTCGGAAAGTGGCTGTTTAAATGTTTAAGACTTGAATGCTTCAAATTCTCCTAATACTTTTACCTGTACGACAAATAATTTGTTTGAATGGGGTGAAGGGAAAGGCAAAAGAAAATGGAAAACATTTTTCATTTCTAAACTGACAAAGAAGATGAACAGAGATAAAAATGTGTATTCACAATTTTTTAACATTCGGTAACTCAATTTATCCTTAATTGCACGGTTGCACTCCATGTTGGGATGTAAAAATTTGGGAGATTTAGTGCCCGTTTGATTAATAATTTTATTCGTCCGCTCATATATCAACTTGTAGTCTATGGTTAACAATAATTTAATGATATATCATTTAGAACTTTTCAAAGTACTCAAATTATCACATTAAAGTCTCTTATTAGAATCCATCAAAATTTTACCACAACGTTGCCATCAATATAAATAATTCTTAATTATTTAAAAAAACTAAAAATTAATGACAAGAATTAAAAAAAATCATTTAAAGTGTTGCTGTTTCCTCCTACAAATTCTCTTACCTTCCCCTCATTCATTCACATCCGCCCTCTCTTTCAAATAAGAACATGTCCGTTGATAACCATTATTTATTCTGCACCTCACTACAAGCACAATCTATAACAGAACTTCTCACTTAAAAACTTGCCCTTTAACCCATTCCACCAATATAACCATAAAAGCTAAAAAAAAAAAAAATTGAAAAAAGTCAGTACACACTCCATTGATGGCTTTTAAATAACTTGAGCCACCTCATTTCACCTTTTCCAACTCTTCCCAAACTCAAGAGCCATTCTTCAGTATTATTTTCTCACCATATAACCCAAAATTAGTTTCCATTCCATAGATGTCTACAGAAGACAACCATCTATTTCGCATTATGGCTTTTCTACCTAAATCAGGTCTATAAATAAATCTATATACCAATTTAATTATAACCTGTCATATATATAGAATAATCATTATATATATATAAAGCTATGAATGAGTTATTTTATAAATTTGTCCATATATTTGATATAAGTTTATCACCAAAATTCCTACTAAAAATTCAAACCGCAATTTGATATGTAAAAATTAGAATAAAAGATTATAGTATTGAACATTGAAATCTACGAGTATTCGCACTTCGAGTGAAGTCCAGGACAAAAATAATCAAGTTTGTGGTTTGACAATACATATGATGCCAAGTTTAGTACAATTATATTGAGGCCGAATTAGCGGGTTCGACCTTGGTGGAAGGATGAGTTAATGGATGATTCAGTCTATAACAAATTCTTTGGTCAAGTTTGTATATTGTGGCAAATGAGGAATTTCATGATGACTTAGTGAAATGGTGAATAGGTGCAAAAACCTTGAAATGACACCCTAAGCTACGTCTAAAGTACGAGCAAGCGAGAATGCTAATCCAAATGCAATTTATGCCTGAATTATACCAGACTAATTAATAGTTGACACTTATAACAATTGAAAATGATATAAGAAAACTAAAACGAAAAACTAAACACTAAATACTGCAGAGAATGTACAGTAAATGTTGTAATAACTGAAAAATGAACTTATCACAAGAAGAAGTCGCTTCTTCATTTATGATTGTGCCTTTTAAATAGAAGGTTTTATTGTGTGTCTTTTGCTCATTAATCCTACTCATGATGCTTCTTTTGACCAACATATCTTCTCTTCTTGCCTCTCTTTGGGCTTAACTATTAGGCTTTAAAATGTATTTACTTTCTATTTTTGTAACGATATATGCCAACAACTTGCAAATGGCCAAACCATGCGATTTAAAATGGTTAACTCAGGTTATTACTAGTAGTTGGTGTATAGGCTTATAAACTCCTCTTATTTTCTCATTTCTTTCAGTTGTGGGATTGGAAGCAAACTTGTTAAGCTAGTAGCTCAAGCAAACTCCTTTCCAGGTTTGAGCTTATTCGGCTCCATAATCTTTCTCTCTCCCTCTTCCTTTCTCATTTCTTTTAGGTGTGAGATTGGAAGCAAACAAGTCATGTTAGTAGCTCAAGCAAACACCTTTACAAGTTTGAGTACATTCAACTCCAGAATCTTTCTCATATTTTGCCAATATGGAATTTACGTAAGAATATTATGTTTCATCTCCCCATATGAGACTCAACATCCTTATTGAGGTTTGCCCCACCATTACTCAAGGTTGCATGCAGAGTGACTCTAATACCAAACTATAACGACTTTACCTAATTGTCCTATAAAAGGAAAATAACCTATTTTGTTGTGGTAATCATGTCCATTAAGGAAAATTGTGTTTTCGTTTCAAAATTTAAGTCGTCTTTTTCATCTTTTCAAGATGGTTATAGATCCTAAAATACTCAACATCCTTTTCTTCTTTCAAAAAGATCTTTAACATTTTCTTCCTTCACTAGTCATGGAGGAAAAACTTAATACATTTTTTGCAAATGCAAGTTGCCCTACTGATAAATTTAGAATTGTTATGGAGTTGGACATTGAGAATGATGTTGATCTCAAAGTACTAACTATACACTCTTCTTGAAACTACCTTTTTGTTGAGTCCCTAATCTACATACTTAGCAATTGTCTTGCCTTTTTTAAGACTTCCCTTCATATTTGGCCTTCTCTAAGTGGTTATTATTCAAACTTGTAGGTCCGTATAAAATGTAATTTTAAAAATCATTGGAAAAAAATTGGAATTTTTGACCTCCTAGGGCTATCTCTCTATGACATTTTTTTATGATGGTGTTCTTCTTGGAGGTAGCATTCTTTTTCAGGTCGAAAATTGCTATTGCCTTCATTTTTTAGATTTGGGATTTTTTTATCACTGTGTTTATGACTTTGGTCATGCTATTTGGCCTTTCTTGCACTGGAGAAACTATTACATATGAGAAAGCTACTAGTTTGACTTGATCTCCCTTGAAGAAGTCAGAATGTTCATATGGTACTTTAAATACCTATTGCAATCATTTTTTATTATAGGCAAAAAATAACCAATTTGATAATTTGATACTTCACTGCTTGTCTTGACTACTGTGCCATAGCTAGTCCTTCATATAATTCAACTATTATTAATACTATCTCTTTGGTCAAAACATAGTTAAGAAGTTCTCAATCTGTCCATCTACGAAATTGCTCTCCATCCAACCATCTTCAAAATAATTGGTTGGAATTAAGACAATATTTAAAAATTGTTTGTTTGAATGCCTGAGATGCCCCTGGGTCTAAATCTCTAATTTGTTGGATTATTTCATCCTTTCAATCTTTTCCAATATCCAGTTCCATGATCGAAATTAGTTCTTTGAAAGGTTCCTATCTTAATTCAAGAACACTATTAGGACAGAAAATGGTTAGTATTTCTTGGACCAATCTCTTGAATCTTGACATGTTTTGGGCCAAATCATTGGCTTAATAGTTCCTTCCTCTTTCAATAAATGAAAGGGAAAATTATCAAAACCTCTAGTTAAGTGTTGTGCTTTTTGAACATAAGGTTCTAAGGTGGTAGATATGCAATTGTATATACTTGAAACCTATTGAACGACCAATAAAAAATCTCCCTTGATTTGGACTCTTCTTGCTCTTAGTTCTATAGAAACTTTCATAGCAATAATCAATGCATCATACTTCATTATTTGTACAACTGAAACCAAATATGAAAGACATAAATATTTTTAGTCCCTATAGAGATTGTATCATTATACCTAATCATGTCCCTGAGTTTGTACTAAAGCCATCATACCATAGTTCCCTTTCAGCCACATCTAAACAACAACTTTCAAAACACTAAACTTCCTCATTTATTTTCTCATTTGGATGGTTGGCCAGAAAATCTACCAAAGACTGACATTTTTCATTGCATTTTGCGGAACATGTTATAGCTCAAATTTAGAAAATGCCCACTTTTTAAGTTTGATTTATAGGAATAGTTGGGTTAAAAATGTATTTGATTACATTAATTTGGCTAATGAATTGAACCAATACAAGTAACATATAATACACGAGTTTGACCTAGGTGTGATACATTGATAAACCAAACTTCTCGATTGGCATATATTTGGTTACTATATATGTTAAGACTTTGCTGAGGTAATATATAGATCTATCAACACCATTTTGATTTCGTGCTAACATCAAACCAATGGATGATGTTGTGGCCAAAATGTATAAAATCAAAGGTTATTTTGGCCTAGGCGGGATCATTATTGGAGGCTTAGTTAAGTATTTTTTTTTTAATTCATCAAATACTTTTTTCTATGTTCAACTATCCATCATATCTCTTCCCCTAGTTTTATTCTCAGCAAATTATTCCACGACCTCAATCGGTTTATAGAATTTGCAAGTAAACTTTATGAGGAAATTTATTTATTTGAGTAGTTACTTAAGTTCTTGGTTTTTGGTATAAGTGCATTAATTATAACTTTTTCTTTGCTCTTGTCTACTTCCACCCCTTCTGATGCACTAAAAAGCTAAAAAAATTTCATGCTCATATGTCAAAAGCACATTTTAATGGATTCATCTTTAAGTTACTTACTCACATCCACTGGCAACTTGATTATGACATCATCGATGTATACTTCAAAATTATCACCAATCAGACATTTGAATATACGATTCATGGCTCATTGTTAAGTAGCACAAGTGTTTTTGAGGTCTAATGGCATGGCTTCCTCCTCATTTGCGCCAATCAACCTTACATATCTTAAAACTATTTTTTTGATGTCTTCTTCTTTCATTGGGATTTGATTGTAACCGACAAACATATTAAGAAAACATAAAATAAAATGGCAAGCAGAAACATTAACTAATAGGTCTATTATTGGCATGGGATATTCATCTTTAGGGGTTCCAAATTTAGGTTTATAAAGTTAATACAAACTTTTTTTGCCATTTTATTTTGAAATGGTACAATATTAGATAACCAATCTACATATTGTAATGGTCAAACGAAACCTATTTTATACAATTTATCAATTTCTTTGGTTACCAACTTTCACTATTTCAAGAGACATTATTTTTATAAGTCGCTTATAGGGCTTGAACCCAATCTTCAAAGGTAGTGTATATTCAACAATTGATTTTTCAAGGCTTGACATTTAACTATAGTCCGAGGGAAAACAATATTTATACTCATGGGGCAGCTGAACTAGTTTTGCATTGAACTCTGGGTTGAGTTTTGCGCTAATGAAAATTGGTCTTAGTTATTCCAAAGTCCTAAGGTTAATCTCTTTTAGAGGATCCTGCACTTTTGTCAGTGTATTTTTTAGCTTGCTCAAAATAATGTTTAAATCAAACTATTTTAGGATTTCTTTTAGCTCTATAGTTTCATCTTCATCTATCATCTCCCCAAGCAGTGAAGGAGAGCTAGTTATGGCCTTGACTTTGGCTAGTAATATTCTTCAAGGCTAGACATAAAAATGGTATAAATCTTGAAAGGAAAATGCATTATTCTTAGTGAAGAACAAAAGGCAATCATGGCTTTGCTTATACCTTTTCAGGGACTTTCCGAGTTACTAATGTCACAGCGCACTTATGCACATATTTGGATCATATAGGATGACATTAGTTTTGAGTAGTTTGTCTGCGAATGGTTTAGAGTTTGCTTGTACAATTTCAACCTTGCCATCAGACTACTATAACATGAGGGTCTAGTGCATAGAAGAAGGGATACACTTGTTTGAACGAATCTAGTCCCCAACGAGAAGAAAATTGTAATTGCTTTTGACATCCATACAAAACAACACTCTTTATGCACTTTTCAGCCTATATTGATTTATATCATAATTGACACTTTTGTTGGACGTTTGCCTCTGACAAAGTTTGTCATATAAATATCTATCTTCATCAACTTATGTTTTGGAATACCCATTTTTTTAGAATATAAAGTGACATTATGTTGACACATGTACCATTGTCAATCAAAACAAAGCTAATAAGAATTACATTGACTTCAACCTTGATATACAAATGACTAATGTGTTTAGTCATAGCCTCTGAAAGCTTATCTCGATTTACAATAACAATTTCATTCCCTTCTGGCTCTATCCTAACCACATTAGGTGTGAAAGGTTGGCCTTCCTTTGCCAAGAAGCATGCAAGTAGCATTTCCATATCTGAGCTTATCTTTTTCCCTTGTGTTTTCTTTTTCATTACTACTGCTTTTTCCTTAAGCATCCAATTTTTAATCATTCCATTGTTGATTCTTAACACATCAACTTATACAACTTTAGAATCTATTTTCTTCTAAGCAAGACATTTGGGCTTCTTTATCCATTTATAAGGAACCTTTTTAAGAATAATAGTTTATTTTCCCTTATTGTCAAGCTCCTTTACTTTTCTCTTGAGTTCCATTCATTGGTCTGATTTGTCATCCTTTGCATGCTTTTATTCTAATTATTGTTGTTGTTTGAGTTCCTTGCTCATAGCTTGCCTTTACCATTGCAGCTTATTTGGTTAGAGGTTATTGAGGTTTTAATTTCTTTTTTGATTGTCTTAATGGTCCCCATTGGGTTTTGCTTCCCAAACTATCAAATACGGGTTGAGGCTTATGTTCCTTCCATCGATCAATCTTATGTGGTTTCAAAAGAAATGTTTGTAGTCTTTTGGGATGCCTCTTGATTTTCTTGCCTCAAAAAAAGTTTGGTTCTAATGCACACTTTGATTTAGCTAGTCTTTGGTATAATATTGAGTTTTCCCAAATTAAAATTTCTCTAATCTTTATCTCTGTCTCTTTTACCTCTATTTTTCTTCATTTCATTGGGAATGCTAATCTATTGCTAGCATCACCTTTCTTAACTCCAAAACATGTCTGACATGATGGTCATATAAAGGAGTGCTGAGTCTTAACATATTTGGACACACTGGTTGAATCTTTAGCTGGATGTTTTGATGTTTCCTTTGTAATAGTGACTTTTCAGTTCACTGGAGCAAAGAAAAAGAAAAAAGAAAAGCATAGAGAGAGAATGAGAGTAAGAGAAAGAGGTTTGTGCATAATTTAAGGCAATAACATATACTTTGTTATAAATTGCATGGTTTGCATCTTTGATATGTTAATTAATAATTGAAGTATATTTAACTATGAATTATTGCATGAAAACTACAAATTTACATAAAAAAAAAGTGATATTGTGTGCATTGTTGTTTTGGTTGTCACATATTAGGATTTGAGCTTGATAGACGCATGAAAATATAAAAACCTTGTATATTATGTTAAAAACTTAAGAATGAATGTTATTAGTGTCCAAATGGCTTGAAGAAGCTTGAAATGAATAAAAGAAATGAAAGTGCAAATTTTTAACAGTTAATCCCGAGGGTGACAATCCAATCATGAGTGTAAATTGTCAAATTCATAGGCATTACTAAATTATGTTATGGGCGTGAATTTTTTTTGGAAATGAGACTATTCAGTCTAGAAGCGTTCACGGCTTGAAATACAATTTTGATTATAGGCATGATCTTATTCACGGGTGTGAATGTTTCGACCACGACTATAAGGCAATGTGCCTAACATAGTTCATTCCTGGTGATGACACTTGTATGCACATACCATAATTCCTAGGTGACACTCTTATAATACCTAGATTACCGATCCTGTTATCCTAATTATTGGTTCCTAGATATTATGAGTATAAATAAGCAAATGATGATACAAAATTATTGTGTAGATGATAATTGATAATTGTATATATGCATGCTAACCAAATTAGTATAACCAAATGTAAGTATGAAATAACGAGATAAGATATAGAAATATAGAGATGCATGAAAAGGCTGGTACACATCATAAAAGCATAAAGTTGCATGATGCATGATACAGTCTATTAGCTTAATTATATGCACCGCTAAGCTTCAAGCTTAATGCAAGAGTTTCTCTCGTGCAGATATAATAAAGATATAATAGAAAAAGCTAATGGATATAAAACATGATTCACGGGCATGAATTATACATTCATGATTGTGAAGATCCATTCACGGGCACATTGACTCATAAACCAAGTTCACATCCGTGAGTCATGTGGTGACTAAAGTCGTGACCCATTCTGCCTGATTTGAGCAGTTCCAGATTAATGATTCATGACTGTGAACCCTCTATCACAAGCGTGAATCTAGTTTCAAGCAAAACAACCATACAACAAGGCATTTAAGGCAATCCACATGCAAGATCTCCAGTGGTTGTTCCATAACAACCCTTTTCTATTAACATTATCATCAAACATTGCATATATCTTGCTGTAACATAATCTAATCAAGCACAAATTCATAAACATCACAATTGAACCTATGAATCTCAAGAATTCATCTTATGTTCATTAACTGCCATAATATGCATTGATGACACAATTTGCCTTTATATTATCCTTAACTTTGCCTCTTACAATCATAATAGCCATAATAATTCATTACTATTGTTAATGCCTCTTTAGGCACATTTATTGCATATAACCATTTAAGCTTCATCAATGTTCATATCATTAAATTCTCATGGCATCAACTACAACAAATACTTTCATAAAAACCAATCATTGACATTTAAACATTCATAAGCATTTAATATACAACATGCCATATTTTAAGTAACACCTAACACCTTATACTTCTATATACCCCATATCTATATATTAAGTTATCACGAATGACACAAAGGATAAGACAAATTCATGTTTACAGTGAGAGTAATTTTTTTTTCATCATATAACATCATCATTCAACAAATTCAATAACTCAGTATCAGGGTTTAACCCATAAACTTTATATATCATATATGCCAACATTCAAGACATTATTTCCAAGTATTTTTTTAAAATTTTATGAGTTTGAAAATAATTACACATGCTAGTACAAACTCATTGCAATTATGCATATGAGAACATTCAACTCTAAAATACAGATAATATGCTCTTATGCTCACGTGGAATGCAAGGAGGGAGAGTGAGGAAGCTCAGCCAGTGACCTTTGATTCATGTCTTTTATATACACCACAATACAAACTATTACTCTTATTCACTAGAAAAATGTTGCAATTTGGTGAGTTACAGTCAAGTGAGAATAATCATCAAATGAGCTATGAAGTACCAAGCAATTTTTAGTAACAAATCACAATTGTACACAAAACATGCTATGCATACCATTTTATTCACCAATATCATTTAGATACAAGAAAAATTAAAGCATACAATCATTGTTCTTTACTTATATTTATGCTTGTTAATTTCTTTTTGTTGTGACTAGATTAAACATACATTGTCTCAGGTTTTTATGTGATCATTTGTATTTGCTAGCTAGTTTGATCGTTTGTTTCATTTGTACATTTGCACATTTGTTGGGCCATAAGCCTCTGTTTTTGCTATTCATTTACATTTGATCATTTGTTTGGACTTTAGCCCTCTTCTTTTATTTATAATGTCGTTCAACTAGTCACAACGCATTTTAAATTCATATGCATATGCATTTGTAATCAAACATTGACATTATATCAACATTTACACAATCAATCATTCATCATTTTTCATAAAAAAAATCAAGTACATTTATTACAATCATGTCTATAATTTATTCAACACCATTCATATCAAAATCAAATCATGACAATCAAATAATTCACATAGCAAGTAACATTTATACGCATTAAAGAATTTATTTGATAATTATACTCACATTTTCATTTAATTTCGACTCTTAACTTATTGTTTATCCATTCCTTATGGGTTTTCAATTTATTTTGAGCATAATTTTAAAATATAATTGATTAATTCAATACTAGAGAAATTTAATGTGCCTTAAATAAATTAACATGCATAATTCATATCATTAGTTAGTATTTTTCTTATAAGACAGTGTGACCTTATGAGATTGATTAGCCTATAAATTTTTCTATACTAATTTAATTTGTCTTATTCTTATTTCTAATTAAATTTAGCAAATAATTTTATAATATATTCGAATTTCAGAATTTTTGGAGTATTACACTATTTTTAGTAGAATTTCAAAATGTGCCATTTTTTCTGTCTTTAGATAGTTTTAAGATACTAATTTAAATAATTTATATCTTATTACGTATATGCTTAATTATTATGAAATTTTACAAATACTTATCCAAGACATAAATAAACATTTTTTATATTTACAACTTTTATCAATTTTGTGTCTAAAGTTCTCAAATTATAAGAAACATGTCACTTGTCTAGAACATTGTTGACTTCCGGACTAGTCTAACTTGTTAAGGTCATATCTTATACTATATATAATATATTAAGGTGATATTTTTACCAAAATTTATCTAATACATAACTTTATAACTTTTATGTTTTGATAAATTATAGATTATATTTATAAGGAGCCCAAAATGATCAAATAATTTGTTGGACCTGTACAGAGCACTAAGCAAGCAGCTCAAACTATAAAACAGTAATGGTTCCTTTTATTATAACTCAAAATCCGTAATATATATGAATCTAAAATTTGGTATACAAATAGATAATACATGTATCTACAATTTTTATGTTTTGATTTATTTCAAATACAGTCTCTATCATATTTAAAATAAGTGAATATTGTAGGTGGCTTAATTAGGATTTGCACCCAAACCAGTTTAACTTATATATGCTAAATCTTGAAAAAATATTTATATAATCATAAACCTAAGATATAAATCTATAATTTTATGTTTGAAACTTTTTTAAATTCAGTCTATTTTGACTTTGAAATTAGAGTGCAATATGTTGCCTATTCATAACCATAACAACTCAAATCAACACTAGAACAATGAGAATTGATTACTTACCAAGAATAAACTTGCAAGAGTTGAATTTGTTGCAAAAATTTAAGTGAAATAAGGAATAAAATGTGGTTGTTTTGTTGAAGGAAGAAGAAGGAATGGAGATGAGAGAAATAGATGTTAAGTGGTGACAAGAAAGGGATAAGATGTAGAAATTTGATATGGTCACTAATTTTCCTTTCTTTGTTTTTTTTTTGTCTTTTCCTTCTTTTCTTTTCTTTTCATTTCATTTCTTATTCTTCTTCTTCTTCTTCTTCTTATTATTATTATTATTATTATTATTATTATTATTGTTGTTGTTGTTGTTGTTGTTGTTGTTGTTGTTATTTCTAAATATTTACATGTATCTAGTCCTACTAGTCAATACAAAAAATACAACTTAATTTTCCACTTCACTTTAATTAATTAATTATGTCAAATTTTATCAATTCAATCTAGTTTTTTTGTTCACTTTATTCTTAATTTTTTTTCATCCACATCTAGATAAATTAAATAAATACATACAACTTGGTACAATTGTAAAATACTTAAATACATGTTAAGTATATGTTATGAATTTATTCAAATAAAAATACATATTATGAATGTGTTCAAGTGAATTCTATGCAAAATGTATGAACATGTTCAAATGAGATGCATATAGAAATGCATGTGGGGAAGGTTGAGGATGTTACATTTTGAAAATTTAAACGCATATATGTACATACTTTTAATGTACTCTCAAAAACTAAGTTTCTCTCAAATTTGTTTATCCTTTTGGTGGGTCCCACCACCTCTCTTCCAACTCCTATTACATATAACACATTTATATCTATTCTATAACCTTATACTCAACCTTTAAAACTATAAAAAATACAAACCCTAACCTTAACCCTCTTAACAACTTTAATCTCACTTAACTCCTTTCTAAAATATAATATAACCTTTAATCAACTTAAATAGGGTTCTTTAACCGTAAACTTTGAGATTAAGCCATAATCTAACTCATTTGGAAATGAGTTTTTACCATAAACAATATATATAGAGAGAGAAAGGCTATGAAAACTTGTCAAAAAAAGGAAAAACGTGATTTCATATCTAAATTGAAAGAAACACCACTTGGATGGGAGATCTGAACTCCTCCTTCCTTGCTTAGGGTTGGCTTACTCAAGAACACCATTTTCTTCTAGTCCTTTTCCCACTAGGACATGTTAAACTTTGATATTTGATGTTGGTTTAGGTATTTTGACTTTGAAATCGAAGGAAAATAAGATATTAGTCTCTAGTGTGAAGAAATTTTGAGTTTAAAGTCAAAGAGAAAGAAAGAAAAAAGAACTAGTATAATTTTATATCTGACGATGTTCACGGGCATGACACGATAAGTCACAGGTGTGAAACATTTCAAAATACCATTCATGGTTGTGACTTTAAAGTCACGGGCGTGAAAATGAAACTTCTTATTTTTCTCATATTTTCGTAACTCTTTTTCCTTAACAAAACTCTTAAATTTATATTTATCTTTTTAATTCATCTTATTTACTAAACCCTAATTACAAATGTTACAGTCCTAGCTAAACTGTTAGATTTAAACTATATCATATTTTAAAACTTATTAATTACAAAATACCCATATCTTCAAATCAATTCTTTTTGAGTTAACAAATTATTTATAAAAAATAAGTAAATAAAACACTATAAATATAATTAAATTAGATATAACATATATTCAGTCTTAAATGATAAAATAAATTCATATATACATAAACAAATATTTGTATTCTTAAATTTTTATATGTTGCTATGTTAGTTAACATATTAAAGAAAAAAATGATGTTATGTTTACAATAAAAGATTTTAAACGAGTGAATTAGAACAATCAATGAATTTATGTTTAGTTACTTAAAAAAAGTCAAAATCCATGAATTTTAGAAAATATTTGACCTACCAAAATTCATTATTTTTAAAGTATTTGATTTTCTACCTCTTAGATGGAAAAGTCTAAAATCCACAAATTTTTTTATCTATAAGGGATTATTGTCAGATTTTTTTTATTCCCAGATTGTCCTTACTAAATTAATAGTATTCTAAAACTATTCTTAAGTCTAAAAATATAGCAAAAATTATTTATCATTTTTTAAATTTTATTTTCACTTATTTTATCTGTATTAATTTGAATATGAATTAAAAAAATATTAATGGATTAATTTATTCATAAATATAGTACATATAATAAATTTATATAGAATTTTGAGCAAAAAAAATTGTAACATATTTCAAATTTGGCAATAATGATTATTTTCATCAATTGCATTTTTAAAAAAATTTATTCTAAATTATATTATTTCACAATTCAATATAAATGTGATAAAAATGACTTAAAAATGCTTAATTATGGATAAATTATCAATATTTAGTAAATGGTAAACGTGGAAATTAATTGTTATATTTATAGATTGTGATTATTGAATGTAAAAAATTATATTATCAATTAATAAATTTTATATTCAAACTAAATAATATAATTTTTATAATTCATAAATTTAAAATTCATAATTTTTTTAAAATCATCTAATCCAAACGAGATATGACTTAACATATAAATAACAAATGGCGCGCTAGCAACTTTTTATTAAATGCTTAATTTTTTAGCAATCAATCATTAATTATTAATTAGCGACCATATAATAACATTAATTAATGTTTCAAATCAAGGTGGTTAATTATTTAGTTTGTCAAATCAAGGTAATCATTAGTCCTTAAAGGCGAAGGTAGTTAAAGTATAGGTGGGCAAATACTTTTCCACGCCCTGCCACAATTTTTGTTGTTTTCACAGGAAAAATAAAGGATTTAACGAGTGATCAGAGAGAAGGTGGCTTTCATTTCATTGGACCTACCATCATTAGTTCATGCACCATATAGGTGAAGTGGCCAATGAATTTGAAGGTCTTATAATTAATTAAAGAACAATAAGGGAGGTCAATAACTCTTTGCCAGCCTTGGAAAAAAAAAAAAAGGTCTCCATCAGGAGAGTTTAGTCTCTTCACGCTTTATGTTTGATAGTGATATCATATGGGTTTGATGATTTGAAAGAATTTTGGAAGGATGAGTATGTAAGCAAATTCTTCAAGTCACATGATGGAAGTTCATCTTTTTTCTAACGGATAACTAGCTAATCTTACTATGGATTTTTGGAAGAATAATAATATTAGAATAAGATACTCAAACGGTACTATGTACCATGTGATTCAAAAACTTGATATATTTACTCTTATAGAATTATTTCTTATATCATATTTGCTTACTGTTTGATTCTTCATAGCACTATATATATACGTATATATTCTCATATCATATTTTCTTACTATTTGATTCTTTGTTCCACCCCTCTCCCTCCCTAGATCCTTGGCTACATCCCATGGCACAAGCAGAATCAACCCTTTTATTCATTTGGTATTATATCCTCCTTTTCTTATATTAAAGGAAACATTGACCAAAAGTCTAAATATCCACTCACTATTATAAATATTACTACAAAAAGAACTATGAAAATGGCATAAAATTATTACAATATATATTAAAATTGTTACCATTAGCCTCTAACAGTTGAATGATAGTTGTTGCAACAAGCAATTTAAAATTGTGGCTATATTGCCATATAGTTAATGTGACAATAATTTTGTATTCGCTACTAATAAAAACTATTTAATCCTAGTTATATAGCAATGATATTCTTTTAATTCATAGAAGATATAGAATAATTTGAATTTGAAATCTTTTACTATATATATATATCTGAATTTTTCTTTGGACTTCAAATTAACCTTTTTTTGTGTTTTAACTATTTAGTTTATATTTGTGTCGGTCAGAACCATTAAGAAGATAAAATATTTTCTCTCAAATTTTAAAAGTACTCTATATTTAGAGTTCGAATTCAAAACATCTAGTTAAGCGAGAATGAACCTTTATTATCTATCTTATCCATTGAGGATAAATTAACATTTTATTATTTAATAATTTTATGCTTTTTTTTCCTCTAGCTCCTTTGCTAACAAAATTATGCCTTCTTTTGTGTTTATATATTTCCCTCATTTTATTTTACACTGCAAAAACTATCTTTATAGCAAAAGGCATAAAAATTTGCATCAGCCAACAAGAAATAGGTTTTCAGATGTGAATCCTAAAAAGAAAATTTGCTTATGGTTTAAGATATCATAACATATGCCACCTAATAATTTCCAATGTCAAAGGCATCTTGGTGGCCTTTACGCATTTGTCAAATTAAGAGATTAGCCGCAGCCGCAGCTATGACAGCAAATAAAACCATCTTCTCTTAATGGAAAGAATTTTCTTCTGTAAATAGTTGGATGCATATTTCACATTTCAACTGATGCAAGTTCATTTGACAAGATAAAGTTGATGTTGAGACTTTTGACCAAAGAAAATTTTAAGATTAGACACATCAATTCACACTTTTTTAAATGGATGGAGCGCAAGTATCCCAGTTGATGAGATTTAATAAAAGTTGCGTCGCTGTTTAGAGACACTTGAGGCAGCATCTATGCGTCGCTAAATATTTTAGCGACAGTTTTTAACGATGCAATTTTAGCGTCGCAAAAACGTTTTAGCGATGCCTTTCTTGCGTTGCTAATGTGACAATTTCTTTTAGTGATTTATATCAAATATATGAGATATGTGTATTTTTTTTGTAACTCTAAATAAATATAAAAACTATATGACTATTGACTGAGACTATAATTACGAATCTATATTTATTAAATATGTATATTTTTTGACTATCTAAATATATTACAATTTACAAAACTATATATATACTTATATATTTACAATTTTAATGTATATTAAATTGTATTTATTTTATATATCATAATTATAATTAATACTGTAAAAATTTTATAGTTCATAATGTCCCTTATAGTTTTTACTTATATCATATGCTTAATACTTTATACTTATATCAAATATTTATAAAATACAAGTTTATATTTAAAAAAACTTATATATTGATAATAATAATAATAATAATAATTCAATATAATTGTAACTTAAATTAAATTTATATACAACATTTTTTGCAAACTACCAAGTGTTGCCTGAAATATATACTTCATCTCTATTTCATTTCTTCCAAATTTGTCATCCTTCACTCTTTTGGTCTCGGCCACCTTCACTCTCTTTCATAGTCACCACCCTCGGTCTCCTCTTTTATAATTGTGGTTGATAATTACACTAGAGATTTTCAACACTCGGCGAAAAGTAGTGATTGTTGGCAACACAACAATCAATCTCAAGGCATTGTGATCCGACCCGACCGTACCATGTGTAAATGAAAAATGTATCGATTCGAGATGATCAGAAAATAATCCGAAAGTAACCTGGACAACAATGATCTGACTTGAAAGGACCCGCACCCACCAGACTTGACCCAATCATCAAGCATAATCCCATAACAATAAATAATATGTACTATTTAATTTTATTTTTGCCGTCTAATACGTGTTGAAATAATAATAGTTGTTCAAGTATATCAATGTGACAAAATGAAAATTTAGGGTTTTAATAGCCACAAACCAAAAAGTTTAGGGATCTCAAATTTAATATAACTTGTAATTCTATGAATGTTAACACATAATACAAAATGATTATTTTAAATATATAATTATTTGAGATTTTTAGCTTCTCTTAAAAGGCTTTTAGAAGGAAAAAACAAAAAAGAAGAAGAAAAATGAAAGAAAGAAAAAACATCTCTTAAAATGTTAATTTATAGTATAAACCACAAAACTTATCGATTGAAGTTTTTAAACATCTATTATTCTTAATCAAAAACTTTTTAGTTATAATAAATAATTCAGTACCAATTGATGACTTCCAAAATCTACAGGCGCACGGTCTCTAAGAAACAAAAGTAACGATAAATATTTCTTACAGCCATTTAATCCATTATAGACATGCACAAATCTCCTACAGTTTGTATAATTACTAGACAGATGCTGACTGAAAGATTTTGAAAAACAAAGATGATTCTCCTTTCATAATGTACAAGAGGTATAAAAGATATATATATATATATATATATATATATATATATATATATATATATATATATATATATATATATCATACATACATACTAGTACAAATAAGGAAGTTTAGTAATTAGAGAGAATAATTAGAGTCTAATATGATTTGATAATAAAAAAATATAACATTCATCAATATAGCCATAAAGTTTTCAACTACGCTGCGAAACATTTTCTTGAAAATTTGAGTAATTAAAATTTTTCATATTTAAAAATCTGATAAAGCATAAACATCCATTTTAAAATATAAATCATGTATTAACCTGATCCAAAGCATCAGTATTATATTCCAAAAATCATTTTAGGCTTACACTATCCCTGTATTATAAAAGCATATTAAATACATGATTATGTAGTAAAATATATATACAAAAGTTATAACTCATATCTCATGGTATGTAAAAAAGAACAAAAGAATACAACGTAAGAAAATCAATTCAAGACTGATTTTGCTCTGACTAATCTCTGTATGGTATTACTTCTCAACCTGTTAACTTCAATCCCCTGCTCCAAATCTGCATGTAGAAAACCATTCACACATGAAGAAAACTAATGCTTAGTGGTATATATGTATATAAAAATTCTATATACAAACATAGTATGTCATACCATTACTATATCATGTTCATATCATTTAATTTGTGATCATGCCTAAAAATATACATTCTAGTTATTTCTTTCTTTTTTGTCATATTAATATGTCTACTTATACCATAGACATAAAAATATATACATACATTTATAATTATTTTCATAACCATCATTTCACAGTCACATCAATTACCAATACATAAACCTTTTCATTTCACATATAATCCACATGTATGGTTTTCTATAACCCTTTTTGTTCATTCCGCCCAAAACTTAATATAGCTAATAATACAAGTATTCAATCATTTCTGTATTTTCAGTTTACCATATTATTATTTATTTTTCTATTTCTGTTGAAAATTCTATGCTTGATTATTCAGATGAGGGTTGTGAAATAAGAGCACTTATAACCGATCTTAAGCCACCTTGACTGAGAAAATAACAATGTTAGCAATTCAAGATCAAGGGCGTTCATAACTCGAACTTAAGTCATCTTGTCCTTATATCAATATATCATATGGTACTGTAACTCTCCCAATGACATGTCATCTATCATATGTTAAGTTGTAGATTAGAGAATTAGATATTTAAAACACAATCATATTCTTTTTCTTCAAATATCCATTATCACTTTATAAGCTCATAACATTAATACAGGTATATTACTTCATTACTATTGCCCACATGTAATTAATTATGTATCTATATAACTTATAACATGTGATAAATCAGACTCATCATATTGTATCAAAATTAAAAATTGCATATTGAATATACATTTTACTTCATGGCCATGAATACCCATTCACGGTTGTGAATGTGCATTTTACGGGTGTCTTACCCGTGAACCAATATGTGAAAGATACTGCATATAAACACAATATTCACGGCCGTGAAATCATATTTCACGACTTTTGAATCTTGAAACCAACCTTATGTGAAAATATGGATTTGAATATGAAAAACTGGGTATCTATATTCACGACCATAACTAACTATTCACGGGCATGAACTCATGCATTCACAGTTTCCCTAGTCGTGAAGCAAGGTGTGAAAAGTAACTACCCATTTTGGACATGCATTTCATGGACGTAACTCCTTTTTCAGGGATGTGAAACCTTTTTGAGTTAAGCATTCACAGGCATGACTCTTTTATCATGGAGGAATCTAGAAATTTCAATGGCAAAAAGGAGCAAAAAAAAGAGTAACTACACAACACATTTAATGTCTCTAAAGATTGATAAGTGTCAATCACTCTTATTGACACTTTATTATACATAACATGTTGACAACATGATTTAACAATTTTTAACCCATTTAAATAATATGTAATTCACAAATCATAACAAAAAACTCATTAATCTTTAGATTTAACCTTTATACCATTTTAACTACAAAACTTGTACAACCAAGTCATTTTTAGTGTTATCATGCCTTAGCATCTTTATCATACATTTAAAACACATTTAACATGCCAAAATGAAGAAATCGAATTAAAATGCCAATATGTACATATCTCTATCAATAATGGAGTCTTACTTAACTCTTCAAGCTTTTTAATCTTGTCTTTCCCTTTGTGATGCATTTTCTTACTTACTAACAACACCTAATATCACAAAAATGTCCTTATAAAACTACTATGGCAGATAACAATCTAAAACCAACTTAAAAACCAAGTTTTATCACTATCTTTCAATAACTCTTTTTAAAACTTTGATTTCCAAGCTTTATAAGCTTTCAACAATGGAGTTTTAGGTTAAAAGAGGATGAAAAAGATGGATTATAAGCTTTTGGGATGTCAGGAAAGATTTCAAGGCAGTAAGGAGCAGTTAATGGCAAAGATAAAGAGCATATGAGAGGAAAAAATGTGGTTGATATATGCAAAATTGATATACGTTCACGAGCATGAATCACCATTCATGATCATAACTACACCATTCACATGTGTGAATATTCTCTTCAGTCAAAAAAGAATCTGTCACGTTCAAAATTCTATCGTATTGAAACCCTAACTTGACTTTCAAGGGCATAAACATATAGTCACAGGAGTGGAAGCACTCACATCACAAAAACTTAACCTTTTAAACACCATATACCCATTCTATCTCTTTATTCCGACATAACTTACAGGCCCTAACTCACAGGCACTATAATTCACTCATCCTTAAAGAATGTCTTCCTTGAAATTTACCTATTATGTCATTTTGGAACAACTAAGGTACCGTGCCTTCATCATTTCTTCGTTTTCCCATATTGCCTCTTATGTAGCATGATTCATTTATAACATTTTGACTAATGGTGCTCGCTTGATTCACAACTCATTGACTTCCCGAACAAAGATCTCAACTAGTTTTTTTATATGATAAATTTGGTCTCACTTCAATGTTTTCAGCTAGAATTATATGTGAAGGGTTTGATTTGTATCTCCTTAACATAGATACATGAAAAATATTGTATATCATGCTCAACTCTGGTGGCAACATGAGTTTGTAAGCAACTGGTTTGATCATTTCCAATATCTCATAAGGTCTAATGAATTTAGGGCTCAATTTGCCTTTATTTTCAAGCCTAAGGATTTTTTTTCTCTCAGAAAATCTTAAGAAACACTTTATCTCTCACCTTATACTCAATATCTCTCCTTTTGAGATCTGCATATGACCTTTGCTTATCTGAAGTTATCTTCAAATGATCATGAAAGATGGAAAAAAGGTATGTAAGCTTCAAAGATCCATTTATGGATTAAAGCAAGCATCCAGGAGTTGGAATATTCGGTTTGATGAGACAATCAAATAGTTTGGCTTCTTACAAAATCCGAATGAACCTTGTGTCTACAAGAAGGTTAGTGGGAGTGCAATCGTATTTCTTATGTTATATGTAGATGACATATTGTTAATGGGAAATGATGTCTCAGCTTTACAATCAGTCAAAATTTGGTTATCCAAGAATTCTCTATGAAAGACCTTGGAGAAGCAGTCTATATTTTAGGGATAAAGATCTATAAAGATAGATCTAAAAGATTGTTTGGTCTTTCACAGTCTACATACATAGATAAAATGCTAAAGAGATTTAGCATGGAGCAGTCCAAGAGGGGATATATTCCCATGACCCATGGGATTACTCTCTCAAAGTCTTTGTGTCCAAAGACACAAGATGAGAGGACACACATGAGTTTGATTCCATATACTTCAGCTATAGGATCAATCATGTATGCTATGATATGTACAAAACCCAATGTATCATATGCTCTGAGTGTCACGAGTAGATACCAATCGGACCCTGGTGAGGGTCATTAGGTGGCTGTCAAGAATATCCTTAAGTACTTAAGAAGAACTAAGGATGTATTCTTGGTATATGGAGATGGAGATATTAATGTGAGCGGGTATACTGATGTCAACTTCCAATCTGACAAGGATGACTCAAAATCTTAGTCAGGTTATATATTCACACTAAATGGTGGAGCAGTTAGTTGGAAGAGTTCCAAACAGGAAACGACTGTTGATTCCACAACCGAAGCAGAGTATATTGCAACTTCTGAAGCAACAAAGGAAGCAGTTTGGATAAAGAAATTCATCACAGAACTTGGAGTGGTTCCTAGCATTATTGATCCAATACAACTGTATTGTGATAATAATGGAGTCATTGTGCAAGCAAAGGAGCCATGGTCTCATCAAAGATCCAAACATGTATTTAGAAAATACCATTTGATTAGAGAAATCATTGGTAGGAATGATGTAAAGATAGAAAGAGTGTCCACTGATCAGAATATTGTTGATCCTTTAACTAAGCCACTTCCCCAAAAGAAATATGATTCTCATGTACTCGCCTATGGAATTAAATACAAAGGCGATTGCCTTTAGTGCAAGTGGGAGCTTATTAGAGGAGTGCTCTAAAGGAAATCACCTTTAGCACTTATTGTACAAATTTATTTGATTAATAAAAGGTTTTTTCATTAATTTGATGTTCATTTGTTATATGAATTGATAAGTGATATTAAATCAATTAATGAAGTCCTTGATACATAACATAGCATGAAGGAAATCATGATGAGATCATGATATTGAGATTCTTATCATGTGTAATTATGTTAGTAGCAAAATTATCCCTAGTCATAGGATTAATGAGACGGGACATTATTAATCCAGACAAACTAGCACATGTTACACTCCTTAATTGGATCGAGTAGTAGATCTCATAATTTATAAACATGAGATGTTTAGAGTTAACATGTGGATGACTAACTATGAGACAATCATATGGATAATCTATTCAAATGTCAATGATAATCGCATCATAACAATGGTGCAAGTATCCTTAGACTTGAGGTACTCAAGGATATCTTGAATATTGATTCTGTATTTTGACACTATTCCTTGTTGTCTCATAGAGGTAGCTCATAGGGTGGTGATTGGATACAACTTGAGGTATTCGAAGGTAATTGGGTAACCAACAAAAGATTCACCACTCTTAATAGAAGGGGTGTATACCCATAGCCTCTTGTCGTGGTCATTACTCAGGAATCTTTGGTCAGAGTAGAAATGTCATAAAGATAGTCTTCCATGACATATCTAATAGAGTAATGAGCCTCAACGACAAGAACTAACATTACTTGGACTAGACGTGACGTAGTCAGTCTAGTGGGAGTTGACACATGTTCATACTCTGAACCAAGTGGGGTATAGAATGGTGAAAGGAATAATTGCACAAAAATTCTCTATGGAAAGGTTCGTGATCAAACCACTGACTTTTCGGTCAATTGGGGGTCATGATGTGTTGCTAAATACCGCTCATGACCTACTTAAATTAATTGTTAATTTAAGTGGCTAACATAACCGAGAATCTAATGGGTCACACGCATTGAAGATATGGAAAATGAGTAAAATAGTCTTGGATAGGATCCAAAATACGAGAGAATTATTTTAGGATGGATCGTGATGAGATCGCACGAAAAAATCGTTCGGGAGTGTCACGGGCCCGTACGAGCCCGCGCGGGCTAGGCAA
This sequence comes from Triadica sebifera, assembly GCA_023653625.1. Classification (NCBI taxonomy): domain Eukaryota; kingdom Viridiplantae; phylum Streptophyta; class Magnoliopsida; order Malpighiales; family Euphorbiaceae; genus Triadica; species Triadica sebifera. The sequence goes on from CM042906.1 coordinate 19,415,722, forward strand.
GCTGCTGGCTTGCATTGCGGGCCAGCTGGGCTACCCAGCAGCAGCCCGCATCAGGCCCAGCGCGCCTGTAGCTTTCATCCGTTGACCAACGACTGTAATTGGCCATAATTAGGCCAATTATGGCCAATTACTATTCATTAGTTACCATTTTCTCCATTTTTGACTTTTCATCTTATTTTTGAATTTGATTCAAATAGAAAAGTCATCACATTACAGAAAATATACATGAAAATATTTTTGTAAAAAAAAATATATTTTTAAGACAACAAAAATTCTCTCAAGAACACTTTCAAAGCTAGCACTTTGAATTTGTTTAAACCATATCTCTTTTGGTAGTTTCTTCTTCATTCTTCACGTGAATTATCATTAGAGACATCCTAGTGTGGATTGTTGTGGTTTGCTACAACCCAACAAAGTGAAGATTTGAAGAACAAATAAAAATTACAAGGTATAATTTTTAACATTTACATTTATATAAATTAGTTTTAATGGTACAAGTATGATCTTTTGTTTTGGATTTTGAAAAATTTTATTTTTCGCTGCGTTTATAAATATGATTAATTCTTCAAAATCCAACACATGTAAATGACTCTAATAGTACAAATCACTATCTTGCTCGACTGAAGACTTAGGTCTCTCCCCCATGGAGACCAACTCGACTAAGCTAACATCTTGTCTCTGTGCATCTATGATATTTGGGTTCAAGGTAGGTCAGATGTGCAACTCTACAATGATCTTTCTACTCAATGCGTCAACTACAATATTAGTCTTGCCCAGATGGTAATCGATTATACAGTTGTAATCCTTAATCAATTACAACAATCGTCTTTGTCTCAAGTTCAACTCTTTCTGAGTATAAAGATACTTCAAACTTTTGTAGTCAATACAGATGAAACATTTTTTTTCCATATAGGTAGTGATGCCAAATCTTTAAAACAAAGACTATGGTTGTTAACTCTAGGTCGTAGTCAAGTAATTTTTCTCATGAGACTTCAACTGCCTGAAAGCATAAGCTTTAACTTTTCCCTCTTGCATCAAGATATATCCTAATCCATTGTGAGAAGTATCACTGTAGGTAACATACTTCTTGTCAGGAACTGGTTATGTCAGAACTGGAGCTTTGTCAACAAACTCTTAAGCTGGTCAAAGTTGTGCTGACACTTGTTTGGCCATTCAAACTTTATATCTTTCCTCAGCAATCTGATCAATGAATAAGGTATCATAGAAAATCCTTTTATAAACCTCCTATAGTAACTTGTCAAACTAAGAAAACTTCTGATCTTGATCACATTTCTGAAAAGCTTCCAATCCAAGATCGCTTCAATCTTATTAGGATTTACTCTAACCCCATCTACTGATATTATGTGTCCAAAAAATACCACCTCATCCAGCCAATACTCACAATTGGAGATATATATAGATTTTGAAAAACAAAGATAATTCTCATTCCATAATGTACAAGAGGTACAAACGAGATATATATATATATATATATATACTAGTACATATACGAAAGTTTAGTAATTAGAGAGAATAATTAGAGCCTAATCTGTTGTATTTGATACCAAGAGATACAACTGCATTTTCTACTATATTAGCAATGATTTTCTTATTTATAAAAGCAGTCGTCGGTGGTTTATAAATTTAAGGAGTTGTTGTGTGATTTGCATGATTGTGAGCATTGATTTAGTGGGTGATTGTCATGGCTTATGTTTAACTTTCTTCACTGATTACACTCATGTTTACTTAATTATTATTGGAGTCTTCTGACCCATATAAATAATAAAAAAAATATCAATTTAGTATGTGATTTTTAAAGAATTTTAGTTTTTATCTATTAAAACTTTATTTTAAATCTAATGAAATTTTATAATAAAAACTAATTATTGAACAATCTAATTAACGGGAGAATTTAGAGAATGACTTTAATTGTGAGATGGAGATAGCATGGATTAGATTCAGACTTTAATTGGTGCCCTTCAAGGTTTTATTGGTGTCAGGAATCATAAGACATTTATCAATTATATGGTACCAAAAGCATCGTCTTGCAAGACATTCATGATCATGCCCACCAATTGTTACTTGAAGAAATAAGGTTGCTCAATTCGGCCCTTTTTCTCGCAGGCAAGTCACCAACTGCTTTCCCACTCCGTTATTCGACCATCCATTGAACTCTGTAATTATGGTCCATCAGATTTTTTTTGCTTAGAATAATTTCATATATAAAATTATAAATCAATATTTTTAATTGATATGTATGAAAAAATAATTATTTTATACACATGACATTTTATAATTTAATTAAATTTAAGTAAATCATTGTTCTCATCTTAAAATGCCACCCGATAAATGCGTAGGTCATGTCACATTCTCTTCTCAAAGATAAGTATGCAAACTTGTTACTGATTAATAAACTTGCTTACTTACGCCGAATTCCATAATTTTCAATTTGTCTTGAAATTTTAAATAGTTTACGCATTAAGGAATGGACATCTCTTGTTTATTTTCCTAAAAAAGGGATGACATAAAAAAAATAAGTAAGAAAATGTACATATAGAGATATAATTCTACAATTTTAATTACTTATATATATATTGGGTATTTTTTAGGGGGATAAAATCAACGTACGTAATTAACTCCAAACATAATATTAGTATGTGAAAGTTTTATTTTTTTTTGGGTACAATTATATAATATGATTATATATTTAAAAAAATTTCCATTCTAACAATTATTATATTCAGGAACAAACTGATCTGCTATATAACTATATGAACTCAACTTGCCAAGAAACTTAAAAAAAAAATGAAAAAATCTGTACATCACAATAAGTTGGAAGTAGCATATATGCTTAGCATAATTTATCGGCAGTGAACACATATTCCCACGTTTAGAAATACCTGGTGCAAGAAAGACAACTTTTATAACCAAAATGGAATCAGTATAATATATATTGAATTTTTTTAATTATTGGAAAAGAGAATTTTTTTTTTTGTCAAAACTTAAACTTGTCACTTCATATGATAAGAAACATGCATCATATAATCAGTTGTTAATTAAATGATAACCTTGTAAATATTTTAATATGATTTGAATTGAATTTTTAACTCAAAATTTCAGAATTATAAAAAAAAAAATTAAATTTCATATACATGTGTGTACGTAGCCTAGACGATAATACTTAATGGAATCAAATTTATAATAGACTAATTTAATAATACATTGAAATGTAATTACTGTATGTGCATAAAGTGCATTTAAATTAGTTTATATAAATTGGATGCAAGTAAGAGACATTTCTAAATATTATTTGTATTATCATTTTTTATATTTAAAAAAAAATATTGCATACATCGTCAATAACTTTATTTGAAAAGATGTGGAAGAGCTAAGGTTCCCCCCATTAGTTGGCTTAGTAGCTAGTTGCAACCAATTAACACTCCCCATCTTTTACTCCTCTCTCTCTCTCTCTCTCTCTACATATATATATATATATATATATATATATCTTTAAAAAAAAAAAAACTCTCTTGGACTCTTAGTCCTACCACCAGGTTAGTGTCCCATGTACCCCTAAAGACATGACTCCACCTTTGATCTCATGTGTAGTCTAGTCACTTCTATCCATCACTTCCTTGAATTGACTACAACCATTCTACTCTTCTCTCTCTCTTTTTTAAAATAAAATAAAATCTTGCAGAGAATAACCAATAATTAAGCGAAAAAGGATAATAAAAAGATAACTAAATTGACGAAGAAAATGTGGTTTTTTTATTAGAAACAAATTACAAATAAAGATAACTCCATTGATGAACAAAATGTGGTTTTTTTTTTGAAACAAATTACAAATAACTATATGGGATTTTAATTTTAACTATATAAATAAAATATTAACAGTGTATCTTTTTATTTTCTAATAAAAATGTCGTTTGAAATAACAATTAGAAAAATTAATGATTAAATATACTACAGTTACAGTTAATGGTAACGAATAAAAATTTTAAATTTTTATAAAATATCATTAAACTGTATATAAAATTTTAGAAAATTTTAAAAAAATATCACAATCATAAAAAATTATATAATATACTGCATTGCAATAATTGAAATTTATACAGCATCAAATGAATGAATATTATTTCAAATGACAGGAAATGCACTGTTAATTTTTTAAACATTTATTTCTAATTATAATTTATTAAAAACTAGAAGTTATTTGTAATTTGTTTTTTGTTATCACTTTCTTTTTCATTAAAAATTTTCAATATATGGATAATTTGGTAAAAGAGAAATTAAGAAATGAAATGTTGCTTAACATCAATATGAAGCACTTAATCAAGTTCACTACGTATAGTTTCTCACAATATACTTTCTTATATAAACAACAAAACCTATACATACGTAAACTATATATGTTGACTACAATAGTAATTAATTATCTCTTAATTGTTAATTAAGCAAAATACAATGCAGTCGAGTATAATAATATCCAAGTCAGGATGAGATATGTGGAGCTCTTCCTCTCTTTTAAAGCCTAAATTGCCATATATCATCCATGTTCCATAAAGAATCTACCATGTCATCATCATAGATCCAATTGCCTTGTGCCATCTGGCATTCTGCTGGTGAATGATCATTAAAAGTGCCAATTTCAGGCATTGTTGAAGCTGCACGAGAATTGAATCCATCCATGTCCATATCTGCATAGTAATTACTCTGATGACTTAGAATTAGGCTATTGTACACTGCAAGATCATCAACAACTGATGGAGCTGGTGGATTATTTTCAAGAATTTGAGGCTGGTGTGGGATAATTGCCTCGGATTCCGTGGATATAACTGTGCTAGAAGTACTTGAATGTTCTTGATCAAGATTTGAGTAGTGTGCCATGGAAAATTTGTTCATTTGTGGAGGAAATGATTCTGATGAAAACGAAGAAGGAAATGTGAAATTGGGTACTGATGAAGCAGAAGAAATTGAAAGATTTTGTGGATAATCATCATGGGTTTGTTCCACTTTCTGAAGCAATCTTGGCATCCAAAAACACCTAACAGCATCGATGAATTTCTTGCTGTTTGATTCAATATTTAGCTGACGTGCTTGTCTCTGCACCCTTGTTCTCCAGTAGTTCTTGATTTCATTGTCTGTTCTTCCAGGCAGATGCTGTGCAATTTTTGACCATCTAAAATTTTTCCAAATTAATAGAAACATTTTACATATAGAAAATAAAAATAAGATACTTAAAATTTTATATAAAAATTTACCTGTTACCCCACTTGGAGTGCAATTCAAGAATCAAGAGCTGTTCTTGTGGAGTAAGGTTGCCACGTTTAATGTCAGGTTTTAGATAATTGAGCCATCTCAATCTGCAACTCTTTCCAGTTCTTTTCAGTCCTGAAAAGTTTTTATCAATATATCTTTAAGGTTTTTTTTTCCATAAACCAGAAAAAAAAAAAAAAAGAACTGCTGGAAAAGACATTTTCATATATATTTAGTTAGTTAGTTAGTTAATTAGTAGAAAATTACCTGCATATTTAGCTAACATGTTCCAACGCCCTTCACCATGGCGAGCAATGTAATGGGTAAGCAAATTATCTTCCTCAAGAGTCCATGGACCCCTTCTTAGCTCAGTGTCTTCTTCGTTAGAACTGCACATCCTCTTTGAAATACTAGCCATAGCAACAGAGAAAAGGAATTTGTTCTAGTTTTTGTTGATTAGTAAAACTGAAACTACAGAGGAACACACATATGCCCTTGCCTTTATAAATACACAATTAGGATGGAATCCTCAATTCTGTGTGATTATAGCCTGCAAAGGTGGCAAATCAACAAGTATAGCTAGCTAGGTATATTGGTCCCACTTAATATGGGACCCACCTACCTAGCTATATATATATATATATATATATTTTTTTTTTTATCAAGATAACGTAATGCGTATATATAAATAATATCTATATACATACATAACTTGAAGTTGGAACATTCAGATTTTTTTTTTAATTTTAAAATCATGAAAGAAGCATATCTTCATAAAAAAACCATGATCGTGCAAGTACAAAGTGGGTCCTGTTCCTTTATAAGCCTGGCACAGTATAGTTTTATAAAAAATAATTTTACTATAAGATTAATACAGATACATCAATTTTGTCATTTTCATAAATTTATTATCAAAATGAATTACGGGTTGGCTTTTTCTTAAGAATAATGATTCTTTTCATTTTCTCTTTTTTTTTCTAGATTAATATAATTCACTTAAATTACAAGAAACGTGATTGACTGAACAAAATATATTATGAGAAAATGTTCAAAATAAAAACGTGGAATTATTGTACAGCTTCTTAATAACAGTATAGTCATAGAGAGAAAATATTAACCCTCTCAGGAAACTATCTATCATCAACACATCAATTATTCAATGATGCAGTTTGAAACAATTACAGTGTTTTTTCTGTTCCTCTAAACCCATCAAAGCTAAATCATTAGACTCCAAAGTAAAGGGTCAGATAATTTGTAATATTTGGGTCCAGGGAAAAGGAAATAATTTAACATTTGTTATAACAAAGTGGCAAAGTCAAATTTGACTAATGGTTCATTAGTAATTTCCGCATGATATGACTGAACAATTGATAAGATAAACACATGTGGCCAATAGCCTAATGACACTTTCTACAACCCTAAGAGTGTGATGTCAACATCTCTTTGCGTTCAATTTCTTGCCATAAGGTCAATCATCTCTCATCTGGGCACCTACCTTAACTTGCCAATCCTGCCGAATGAGAACACAGAATTTTTTTCTCAAACTGTACAAGAATGTGCACGCTTGAATACCAGTATCCTTCAAATTCATCCTTAAATTTATTCAAGAACGGAATTTGAATAAGAATATTTTTTATAACAATATATAAACATTATCACAAAATTTATTTATGGCGACATCATAAAATTAATACAATATATGTATTAAAATTATTATTGTTGCTCCATGGTGTGGATTGACAGCCGTTTTATATATTTCCATTGCTGTGGGTTATTGTAACATGTTGAACATCTTATTGTGACAATTAGTATTTAAAATTGTTTGCTAATCTATTGTTATATAATTAATATAAAAATAATTTTATATCCACTACTAATAAAAGATTGCATAATTTTATGCATGTAATTGTGGCATTATGCGAGGTTTTTGCAAAATGATTTCTACATTCAATTTTTATCCAAAAATTAATTAAAAAATGAAAAAAGGAGTGGAGATTTTGAATGCAGAGAAAGATGGTGAGCGCTTAAAATTTAAAGATATGAAAAGATTGAAAAAAAAAACATTATAGGAGAAGAGAAACAATAATTGAAGCTGAGAAAAGCCCACGGGGATTTGTACTTGTGCAAGTAAAAGAGGGCTCATGAATAGAGGATAGAAGTTTCTATTTTGAGTGAACAGTTTAGTACTAGTGGAGATGATGCCTCTGTCACTTTGCTATATTTGAATATAAATGCTAAAGCTAGTTGTTCATGTGACTTTATTTTGAGAGGTGAAGTATTTCAATAAGTATTATTCTTATTCATATCACAAATTCCGACTAAAATATATAACATCAATCTTGTCAGAAATACAAAATCTTATATGTGGATGTGCACTACATACTTTCGACTGACTTGGTATTAATATCTCTTTAAATTGAGATTTGATATCAAGAAAAAAGAGAAGATGATGGTGCACTTTAAGATTATTATTGTTGGCTAAAACAATTTCATAAAGTTATATATCAATATTATGATTTTATGAAAAAATATTTATCTATATGGGTCATAATTTTATTTTTAACTTAGACTATTAATATATAGAATGCTATATAAATAAATTAATAACTATTTTATTTATATGATGCTCTTTAATTATTGGCTCGTTTTATGAATGAAGTTATATATAAATCTTCTCCAACAAGAAAAGCAACTTTGAAATGAATTTCTTGGCTAGATCTTTCTTCGTATAGCTGTAAATTAAATAAACATAATAGTCCTCCAAAAGAAATGCGGTATAAAGTGAGCATAGAAAAGAGGATGGCCAAAATTGTGTGTTGATGTTTGAATTTTCTCATAATATTTCGGTGACGCTACAGTGAAAAAATGAGGACAGGATTCCATGCATTTTCCTGTTCATTTGTGTTGTTGGCATGCTCTGGCACTTTGACCGTCATCATGGCCGCCCAAAACTTGGAAAGAAATAAAATTCATAACCACGCAATTGATGTGACTTTGATGAACTGGCTACACATGCACATACATGTCCACATACTGAAATTGATTTATTGATTTTTAGGTAATGGCTTCTGCATAGCACGTGACTTCACAAACAGATTTATATATCAATTCAATTATAATCTATTATATATATGAAATAATTATTATTTCATAGACTATAAGTTATAATTAGATGGGTTTATTAATTTTTTAAGTGGCCGAATTTAGATGTTTTCAAAAAATAAATAAATAATGGACCAATTTACATAAGGAAATAGAATTTGAAAAACCCTTGCCCATTATTATCTCCGGCCGCCAACCTTCTTATTTCTTTAAATTGTCTAATGTAAACATAAAGGATATGGGGAAAAAAAGAAAACACTTGACACTTAAAAAAAGAACAAAAAGAATGGCTTAAAATTTTGGTTTTTATCGGCCGTTGATTTAAATGTTAAACATAGATTTTGATGCATTCCTTAAGCCCAATTCGCTGTAAACTCGGATTTTTTAACACCTTTAACACGCAGACTAATATTGAGTCCCAAATTCAGGAGTTAACTTCCCATAATGGATTTTTCACAAATCCAATTCTTCATCTTGCAAGAAGAAATTAGGAAGTGGATACTCTTATTGATAAAATTTGTGTGTTTTCGATGCTTAGATGCAGTCGGATTATCAAAATTTGACTTTGATTTCACAATATGAATACCTTTAAATCTCTTGAATTGATTGGTAGAAGAGAAAATTTCAGATGGTTTTTGCAGGGAGTTATTCTTCTATCTCCGGGTTATTTTTCACGTTCTGAAACCTACTGCAGATATGGGAGGAAAAGTTTGTTTTTATAAAATAATTGCATGCCTCCCTTTTTTATTCTTATTTAATTGATTAGGGTTTTAGGTTGGTCAAATCCAAATAGACGACCCAAATCCACAAAATCCAACACATCTCAATACGCAAATTATATCATAGACCCGTGTTTATTGTGCGTCGTGGTTTTGATTTCGAAATAGTATCATATTATTTAATGATTCATACATGGGACGTAATTTATGTCTAGTGTGCATTTTGTTTATCGTTTTTTTTCCTTCTTCTTCTTCTTTCTCTGTTTGTTTTTTTGAAATGTTTATGTGTGTTTTAGATTTATTTTATTGAGAAAAAACTTTTAATTTGCATATTTGATTTTACTTTTAGTATTTTTAATGTTTTAGATATTATTATTATTGTTTGGGATGAAAAATATTAGTTTTGATATATTTTTAGAATAAAATGGTTGAAAATAATGATATTTGAATTAAAAATTAGAAATATAGAGAGAAAAAATCGAGTTATTAGAGGTTGAATATGACTTGTAAAAGATGAACCTGCAAGTTTTACATGATGAATTTATAGTTTTACACAATAAATGTGCAAGTTATAAATTATGAACCTGTAAATGATAAAGCTGCAATATTTAAATGATAAATATGTAAGTTATAAAATGATTAACTTGTAGCTTCTAAATAATAAACTTGCATGTTCAATATGATAAATTTGTAAGTTGTAAACGATAAATCTGTAAGTGATGAAACAAGTTATAATGATGCATCTGTAAGTTTTAAATGATGAATCTATAAGTTCTAGATGATGCATCTACAAGTTTAAAATGATGAATCCATAAATTATAAAATGACGAACCTGCAAATTGTAAACGATGAACTTGTAAGTGATGAAACAATAAGTTGTAAATGATAAACCTATAAATTTAAAATGATAAACTCGAAAGTTGTAAACGATTAACCTGTAAGCGATTAAAAAATAAGTTATAAACAACGAAACTATAGTTTTTTAGACAATAAATCTCTAAGTTAAAAATGATGAATATGTAAGTTATAATTAATGAATATATTCTATATTTAATAGTTCACCAACACCTATTTTCAGAAAAACGCATATTTTATTTTTGTTTTACACATCCAAAGGAAGAAAATTTATAATATAATATAAAACAGGGTCCACCATATAACAACCTATGTTAAGGGTAAACTTGCATTTAGGAGCCATTAAGAAAGGATTTTCGTTGCATTGAATGTCTGCATTGATGGTTGAGTAACTCTATCCAGTTAATTTTTAGGGGAAAAAAAAAGGAAAATTAATGTCCAAATTGAAAAAGATATCAACCCTATCAAAGAGAGAAAAGTGAGAATTTGGAAGATAGCGGGTTATACTGAAAAAAAAAATTCCGATTAATATCTAATCGGTACATGATTTTCTTGAAATTATCTAACGTACTCAGAAAAGAAAAACGAAATAATTTCTCAGCAGCTACAAATGCAAAAAAAAAAAAAAATTAGAAAAATGCATAAAATTAGGCTGTTACTTTGGGCTATATTTATAGTTGATAATATAGCTTCGTAATATAAAACATATAAGGTTTCAGATCAAAATAATATAAAAACATATATAACCTCAGACGATCCTTAGGTCCAAATGCCCCTTACAAATTATAGTATAGGCCCGTAAGAGACTATAGTCGTATAATTAAAAGAACAATAGCAATTAGTAGGCTAATGCAAACACTCTCAATGTATTATCCCATTCGATTTGATAATTAAGTGATGCTTCTCATTTTAATTAAGCTTTTCAACCGTAGGAAAATTTGGAGCTGTGCAAGTTCCGATCCAATCTTGCGGTTTGAAAATCTCCAAAATCATATTGAATTTCAGGAATTTTAAAAATAATGTCTCCAAAATTGGATTGAAAAGTAAAAATCTCTAGAATTGGATTGTCTTGAATTCTTAGTCCAATATACTTCATAGACTTGATCCTTTCAGGACAATCCAATTAATACGGCCAATAATTTGAAGATTTGGTTTGATGTGATCAATGAAACTTTACTAATTTTCAGTTTTAGATTAAAATAAAAATTAAAAAAATTACAGACTTCATTAAATTTCAACTGAAAATTGATCAAATACTTAATTCAAATAATCATTTTAAGTGTGTAAAAGTATATTTCATTTTTCTTAGGTAAATTGGGTTGTATGAGCTATAAACTTATTTCAGCATATTCTTATTTTGTGAATGGCATATAATTACAATGTTAATCTATAATATTCAAAAATAAATTAGTGTATGATTATATACTTTAATGATATGCATCATCTCATGTGAACATAAGTTGACAGTTAAAAAAAACATTTTATTTAGATGTTAAAATTGAGTGTATGAGAAATATTCAAATTTTATATATTTTCGGACAAATTTCTTTATAGGATATATATTATATTCAATTAAACTGTATAATGAAAGTGCTATTCGTGTAGGTTAAGTACATTCTATAAGAATATGAGAAATCAAGGTTGAGTATTATATAAAATATTATGAGAATATTATATAATTGAATTTTTAAATATCAATTATTTCGATCCAATTCAATTCAGTCAAATTTAATATAGTTCAGTTTATTTTTTGTTTCAAATATAATTAAATCTGGAGAGTTATACTAAATTATAGGCAACAATATAGTTTGATTTAATTTTAATAAAAATCAATAGTACAGTTCAGAATTTTAAAAAACCATGCAAAACCCTAATAAAATTATTATAATTTATAATTTTTTTAAAATTCAAAAACCAAATAAAATTACACTAATAAATTTTACATATATTTGGAATCTTGGAGATTAGGATGTATTTTTTGAACAAATTAATGGAGATTAGAATGTTTCTTCTTTATCTTTTTGCTGCCCCTAAATTCTCACTACAAGAATTAATTTTTTACAGGAGATTGGCTAATTTAAAAATGATATAATTAATTTGATTACCCACTTATTAAATTAAGGGAAAAATCGAACGAGAACACTTTGCATTCTAAATTGGGCTTTAAAATTTAAATTTAAGGGGAAAATCGAAAGCTCATCATTTCTCATTAAACCAGAGGTCCTCTCAGCAAAAATGGAGTAAATTGTGGTGTTGCTCTCTGATTTTACTCTTAAAGAATATCGAAACAAAACTCCCTTGTATGGCTCTCAAACGGGACCTTTGGCCACATAGCACTCTAAAAAGCTTGGCTAAGCAACCGTTTGGGTTGTGTGGGCAAGTTGTTTAGGTCATCTAAAACATACGCTAAAACAACATCCATTTAGAGAGTAAGATAAAAATAGTGTAAAAATAGATCTCTAACTAGCATCATTTTTATACCAAAAATGGCGTGAACTACAGTGAAATGTCGTGTTATGCCATTTCACTATTCTCATTTTTTGTTTGGTATATAAACTAATGAAAAAAGAAGGAAAGAGAAATGTGGTTGGGTAGAGAAGACGACACCGTAGTGATTAAGAAGAATTTTTTTTAGGAATTTTGACCCAAAATAATATATATATATATATATATATAATAAAAATGGTGGCTTTATGGTGACATTTAAAAAAACTAAAATTTATTTTTTGATGGTTAATGTGATGGAAGAATATATTTCGAATTTTTTTTAATGTAAAAAAAATGATGTATTGTGTTGAAAATAAATTTAATGTAACTACTGATTTTAGTGTAATACACCAAAATGAAATTTTAGGTTGGAAATGCACTTACCTACTCTTCTCAGCATGAATATTTAGACCCAAAAAAAGATGCCGTAGTACTTATTTGAGAGCCACGGAAGGAAACTTATTCCTATTCTTGAAAGAGTAAAATGAGAGAGCAACACCAAAAGTTGCCCCAATCAATCTTGCTTCTTCAATCTTGTTCCATAGCTTTGAGAGAGAGGGAATGAGTGAACTTAGAGAAATGACCTCAGGTTTAATGATGGATATATGAGCATTTGATTTCTATTGAAAATAAAATTTTAATTGAAAAAATTGATACTCTAATAAAATATTTTAAAATTATTGTCTATTTTATATTTAAAATTAAAATAATATATAAACAAATTAATTCTGCTATTTATTAAAACTATATTTTAAGTTTATTTGGATATGATTATGTATTAATTTAAATTATAAATATTAACATTTTGAACATATAATTATGTATAAAATGGATTGAATATATTTATTTTTTATATTTTACTGTATATGAACATGTTAAAGACTATATTTCTATAAAATTTTATTTTGATTAGTTCAAATTCGTTAACCGGACTAGATATAAAAATACTACTTTATAGCCCCAATTTTCACACCCTTAATTTAATATAAGTGGGTAAATTAATTTTATCATTTTAAATTAACCATTGTTTTGTGAAAACGTAGATAATTAAGAGGGCTATATACCACTTTTTCTTGCAATGAGAATGTAAAAATTGGATAGTAGTTTAGGCAAACTAAATTTTGAGAATAAATTAATTGTAAGATTCATTTTCAACAGTAATTTGTCGTGTTGTAATTAGGCAATACCAAGAAAAATAAGATTTTCAAAGAGCAAAAAGTTTGGTAAGATGGTTGAATGAAGTCCCAATCTAACTAAAAATCAGGCAACGATCGAAAGAGAGTTATTTACGAAGATGGTGACAGTCCCATTTTACAGTACATTTAACACTGTGGAAAATTTTCATAAAGTCATTTAATCATAACAATCTTTTTGTTGCTGCAATTTTAGAATGTCTGACAAGTGCGATGAATCTCTATTTATAAATGAAGTACTGTATACTATTGAAAAAAAAACGTGTATATAAATTTACAAGCATGAAATCAAAGACCCATTTCATTGAAGATTTGCTTCATTAATTAACTAATTCAATTAATTACTATTAATTACTATTTTGAAGCTGTGAACAATCTCACATGCAAATTTCCAAGACAGACTTGTATGGCACATTTTTCGGTATTTGATCGATCCCTAATAGAGGCTATGGTTGTCAACAAACCTATATTAGGATTTTTAATTTAAAATTTGGAATGTGCAAATATAGAGTAAAACACAAAATTATTATTATTATATATTATTTTGGGTTAATATCGTAATAAGCAATTTTATTTAGTGGAAGCATTAGGGAAATATATGTAAGACATCGGTTAGCATCAACATATTTATCAAATACCAAATTCATGATAATAATCTTTTCAGAAAATTCAGTGTATATATTGATCTTACAAAATTAATCTTCTTAATGGACACTATTATATTAAATTACAAGAAAAAAAACTGTTTTGAAGATTGGTATAGAAAGAAATTTTCAAATTAATTGCATGCTTTTTTAGCTAAAAGATTTCTTTATTTATTTTTGAGAATACAATTTCAATTCTAATACCAAACATATATACACTTGGAACTTGCACTTCCACTAAATTAATTAATGTCAAGTTAGCGACTTTGAAGAAAAATAATGGAGTAATGAAGAAGAAGAAGAAGAAGCTCATTAGGTTTGGGCCATGTAGAAGGGGACTAGTGGATCGCCATCATGCATGAAAAATAGAAAATGAGTTGTCATTTCGAAGAAATCTCAATGCAATTCCAAGCCCATCCACGCATCCTTCAATTTTTTTTTTCCATACTCAATCATTAATAAATTTATAAATTAATTAATAAATTGTCATATATAAAATAATAATTAATTTATATGCATGACATATTATAATTTAATTGATACATAAATTTATTTGTAGATTCAATTTAAGGAAATATTCTCTTGTAACTAATGGTCTCGAACTCCCAAATACTGAAATTGTATCAATAATAAAATATTATATATGAAAAATAATTTTTAAATAATATTTTATTATTAACTTGATGCATAAATAATTTATGAAGTGAATTTAGGTAAAAAAAATCTAAATTTAAAATAATTATTAAAAGGATTAACCTATTCCAAAATTATTGTTAAATAAATCTATTCCATTTATACATATGCATAAGATGTATTAGAAAATAGCCAAAAAAGAAATATATAATTATTCCTAAATTTATAAATTTGTATAATTAAATCATTTTGAAAATTTATTCAGTTAAACTTTTTTTTAATTGTAAATTTTACTTCATTTTTATAGGTATAAACTGGCTGAAATTTGATATATGTATTTGTTTTTTCAAGATAAACCAACTGATCATTTATATAATGCAATACTGAAGAGCTGGTTTATTTAAACTTGCACATGCACAAGATTTCAAAGTTGAGTGATGCCTGAGTTTAATAGGGACCTTCAAAACCTTAAGCCTTCTTTCTCAGAAATGAACTCAGCATCGTTAAATTTGTTGGATATCAGTAATAGTTACCGGAGAGCATTAACAGAAAATTATGATCATCAAGAAATCTTGGCTTTCTCCAATCATCAACAGCAACCTCATCTCCCTATCAACTTCGCCAATAATTTCCAGAGTTTGTTCAACGTGTCATCATCATCTCCTTCCGCAGTTTCTGGAACTGGGCTGTGTCTCAATGAGAATATTAAGGTCAGACATAATCATGATCATGTTTTTGCTTTATGTGTTTAACAATGGAACATAACCCTGCAAATGTATTTTTGTTTCTGTTAATTAATTATAATTGCAGAGTTTTGGGAGAAGAAAAAGAAAGAGAAAGGATGAGAAAGATATGGTGGAACCAAAAGATGTTATTCATGTTAGAGCTAAAAGAGGCCAAGCTACTGATAGCCACAGTTTAGCGGAAAGGGTAATATCATATATGATTTTACAGTCAATTATATCAAATTTTAGATTAAAAAAAAATCTGGGCAATGTTTAAAGTTTAGTTTTGTTTAATCTTTGTAGTAATAAAAACCAAATAATTAATTAGATGTAAAATGTTACTGTGTTTTTGTCTTGTTTTAGGTAAGAAGAGAGAAAATCAATGAGAAGCTTAGGTGCTTACAGGACCTGGTTCCAGGATGCTATAAGGTACTTGTGATAAAATTGTTTTTTTTTCAGTTTTTTTTTTTGAGACATTTCATGATAATTTGCAATTTATAACTCTAATTAAAATGATATTTGCAGGCAATGGGAATGGCTGTCATGCTAGACGTCATTACTAATTATGTTCAATCACTTCAGAATCAGATTGAAGTTAATTAGTTCCAAATTATTAAATTAATTATTTTTTATATTAATGTTCATGTAATTTACGGAAATACATTATAACTTTTATTTTGTTTCTGCTCTTTTTATTTTTTTTTCAAAGTTTCTTTCGATGAAGCTTTCAGCAGCTAGTATGCACTATGACTTCAACTTGGAGAGAGACAATATGGAAACAGTACAGGTAATTCATTAAATAATTCTGCCTTCTTTTGGTGGATTAACTTGTTGATTTTTTTAAAAAAATTAATAACAATTGAAATTAACTATTTTGTTAACTTCTGAATTGATTATGCATTAGGCGACAAATGCATATGAGGTCCAAGAAATGGAAAGGATGGAAAGAGAAGGATATGGAGGACCTTCTAATTGTTTCCACACTCAGCTTGGCCCCTTTTACTGAAACCCCAAGTAATACATATATAAATTTGTTTATCTTTCTCTGTTTTTCTTAATTAAATTTAGATTATAAGCAGACATTCATGTAATAGAAAAATTGTACACACCTTGTGGGATTTAGATAAACATATAAAACATAAAATATATGGTTTTTATAATATAATCTTGCAAATAAATTATTGGCAAAGATATTTGGAAGATGACATTTTGTTTGGTGACTTCAGAATTATCTTAGCCACTTCAAGCCTATACATATGTGAATGAAAATTGCTAGGTAGACTATCTCTTCACCATGGGTTCCTACACCTCTTTGATGTAAATTATGTTGGGGTGTAATTTCTACATCCACATCATGCACTGGAAGGCCACATATATATCATTATGATTCTATGCATAAACTTCCAAGTAGCTAGTTAGAACATTATTTGTCTTTCATTTGATTTTGAAAATTAATTTACAAACTTGATGAGGACATTAAATTAATTATCTTTAATCCTTTATGATACATCTTATGTATATGATGGAAACTTATATTATGATATGGTGGTAGTTATGGGAAGGCAGATACATTGCACAATTTTAATAGGTCCAAGACTAGCTAGGACAACTTAATTATAATATATTAGAGCAAATTAATATATATATATATATATATATATATAATTCTTTATTGCCAAATTGAAGGCACTTTGCTAGTGTTTTAAGATTAAGAATGCATGAACCAAACAACCAAAAATAATTAGAAAATAAAAAAAACTAAAAATAAAAGGATAGGACATTTTGTGTTTGGAATTTTATAGAGAAGAGGATTGGGTAAATTAAAGAGTGGGGGCAGTTTATCCTGAATAGAAATGGGTAGGTTCAGCCCCTAATTTGAGGTGTTTGGCTTCTATGCAAACGAAGCATTGTCACCACCTCTAACTAAAGCAGTTGGAATTGGAAACATACATTTTTCACAAAATCTTTATGATTGGTTTCTGAGGATTACAAGAAAAAAGAAAAAAGTAAACCAAAATCTGTACCAATAATTTGTGGGTTATTGGGCTTTTCATGGGCCATCCTTTTATTTATTAGATTGAAATCTATACATAATTACTGTAAAAAAGAGAGTATATGCAAAAATACTTCATTTCTAGTCTCTTCAAAAATTTAAATTTTCTATTACAAAAATATATCATTTTCATTACATTACAGTACATATGGAGTATATTAATATACATACGATATATTATATTATATGTATACATAAAATATATTTATAATATATATTTAATATACAACATGTATAAATAAAATATATTTATCATATACATATATAGGAATATTAGGGATTGATGATGGATGTCTGGATTTAAAATTTTTTTAATTTAATTGATTGATTTTTTTAATTTTTTATAAACTAATTTTTTAAAATTTTTTTAATAAATTATTTATTTAAATACTTTTTTACAAAATTAATTTTAAAAAATTAAAAATAAATTTATTTTTAAAAACGCTTTTTACATGGTTAATACCAAACTGGTTATACATGTCATTTGCCAATTCAAAATCAAATCACAGACAAGTTAGGTGCCATTCAGATACAACACCATCACCCACCATAGATGTGCCTAACAAAAAAATAAATTCTTCTCTCTTATGCTTCTTTCACTTCTCATTTCTCCATTACAACTCCCTAACAAACCCATAGTTCACATCTCCCTCTCTCCTTTTGATTGCCAACTCTTGCACTGGCTAAATCTCGTATTCATGCCCCACCATTCTCGGCTAGTGCTGCAGGCTCAACTTCGGCTCTGACCAACTCGCTCTCTGATTCATTGGCTATAGATCTTTATTGCTATAAAGTGTGGTATTTGTTGCTGTAGATAAGATCTTGAGGTTTATTTGTTGTTTATTTAGGACTTCATTGAGTAGGATTTTTGAATTCCTTTTCATTGTTGTTAATTTTTCAATCTTTTATTTCTTCAGTATTTTGAGTTTTGCTTCTCCTGTTTATTGCCTTTCTTCTAGTTTGGAATGAGTTTCTTCTAATTGATGGAAATTCTGAATGATTTTTTTCAAATTGATGAAAGTTTTGAGAGGGGGAGAAACAAGAAGAAACGCAGACAGAGGGAGAGAGAGAAAGACGCAGAGCGAGGGGGAAGAGAGTAGAAACGAGAGGGTAGAATCTAGGTTAGAAAAAAAATTCTTAAAATATAAAAGGTGTATTTTTGAAAAATAAAATTTAAAAAAATATATCTTTAAAAAATAAGTCTAAAAATGAAAATTTTTAAATTGAGAGAATATTTTTAATAAAATAATATTAAAAGAAATTATGTAATTCCCTCAAATCTCTAAACAATTTCATTAGAAAAAATTCCCAGTTTAGTGTAATTAAAACAAAATACAGATTTAGAGTATTTTTTGAAAAATTCTTAGATTTTGGGTGATTTATTAGTCATTTTGACTAGTTACAATTCTGAATGCCAATTGAACTAACGCATATAGGATCTGACCCATACAGTTGTCCTGCATAAAAATCATTCCTATACTGTGATAATCCAAATTTTGGTTCCCATACAGTTTATGTTGACCATAAAAAATTGCAGATTATATTATGAATTCAAATGTATTATATTTTATATATTATTAATTGATATTATATTATTTTTTAATTAAAATTATTTTTGATTGTTCATTTGAGAATTACGATTTTTTATTTTAGAATTGAATCATTTTTTTTTGTATTTTAGAAGAACTTACATAATAATAGGAAATAATCTTAATCAGAATGAATCAAAATTTTTCTTCTATAATTGTTTTGTATTATTATTATTATTGATAAAAAAAATTGTATATTTTAAGTTTATTTTTAGAAAGAAAAGTTTTTTAATTTATATATTTGATTTTGTTTTTAGTATTTTTGAATATTTTAATGATTGTTATTATTATTTTGAATAAAAATATTTAATTTTGATTTTTTTGTAAAAGAAAATGGTTGGAAATGAAAATATTTGATTAAAAATAAGTAATATAGAGAGAAAAAATCGAGTTGCTGGAAATTAAAGATAATACGTTTGGTAAAAATAATAAACTTGTAAGTGATAAATTTATAAGTTATAAACAATGAGTCTGCAAATAATACACATAAGTTTAAAAACAATGAATCTATAGTTTTAAAATGATGAAATTGTAAGTTTCAAACAATAAATTTGTAAAAATTTAAACATTCAAAATATAAATGATGAATATGTAACTTCAAAGGGATGAACTTGTAAGTGATACATATAAGTTTAAAAACAATTCACTTGCAAGTTTAAAACGATAAATTTATAAGTTATAAATAATGAATTTGTAAATATTTGAACATGCAAAATGTAAACGTTGAACTATAGTTTCAAAAGGATAAACATGCAAATAATATGTGTTAGTTTAAAAATGATGAATCTAAAAATTTAAAATGATGAATCTGTAAATGTTTAAACATGCAAAATCTAAACGATAAACATATAGTTTCAAAATGATGAATCTACAAGTGATAGTGATATATGTAAGTTTATAAATAATAAATATGTAGTTTTCAAAACGATAAATCTATAAGTTTAAAACAATAAATCTATAAATATATAAACGATAAATCTGTAAATGTTGTACCTACAAAATCTAAATGATGAACTTGTACCTTTAAAATGATAAATCTGAAAGTTCAAAATGATAAATCTACAAGTTGTAAGTAATGAGACAACAAGTTGTAAACGATAAATGTGTAAGTTATAATTAATAAATCTGTTTTATATTCATTAGATTAGTAAAATCTAATTCCAAAAAAATTAGCACTTTGTAAAGAAAAAAAAAATTCATAATACAACATGGACTGAGATATATGATATAACAACCCAATAACATTAACATGCAAATATGAAAATTTTAATTTATAAAATAATTTAGGATTGTGTGTCATATGAGGTTGTGCATCATTTCAAGTGGTATACATACTCTTTCTAATACTATTTTAGAAAAACTACTCTAAAATGAGAAATAGAAATATAAAATACTCTAAACCTAATTTTTTTATATTTTTATTCTAAATTTATAAAATATTTTTTAATTTATTCCAAACTAATCACTTTTTCATTTCATTAACTAAAAGTGATATCGGCTCCTTTTAGGAATGTGCAAATATATTTGATTATATTGAATTGAACAAACAAAATTAATTTTATTTATTTGGATATTTTAAATCGACGGAATTTTTTAAAGAAATGAAGTTCAATGTTAAGGTCCAATAATTCTTTTTATATTTAATTCAAAATTGTGGTTGCCCAATCAAATTAAATCAAACTTTTGAATTAGCTCGATCTAGTGTGGGTGGGACTTTTAGAAGAAGGAATTCTTTGTTTGGATTCAGATTGTTCGGATCGAGGAGTGGATCATTATACACCGCTCGCTCCAACTAAAATAACTTGTTAAAAATTTGACATATTAACGAAGAATCCCAATGTATTTAATTGCTTTTCAATTGATTTTTTTCCTTTACACTTCAATCCCTAACCTTTATATTTTTTTTTTGGAAGAGTGATGTTAAAATGCTATTACAATTCGTTTTCAAAAGCCACACTCTCTCTACTGCTTTAATTGAAAACAGAGAAGCAATTGGATTTTAATTGAACAAATCACTTAATTATGGGGGTTTTAATAGAAGTAGAAGAATAATAGCAATAGGTATTGAGGTCTAGTTGTCAGGCTTAGTTCCAGAAATTAGGCATTGTTAGTTGTTCATTGCCGGACAATGAATTCCAACTAAAAACTATTTTCTGGAAAAGTGAATTCTAGGTTTCTTAAGTTAATTGCATACTTTTTATTAGTTGCTCCAAAATTAAATTTTTATTTTTAATAAAAATTACTAAATTTTGAAATAATAATACAAAAATAATCTTCAATCATTTTTGGTGAATTGATAGCCAAAATATTGATGTGACAATTTTTTGTCACATCATTAAATATGTGTCATGTTAAATAACACATCAGTAAATTCAAAAAAAATATTACATCAGTTGTCATGTAGTAGACCTAGTTTAAAAATGATAACATATTATAACCAAATTTACTAGTGGTTGTTAAACTTTGCTTTATTTACTATAAAATTACTAAATTTTTTTCGTTAAAAAATAAAATTTTATGTTTAAAAATTGATGAATAAACAATTAGAAATTTAAATTTCGAGCTAATGTGACACCAAATTTTTAGTCAAAAAAATTGAACCTATTGTTTCTTTTTCAAAAATCATGATTCATGATAACTCTGGTAACTATATTTTCCAAATACTACTGGATTTAAGATTGATTTTCTCTTGCAGTTACTAATACTAATAAAGTGATTATTCGATCGTATTTGGGTGGTTGATTTTTTTGATAAAGTCATATTTTCTGGTTGATTATATGTTATTTAAGTAAAAATAAAAGAAATTTTTATTTTTATAAAAATAAAAGTTTAGTGATTTTACGGCAAATGAAAAAATATTTTGATTACTAATGAATTACTTATAATGTATCATTGTTCTTCAACTAGGTTTGTCATGTGACAGCTGACGTGATATATTTTTTTTAAAATTATTGATGTGTCATCTACGTGACATCTGACATGATGAAAACTTGTTATCATGTCACATGCCATGTCAATATTTCAGCTGTCAACTCACAAAAAATGGTCGGAGATAATTACTGTATAGTAATTTCATAGTTTAGTAATTTTAGAATTAAAAAAATTCGGAATTTAGAGAAGTTATAAAAAATTAAGTGGCCGTTGTTGTCATAAACCCAGGTTCATCTTAAATGAACGATAGATCCAGATGACTCCAACGAGCAGTGCGGTTAAAATCGCACATTCAGATATGCAGATTGAGATGATTGACAAAGTAAAAGCATATCATAGTTGTGACAAAAGAAAATCATGTGATTAAAAGAAGTAAATGCTAAAAAGACAAAAGCAATGACAAAAAATAAACACTATTGAAAAATAAGAAATTTAACTTATACAAAAAGCTTATAAAAGAGCAACAGTAAAAAAAATAGCCCGAAAGTGGAAAGAACTCATCTTATCAATAAATGCAATCCAATTTATAGTGTCACATGAATAACACATGTATCTAATTGAAATGTAGGACGGTTTTTGTGACCAATCAAAATATTTACCTTATATATTATTTATACAAATTATTATGTATTAGAAATAGGTTTGACAATAGAGCGGAAAATTTTTGTTCCCTATTGGGATTGACCCTGAACGAGACAAGGATTCTCCGTGAAGATGGGGATGGAAAAAAAAATTTCCCCATTGAGCGGAGTGGGGACGGAAAGTCCGATAATTATTTTAAATTTTAAAATATTTTATAACATATATATATATATATAAATACTTTTATTA
The DNA here is from genome assembly GCA_023653625.1 of Triadica sebifera. NCBI lineage: Eukaryota > Viridiplantae > Streptophyta > Magnoliopsida > Malpighiales > Euphorbiaceae > Triadica > Triadica sebifera. Next base: position 19,438,743 of record CM042906.1, read on the forward strand.
TAAATTTTTGTTAAAATTAAATTATCTAAAATTTTTTTATGCGAAATTAATTAATAATTTCACTGAAATTAAATCGTAATCAGTTAACTAGTTTAATAATAAATCGGACAGATTGGTTGATGGTTAATAAATAAATCATTCAGATTGATTGTTAAATAAATTAATTAGACTAATTATATAATTAATTATATTTAGTCATATTGATACGTTTAAAAATTATTTAATTGATAAATAAATTGGTCAAACTTTATTTTTTACCGATTGATTATATAGTTAATTTAATTATTTATTATATATTAATTTTTAAAATAAAAAAATTTAATTATGGAGAATGAGAATCTCCACAAGAATGAGGATGGTAACGAACATAAATCTATCCCTTTTAGTATAACGGAAAAAAAATAGAGATTCCTCATTACTTCCGGGATGGGGATGAAAATTAGTCTCCAGCTCCGTCGCGAAGTCTAACTAGAATGTCACTGTATTTTAAGGAATGATTTGTTAGTATTTTAGCTGTAGCAGACCTAATTCAAAACTATATTTCTTTTGGTTAAGTAATTGGTCTATATCTTTATTGGGCCCATGAAAACATTAGTTAATACTTAATAGTTTTCCGCCAATGAATTAATAAGCGGGTAGGATTAAACTAGTAGCTGATTGCAAAGAACTATATGATGGAATAACAACAATAATTTACACTAAACATTGCATTAAGTTAACTAGTTAAGCTGAGGGAAAAATGGAATAGATCGGATATGTAACCAATAATTTAAATAAATATTTTTAAAAGTAGAATATTTTAATTCATAATTGCATAATTTTGAGAATTTCTTTTTTTAAAAGCTATATTATCTTGATGATGTATGAATGAGGTCCCATGATGTGAAAGGAAATAAAAGCATGGAAATTCACATTGAAAAAGGCTAGTACTTATTGATGTACTTGTAAAGGTGCCTGCTGTAATGAGTTATCCAACAAATAGCATTTTCCACTTGGCCTTGTATGGCGTGGAGTCTTTCTCCCCACATTCCCTTTTTTTTTTTTTTTATGTCTGCTCTTCATCTATATGTTCATTAAATTCTATAATGACTTTGCATATTTCTCATAATTATTTTAACTGTGCAATTTTTTTGGGCACAATTTACAACTATGCACTATATAGGCTCATTTTATCTTTTGTTGAGCACATGGTGTTAAGAAGCGTTAGACTTTCTGACGATCAATTATCCAATATGACAACCACCCATTCTTTTCTTCTTCTTCTTTTTTTTTTTTTCTTTTTCATCAAGGACAACCTTCCTCGCAAGGCTACAAGGCAAGACTTCATCTAATTAAGGAGAAGAATAACAACCGCCAAACTTAAAAGCGAATGGATAAGATAAAGCAAGACCCTAAAACTCAGAAAGTCGACTAACAAGCCGAATAGTCTGAAAAACTTGGTTGGAAATCATCCCTCTTGGAGAACTGTTGTTACACCTGCCCATTACTAAGGAACAACTGCAAACAGTAGAAGTATGAGTAGGTTATCTTCATTAACTCCAAGCATCACATACTTATCTACAAAATCTGTGATGTTTAAAGTTGAGGGGTGAGTATTTCTACTCTGTGAGTGGATAAAAACATATCAAAGAGGAATAAATAAATAATTAAATATAAATGCATAATATATCATGTAAATACATGGTAGCTAGATAATAATTTTCTCATAAAATTGCTGAATTTTAATTAAAAAAAATTCTAAAAAGCTTCACAAATTCACAAACATAAGCAAATCATAGATCATAACTTGTACACTCATAAAATATATTTTATCAATCCCTGACATCTTTGAGCCTATGATGCCTCACTTGATAGTTTAAAGAGCAAATCCTGACATTGCTTTAGTAAGAGTTAGGGGTGGTTATGGGCTGGATTGGTCCATATTTGCTATAAATTCAACCCAATCTAATATCAAAATTGAATTATTTCTTATAAACCGTTCCAACTCAACATTAGAAAAAGATTATGGATCGGGTTGGATTATGAATTGAATTGCTTTCAATTCAAATATTCAGTGCATTCCAATTTTAACCTGCTCAAATGAGCTTAAACCAAATTTAACCAATATTTTTGAGTTGGATAAAACAAAAAGCACAATGTTCCTGGTTTATTCTCTCATTCTAAATTATTATTTTTAAAAATTTTTCATGGTATTTTTTTATTTTTATTCCTACCTTTAATTTTTGAAAAAAAATATTTTAATTACTGCATGTGAAAAATATTAACACAACCTAAAAAATTTATTACATTAAATCCTAATCTAAAAAATATCCAAGTTTCTTCTAATATTGAACAATAATAACAAAAAAGTTTGCTTCTGCAATATTCTCATAGATACCTGCAAAATAAAATAATAACATCAAATTTAAACTCTTTAAAGAAAATGAAAAATCCAACTTAATACAAAAATTATGCTCAATTTTTACAACAATCTCATTATCAATCATTCTCAATTCTCATTATAAAGTACTGTTATGCCATATTAGGACTTACTCCAATCAGAACTAATCCTACTTTAACATATTTTTGCCCATTTTATTTTCCTTTTCTTATCTCTATCTATAGATTTGCAGAGGCCTTTGGTGTCCCCTCCAGTCAAGAATTGGGGCCTCACAATCACTAGCCAATAGGCTTTTCTCTCATGCCTTTCTTTCGTAAATAATGTGTACAGTTTTCTCTTAGTTAACACAAGGCCTCGTAGCATCATTTAACAACAGAAAGAAGTTGATTATGGTCCACAAAAAAATTGGTCAATCAAATCATTCAACAAAATGCTTGGCATACTGGCTCTTCCTCAAAATTTAGAAATGAGCTAGAAGTTTGTATCCTAAAGATCAATAATATGGTAGACCTTGACTTATACATGCAACATACTTGGCCTTCACTTTCCTTTCAAGTAATTAGATGGTCATACACCGACCAGTAACATAATACAAGTAGTTCTTAAGTTTTCATTTACTGACTACTCAAGTAGTTTTGTTTTACACAATAATGGTTGGACTAGAGTTGATGATAAATAAAATTCAAGGATTAAACAATTACTCTATTTAAGAGTGATGGGATGACCTTTTAGAAAGCAAAGGTTAAAGCATATATTATTGTTGAATGTCAAGTAGGTATCTATAATGTACCCTAAAAGATATGTCAAATTACATGTTATCCATAACATTTACATTGGAAATATGAAATAGATTAATTTGCAATTATTATTCTAAATAAGTTTGATTTATTGCAAATATTCAACATGAAGAGTAAAATAGATGCAATTGAGTTCATAAATAATAGCAACGGTTGATCGAACAAACTCATTCAAATCTCTCTCTTGCTCTACAGAATGCCAGAAACAAATTCAATTGACATTCAAAATTTCTGTGATAGACTAAAGTTCTAATAGTGTTCTTTCAGTTGTTATTCAAATAAATTAAGTGTAATAATAAAGATGCATTATTTCAAATTATTGTAACATTTTTGTTGTCATTTTACCTAATAAGGGTGGGTCAACCTCCTTCATTCTAATCCTAAAAGGATTCAAGGTGAAGATCTCTTAGTCGGAAGAGAAAACTGTAATAGTATGGGGATTCCTTTGTCAATAGTGTCCAATGATCGGGTAGTACGTACCGAATAAGATGACTAGATTCCCTTTTATTTATTTATCTTTTATTTTATTTTTTTACTCTCTAATATAAAATATTTTGCTTTATAACACCAGTGCCACTATAACACTGAAAAACATGATATTCATAAACCTCATTGAGAGGCTTACCTGAAAGCTAACGAGTACAAAAGCAGCAACCAAATAACAATAAAGAATTACAATGACATATGCATAGTACATTTCACTTAGACTAGCAACTAGATGATCCAAACAAATCTATACATGATCCAAATAAATTTATGTGTAATACTAGCAACTAGATGATCCAAACAAATCTATACATGATCTAAACAAATCTATGTGTAATAATAGAAGAGGCCTAGTAGTGTTTACCTTGTTTTTGGGCTTAAATGAGCTTTTCACTTGCTTATTCATTTGGTATGCTCCATAAACTATCCTTTTAGAATTTGACTTTCGGAAGGCTAATGACTAGGTTACTTTTGCATATAGCTCTATGCTTACATGTCAAAGTCTTTTATATCAAATCTAAATATCATCTTTGATGTCAATAAAATACTCAACACCTTGATTAGTTAGATAATTTAAATAAATAATTTAGATATTTTTAATTATTTCACTTTTGAAAATAACTTTGTTATCTAAAACATGAGTCACGAAGCATTTTATAAGTTCAAAAGTTATACTATATCCCTTATCACAAAGTTGACTAACATCAAGCAAGTCATGTTTTTAAAATATCAACTAAAAGAACATCTTCAATAAGAGTTTGAAATTATCACCAAATGTTACTTTACTTCCCTTCTTCATCTACAAGTGAATGAATAGATTGACATATTTTGTCATATATCTTGAACATCTACTAAGTACCACTTATGATTATTCATGATAGACTTCAAGCATATCTACAAAAATTTAATTCATTTGGTTTTAGGTATCCAAATATATTTGGGTTTGTAGGGGTTAGCCTTGAATGTTCCCTTATTTGAGTATCCCAAATGAGATATTCTAATAAATTGTCTTATATTTATATGACCTTTAGCACCATAATAATGACATGTAGTATTATGTGCATACATTTTCCTTTAAAAACCATGAAAACTATGTGAAGGGACATGGTAATTCTTTTTAGGTCTTAGTCCTCTAGAGCCCTTAGCTCTTGAGGCATTAGTCTTCATTACATTGAACCTTTTGGATCTCTTGATTCTAAGACTGGGTTTCTTTGTAAGTCTTAGTGATAATCACACTTTGACTTGTAATTTTTGAAGTATTACCATGTGAATTATCAAACCCAATTACATTTTTAGATTTTTAAGGAGAAGAGTTAATATCAATCATATCATCAAGTATTTTTTTTCTCTTTGTTAAATCTAGAAATAGACTCCTTAAGATCACACAATTTATTTCCAACAAAACATTTTTCTCAATAAGTTTGACATTTTCTTCCAAAACTTTATCCTTTGTTGAATTACATTCATTTAAAGAGTTAGTTAACTTTTCATTAGAAGATTTTAATTTCTCAAGCTCTTATTCTATAGTCTTTATTATCTCTTTAAGTGAAATAAGTCTAGAGGAATATTTTTCATACTTAAGCAACAATTTTTCAAAAGCATGCATCATTTCATCCTAGGCTCAAAGTCAAGGTCTAGAGTTACCTAATCCTTTTTAAGCTCTTCAATTGCCATGAAATATAGGTTGGAAATTTCACCATCAGATTTACTATCACTAGAGTTGCTTGAGTCATCCCAAGTTGTTTTGAAAGCTTTTCTTTTCTCATTATTTTCCTTTTTGGAGAATTTTTTCAATTTTGGGCACTCATACCTAATGTGTCTAGGCTTATTGCACTCATAGCAAGTTACTTAATCTTTCTTGTTTAAGTCTAGCTTCTTGAATGCTTTTTCTCTATTCTTTTACATAATGAGGTTCTTTACCTTCCTTGAGAGCATTGCAAACTCATTATCATCACTTGAATCACTTTCACTAATTTCCTTGCCAACCTTGAGAACAATCCCTTTCATGTTTGTTCACATTTTCTTCCTCAATAACTTGAGTCATCTTGATTTCATGAGTAAGAAGCTTGCCCAAGAGTTCATCGATTGTAAGTTTTGAAAGGTCGTTGACTTCTTTAATTAAGGCAATTTTGGCTTCTCATATCTTTTGAGGTGAACTCACAAGTATTTTGTTGTTGATATCTTCAAGTGAGTAATGTTTACCAAGTTTCCTCATTGAGTTTATGAGAGCGATGAGCCTACTATACATGTCACTAACTTTCTCATTAGGCTTCATTTCAAATAGTTCATACTCTCTACCAAACATTTGTAACTTATTGCTTCTTACTTGATTAGTTCTTTCATGCTTAGTCCTTAGACAATTTAAACTTTTCTTTACTGAAGATGCTCAATTCGACTGTATTCTTCTATACTTAAACCACAATAAAGAATAGTACTTGCCTTTCTATCCTTAAATTAGCTCTTGATTGTGCTTTATTACATTTACTTCTTAGAATGGAAATTTCTTTTCCATTCTCATCATTGTCCATTGGAGGACTTCATCATTCCTCTATGATATCCTAAAGATTAATATCTTCACTATCGAAAAACATCTCCATCTTGTTCTTCCAATAAGCATAATCTATGCCATCAAATAATGGAGGTCTTGTATATCTTGGTCCATGAACATTAGTTTTTTTTTTTAACTCTAGAGAGTCATAAATGTGAATTATTTAAACTCTCTCTGTGAAAAAAAGATGTTTAAGGTGTATTTAATATAAAAATAGTCATTCAACTACCTCTGGTTCACATTTAATAGCATTTAATTCTTTATATTCATGGGCATGAATTGTTTTACCAAACTATGAACCAACTTGTGAAGTTGACCATGAACGCTTCTAGAACTTCAGACATTTTTGGGGCTCAAGGTTTGCAGGCGTGATTATTCGTCTAGCCATGAAATAAGCTATGAAGCAAATAGTAAAAACTTTTGGAATTTTGACAGTTTGAGACTTGAGGCTTCATTGGCATGACACTTGCTTCATGGCTGTAAATTGTGTTTGTTTTGCAATTTTGGATTTGAATCAATTTGATTTTCTTGGCTTTGATTATTCAATATTCATTAAACCTATTTAAACAATTAGAACATATACAATAGTTAAATTTTTATTGTTCAATTATTTATAATTATCAGAATGATAGAAAAAATACCCTTCAAGGTTCAATATAAGGGAAGTGGACACATACCATATCAAATAATTGAAAGAAAATAAAAGACTTTTATAAGTGTTAAGACTGCCAAACTAAAATATTTTAGGGTATTTTGAATACAAGACAGACCCATAAACACTAAGTCTAAAAATACAATACTCTCCCATTAATAACTTTGGACTATATTCATCAATGCTCCAACATCACCAAAGAGCTTCCATAACATATTGATTTTTTCATATAATTTGTCATAACTAATGTTCCATCTAAGGAGCTTTACTAGAATTGCTTTTTGCCAAGGCTTAATAAGTTTTGAGTCAAATGATTCAAACATGTTCAGATCAAAGCATAAATCTTTGTTTTTGAAAACTATATCTTGGTTTTCTTCCATGTTCTCTCCACTTGCAATCTTTTCTTCCATGCTCAGATCAGGTTTTTCTTTCATGCTTGCTTGCTAAGTCACTGCAAATGCAACTTTTCAGCCTGTTTAAGAAGCAAAAGCCACGGCAGTTTGGCTTGACAAAAATTATCATCCTGTTCGAATTCCATCTGAATTGAGTTCAAAGTTGGTTCAATTTATCAGACTCAAGAGTCTAACTAGCTTTACCATGCAGGAAATTGCTGATTATCTTTCTTGTCATCATTATTTACCTGCAAAAGAGGATGGATGTGAAATGATATATTCAAAAAAACTACCCTTAGAACTAGGGAATTCTGGAATTTACAAGGAAAACATATAGAATTCATCATATCTTTTGAGTTCTTTTGTGTTTTTATAAAATTCAAATAAATTTCTTATACATATTCTGAAGAAAATATAAATGCTAATCCACTCGTAAGTTAGTGCTGGCGCAGATCTGTTAGGCCCTTTTACACTGCGAATAAAAACTTTTGCAAGAAGGAAATTGGTATGGGCTTGCATTTGTGCAACACTGTTTTCTGAAAATTTCAGCTTCTGAAATGGAAATTTTAAGGACTGTTTCTTGAGAAATAATAAATTTTAAAAACTTGCATTGTTATATCATTTGGTTGCCCTAAATATGAAGAGCTAAATAAGTGATTTCGCTGTTGACCCCACTTACGTTATTGCCTTGATTTGTTTTCTTAGTATTGAAAGAAGACAATTCAACTTCAACATTTGCATAACTTGTAGTCTTGTATTCTAGTGCTTTTGAATGGAAAATTTTTTTTAGGGCCTAAAAAAAAATCGAAATACTTCTAGTGGGAGATTTTTTTTCTAATGTAAATTAAATTATTGTTAATAATTAAGAGAGTACATTAGCAATGTATAAATAAAATTGTAAAATTTTCAATTTTCAATGAAAAAAGTGGATAATGGTAATCGTCAAGGACTATTTAGCCTTGAAAGGGATGTTTACTAAATTTGATTGATAGAAGATCGAACCACCATCTATAGAAAAATGACAATTCCTACACAAGGAAATCAAAAACCTTCTATACAAGGAGGTTAATCTTCCTTTACAAAAAAAAAAAAAATTAACTTGCAATATATTTTATTTTAACAAAACGAATAATAATAATAATAATAAATTTAGATATGAGAAATAAAAATCTAAAAATTTGCTAATAAAAAATAAGAAAAACACTGAAATATATTACAAATATGAAAGAAACAATAATATGATATATATGGTATTATTGAAAAAAATTAATAAAAAAAAAACAAAAGGCTACAGCAAGCCCTAAAAGCGGACAACAGTCCTATAAATGGTTAAAGCAAAAAATAATAGAAGATAATGAGGGAGAAAAGAGAGGTTTCATGAATAATTTATTTATGCATCCATCTCCCATAAAATTTATATACATTAAATGAAAGTTTTTCAAAATAATTAATAAAATAATGCGTATGATTTTATTATAATTTTTTGCCATAAAGAATTTTATAAGGATTAAGAACCATAGTGGCACGTGTAGCGAAGTCGTGAAGAGCTAGGAATTCATGCAATTGGTCCACATATAAAACTGTCCGTGCTTTTTTCTTTCACGAAATCACGTTTGTCAACAGGTCAACAATAATTTTATTTGTGTGGATAAAACCTTGAACGACAATAAAATAATTTTTTTAAATAATATTTTAAAAATTTTAAAATAATTATATATCAATATTTTAAATTTAAAATATTTAATTAAATTAAAAAAAATTATATATCACCCAACTACTTCTTGGCCATCTTTATCATCACACTTTGGTTAGTTTGACTGCCAGTTGGGATAAGGTAGACTAGCATCAAGCAAAATAAACCCGATCTATTATTTTCATCACAAATTCACTTTCAACCGTTGATGTGCCCATCCTATTGCTATGACCCTGGTCCTTGCAGCTCCTGATCATCATCAGTCGATAGTTTTTGCTCCTACAGATATAGGAAATGTAACTGTTCCTTTTTTATGGCCGGAAACGTATAGGCTCTTTCTTCGTTATAAAAAGTTAGAGATGGTGTTCTCGTAGCACACAGTGGATTGGATATAGTAAAGAGAAGAAAGAAGAAGAAGGAGAAATGGAAGAAGGAAAGGTGGAGAAGAAGAAGGTGATGGTGGCAGTAGACGAAAGCGAGTGTAGTCACTATGCTCTGGAATGGGCTCTTGATTATTTAAAAGATAGCATCGTCAACAGTCAGCTTATCATCTTCACTGCTCAGCCCAATTCCAACTTCGGCTATGTCTATGCTTCTTCTTTTGGTTCTGCTCGTTAGTACTACTTCAATTCCTCTCTTAATTTAATTGTCTCAATTGGGTTTTTAATTTTTATTTAATCTCTGTTTGTTTATCTGTTGGGGGTTGCAGCTCCGGATTTGATTGCATCTATGCAAGAGAATCAAAAGAAGATTGCCTTATCTCTATTGGAGAGAGCCAAACAAATTTGTGAAAACCATGGGGTATTATATATACATATAATATACATATGGTTTGCTTTGTTCGAAATCTATCATTGAAAAATTGAAGTGTTACCACAGATTGTTGCAGAGACGTTGACAGAGATCGGAGATCCTAAGGAAAAAATTTGCGAGGCTGTAGAAAAGCTTAACATTGAACTTCTTGTGTTGGGCAGTCATAGTCGGGGTGCTATACAGAGGTTAGTTCTTACCATTCGTTTTAATTATTGATATTAAGTACGTTATTTAGATAGAATTAATTGGGGTTGATTGATTGATATATGTTGTTGAGCAGGGCCTTCCTTGGAAGTGTCAGCAACTACTGTGTTCACAATGCCAAGTGCCCTGTTCTTGTTGTGAAGAAACCAATTTGACAATTCTGTTAATAAGTTGTTCACTCTTAATTAAGCTAAATGTTGAAATTCTCCGTGTGATGAATTGTTTAAGTTATACTGTTTCCTACGGTTGAGATTCAGGTCTGCTTCAGAGTTGTGCAGTTTGTAATTTATTGAATATGAAATAAATGTAACAATGTTAATTTGGCTTTCATTATGTTTATTATTTTGTATACATGATGGACAGGTTGTAATTGAATTCCTTCAAATATTGATTTTGATGAGAACCAACCTTTCGAATTAGTGGAATTTTGTCTAAGATGTAATGGCTAAAAGAAGCTGATTATTGTCATGATGCGTTCAGTAGCTGAAGTTCGCAACTCAAACATCGTCTTAGTGTTAAATATATGTTTTTTTTTAATCAAGCATTCGGAATCAGTCAGACTAGATCAAAATGTGCCCAGTACAGCCTCAAAGGATAAGAAAACACTATCTTAAAAAGTATTTAAAGTAATTAGCATATTAACTTGAAATTCTCCATAATATATACACTATCAGTATTTTTTAACTTTTGCAAACTAAAAATATTTTGGACAAATACCGCAAAGATAATTCTTATAGACTTTTAGTATTCTTTTTTTTTTTTCATTTCATTCTCAAAAAAAAAAAAAAATTAGGAATGAATGAAGTCTTGTACCGACACTTCTAAATGCGAAACCCAATATGCAGTTGACTGGCAGTTATGAGCTAAAATTTCAGCCCTATGTTTTGCTAACTGCCAGTCCAGGAAGCAGTGTTTTGGTGACCGCGGAGCTGAAATTTTATCCCAAACAAACTAAATATCTTCCTTATAACCTTAATCAAGTAATCAACCCAGTCCCCTTTCTCACTCTCTCCGAAACAAACAGTAACCCTTTACTTCTAAACCCTTAAAAATGGCAGAGGTACCGACTGCCAACGGAGGAGAAGCTGAGAGGAAAGTGATGATAGCTATTGATGAAAGCGAGTATAGTCACTATGCCCTCATCTGGGCACTTGATAATCTTAAAGATTCTTTATCAAAATCACCTCTTTATATTTTCATGGCTCAGCCTCCTGCTAAAGACAACCTCACTTTTGCTGCTTCTCTCGGCTCTGCGCGCTTGTATTGCCCTGTTTCAGCCGGTAAGTTCACTGAATATTGAATTTTTCTACCGTTTTCAATGAGTCATCTGATGATGTTGAATATATGTGACAGCTCCTGAATTTGTTAACTCTGTTAAAGAGAACAATAAGAAGCTGGCTTTAGCTTTTCTTGAGAAAGCTAAGGAAATTTGTGCGAGCCGAGGGGTATTAACATTTCTCCATTGATGCTCATTTTTTCTTATTCGAAATGGTTTTTTCTCCTGTCTTATTTGAATCTTTGGGTTCTTTCTTCGCAGGTGAATGCAGAGATAATCACAGAGGTAGGCGATCCTAAAACAGCCATATGCGATGTAATTCAAAAACTGAATATCAGTATGCTTATTTTAGGAGAGCGTGGCCTTGGAAAAATTAAAAGGTCAGTTTACCCTTTCTAAATTTTTTACTAATTCTGTTTCATTGCTTATAATCCTACGGTTTAAATGGAATTACACAAATTTTGTAATTGTCATACAAATGGGTACTGATATCAATAATTTTTATGCAGGGCTTTACTAGGAAGTGTGAGCAATTATTGTCTCAAGTATGCCAAGTGTCCTGTTCTCGTTGTGAAGAAACCATAACAATCATGACTAATCTATACCATGTTGTGAACTCAGAGTTAGTGTATGTTTTCTGCAACGTCAAAGGTTATTGAATGATATGAACCAAAGAAAGGACTTCGTTTTGATAAAATTTGATATGCAATCATGGAAAAATGTTGTAAGTCTGAGTGATTAGTATTTCCTGATATTGCTTCTAACAGTAGTTGGAATTAACAGAAAATACTTTGCTACTTTTTTGCAAGCCATGCTTGAAGTTTACAGTACATCGAAAAAGATTCCGATAAAGCGAACTAAACAACACAAAATCACTGAAAAATGCGATTGAGAGTGGCTGCTAATCTCACTCCACCTTGAGCTAACCTCAATGCCACTATTGGTTTTCTTGATAGGAAATAATCATCTGCAATATGAAGGGTTTTGTTTACTGATTTAAACAATGGTTAACTGTTAATATCAGAATAATTTATGGGTTACCTTGTAATACTGATCCTTCAGTTACTCCTTTGTATGCCCAATCACATGCTGCTTTTATACCTTCAGATGCATATCTGTGGAAAAGCACCCAATTCTAATTGGAATTAACGTATCAATTGAAACAGCAACTAAACTCATTTTGAAATTTTGTCAGAAGCATACATGTCTGGGCAGGTTGTCTTGTTACCACTGCAGGTCTCCCATCTTTGAACTAGATCTGGCCATTTTGCCTGTTGTTCAAAATTTCCAAATGCAAGAAAAATGCAAATATCAGGATGCTCAAATGAACAAAAATGACATTTTTGAACTAAACACATTTTCATTAGAATACCGTGATATTTTGTTGAATTGCATCGATTAAGTCATCCACATTCGAGTTATAGAACCTTTCCTCGTCTGTTTCGATTATATTATCATCCCAAACCTGCATCCATTGGCATTGATATGAAGTTCAAATGTTATAAATTAAAAAAAAAACTTGTTGAATTGGAAAAATTACTCACATGGTGAAGGACCTGTTTCCTTGTGTACCAATGGACATCAATTGTGTTGCCTCCCCTATCTGAAGTAAAACCCACATGCAGAGGCTACATTATAGAAGATTAACATCATTAACCAAGCTTCAAATTGCCATTTAGGCCATAATCTATGGCTAAATATTGTATTAATTGTATGTTAAGTGCCATACCTGATGAATGTCTCCCATAAAATGAGAAAGAAAAAGTAATGCTTCTGTTAGATTATCTGAATATTCATTTAATTTGCTAGTCAAGATTAACTGAAATAAATTTTTATTAAAAAAGAAAAACAGAGAGAGAATATAACATTTGGTGTATGCAATTACATTCAGGCTGAGAGGAAGCGCTGCCGCTGTAGGTAAGTAGTTGGGAAGTGTAATTTTTAATTGCCCCAGCAACACATCTTCCTTTTTCTCCATTTTCATCCTTGCAATCCCCTGAAGATTTAGAAGTCATTAACAATAATCTTGAAGGTAAATTTTTTAAAATTCAGTCAGAAAAAAAAAAGGAACCAAAAGAATTGAAAGAATAAGAAGAAAATTATATAACTGTTGTATTGGTAGGTGCAAAGAGAATCAGGGGTATCAATATAATGAAGGGCAGAAGACCAATGATAACGGAATTTGACATGATCTGCCCATGAACACAGGCTGCTCAAGTCATTATTTGCCGACTCTGGCAGCAGCTCCTTCACTGCATCTGCTGCTTCTTGGCTTAACCTTGACTGTAAATAAAAAAAAAAACATAAAAAAAATATTTCACAGTATCAGAGTTCACACTAAAACAGATTGTTAAGGAGAATGATTGATATATATACCTGAGCAATTCTGCAGACTATGAGGTGGCCATCAGTGCCCCAGCCATGAATCACTGGAAACACCAGTGCGAGAGCGAATATGGGTAATGTTGTTTGGTGGCCCATTCTCATTTCAACAAAACTACAGCTAATGCTGGGTTTTCATTACTGTTTTATATCCAACTTATATACAAGTGCACAAAAGGAAATAATGTTAACGTATGGGTTTCAGATTAGTGTGAACTGTATGAAAGGCAACCTTTTTAAAGCGTCGACAGGCATCTGCCACTGCCACATCGTTTTTGGATCAGACGGGTGATTTTTTTTTCTTCAAAAGAACAAAAAGTCAAGGGATGAATTTACGGCTTAAATCAGTGCCTATATTCACACTAGAACTTAAGGTTTGTGCATGAATACTGATTCTTACCTTCTTCATCAATTGATAGGCACCTTTTTATTCTTTCTCATATGGATTCATAAGGTTAAAGTCACTCGGAGCATGGAGAAGATAATAGAAAATATATAATAAGAAAAAAATATTTAACATTTCTCTTGTGCATTTTTAAATAATATTATTACGAATATTCAATGGGATTAGCTCATATAATTACATAATTAAAAAAATAGCATATCTTAATCTATAAATTTTAAGTTATTCAATTGAAAATTTATTCATGGTCTCTTTTAATTTTTAAATTTAAATTAATGTAGTCTTTCAACTCAATATTTATTCAGTTATATAGCGTCAATTACATGTTAAATGTTTCATAAATAAGAACGTAACCAAAAATTTATTTAATATACTCTCTTAATTATTATTAATTAAATTCAAATAATTTTATAAATAGAGATTAAATTAGTTCAAATTTGATAATTAAGGAGGTCAATTGGACGAAAATAATAATTAAAAAATTAAATTAAATGAATTTTCAGCTAAAAATTTTAATTACACAAATTTATAAAATTCATAAATTAAAATATGATTTTTTCCAAAAAGGAAAAAAAGGAAATTTTATTATTCTTGGCAATCATATCTCAAATTTATTAGGAAGCATTACTAAATATATCAAATGATATGAAAATATAGTATTGTGACTAAAAAAAATATTTATGATGTGATGATATAAATATTTTTAATAAAAATTGAAAATATAATATTGGTGTATGTGATTAAATGGTGGATTTTGGTAATTTGGCGCAGTATGCTCATGACCTCAATGCTTTATGCTGATGTGGGTTCGTGCTTGGAAAGGAAAATAATTTCGAAAGAGAAAGGAATTGAAATTTGAAAGCTGAATTGGAGATTTTGGAATGAGTATTGACCTGTGATGAAGAATCTATCCATCAGAATACAAAAAACATATTCTGCTCTGTCAAATTAAGATAAAAAGATAAAAACAATTTCCTTATTTAGGAGTAACAACAGAATAGATCGCAACTATATTTCACTCCTACCATCTTAGTCCTGATTATAAATTTTATACTTTTATATATGGACAGAAAAATATAATTAATTTCGATTCTGTTCCTAAATGGGATCGGATATTCCCAAAAGTATTTGATATCCATAATGTATTTTTAAAAAATTATATCTAATATTATTTTTATTCATTTAAATTATCCAATTCATTTATATCAAAATAAATTCAATTCAATTTTAATTGATTATTTTGCACTTTAATTGATAAAATATAAATTAATAGTTGGTGATGACTTTAGATATCTAAACTACATGGAGAGTTGTATACCAATGCATCTGGCAAGAGGCAAAGAGGAACTGACGGAGCTGTTGGACACTGAAGGTAATGTTAGGTCTCGTAAAGCTCAAGTACAGTAGCTTGCCAATGAGCCTCCTGTAGGGTTCTGGATCTGCCAATAGGGGAGAATCAAGAGCAAATTTGAACCCCCTAGGCATCAGAGTGCTGACAGATTTAAAGCCAATCATACCTGTATCTTTTAAAATGTCCAGAACATACTTCTTTTGGGAAATATAAGCTCATTTTTGAGATCGAGTTATTTCTAGGCCTATGAAGTATCTAAAATAGCCTAGATCTTTGATGGTGAATTGCTTGTGCAAAAAGTGCTTGACTACCTTGATTCCCTCCATTGAATTTCCTGTGAAAAGGCAATCATCCACATATACCAGAAGCATTAGAAACTCTTGCCCGGTACATTTGATGAATAAGTAGTGATCATGACTGCATTGAATAAAGCCAAAACTAAGGAGTTATTTAATAAACTCCAAGTTCCAATACCTTGTGGCCTGTTTGAGGCCATAAAGTGATTTTTTAAGCTTACAAACTTGATATGGACCAGCTTTTGAATACCCTTCTGGAGGTTCAAGGTATATTTCTTTATCCTAAAAACTATGTAAGAAGACATTGTTTATATCCATTTGACAGGGAGACCAATTATTTGCCACTGCTAAAGCAAAAAAGATTCTAACAGTAACAAGTTTTGCCACAGGGGAGAAGCTTTCGAAATAGTCCACTACAAAAAGCTTATTATACCCCTTAGCAACCAAACATGCCTTATATTTATCCACTATCCCAATAGCTTGTTTGTCTAGTGGTAACTCAGTGATATCCCAAGTGCCATTAACTTCTAAAGCTTGCAACTTCTTTTGCATAGCCTCCACCCATTCCTGATGTAACACAACTTGTTTATAATGGATAGGCTCCTGGACTTGTGAAATATTGGCTAGAAATGCTAAGTAAGAGGTAGAGAAGTGAGGAGTTGAAACATAAGGAAAAGCTTGAGGAGTAAGAGTATCATTACCATTATTGACCTTAGAACCTATGTAGCACGGACACGGACACGGATAAGGAAACAAATACTGGAAAATGACATTTATAAAAAGTATAGGATACGAACACACGAGGGAAACGTGTAAATATTAAAAATATAGAAGTAAATTTATAAATATTAAATTCAAGAGATATAATTGCAAGTTATTATTTTTATATAAAATTAAACAAAAATGACATGCAATCAAATATATTGAGCAATGATTGGTGTTATATATAAATTTTAGGTTTTTTGAAAGAGAAAAACATATTTTTAATTTAAAAAAATATATTTCTAATTTTTAAAAAATTACAAAATGCACTCAGGACATTGCGTGTAAGTGTCCGACAGGTGTCGGTGTCAGAAATGTGTCGAAAACGCAACACCCTATATACTTGGAGTGTCCGTGCTTCATAGCTTATAACCAATAGTAAATGTTGAACTATTATCATCTGATGTATGATCGCATATGTAGTCTTTCATCCATTGAGGTGTCTGTCTGATTCTTGAACTGGCTCTCAGTTGGATGTGATTAAAAGAAGGTGGAAGATCTGTAACATGTATCGTAGGTTGTGGATTGAGTGAGTCATGAGAAGGTATGTATGTGTCTGATGAACTGTCTGAGTTTGAAAAGAATGGTAGTGGTATATTAAGGTTTGCTTAAGGTTCTGGATGATAAGGAAAAATTTGTTCATAAAAATGAACATCTCTAGAAACCACAATCAATTGAGTGTGTAAAATATACACTTTGTAAGTCTTTTGACCAAGACTGTAGCATACAAAAACTCTCTTAAAGGCTCTAGGCTCTAATTTGTCTTTGTGTGGTTTTACATTAGTAATGTAACATAAGCACCCAAAAACCTTCAATCTATTATAATCTGGTTTTTTGTTGTATGTTCCATGCTAAAACTGAGCAGGACAATCTGTTAATGATATGAACTGCTGACAAAACAGCTTCACCCCAGAATCTATTTGATAAATGGGACTGGAATAAAAGAGCTCTTCCTATTTCTTGAATTTGTCTGTCTCCTTTCCATAACCCCTTTATGTTGGGGAGTATATGCACAACTCTTTTGGTGTAAAATACCTAAGTCTGCAAACAGCTTTTGAAAATCAGCATTTATGAATTCAGTCTCGTTATTGCTTCTGATCCTTTTAATAGGACAACCAAATTGCGTTTTCACCATGGATATGAAATCAGTTTATTTGTCAAAAGGTAAATCCAGGTTCCTCTGCTATGATTATCTATGATAGTGACCATGTAGTGTGCTCCATTTAAAATTGCTTGCGTATAGGGTCCCCACATATCCACATGGATGAGATCAAAGTTATGTTTAGATTGTATAAAACCAACTGGAAAAGGTATCCTAGTTTGTTTTGCCTTATGGTAAGTATTACATGCATGAATAGCATGATCAGAATTGAAGAAAGGTAAGTGTCTTAACAAAGTATTGGAAGCATGACCAAATCTCTTGTGCCAAATGGCAACAGAATCTGCAGTTTTATTTATAGAAGGCAATGGAGTACACAAATCATTAGATTAAGGTATATTTGTGCTAGAGTAAATATTATAAATAGGAGATTTATTTGAAAAGGTGATATACAGTTGAATAGTGGCAATAGAAAAGGAGCCTGAATTCAAGACATACATAGTATCATGCACTTTTCCCACTACTATAGGTTTCTCAGTCTTCTGGTCCTACAACAAATTAACAGAAATTAGGATAGAAGAAGAAAATGACATTAGCTATTTTGATTAGTTTATTAACAGATAAAAGGTTATATTTGAAGGAGGGCACAAAAAAAACTTATGTTAGAACTATTTTGGGCTACAAGGTTACTCTATCAATGTGTTTTACATAAGTGATGGATCCATTTAGTATGTGTATGGGCAATGAAATTTGAGTTTGGGAAACATTCTGCAACATTTCTAGACTGGAGCACATATGACAAGATGCTCCAGTACCAATAATTCAAGAGTCTGACCCATAGCCATAATTCCTAGTGGCTAGTAAGGCATTATTTTCTGTGATTTCCATCTGTATATTAACCTTCTTTTGTTTCTATATACTCATCAATATCAAACAGGCTTTGTTCACATTAGGTAAAGGCTCCATAACTAGTATTTGATTCCTTACAACATCAAAAGATTCATTAAGCCCAGCTAAGAATTCAATAGGCCTAGCATTTGAATTGATATCCTCTATTGCTCGACCTATCCCACAGGAACACCTTAAGATAGGTTGTAGGCAATTAACCTCATCCCATAACTTTTTGAGCTTATTCAAATATTGATCTATCGACAAATCTCTCTAAATAACAGAGCTGATATCATGTCTAATCTGGAAAAAGGAGTGGTCCATTACTCTCACCATAATATTGTTCTAATTCAATTCACAGATCGCTGGTTGTTCTGTAAACAAAAAGGATTCCACAATTTTTTTTAACTATCGAATTAAGAATTCAAGAGATCACCATGTTGTTTACTCTTCTCCACTGTAGGAGATTTGGATCGCTTTTAGCGTTTCTCGTTACTTCCATCCACAAAACCCAATTTGACCTTAGCTTCAAGTGCAATCTTCATAGACCTACTCCACAAGAGATAATTCTTTCCATTCAAAGGATTTGTAACTAACAATATACCTGGATGATCTGAGTTCTCCATTGTTGTAACTCATTCTACGATAGCTTCGATTTCTCAAAGTAAAACAATCAATCAGTAAAGAAACCTCAAAAACACGAACACAATTCTATAAGCAGGATCTTTCCCGCTCTGATACCATGAATGAATTAAAATCAAACAATCGTCTCTTGAATGATCAAGAGAAAAACAACAAGAAGATTAAAACTAATGGAAGAAATGAAGATATTCTTCTAAAATTAAATGAACCTCCAAGAGCTCTTTATATACAAGAATCATAACCAACCAAACTAATAAGAAATTGACAACTCAGCTGGCTCTAATAGAATACCATCTAAGTAATCGCCACTGCTGACTCAGCAAAGTTACTGCTACTCGACTCTACTTCTACTATTACACTAACACTCTAAATCTGAATACATTGAGATCATTAGGATGATATGCAAGCTAGTACTTTCTTGAGCTGGCTGGTACTTGCTTTGCTTGAACTGGTGGTTCAAGTTTCAGCTTACTTGATTAGTTTACTGCTTCAATCGCATTGCTTCGAAGACACACTACATAATCTGTAAAAGGGTTCAGTCCTTGAAATTAGCAAAATTAAATAGAATAATTGCAAAATTGATGCTTGCTGTTCAAATTGGCAAACAAATATAAACATAATTTTCATGAGACATCATCAATATAGTCCAATCAACCCCACTCATATTGATTCACTTTCCTTTAAGGGCCTTTTGGTTTTGATTCCTATTGTTAGAATTTGGGATCGGAAACAATTTTTTTTTTTTAATATTTTGATTCAATATAAAATCAAAATCCATCCCTTGCCTTTATCTCGGTTCAAAAATTGCCAGTTTCCATTTTAATAACATGTGAAATCGGAACATAACCCTTCCTACACCATTTTTAGAAGGTTTTGATTCCGGTTTTAAATTGAAACTAGATAATATTTCGTTCATATTTTAATTCCGGTTTTGATTTTTGTTCGGGAAAGACTCGAACCAGTAGAGTTCAAAGGTTGGCTCTTAGTGCTATTGTTTATCATATTTGGAGAGTCTGTAATGAAATGTTGTTTCATAATCAGATTCTTTGTGTAATAAGGATTGTACAAAGAGTTATAGAAGTTATCTTATTCAAATTCATGTATAAACAAAATGTACAATTTAGCAATAGGAGCAATATTATACTTCATAACTAGCAAAATCTTTTTGCTAGACTGTGGGTTCGTTTGTCCTTACATTTGGAAAAAATATTTTTAAAGAAAATTTTTTATTTTTAATTTTTTTGAATTTTGAAAACTATTTTTGAAAAAGAACATGTAACTGTTAATAAAAAATTTAAAAAATTGTCAATTAAATTAAAAAAATTCTAAACATATTTTTTGCATACTCAAAAATAATCTCAAACACTCCCAATATAGTCCTTTTTATCCTGAACCACAACTTTATCATGTTTGTATTCTGTTTTGATATTAATAAATTCCTCTTGATTGATCTAAAAAAAATTCATGTACATTTAACTATAATATTAAGAAAGACACTTATAACCATTTAAACCAGAACCATCAATCCAATTTCAGTTTTCAATTAATATATGGATGAGTTTGATCATTTTGATTTTATATTGGTCACATTAATCATGGGGATGATTGAACTCGAATACTCCTGTTCCCCCCTAATTCTATCATCAAGCTTGGTTAATTAGAGGAGAAAGAGTACATTTACGAATAATATTTCCTCAAAATCTTTACATTCAAAGAGCATTAATGAAGGGCTACTGACTTGTAGGTAGTAGTGCTTAATATATTGTTTTACTCTGAAGGGTCCTTCCCTCTGTAACTCAAGCTTTTATATTCCATCAATACCATACGTTTGAGTTATTTTTCTGAGAGAGACCGAATTTTTTTACCCTTTTTAATCAAATTATTGAGCCAATATCTGTCTGTAGGTTGCCATCTTGATGCTTGTTACTTTTTTTTAATCACACTAATGAGCCACTATGCTTAATTTGGATTGGAGATTAAGACAACATATATATATATATATATAGCAGTAAATAATTAACACTTTTCTCGTTTTGATTGAATTTTAACAAGAATAAAAAAGTTCAGTAAATAATTAAATTTTTTTTTTGCAATACAAAATCTAATTAATTAGCAGTTATTATCTAGAACAAAACATTAATAATTAATAAACTAAATTTAAAAAAAAAGGGGGTGAAAGAGTTGAAAAAGAAAAAAATATTGTCTTTTTTTTTTTCCTTACCTTCCATGCAAATCTTTCAAATAAAAGTTCAAGTAATTATCTTAACTCTCATTATTTATAGAAGGTCACAAGAAAATAATGTAATTTTTTTTTATGTTTGTTATTTTTCTCATTTTAGTAGATTTTTAATTTGATACAAAAACGTGTGAGCATATGAATTGTGTGCAAGTGGTGATTGATGACATTTATTGAGTGAAAGAGCGATAGACACAACTTATATAATAAAGTAAGAAGATTTATGTTCATATTTGTCATATTGTCTTGTATATAGTTCATGAATTATAATTTTTTTTCTTGTTATATGATATATTATAGTTTATTTTGTAAAATAAATTTTTATAAATGTATTATTCTTCACCCATAATAAAAATTTTCCTAGATCCATCCCGAATAATTTATTTTACTAATTAGCACAAAATTATGTGTTGCCCAGATATTAAGCCAAGAAAGGGGTTGAATTGGAGTTTTAAAAAATTAAACTTTAAAGTGTGGAAATAAAAATTGATTTTAGAAGGAATCGAGAAATTTGACACAATGATTTTTATAGAGGTTCGGGTGTTAACAAACCCTACTCATCTCCTCAATTGCAATTGGGAATTTCACTAACATACTAAGTGTTACAATAGAGTTTTACAAACTCACTCCCAACTATGGTGTTTCTCATAATGACTCACACCTAACCCAGAAATCTCTTATATTTTAATGGTTCACACAATAACCAATTCTTTTTGTTTTACAGGCTCACACAAACAACTTTTTACCTTGTGTTTTACAGACTCACACAAATACCCTTTACTTTGTGTTTTTGTAGGCTCACACAAATAACCCTTACAAGTGTTCTACTCTTAACCCAGAAATACCGAAAACTCATTTGAGTAATAAATGATTACGAAGAGAAACACTCACAAATCTTTATTACTCAATAAATGAAGAGCAAAAAGATTTATACAGAGAATAGATATTGTGTAACATTTTTTACTTTTTCCATATGCATTTCTACAGTGTTTTACAGGCTCACACAAACAACATTTACTTTGTATTTTTATAGGCTCACACAAATAACCCTTACAAGTGTTCTACTCTTAACCCAGAAATACCCAAAACTCATTTGAGTAATAAATGATTACAAAGAGAAACACTCACAAATCTTTATTGCTCAATAAATGAAGAGCAAAAAGATTTATACAGAGAATAGATATTGTGTAACATCCTTGACTTTTTCCATATGCATTTCTGCAGTATCTCATTTGTGCATATGCATTTTGCATATATATATCACTTGAACACATGCATAATATGCATTTTTATTTAAATATATTCATGACATACAATTAGTTTATTTTCAAATATTTTACAATTGTATAGAAATGCATATGTCTGTTTTATAATATAGATAAAAATGATATGAAATTAATATTTAAATGAATAAAGAGACTAGATTGAATTAACAAAAATTTGACATGATTAATTTAATTAAATTAAAATAAGTAATTAAATTATATATTTATTTATTATTGGTTAGTAAAATTGGGTAAATGTATATATGTATACACGAATGTATGTATGTATGTATGATGATAATAAAAATAAAAATTAAAAAAAAAGCATGCAACAAAAGAAAAAGAAAAGTAAAAAGAAAGTAGTAAAAAAGAAGAAGAAAAAAGGACGGGTGAAAGAAAAAAAGAAAGGAAGACAATTTTTAACTTAGACGAAGTCTTCTTCTTCCTCCTCCTCTTCTTCTTTCTCTTTGCTTAATTCCATTTTTTTTGAATTCCAGCAACATCTTCTTCTCTTTTCACTCCAGAAATTATAACAACAAGGTTAGCCAAGGGTGATTATAGGTGAGTAAACAATTAATTTATGTTAAACTTGATTATGATGTTTAAGGTTCATAAATAGACAATATTTTGTACTATGGTTTTGATGATCTTAGAGGTCGAGTCTGGAGAAGTGTAAAACATAAAAGTTGTTCTTTTATATCTTAGATTTATGGATATGTAAATATTTTTGCAAGATGTGGTGTATAAAATGAGATATCCTCTTTGTATTGAAACTGGTCCGGATGTGAACCCTAAGTAAGTTGGCTACTGTGTTTGTTAGTTTTGGATATATTAAAGTCAATATTTGAAGTATCTCAAAACATAAAAGTTGTAGATATATGTGTTATGGATTTGTATACCAAATTTCAAGTTCATAGGTCTTGTAATTGTTGAGTTATGGTAAATGGAACCATGACTGTTCCATGATTTGAACTGCCTACTAGGTGCCCTGTACAGGTCCAAAACATTATTTAATTATTTTGAGCTTCTTAAAAACCGATTATGTAAATGATCAAAACAGGACAGTTATAGGTATATGTCTTAGCTAAATTTTGGTACTAATTTCAGCTTAATATGTTATGTAAATAATAAGTTATGACCTTTGGAAATCATACTGGTCTGGAAGCCAATTCTATTCTAGACCAGTAAAATGTTTGTTATAATTTTAAGATCTTAGAGACATAATTGATAAAAGTTGTAAACATGAAAAATGTTCCATATAAACCCATATAAGTTTATGTAAATTTTTATTAAAATAGGACTTACAGATTATAATTTATGATGAACCCAAATGAGTATCCTGAAACTGCCTAAGGGCAGAAATCAGAACATGTTTAGAAATTCCACCAAAAATTGTACAGTGATCCAATTGGTCTGAAATTTTAATATGTTATATATATATATATATATATATATATATATATATATATATATATATATATATATATATATATATATATATATATATATATATATATATATGTTAATTTTAATTAGAAACAAGAATCCGATTAATTGGTCAAGGGAAGAAAAAAATTATAGTTAAAACAATCTCATAAGGTCACACTGCCTCATAGGAAAAATTTTAATTATTGATATGAATAATGTATATTAATTTGTTTAAGCCACATTAAGTTTCTCTAGTCATAAATTAACCAATTGTATTTCAATATTAGGCTCAAGACACATTGAAGATATACAAGAAGGGAGTAGACAATAAGTTAAGGGTTGGAATCGAAGGAAAAAAGGTGAATCTAATTATCAATTGAATTCTTTAGTGCATATGAATATTGCTTGTTATATGATTGTGATGATTTTTCCTTGAAAATATGATGATGAATAATTTGTGACATTTGTGGTACATATAAGTTTGTGTACTTGTGGTATATTTGAGGTATATGTTTGACATATGATATATATACATGGTATATGTATAATATATGCAAGGTATATGTGTTGACATATGAGGTATATATATGATATATGTTTGGTATATGTGATAAGATACAATGGTTGATGAATATGTAAGTACAAATGCATATGCATAATGGCTTAAAAGGCGTTGTGACTAGTTAATCAACATTGCAAAGCAAAAGAAGAGGCTTATGACCCAACAAATGTGCAAATGAAACAAATGATCAAGCTAGCTAGTAAATGTAAATGCAAATGCAAATGTTCACATGGAAACTCGGGGCAATGTCTGTTTAACTTGGTCACAACAAAATAAAATGTATAAACATAAGCATAAGTAAAGAGCAATTATTGAATACTTGATTTTATCTATATTTATATGTTATTGACTGATGAAATGAAGTATAAAGTATGTATTAATTATACTTGTTATTTGCTATTATAAGATGATTGGTGCTTTATAACTCATTTGATGGTTATTCTCACTGAGTCGCAACTCACCAAATTGCATCATTTTTCAGGTAGAAAAGATTAGTAGTTCATATTGAGGTGTATATAAAAGTCATGGATCAAAGGTCACCGGCCGAGCCTCCTCACTTTCTCTCATTGCATTCCACATAAGCATAAGAACATTTCATTTATGTTTGGGGTTGAATACTTGCATATGTATAATTACAAAGAATGTGTACTAAGATATATATATATATATATATATATATATATATATATATATATATATATATATAAATGGATTCAACTTAATGTTTCATTTATTAATATATGTGATGTTATAGGCTATAATTAAAGCTTTCATATTGATTGTGAAATTATTATTTATAATATGATATGAGTTAAAAAAAATTATTCTAGCTGTAAACTTGAATTTTATTTAATCTTGTTCCATACATGATAACAATATAAAATCAGTATATGCGGTATATAGATGTATAAGGTGTTAGGTGTTACATATTGGTTCTCAAAGTATTGAATGTACAAATAGCTTGTAATTAGATTTTGATTTAAAGTATTTGCTATCCTTTTTTACTGAATGCATAAATGACTTCCATTTATACTCTATTGGATGATTATAGTCGTTAGAGTGCATTTAATATGAAACTAGCCGTTGTACCAACCAAATAATCGCGCCTGACATTTTTCTCTTTCATCATTCACGGGCGTGACATTACTTCCCAAGCTGTGACTGAATTGGTGACCTTGGTCGTGAAACTCTCTGGAAAATTTTGAAAAATTGAGTCACGGACGTGACATACATCTTCACGGGTGTGACAAACTTTCCAGCCGTGATCCAAGTGGTGACTTTGGTCGTGAAGCTTTTTAGATGAAAATGTTATGCACATTCACGGGCGTGACAAACTTTCCAGCCGTGATCCAAGTGGTGACTTTGGTCGTGAAGTTCTTTGGATGAAAATGTTATGCACATTCACGGGCGTGACATAAATGTCTATTTCACGGTTTGTTTTTCCTTCATGGTCATGAACTTCAAATGTTAGTTTTGGTAACGGTTAGCTCTTTCACGGGCGTGACACATATGTTTACGGGCGTGAACATGCTACTTACTTAATTTTTTCTTTCAAGAATTATTCTTCTAATCTTCATTCTTGCTATTTTATTCCATACCATGTTTAATAAACTTAGAAAACAATTATGTTAAATATAATATTGCTATTTTATTTGTTATCATCAAAATGAGAGAAATACCCCTCAAGGTTTAACATTATGAAATCCTATAATTAACTTATTTTCATAAACTCTAAAATTTTTCCTATTTCAAGCTTTTTTTTAAGGATCTAAGTGCAATGTCTCTTTTTATTTTCCTAATCACGAAAGTTCGGAACTGATCACACGTAAGTGAAATTTTGCCTCTCTTTGATGTAAATGTCTAAATGACTAGAATATTCTAAAACCTATGAGCAGAGAGGAGCTACATTGACAATTATGGGGTACGTAACTCCTTAAAAAAAATTGTAAACGGTTTAATGTATATTTAAGTGATTCGTGATTCTATATTTATAATTACTGATAATTATATATTATTTTTTTTTTATTTTTTATATAATTACTAATAATTATATATCATGTTATGTATAGTTATATAATTTTATCATTGTAAATAAAAAATAAAAAAGAAGTGACTAATAACAAAGGAGGAGAAATTCTTCACTAATTCATGCTTGACAAACCTGAGGCTCTTGCTAATAATAATAATAATATCATCACACTTTAACATTAAAACATAAAGCGTGAATTATGTATATTTTATGATTTCTTTTTCTACTTGTTTTGATTTTTGGAGAAACTTGTAGAACATTAATATTATTATTACTATTCATCTTTTTTTTTGAACAGCACTATTCATCATTTTATGAGTGGCGGTAATTAATTACTGTAGTAGTTGATGGGGCCTGACATAAGCACCCAAAAAAAAAACAATCCTAGAGCAAGAGAATGAAGGCGGCGTGGCATCTTGTCTTACCTACAAAATCACAACCACCAAACTAGTAGCTGTCATTGCACGGCAGAGCTTTGGTGGTGGAAAAACGAAACCGTCACAAAAACCACCCTTACATTCTGGAGTTGACGGTGGCCCAGTGGCAATGGGTCCCTCATTCATTTTGATCCTTTAGTAAATTAAATTTAAAACAAAAAACAAAAAACTAGAGGATCAGATAATTTCTGATTCCGATCCCATGGCTCATCAATGACCCAAACACCTATTCTTTGTTTCCATTGACCACGTGTTAATTAACAAGAAAATAAAAATCTCGATAATTGCATGATGCTGACTCTGCAGTTTCTATCTTCTTCTTTTTCCATAAAGCTAGCAACTTTTTTCTGACGTGGCTCCTCAATCCTTATTATACAACCAATATTTACTTGCCACATCAGTTAGCAGACCTTCTCTTGTTTTCTTAATAACAATTCTCCAATAATTCCACACCAATCGGCCTTTAAAAACCTCACCCCTCCTTTCAACAATTCCCCCTCGCTCGCTCTATCCATTCTCTTAAACCAAAGTCTTTGTTCTTCATTTATTTTATTCTTGCTGAATTTTATTTATTAGGTGATTGCTTCTAATTTGAGAGAGATAATCAGCTCTTTGTTTATATAATAATTGTTTGTTTGTGTATACAATAGTGATGGAGATCCCAGTTATCAACAGAACAGGAGATTTTGAAGCTGGAATCACCTCTCTGCAAAACCCATCTGTTCTTTCTCAGATTTTTGCATTATCTGGGGTTGAAAATATTCATCAGGCTTACAGTTTTTGGAAATGGGGAGCTTTAATTCTTGCCTTACTCGCCTCTTTCTCCACCATAATCAACAGAATCAAGATTCTCATCCTTCGAATTCAACATCATTATTTGATTTCTTCCTTACCTCCTACCAGCTCAGAACAAGATTACGACTGCGATACCGAAACAGACACGTCTTGTTCTTCTGTATCAGATTATGACGACGACTACGAGGATGAAGAAGAAGAAGAAAAGGAAGAGCATACAACATCGTCTTCTTTACAGAACTGGAGGTCCATTGATGAAGATTTCAGTGTCAGAGGTTCCGGTCATGTTATTGATCACCGGTGGAAAAATAGTAAATTAAGGAGACGCAGAAATAGTAGCCTTGAAGACCTGTTCTCGTCGTTTTCCGAGTTCACCAATGGGAAGAACGTAGTGAGGCTATGGGATAATTTAGGGTTAGGATTGAAATCTAACATCGAAAATCAGCCGAAAAATTCTGTTTCTTTTTATGATATGCATAAAGAGCAAAGCCTGTTTTCCATTTTTGGAGAAAAATCCCAGATTCCGGCTGTTTCGACAGAGTCTTCGTCGCCGGCGGTGATTGTTTCTGCCGAGACCAACGTGTCCAATCACTTACTGAGGGTGTGGGACACACGTGTAGGTGGTAGGCTGCCGGGGATACTGGCGGAGTGGAGACCAAAGTTGGGAAAGATTGTAGGAATCGGCGGCGGCGGCCGGGCGAAGATATACGTCAAGGACGACATCACAGGGAGGTTAACGGTTGGTGACATGAGAAAACTTAGGTCACCGTTAGTAGCTGCGACGGAATCTGACGTGGAAACATGGTGGGATGCTGACGCCGTTATTGTTGGAGAAGATGAGTCTGTTGACGAGGTGAACGGTGGTGACTCGGTTTTGCAACACATTTAGCGGCCTGGCTGTCTTAGGATTGACTAAACGGTCAATAATGAAGAAGCAAGTCTGTAAATATTTATTTATGCAGTAGGTAATAATAAAAGCAAAATGTGGGAATTATTTATTTTATTTTTTATTAGCTTGCTTTGCTAGTTTGCTTTGTGATTCGACAAAATCTTTACTGTCCCTCGTTAGTTTCGTCGCGTTCATAGTCGCGCTGAGTGGTCAAAAAAGAAAATTGCAATATATCACGAGACTAATTTCAAAAAATAAAAATAAAAAACAACTTGAAATAATTTTTAAATAAAATCTTGTAAAGTTTGACGCAACAAAAATAAGAGAATTATGTACTCTCGATAAAATTGAAATATTTAATATGTTAATAGTTAAATGTTAACAACCTAGTTGTTAAACAGATACAGTCAAATTAAATACTTCATGGGGTAAGTTTTGTTTTTAAAGAGTTGCTAAATACTATTTTAAAAATATTTAAATAATTATATAATCTGATTCAAATTCGAAATGTCTAATTAAACTATAAAATTTTTGTGTTAATTCATTCACATTATTTTGAGCTAATGGACAAATTTTTAATATAATTATATGGACAAATTTTTAATATTATATTTGAAGTAATAAGAAAAAACGATGGGATTTTTTGTTCAAATTAAAAAAATGCTAATTTATATTTTCTATTTAAATAGGAATTGAATAAAATAAAACTTCAATAAAATAGCAAAAAAAAAAGGGGGCAACATTTTTTAATTTATTTTTTTCCTAATAATTAAATAGAGCCGCTAACCAATTAAGTCCTTAACTGGAGGCAAATATACAAATGAATAACCAAAATTTTCTTCTTTTTTTTTGGCCCCATCAGGAAATAAACCAACGTTTCATAAATAAAAAAAAATCCTGTTTAATTAGCAGGTTGATTGTTGTCCATTTGTTCGGTTCCTTAGTTTTGCCAACTTTCCTTAGCAGGCGTACCTAACTCTTTAAATTAAGATGGACGAAATCAGCACAATACGCAAACATAGATTTTGGTTACTCCTTTTTCGTATACATTTGCTATTATCATTTAAGAAACTTACGACATCTCCCGTAAAATCTTTAATTAGGTTATGTTTTTTATTTTAAAAAATTATTCATAAAAATTGTCTCTAATAAATTTTTTATTTTTAAAATTTAAAATAAAAGTGAGTTTATATATATACATCTAAATAGTCAAATTTCATTCTATATTCTAATTGTAATTAATGTATATTTACTTTTTATGCATATTTTATCTTTTAATTGATGTATTTTTCTAAAATATTTTTTTCTCTTTATAATAAAATCATTTATTTTTTTTCATTTAAATATTAATTTGTATGAGATAAAATAAAATGAAGAATAAAATATAAAAAATTTATTAAACTTATAAAAAAAATTTCTGATCTATATTTAAAGATATTTAAGATATTTTTTAAAATAAAAAATATTATTGGAGATGCTTTTAGAAGAAAAAGAATTTGAGTTGGTTTGAGATTTGAGGGAAAACGAGTTAAGTTAATTGAGTTCGACTTGTAAAATATTCGAATTTGATTTAAAGTTAATTGAGTAAATCTCAATCTTAAGTAGTTTGTGAAGTCAAGTTTGAATATCACAATACGCAATTCATAAAACTCACGAGCTTAATCGAGTTGTTATTTTTTATTATTTATTAAATTATTTTTATATCATCAATATTTAAATATATTCAAGTTTAATTTATTTAAGTTAATTCAAATCTATTTCGATTCAAGTATATTATTTATTAAAATTTTTAATTAATTCAAGTTTTGTCGAGTCGAGCTCGAATACTTCAAATATTTTCAAATTGAGTTTCGAACAATTAAAAATAAGTTGGATTGAATTCAAGCTGAATTTTATTTTCAAGTTTTTTTAATTAAGTTGAGTTCTAACCTAACATTATATCTACTTAACTTGATTTGATTACACATATATTAAAGATTAGTAGAAAGAAAATTTCATTGTTTTAAGAAATAAAAGTTATTCTAAATTAATTACTCCATTTCTCTTATATTTAAAATATATTTAATTTCCTATATATTTTTTTCTTATGTTATAATTCATTTTCCTTTCAAAAAATATAATTGATTTCTTTTTTGTTTTGAATGCACATATAATAGATTTCATAATTTTATTTGATGTTATCAAAATAGACTAAATATTGAATTGGATTGATGATTTGTTCATGGTTCACCGATAATTTTTTTTATAAACAATTAAATTCTTATAAAAAATAAAATATCATGAATAATTTTATTAAAAAAAATAAAATATAGGCGGGTTCATAATACTATGTATTATTTTTATATACTATAAGTAATCCAACTTCTTCATATGGATCCAGAAAGTTGATTTTCACAAAGTTGTAGTATTGCAAATATTAGCTTGCTGTAAAAATGAACTTCTATATTGATAAAAAAAACTACATCTATTTATACAAGAAGGAAGAATTCCAAACTAACTAGCTAAGCTTGGCGGAAAATAACGAACTGTAACAAATCAACTAACTAACTCTACAAGATGCTATCCTCTACAATAAATAGCACTATAAGTTATTATGCTCACGTACGTATAGTGAAGGTTTGAGTTGGCGGTGTAAAAGAACTCTGCTTTCTATTCAACATGAATATGTCCGATTTTGGTATGTCTGTACGGGGATTAATGAGTTGCAGTTGAAGAAGCTGGTGCAAGAGTTGCTGATGTTGACACAGCTGAAACACCTATAATAGCCCCCCTCAAGCTTGGAGTGTATACCAAGCTTGGACAAGAAAGCATGAAACATAGGGGATGAATGAGGCTTGGTGAAGAAGTCAACCAGTTGATGAGAAGAAGACACTGGCAATAAGTGAAACAGCCTATATTTCAATTTTTCTCTAACAATGTAACAATCAATTTCTATATTTTTAATACGCGCATTGAACATATGATTATGGGCAATGTGCATAGCAGATTAATTGTCACAAAAGAGCTTTGCAGAATCAGGATGTGAGATTTGCAAATCCTCTAACAGATACTTCAATCATTGTATTTCACAAGTTACAATAACCATTGCCCTATATTTTGATTCAGATGAGATATGAGAAACTATTCCTTGTTTTTTGGATTTCCAAGAGATTAAGGCCTTTCCTAGAAACACATAAAAGTCAATGATAGACTTTCGAGTTTCAAAGCAACTTGCGCAGTTGGAATTAGAGAACACTTTTAATTGTAACGTGCTATATGTTGGTCAAACTGCACATGCATCAGAAATAAATGATAATAAAGATGGACGGTGCATCTTTTGTTGAGAAAATATTTGGTAGGTAAGATGGTATGTGAAAATTAATCTTGACCATCAATTTGGTGGGTGGGGATTAATCTTGACCATCTATTTGATTGGTAAGATGGTAGGTGAAGATTAATCTTGACCATCCATTTGGTGGGTGAGGATTAATCTTGACAATCTATTTGGTAGGTAACACGGTAGGTGAGAAATGATCTCAACTATCCATCAAAGTAGGTGAGAATTAATTTTGACCGTCCATTGAGGAAGTGTAGGCCTATATAGTCTTAGGAATTCATTTGTAAGACATTCCATCAAAAAGTGAGAGAGAAGCTTTAGTGAGAGGTTGTGAGTTGTGAGTGTTTGTAAACACTTTGTGAATTTTTCTTCATTCAGTAAAAGATCTACAGCAGTTCGGAGACATAGGCAAAATTGGCCGAACTCCGTTATCAATTTGTCTTATTATTCCGTATTTTCTTCTCTTTCTTATAAATCTGATTATAGAAAAATTGGTGTTATTTCCCAACAACTATTATCAGAGCGTTGATTGCGTTTTTCTGTCTTTTTTCGGGCGATACTATTCATATGAATAGTGAAATTTGGTCAATTGTACCAAATTATCCACGAAGGTGTTCTAATAAACGGTGGTTCGCAAGAATTGTGAGAAAAGATCCAAAATAAGTCAGATTCGAGTGGGAGCGATGACTGAAGATAAAAGAAAGGGGAAAATTGAAAAGTTCGATGATGCGGACTTTGGCTTTTAGAAAATGCAAATTGAGGAATATTTGTATAAAAGAAATTTGTATCAACCTCTTTTAGGGAAGAAGCCAGAGGCTATAAAGGAAGAAGATTGGAGTCTTCTCGACAGATAAACTCTCGGAGTTATCCCATTTACGTTATCCTGCAATGTTGCTTTCAACATAGCAAAGGAAAAGACCACAACAAGTCTTATGATGACTCTCTTTAGTATGTATGAGATGCTTTCATCCACAAACAAATTGCACCTCATGAGGCGCTTGTTCAACTTGCAAATGACAAAAGGCGCATCAGTAGCTCAACATCTCAATAAACTCAATACAGTCACAACCCAATTGAGTTCGGTTGGAATTGAATTTGATGAAGAAGTACGAACATTAATACTTTGTCTTTTTTACCAGAAAATTGGAATGCTACTATCACGGCTGTGAGTAGCTCGTCGAGAAGCACTAAGTTGAAATTTGATGATGTTCATGATTTGGTTGTCAGTGAAGAGATCCGACGGAGAGAGTCAGGTGAATAATCAACTTCTTCAGTTTTGCATAGAGAGTCAAGAGGAAGAAATTCAACCAGAGGCAATGGACGAGGCAAGTCAAACTACCGAGGTAAATCAAAGGACAGGAGGTCCAAATCCAGGAATCCTAGTAATTTCCATAGTTCAAAAGCTGTCGAATGTTGGAATTTTGGAAAGACTGGGCACTACAAAAATCAATGCAAGAGTACCCCGAAGAACTAAAAAACAAAGGTAGAGGCAAATGTTGCTTTCACCTCTGGAGGCAATGACGCATTGATATGCTCTTTGGAAAGCAAAGAGGAGTCGTGGGTGTTAAACTCTGGAGTATCGTTTCATGCTACTTCATTGAAAGAATTCTTCGAAAGGTATGTCCCTGGAAACCTTGGAAAGGTATATCTTGGTGATGATCAACCTTGTGCTATTATTGGCAAAGATGTAGTAAATATTAAGTTGAACGGATCTGTTTGGGAGCTAAAGGATGTTAGACATATTCCCGACCTAAGAAAGAACTTTATCTCAGTAGGGCAATTGGCTAGCGAAGGCTACATTATGATCTTCCATGGTGATAATTGGAAGATTTCAAAGGAAGCAATGGCGGTTGCTCGAGGAAAAAAGAATGACACTCTTTACATGACAGCAGGAGCACACTGTTCAATTATAGTTGCAACTAATAATGAAAATCTCAATCTATGGAACTACAGACTAGACCATATGAGTGAAAAAGGAATGAAGATTATGCATTCGAAGGGGAAACTTCCAGGTCTACAGTCAGTGGAGATAGACACATGCGAAGATTGCATACTTGGAAAGCAGAAAAGGGTAAGCTTTCAGACAAGTGGCAGAACTCCAAAGAAAGAAATGTTAGAGTTTGTTCACTCTGATGTTTGGGGACCAATGACTGTCTAATCCATTGGTGGAAAACAATACTTCGTGACTTTCATCGATGATCACTCTTGGAATGTATGAGTTTACTTTCTAAAACATAAGTCCAAAGTGTTCGAGGCTTTCGGAAGATAGAAAGCTATGGTTGAAAATGAGACAGGTTTAAAGATTAAAAAGCTCAGAACTGACAATGGTGGTGAATATGAAGACACCAGATTCAAGAAGTTTTGCTATGATCATGGTATCAGAATGGAGAGAACCTTGCTAGGCACACCTCAACACAATAGTGTAGCTGAGTGTATGAACTGAACTTTGACAGAAAAAGCCAAAAGCATTCGTATACAGTTAAGTTTACTGAAACAGTTCTGGGCAGAAGCAGTCAATACAACTGCTTACTTAATCAATCGAGGACCATCGGTTCCATTGGAGCACAGTATACCAGATGAGGTATGGAGCCAAAAAGAGATAAAACTATCACATTTAAAAGTTTTTAGCTGTGTAGCATATGTGCATATCAGTGATCAAGGAAGGAATAAGCTTGATCCCAAATCCAAGAAATGCACTCTCATCGACTATGGTGAGGATGAGTTTGGCTGTCGTATTTGGGATGATGAAAACAAAAAGGTTATCCGTAGTAGAGATGTGATTTTTGACGAAAGGGTAATGTACAAGGACATGCATAAAACAGTTACCAGCAACTCAGTATTTGCAGATGCAGATGATGTCCCAGATAGTTCCGTGACGGAACCTATTGTAGCAAGTCCTCAGCCAGAAGAACTTGTTGGACCAAGTAGTGCGCATCAATCCGACACACCACAACCTCCTACTCCATCTCCTGTATTAAGAAGGTCTTCTCGGTCTCATGTGCCTAGCAGGAAATACATGAACTGTCTGTTATTGATTGATGGAGGGGAGCCTGAATGTTATGATGAAGCTTGTCAGACTAGAGATGTTAGTAAGTGGGAGCTTGCCATGAAAGACGAGATGAAGTCTTTGATTTCTAACCAAACATAGGAACTAGCTAAGTTACCTATGGGGAAAAAGACACTTCATAACAAATGAGTGTACCGAATAAAAGAATAGCATGATGGTCTCAAAAGATACAAAGCCCAACTTGTTGTCAAATGATTCTAGCAAAAGGAAAGAGTTGACTATATTGACATTTTTGCTCCCATTGTGAAGCTCAATACTATCAGAACAATATTGAGTATTGTGGCTATTGAAGATCTCCATCTTGAATAGTTGGACATGAAAACCACATTTCTTTATGGAGACTTAGATGAAGAAATATACATACATCAGCCAGAAGGTTTCTTAAAAAAGGAAAGTAGAACATGGTGTGCAGACTTAATAAGAATTTGTATGGCCTAAAATAAGCCCCAAGACAGTGGTACAAAAATTTTGACAGCTTCATGCACAAGGAAGATTTTCTGAAGTGCAATGTCGAACACTGTTGCTACTTCAAGAGATATAAATCCAGTTATATCATTTTGCTACTTTATGTCGATGATATGTTAGTAGAAGATTCAAATATGGATGATATCAGAAGGTTGAAGCGGCAATTGTCAAAAAAGTTTGACATAAAAGACTTGGGTCCAGCAAAAAAGATTCTTGGAATGCAAATCACAAAAGATAAGCACAGAGGGTTCTTGCAGTTATCTCAAGCATAGTACATCAACCGTATTTTACAGAGATTCAACATGAACAACACCAAGCCAGTTAGCACACCCTTGGCCAGTCACTTTCCCTTATCCAAGAATCAATCCCCTCAAACGAAGGAATAGAGAGAATTCATGACTAAGGTTCCTTATGCCTTAGCTATTAGGAGTTTGATGTATGCAATGGTTTGTACAAGATTAGATATTGGTCATACAATAGGAGTTGCTAGTAGATTTATGTCAAATCCAGGAAAAACTCAGTGGAAAGCAGTCAAGTGGATTTTGAGGTATCTACGAGGCACCACGGAGAAGTGTTTGTACTTTAGTAAAGGAGAGTTGAAAGTACAAGGTTACGTAGATGCAGACTTTGGAGGTTAAGTCGATCACTGAAGAAGCACCACCGGTTATATATTCACTGTTGGAACTACAACTGTTAGTTGGATGTCACAAATATAGAAGATTGTCACTTTATCCACTACAAAGGCTGAGTATGTAGCAATGACTGAAGCTAGTAAAGAGATGATATGGCTTCAAGGTTTTTTAACTGAGTTGACATTCAAACAGGAGAAGAATATTTTACATAGTGATAGTCAGAGTGCGATACACTTGGTGAAAAATTCAGCATTTCATTCCAGAACCAAGCATGTTGGGCTTCATTACCACTTCATCAGATCTTTATTGGAAGATGATGCGTTAGTACTGGAGAAGATCCAAGGAAGCAAGAATCCAGCGGATATGTTGACAAAAGTGGTGACTATTGACAAACTGAAGTTGTACTCAACATCAATTGGTTTGCTAGAGTAACAAGACCAGAAAGGCTGCTGCATTGATCGAGGTGTGAAGACAGATTGAAACCAGTCTTCAAGTGGAAGATTGTTGGTCAAACTGCATATGCATTAGAAATAAATGACAATAAAGATGGACGATGCATCTTTTGTTGACAAAATATTTGGTAGATAAGATGGTAGATGAAGATTAATCTTGACCATCCATTTGGTGGGTGAGGATTAATCTTGACCATCTATTTGGTTGGTAAGATGGTAGGTGAAGATTAATCTTGACCATCCATTCGGTGAGTGGGGATTAATCTTGACCATCTATTTGGTAGGTAAGACGGTAGGTAAGAAATGATCTCAACTATCTATCAAAGTAGGTGAGAATTAATCTTGGTCGTCCATTGAGGAAGTGTAAGCCTATATCTTAGGAATTCATTTGTAAGACATTCTATCAAAAAGTGAGAGAGAAGTTTTAGTGAGAGATTGTAAGTTGTGAGTGTTTGTAAACACTTTGTGAATTTTTTTCATTCAGTAAAAGATCTGCAGCAGTCTGGAGACGTAGGAAAAATTGGCCCAACTCCATTGTCAATTTGTTTCTTATTATTTTTTATTTTATTCGTTTTCTCATAAATTTGATTATAGGAAAATTGGTATTATTTTCCAACACTATCAGCAGAGAAAAGTAAGCCTTGTCCAAGGGAACTTTTGAGATATCGAAGAGCTTTATGAAGAGCTTGTTCATCGTGGATAGTGGAACGATTTAAATGTTGTGAAAGTTGCTGAACAATAAAGACCAAATCAGGTATATATATGGTGTTGGTTAAGTAAAGCAGCTTACTAACAAGCCTTCTATAAGAAAATGATCCATTGAAGTTGGCTGTTTAGGTTGCAAAGTTTCCTTGCCCCTTGCTACTGCTGGAATTTTGCAAGGTCTAGAGCCCAAGAAATCTATTTCAGAAAGAACCTCCAATACGTATTTTTGTTGGCACATGTTGATACCATTTTTGTTTCTAGCTAACTCAAAGCCTAAGAAGTACTTTAACTTGACAAAGATCTTTGATTTAAACTGACCATGATTGGCTTATTTGATGAGCTGAATTTCATGAAGATCATTACTATTAAGGATGACATCATCCACATAAACAAGCAAGGCTATGAATGAGTTCCCACTGGATTTAAGACATAAGGATGGATCTGCATTGGTTTGTTTGAATCCATGATGAACCAATGCTTGTGTGAGTTTAGAATGCCATTGCCTATACTTGCGTGCTTGAGACCATAAAGGGACTTAGTTTACAAACTTGATTAGGTTTAGAAGATTGAAAACCTGGGGGTAGACTAATGTACACTTCCTCATGTAGATCTCCATGAAGGAAGACATTATTAATGTCAAGTTATTCCAGATACCATCTTTGAACAGAAAAATTAGCCAAAAAAAACTTGATGGGGATCATTTTAGCAATGGGAGAAAGTGTATGTGTAATCCACTACATGCTGCTAAGTCAAATCCTTTGCTACGAGCCTAGCCTTGAATCTCTTAACAGTACTATCTGCATAAAATTTAATTTCATACACCTATTTGTAGCCAATGAGGCATTTATTAGGTGGTAACTCGGCAAGTAGCCAAACATTATTTTATTCCAAAGCTTCCAGTTCAATGTTCATAGCTGCTTGCAAGTCCAGTACCACTTCATAACAAAATTATTTTAATTCTACCTCCAATCCATAAGAGACCTTCAATTCCAACTACAAACCTAATCCACAAATAACGAGGCCTTTGTGCACATTCTATGGAATGCTTGGTCATACAAAAGATATATAGATGTTACAAAAAGCACGATTATCCACTTGGCTATACACCTAGATCCAAGCAGAATGTAGGCTATGCAAACTAGATAGGTGTTAATGCTTCTAAACAGAAAGAATTTGTCAATTCATCTGACCTCCATGCTACTTGTAATGCATCAGATGCCTTCTAGTTCACTCAGAGCACTATCAGCAATTACAAACTCAATATCAACATCTACTGGAGATGATGAAAAACCATTCCCTTAACAACATAGCACCTACTATCTTAGATCATACTACTGCATATTCATCAGCAACCACTTCAGCTTCTTTCAATTCTGGTAAAATGCAAGCAAACTTCTCTGATATGACTTTTGGTACATTGCTCATAATCTCTAATGTCGTTGCTTTAAACAAAGAATGTTTCGATTCTTGATTCAGAAGCAACAAATCATATTTGTTGTTGCTTGTTCTTTTTCACATCTTATAATCCAATTTCTAATTTCAGAGATTACTAACAAGTGAAAGTATTTTGTTCAGTGCATAGGTTTTGTCACTTTAAATGACAATTTGTAGTTGCATAATGTTCTTTACTCCCAATTCACTTTCAAATATTTATCAGTTAGCAAACTTGCATCTCATTCTCATTGTTCTCTTACCTTTTCTTCTACCTTTTGTGTCATCTAGGATCAATAGACCTTGAGGAGGATTGGTTTAGCTAGACAAGTTGAGGGACTTTACATTTTAAACACTTATTTTATCCTTCCACCTACTGTTACCTTGATCTCTAACATTTTTCCTATGTCTTTTGATTTGTGGCACTTTAGGCTTGAGCATGCCTCAGATAACATAATTCAAACATTATAGCAAGTAGACCCTAATGTCTCAATTAGTACAAATAAATTTTGTGACATATGTCATGTAGCTAAGCAGAGAAAATTGTCATTTCCCTAGAGTAATTCAATCTCTGTAAAACCCTTTTCCTTGGTCCAGACGGACATATGGGGGCCAACTGTTCCATCTTTGTATGGCCATCAGTACTTCTTAATACTGGTTGTTGATTTCAATCGGTCATGGGTGTATCTTCTGCAAAATTATAAAGCCCAAGTAAGAAAGCATGTTCAAGAATTCTTCTCTTATGTTGAGATACAGTTTGGTGTATGCACCTTATGAAAATTGATCTCACAAATCATGCCACACATCAATATATAGCAATATTATCAATCTATATAACACTGTGCAATAAAAGGTGTCAGTGAATGAATTATCCAAGAGAGTACCATCATGTTGCATCTCCTCGATCCATCTATGAACTGAAGCTTATTTTATTGGTAACAATGTCATTTTGATTGATCCCGACCAAGAATGGTAGTTTGAACCATTCAAGGCTGGAGAGACAAGAAGTAGTGAAGGGATTTTCATTTGCATGAAGATAGAAAGGACTAGAAGGAGAATCTTCAATTCTCGCCATGAAAGAAAAGAAGTAATGAACAAATGATCAGAAAGAGAGACACACTTTACAGAGAAAGAGAGGCAAACAGAGAATGAAAATTTTCTCGAGAAAAGGATAGAAAAATTAACCGTCAAGGGAAAATGAGCTCTGATACAATATTGCAAATATTAGCTTGCTGTAAAAATGAACTTCTACATTGATCAGAAAAACTCCAGCTATTTATACAAGAAGGAAGAATTCCTAACTAACTAGCTAAGCTTGGCAGAAAAAAAATAATAAATTGTAACTATCAGCTAACTAACTCCACAACTACTAGTTGCTATCCTCTACAATATATAGCTCTATAAGCTATTATGCTCCTGCACAGCGAGGGTTGAAGCTTTCAGTGTGAATGAACTCTGCTTTATATTTAGCATGAAGATGTTCGACCGGCTATTTCGGTATGTCTGAACACACATAACTGAGTTGCAGCAGAGAAGTTGGCGCAGAAATTGCTGACGTTGACTTAGCTGAAACATGCAAGATACTTACAGCATACAAGCTGAAAGTTGGTTTGCACCAAGGCAAATTTCTCCACCATTGGGAACAACTGGTACTGGAAGAATGAAAAAAGAGAAAGAAATTAAA
Organism: Triadica sebifera; assembly: GCA_023653625.1. Classification (NCBI taxonomy): domain Eukaryota; kingdom Viridiplantae; phylum Streptophyta; class Magnoliopsida; order Malpighiales; family Euphorbiaceae; genus Triadica; species Triadica sebifera. The sequence continues at coordinate 19,479,200 of CM042906.1, forward strand.
GAAAAAAAAAATATCACGTTGGCATTTTGCTAATGTTGTTAAGGAACATGTAGGTAGAGTAAATCACAAAGTATCATTTTGATTTGACAAAAAAAAAGTGCCTTGTTAAAATAAAACACCATATATACTTATATATCACATTTTTGGATTTTTTCCTTCAAAATTAAAAACATTAATTTCTTACAAAAATTAAAATATTGTCATTAACATTCAAAGAACACAAAATAAAAAAAAATTATGTAAATGGAATATCTATAATAATAATAACTGTATGAATTCCTGCGATTTGAGTGATGATGTTTAGGATTTGCCAAAAAGGTTAGTACACAAAGATCACATAGTCATAACCACTAAACAATAGTAAAGGGAGAAATTCCATATATAAGAAAATATTCGATCTGGAATATTTCATGTTTGAAGAGAAGGGTGAGATCATAGTTGAGCAGAATCTAATAGAATTGTGACATAAAAAAGGAATCAATTGATTAATACAGTGGTTGCCTGGTTGGAATTTCTCAAGTTGATTTCATATTATTCGGTTCACATGTAAAGATAGGCATCGATGCTTCTATATGACACCGAAAGAGCCAAAGTGATCACACTCTTGCATATGTGCTCTCTGAAAATTATTATTATTATTATTATTATTATTATTATTATTATTATTATTATTATTATTATTATTATTATTATTATTATTATACTCATTTGGTATAAATTATCCCTTTAATCAATTTTTTTTTGTATAAATAACCCTTTAATTTTCACACTTTTTTATTCATTCCTCATTAGTCATCATCTATATAGATTATTATTATTATATTTACAATGAATTTTATCTAAGCAGATCATAGTCAGGGGCAGAAAATATCATCAACTATGCCATTTTCAAACCCTTTTCAAGGTGCCCCATGATTCGCTCCTGAACGATTGAAATATTTCTTCGTGATGCTGATATAACTCGACTTGGGTTTAGACTTAACCGAAATATAATTTCCTCTACGTCAAGGCTCGGCTCAAAATCCAAATGAAGTATATGTGATCGAAATTGATATAAAAAAATCTTATTGATTGAATTTTATAATTAATTAGAATAATTGAAATAGATAAGAAGACATATTTCAACTAAGAAAACTGATAAATATAATTGAAATTGACCAAAAGCTTCAATTATTTGAAGATCAAATGACATTATGTTGATGAAATTTTGTAATTTTATATGAAAATCGGTGAAATTAATTGAAATTGATCAAGAGCATTTACTCGAATAAAATTTATGAAATTAACTAATATTGAAGAAAAACCCTAATTCAATTTTGGAAACTAAAGAGATTAGTTGAAATTGATGAAAATCCTAATTCGATTAAGAGCGCCTGTAAATTCAATTGAAATTAATAATGTCTTAATTAATTAGGATTGTTCATGAGTCAGAATCGGATCCGACTTGTGTTATGAATACGATTGGACCCAACAAAAGAAATTGGACGAGTAAAGTATTTACTGAAATCTGACGAGAAATGAAATTATCATATACATTCGGGTTGGGTCTCATTTTGCATTAGGTCGAAAATGATTAAAGTTAGATTATATATTTGAAGCAATTATAATATTTGTCACCTTTTAATTTTTTTTTCAAAAATACTCTATTATTTTTGAAATGTACTGTGATAAAAATGGTAAATTTTTAAATAATAAATTTAAAAATAAATATTTTTATAAGAGAGTAAATAAAAAAGTACATTTGTAAATTTTTTTTTCTTTGGTATTTATATAGAAATCCTGTATATTTTTGGTTTCGGCCCAACGCCAATATTACCCTTTTTTAAGCTTATATATTGTTTATCCATTATTTTTACAATTTAATCCTTTTTTTTTTCCATTCAATCTATTTTTCTTAATTTTTGCTAATTGTGCATCAATATTCTTGTACCATTTTTTTCCAACCTAGAAAATGATGATTGAAGTTCCATGATAGGCGATTCAGTTTCTTTTTGGAATTAAATTTGTCAAGAAACCTGGATTTTTTACAACAAAATTAAGTTTTGTTTTTCCTTTCTGAATTTCTTTTAACTTTATATCAAACTGCTGGTCAATGAATATCTTAAATAGATAAGAAATTCAAATATGATTTTAACTATTGTTTACTTGAATGGTGTGTACAGTTCAAATATATGTCTTCTTATCCGTCTATATGTACCTTTTGCGAAATTGGATTTGATTTTTCAAAAATAATAATAAAAAAACTACACATAAAGGTATTGGTATTAATAAGCTAAAGAAATTAACAAATTATATATAAACTTCCAAAGGAAGAGTTGCAGATGTAAATTCATTATAAAGGCAAAAACTTTATATAGCTCCGGCATATAAACGGTGAAGATATAATGAGGAATAAACAAATTCTACATAATTAAAAAGAAAAATTTTTTTTTGAAAAATTCGATAAAAATTGATTAATCAGTTGAGTTATGATTCAATTATCAATTCAATTAGGGTTATATTTGGATTAAAGGATTTTGGATGAGTAAATTAGAACAAATTATAGATTTATGTCAAATTTATTATTTGACTATTTAAAAAATATCAAAATTCATAGGTTTAGAAAAATCTATCACCCACCAAAATCTTTCATTTTTGAAGAACTTGAATTCATACCTCCTAGATAGGAAAATCTAAAATCTATTATTTTTTATCTATAAAAAATTGTTGTCAGATTTTTTTATTTCAAAATTGTTCCTAATAAATTAATAATATTCCAAAAATATCTTTAAGCCTAAAAATATAAGAAAAATTATTTGTCAATTCTTTTTTTTTATTTCACTTATTTATCTGTGTTGATTTGTATATGAATTAGAAAATATTAATAAATTTTTTGGAAAACAAAAACTAATTGTTTAATTTATTCATAGACATAGTACAAATAATAAGTTTATATGGAATTTTGAGTAAAAATATATAACATATTTCAAACTTGACAACAATGATAATTTCATCAATTGTATTTTTTTAGAAAATTTACTCTAAATTATATTATTTTACAATTCAATATAAATGTGATAAAAATGACTAGAAAATATTTAATTAATGATAAATTACCAATATTTAATAAATGGTAAAATTGAAAATTAATTATTAAATTCATAGATTGTAGTCATTGAACCAAACATAAATACAAGAGAAATTACATCATAAATCTATGAATTTTATATTCAAACCAAATAATATAATTCTTATAATCTATGCACAATCCATAGATTTTATAAAATTCCATGAATTTTAAAATATTTCATCCCAAATGAGGCCTAGATGTTCATTCTAAAATATGAGTGCAAGAGAAATTACATTATAAATCTATAGATTTTATATTCAAATCAAACAATAGAATTTTTATAATCTATGCACAATCTATAGATTTCATAAAATTGACGAATTTTAAAATATTTCATAGGCCTAGATGTCCATTTTGACTTTAAAAACATTGATTTTCTTGATGTTGGTCAAATTTAAAGTGAAAAATACATGAATATAATATTAGGACCCTAAATAATCTAGGTGTGGTGCTAGCTTTAGTTTATACAATTGTTAGTAAAATGTTTTTTTAACGGATCATGTGAAAAAAGAAAGGAGAAAAATCTATTTGTATTTTAAGTATGGAAAAATATTTAGCTATTAGCAATGTTTTAAGTGCCAATAACAAGTTTCACAATGCTATGAGCTTTTCCCTACATCTTTTGCCACCCTCATGTTTATGTCAGTGTTGTTTAACTACACTAATAACATCCTCTGAAAAAAAGTGACTTGTATGTTCAAAAACAAAATTCAAATCCGAATAAATGGTTAATTGATATTTTCAAATTGATTTAAATTTCTCAATTGATAATTGAAGTTTTTAGACTCAATTCACTTAAAAAGCTAGGCTAAAGATTATCCATAACCATTATAAGGAGTCATTTACAGAATGAAACTATCTAATTTGAAATAATATCTCAATATATCCATGAAATAGTCATGGTAAATGTGAGAGATTGTGAGTTCAACGCCCACCTTTACTACAAAATGTATAAAAAAAATCTCAATATATCCAAGATGATTTTCAATAAATTGACATGGTGAGCAAAAAGATCAAATTAATTTTTATTGGATAGGCAAAGAATGAATTTAATTGACATATTAATTATTCACAATATTGGAACTGAATGGCATTTCTAAAACAGAAACAAACACAGCAATATCAAAGAACCAAATTAATCAACAACTCCCCATTAACGATTGAATCATATGCTGTCCTAAAAATATATAAAAAAGAGAAAAGAAAAGAGTGGTGCATTAAAAATTGGTTGACTATCTCAATAATAATTAACTCCTTTCATTAGCTCCAACACAGAGGGAGATGCGCAAGCCGAATCCGAATATGATCTATACCAATTCAAAGGCTTAGGCGAGCAAAAGTAATCCGCCGAATCTGGGGTAAACATCGGAATGTCAGCCAAACAATTATTTTTCCACGTCGAAACAAGACCGCCGCCGCCACCATAATGCTCTTGTGTCGAAGCTGATGATGAAGACTGATCTTTATCACCAACATTACTATCTCTCTTCACTTTCGAAGCTTTATCAGTAAAACCTCTGTAGGTTCCCTCTTTTTTTCTGTGGTGTCGGATTTCTTCAGTGCAAGAGCTGGAAGGTCCGGTGAGTTTTTGAACCAGGGCCATGAAATCCCTGGGTTCTGTGTGAATGACCTTCGGCGAATGCGTATAGATTATAACCGGTTCATTTCTTCTTTGCATCTGCTGCTGCTTTTGCTTGGCTCCATCCACAGAAGCCATTACTTTTGTGGCTGAAGAATTGGAAGAGGACGAAGAGAAAGAAGGTTTCTGAATTAGATGAGATTCTTTATTTATCTTCAATGGCGAAGGACGAGGACCATTCATCATAGTCTGCTGCTGATGATGATGAAATTTTTCTGGGCTCATATTGCTGTTCAAATTCTTGAAAACAAATTAATCAAGAACAAGAAAAGAGAAAGAAAGTTGTATAAATATATATATATATATATATATATACACACACATATAACAGACACAGTAGGAAGCAAGAAACTAGAAACAAGATTCAGTTTTCATGCTGGGAATATATGTTTGTTAGTATATATCTAGAAAAAACAAAAAGAAAAGAAAAGAAAAGAAAAGAAGATATAGATGAGAAATGATGATTTTGTTTTCATATTTGTTAATAGATTAAGCCAGCGATTCTGACCGTTGACATAATTAAAAAATAAATAAAAATAAAAAAATTGAGGTGTTTAAATCAAATTAAGGATTTAGCGGAAAGCAGTTGTTAAACGGTAGCTCTAATAAGCTCTTCCTTCTTTGTATAGTCTTTTTCCATGGCTGTCTTTATTTTTTCATGGCCGGCTTTGTCGGCTCAATCAGCTTTATCAAATTATACGGCAATAGAGTAGACTCATTAATAAAATAGAATGGTTTTCTCTCAAATTTTAAAGTGTTTTATATGCTGAGTTTGAAGTTAAGATTTTATATTAAGAAATAAATGACTTTTACCATTTTAATGACTTTCAGGTAATAATTCTTTTTTTTTAATTACCAAAATCAAAGTTAAAAAGCCTGTCATTTAAAAAATAAAATTTAAAATATTTTTAGTTAATTTAATCGGAAATTAATTATTTATGATTGTTGCATAGATTATATCTGGACTCGATAAGGGACAGCAAGAAATCGCATCATATCACATACGTAAGAGTAACAATAACAGGCTCATCAATGTTGTTGGATTGCCTATGCGTTTTTTGTTTCATAAACTGAAAACAAATATATGAGAATTCATTTTAGGAAATAAAAGTAATAATTTCATAATAAAAAGTTATACAGTATTTACAAAACAAATAACATTTAAAATATATATATATATATATATATATATATATATATATATGTGTGTGTGTGCTAGTTGAGCCACTTGTGGATGTTTCCAACTTCCAACTCCTATGTATTTTCGTAAAAACAAGCTGTAGATTTTTCTCCAATTAGATGGCCTATGCATAAGTCGCATCATTTCATTAATTTGACAGCCCAATAAGAGTATTCAAGCTTTGATTCGTTTGTTAATAACACTGTTGTTTTTCAATAAGGAATTCAAGCTTTGGTGATCGGTTGTTAATAAAACTGTTGTGTTTCAACTAATACGAGCTTCATTTGGTGACATCTTCATTTTCTAATTTTCAAATAATTCTAATTACATATATGGATATTTTAGCTTGAAACTTCTCATCGTGTGTATAACTCAAATTTATCCAATAAATTATTAAAATATCCATGTAAACAAATTTAATATAATTTATCAGTTAACACACAACCAATAAATTAAAACAAAAAATGAATTAAAAATATTATTATTTATTGAATAATAAAAACTAAAAAGAAAAAAAAATGAATCATTGTCAATCGAAGAGATTAACTGTGTACGTCAAATGGCCACTTTGATCCAATTTATTTACCAAGTAAAAGTGGAAATTTGTAGCGTAGCTCATTTATCACAAGCTGTCTTAACCACGTACCCTCAAGTTGAGTGATAAAAAATCAAAACTTTAAGAAAAAATTTTAAGTATATTCAACTTATTATATTATATAATACAATTACATTAATTATTATATTTACATCAATTAATATAAATAAAATAATAAAATATGTGTCACTGTATAATTAAATTATATTAATATATAAATAATATGGTAAACTAAATATACTTATAAATTTCTCAAAATCCAGTTCTAAGTTTGCAAAAGCTTGGCTTAGTTGAATCTTTTGAAATTGTTAAAAGTCAAAGTATTTCATATATTTTTCAAATGTACCAACTCATTACAAAGTGACAATAAGATAAGATGTCACTATCTTTTTCATTATATATCATTCATATATATTAAATGTCAACTGGAAAAAAAAATTATATAGTCAGCAGAAACTTCGCTCCGCCTCAGTTTAACGAAAATCAAGAATCAATTGAAGTTATATTATATGGGAAATGCAATTTTTTCTCTTGTAATGATGCAAATATTTGATAGATGCTCCCACCGTTCAAAATATTTAGTTCCTTTCTGATGTAGTATTAGAATTATTAAGAAAATTATTACTAATTTAAGTAATTAATTATAATACTCTTTACTTCAAAGTTTTTCATATAAAATATAATTTTTCACCTATAATTATTGACGAATTATTTATTAAATCAAAGGGTAAATTTGAAAAAGGATAAAAAAATTTGTATTAGTTTCAGAAAATAGATAATCATTTTGAGCAAAAATTCTCTCCAAAAAGAATTGACATTTTGAGATAAAGGGAGTGGCATGCATCAATAATTTCATTAAAAGTGTTGAATGATTTGTAAATGGTTATATTTATTGCAAAAATACAATCATGGTCCCTAAGAAGAAATTAATTAGAGTTTCAAGGCTAGAGAGAACGGAGATGAGGAAAAAAGAGAACTTCAAATTTCAAAATCAAGAATGAAGACTTATACATTAACTTTCACAACAAATAAAGAAAGTCAAACAACAAATGGACAATTAGGTTAAAGCCAACCCATCTTTGGCAGCTGGAATTAATCTTCAACTTCTCGTTCCCTCTAATTTCGAACAACCATTTTATATATATATTTTTTCTGGACCAAATTCAGTATTTAAAGTTCGAAGCCAATATCAAACGATAATTATTGATCGAGATCTCTTATCAGCCATTTGATGATATGTGTACAACATGTAAAAGATTTTGAGTCCCAATTGATCGTTCTCTTTTTTATTTAATATTTTTCATGATAATTAAATACTTATATCGCAATAATAAAAATGAAAACCATTCGTCTTCTAAGTACTTCAAAATAAAGGGATCGAAAGATTGAGAAATTGTATTTGGATGAATATGTTCATCTAATTCATTGAAAAAAGAAAAACAGTATATATACAATGAGTCTCTGGAAAATAAAAATAAAAAGCTAACTCTAACTAAAAATGAAAACTTTTCGCAGCTATCAATCTACAATTCTCATGAACAAAATGGTGTCGAATAAGTTATGACTTAACACTAGAATATTAATGAAAATGGTGTGCATAGACAATGAAACAGTGTGTTTTGCTGGCTGCAATCTTCCTTAAGCTTCAACTTCAGCTCTCTGCCCATTCTCTTTCGTGTATCAGCTTGAGTGTCACGACCGCAATTTAAACTCTGGAAAATAAGGAAAAACTAACTCAAACTAAAAAATGAAAAATTCCCACAAGCTATCAATCTACAATTCCCATGAACAAAACGGTGTCGGATAAGTTATGACTTAACACCAGAATATTAATGAAATGGTGCGCATAGACTACAACTAGAGAATTAATGAAACGATACACTTTGCTAGCTGCAATCTTCCTTGAGCTTCAACTTCGGCTCTTAGTTAATTCTCCTTCGTGCATGAGCTTGAGCTTGAACTTCCGCTATCTGCCTACTCTCCTCCATATTGTACTTCATCATCCCCTCATCCCCCTAAAGATGGAGCTTGGTGCAATAGCAACAAGTCCAACTTGGAAATGATAAGATCAAAAAGAGGGGTTGTCAATGCTTGTGTAAAGACATCATCTAACTATAACGAGGAAGGAATATGTTGAGGCATGATGGAACCTACTTTGTATTTATCCCTAACCAAGTGACAATCAATGTCAAAATACTTGGTATGTTCATGAAAAACATGATTAACAATAATATGGAGTGCAACTTGATTGTCATATCAACAACGAATTGGTGTTTGGATCAAGAATTTAAATTATTTTAAAAGATAAGTCACCCATTGAGCTTCACACACTGCACTGGTCATACTTCTAAATTTTTCCTCAACAAATGATTTTGACATGGTGTTTTGCTTCTTTGTTTTTCCAGGAGATCAAAGTTGGACATAAGAAAACACAGTAACCAATGACTAATCTTCTAGTATCTCTATAGAAATTCCAATATGCATCATGGTACACTTGCAATTGAAAGGTATTATTACTAAATAAAACATGCCATGATCTCAACAACCTTTAAGATACTTCAAAACATGTAATGCATAATGCCAGTGAAGTTCCTTTGGATTTTGAACAAATTGGCTCAATTGTTGAACCACAAAAGTTACATCTAGTTTGGTGAATCCAAGGTAGATAAGTCTGCCAATTAACCTTCTATATCTATGAGGACCAGTGAGAAGAGGACCCTCATCGACAAACAAAATGGTACATTTGACCATTGGTGTGGACATAACCTTTGAGTTATCTAAACCTGCATCTTTTATAAGATCCAATATATATTTTTGTTGGAAATGAAAGAGACCAAATGGAGACTTGATTATTTCAATGCCCAAAAAATACTTGGCAACTCCTAAATCTTTGATGGTGAACTCTCTGTCCATAAAAGACTTCACTGAACTGATAGCTTCTTCTGAACTGCCTGTGATGAATGCATCATCTACATATACCAAAATAGCCAAAAAAATGATGACTTGTATGCAAGATAAAAAGACAATGATCATGCATAGATTGGATAAACCCAAACTGCTTCAATTTATGTGTGAACTTTGTGTTCCACTATTGTGAGGCTTGGTTAAGCCCATACAAGGGTCTAATTATTTTGCAGACTTGCTCTGTAGCTGCCTATGTATATCCTTCTAGAGGTAGCATGCATAGATTTTTCATTTATGTACCCATGCAAAAAAAAACATTGTTAATATCAAGTTATTGTAAAGGCCATTAATTTGCTGCTACAATAGACAATAAGATTATGATAGTAACTGTTTTGGCTACAAGGGAAAACTTTCAGTATAATCTTCTCCTTCAACTTGATTAAACCCCTTGGCCACCAAACAAGCCTTATACCTATCCACTATGCCATTAGCCTTTACTTGAGCTAATAAACTCATTTATACCTATGGCTTTCTTTCCTGTAAGTGAGTTTGTAATCTCTTAAGTATTATTTTATTCTAAAGCCTTTAATTTAGCATCCATGACTTGAATCCACTTTTATGCTTTTGAGCTTTTGCATAGGTATGTGGTTCTTGGATCTGTGACAATTGAGCCAAAACATAAATGTATAGAAAAGTAATGTCCATTGAAATGTGTCACAATATTGATTAAGTTATGAGAAGAAACGTTGGTTTCAAAATCTTGTAACGATAATGGTAGTTTGTTGTATCTAACATTTTTCCTAGTTGGGAATGGATTGATAGAACCATCTAATTAGCTCTTGAAGAACCATGTGGGTCAATAAAAGAATTAAGAAGGGAATTATTAGAGGTATCTGTATGATTATAATCTGAAGAAGTAACTTTTGGATCAAAAATAGGAATAGGACATGGTAAGGTAACATGATATGCATTTGGTAAAGTGTGAATGGAAAAAGGAAAGATATCTTCATGAAATTCAACATCCCTAGAGGTGAAATTTTTTTGATCATCAATAGTATTCAATTTATATGGAGAATTTCCTAGATACATACATTTGATTAACCTAGAAGCAAATTTATATTTGTGAGGTATGTTGTCTTTAGCATATGCTAGGCAACCAAAAGTTCTAAGTAGATTATAATCAAGTTCAGATGAAACCAATAACTCAAAATGTGTTCTCTAATCTAAAACTGTAGTTGGTAACCTATTAATTCTGAAAGTAGCATGCAAAATCGATTCTCGCCGGAAAAGGTTTGGTAATTTGGATTGGAAAATAAGGGCTCGAGAAACTTGAAAAATGTCTATGTTTTCTTTCCACTACCCCATTTTGTTGAGGGGTATATACATAAGATTTTTTATGTACGATGTCATGTGAAATCAATAAGTCTTGACATTCTTTGCTCAGAAAATCTGAGCCATTTTTAGTTCTTAACACTCTTATTTTTGTCATGAATTAAGTCTCAACCATTTTAAAATTTTTGTTTAATAAAGATATTGTTTGAGATTTAATGTGCATGAGAAAAAGCCCAAACACCTCTGTTGTAATCATCCACTAAGGTCATAAAGTAATGTGCACCATTCAAAAATGCCTCGTTATTTAGGCTTTAGATATCTACATGTAAAATAGCAAACATATTGTCATTTATAGAATTACAACTAGGAAAAAGACATCAAACTTGTTTGGCTAAAGGACAAACATCACACTATAAAGAATCAACAACATAACTTTTATTCATGAATGAATTTTAGGTTTGAAAGAACAATAATGATGGATGGCCCATCCTATTAACCCATAAATGAGCATCAACACTTGACACTTGATTTACAGAAAAAGAGTTGAGTTTATTTGATAAGGTAGAAACATTAGGTTTAGTATAAAAGGAATATGGTGTGAGCAAATACAGATTGCCCATCACTTTTCCAAGAGCCAATATTCCCTTACTCTTCTGGTCCTGTAAAAAACAAGTGGTATTATTAAAGGTCAGGCTAAGATCTTTTTTTGTCAAACGGGTAATAGACAAAAGATTATGTGTGAAATTTGGAATGTACAGAACATTTGTCAATGTGATTTGGTCATTAAGTTTAATATTGCCTATCATATGAACAACAATTATGGTTTGGTTAGGTAAATGTACTTTAATAGGTTGTGAAACTAAGAACATTTCTAAAAACATATTATTTTCAATACATATGTGATTTGATGCTCCACTATTCGTTATCCAATACAAAGAATTTTTACCTTTTGTCATAAAGCTAATAGCATTACTTGCATAACTTTCCATTCGTGTAAAGTTTGCAAAGCCATTATTTTTCAGTTATCTGTGTAACACCCGTAATTAAGACTTATAAGTTATGTTATTGGCTAATGAGAAGTTGGTGATTAAATAGAGTTTTGCAAATTTGAGAGCTGCTGAAATTTGATATTTTACGCCTGTGACAATAAGTGTCACGGCCATGAATATCGGGTTTTAGTACACATCCATGATAAGGTTTTTTACGGCCATGAAGAGTTGCTTCACAACCATGAAAGAAAGGCTCATCGCGACTGTGAAGTCTGGGTAGATAGAGCAGGTGAGATAATCATATTTTTCTTTCTGTCATTCCTTTTAAATTCACTCTCATACCCCTAAAATGTAACTAACACGCCATATCTTCATCTCCTTAACCTTCAAAAACTCTCTTCCCCCATAGGTGAAGCTAGAAAAGCTAAGTTTTGAGGGAGTAAAGTGAAAGAGGAGAGTGAGAAATGAAGTTTGTGAGCTTGTGGGTTAAGAATAGATTTTTGTATTTATGGTTGTTGGTCATTTTCCAGAGACTAAGAGGACATTTCTTCATCTTGCCAGGACCTTGAGGGAGTGCTGGAAGTCCATCTCAAGGGAGAGGATAAGCTTGAAGAGATCAAGTTTTAGCTAATCTCCATCATAGGTGTAAGGTTTGTACATAACAACATTTAAGGCAATTAGTTTGTGTTTTCTATGTTAATTACTTTAAATGCATGATTTAGATGATAAATAAGTAAATAAATGGTGAAATGTGGGGTTAATATGCATGACGGGAAATCTTATTAACATGATTAGATTGATATGTTTGAGGAATAATTCTGATTAATTTTGATGTTTAGAGATGATATGGTTTCTGATAGATAGCTTGAATGTATGCTAGAATGTTAATAGTGTGGCTGACATTGGTTAACTATAGTGAGTATTGCATGTGAGAATGACATGATTTGTGATGTTCTACTTTTCTGGAAAAATTTCCAAATTCAAGGCCATGAAGGGTGGGTTCATAGACGTGAATGTCTTGAAATGTATTTTTGTTGTTGAAGCAGACCTATTCAAAGATAGCTTCACAATTTTATTTATGCCAATGAAATGGTGATCACGACCATGAACGTGTGCTGATTAATGGTTGAATCACGATTTATTTTACAAGGGAGACTACCGGTGAAGTAGTGTTTCACAGTCGTGAATGGTTATTTACGGGCGTGAAGCTATTTTTTATGAAAATTTTATTTTTATTTTTGAATTGAAATTAATTTGTTGTGAGGTGATAGGCCTCGGTTGCATGCTTATAACATGTACATAAATATATGTTGTGAAAATCATGAGATTTATATAAAATATGGTAATGGATAATATGAATATACGCATGGTAAGCCCAATACTCTAATTAGGACTAGAGTTAGGATATATGGCATGTCATTGAGAGGAGAGTTTGATACTAACTTACCTATATTGGTCATATACTGTGAAAGCCCTGAGGTTAGTAATAGAGTGTTTCGGTGGGTTGTATATATTTGAAGGCCCAGATATTAACGGATAGAGCGTCTCAGTAGGTTATATATTTTTGAAGGCCCAAAGGTTAGTGGATAGAGCGCCTCAATAGATTATATATTTTTGAAAGCCTAGAGGTTAGTGGACAGAGTGTCTTGGTGGGTTCTATATCTTTAAAACCTAGAGGTTAGTGGACATAGCGTCTCGGTGGGTTAAGTTACCCATACCCATTTTAGTCTAGTTATGAGTAGATGGGCAAAGATAAGATATTTGATAATATTATGTGCAGTAAATTACTTGTATGGTTATGGATAATGGTTGATATGCCATGTAGTGGTGTGTGTGTGTGTGTGTGTATATATATATATATATATATATAATTATGATGGTATGTCATGTAGTATACGAACTAGTGCATGTACAGACTTCAAGGTAAATCATCATAGTAGCTCAGTGAGTATATCATGCATATTATTTTTATATATTGTTGTATATCTTGCACGTTGTTATGTACCACTAGCCACAAGTTGTTTAGCGTATGAATGTTTCCATCCACAGGTTTGGAGATTAGAGAGGTTTGACAGATGAGGACGTCCAATGACCAGAGCTGAGGATATACATTCGGGATGGGTGATACACTGTGTATCTTATTTTAGTTGTTTTGCTATGGGTTGGGTAGTTATAGCTTTACATATTGTATTTTAGATACATGTAGTTTTATAACTCTTCATTTTGTAAAACTTTGGGCTCGTATACGCCTGTATAATTTGTAATTAAACTTTATTTTATTTTGAGCTTAATTTCATGATTTTAAGAATTTTTTATTTCGTTAAGTCATCGTGGCCACGGTGCATGAAAGTTTTAAAAAATTACGACATTTTAACGTATGTGTATTGTAGCATCATTTGGTATAATTGGGTTTAGTCTTAATTATATCGAATGGTGTTACATTTAGTGGTATCAGAGCTTAGGTTTAGGCGATTCTAAACCTAGATGGGATGGGTGCATCATGTGTTTGAGTGTATTACTGCATGACTCTAATGTGGGTTATCCTCTATCAATATGTAGGCTAAAGAGCGAGTATGGAGATCAAATCGTATGACACAATCGAGAGTAACAATCTTCGGGATGTTGAGGCTCAGAATCAACCGAGCCAGACTAGTGTGCAAGAGGTGGCTGGCGCACCTCCTTTACAGCAGCTGATGACTTGTCAGTCAGATCAAGCCCAAGATTTGTTGATTCATAATCTTACTACTCTGCTGCAACAATTAGTACAGGTTGTGTCGTCACCACCTCCACCTCCTCCACCACCACCACCACCTCTTCAATCACCACCAAGTCGTAGAGTTCTAATTGACAGGCTAAGGAAGTATGGAGCTACAGACTTCACAGGTGGTATTAAAGACGATCCGGTAGCTGCCGAGTTTTGGTTAGAAATGACCAATAGGGTCTTCAAGAAGTTGGATTGTGCCGAGGAGCATAAGGCTAGGTATGTTGTTTCACTTCTCCAGGAGCATGCCAATGATTGGTGGAAGTTGATTTTGCAAAAACTGCAGATTCTAGAGCTGATTACTTGGGATTTCTTTATAACAGAGTTCAAGAAACAATATATGTCGAGGGCATATACAGATGAGAAGAAATAAGAGTTTTTAAACTTGCGACAAGGAAACAGGACCATGATAGTATATAAAAGAGAGATTTCCAGTTGAGTAGGTATGCGACCGGTATCATTGGGAATGAGGCGGACAAGTGTCATCAGTTTGAGGACAGTCTAAGAGATGAGATTGGGTTCCATATGATCTCACAATAGTATGAGGACTTCACGAGTTGGTATCTTCTTCCATTTCTATAGAGAATAGGGTAAAGCTAAAGAGGGCAGAGGAGTCTTCCAGAAGAGACTTCAAATGGTCAGTGTACATTTTTGTACAATCATCAAGCAAGAAGGCTCGTACCAGCTCTAGATCCTTTTAGTCTAAGGATGTGGATAGGGTCAGGGTCAGATAGGGTACACCAGACAGGTACCATCTTCAGTGACAGTTTCTACTGCTGTCAGTAGTCAGCCCCAGACACAAAGAGAGGCAATACCACAAAGTACAGGGTGTGGAAAGATGCATAAAATAGAGTGTTGGGGATGCACCAGGTCTTGCTATAGGTGCATTTTTATTGGGCCTGGGCCTAAGACTGGGCTCATATTCCTGTGAGTCTTGTGTGATTATTGTAGGAGCTTAATCTTCAATTTTGATCTTGGGTTTTAACAGAGGAGGCCATGGAATCATCTTGATTCTCTTACATGGATCTGGTTTAAGGAAGGTTTAGCATGTTGGAGGCAAGTGATAGAAATTATTTCTTATTCTGAGCTCCAGGTGGATTGATTGTCTGACTTCTTCTAGGCATATAAAGTCTTCATGAGGAATGGTCCTCCAAAGGATAAGATGTCCGAATGCAACAACTATGTTGGTTACTGCAACATGAGTATCGAGATGATAGAATATGAAAATTCCTATGATCACTTCTGGGACTTTTGTAGTGGAATGATCTGCAATAAGCTTAGCAAAAAGCTTTTTCCTGTCGCTCAATGGTTTGAACCAAGTGAAGAATTTGACTTGAAAGGATTGCAAATTTTCCCGATTGCAAATGAAAGGAAGGAAATCTATCAGAGGGATTTGAACAGCATGATAGTATAGTGTTGATTAACACCATAATTACCATAGCTCTTCTTTAATCATGGGCTCTATAGAGAGTCTGTAGACTATCATCCAAGGATATTCTGCTGGACAATAGACAATTTTTGTGGAAAAACTAAGTTTGTCTTAAAAGAGGAACATAAGTTTGTCTTAAAAGAGAAACATGTAGGTAAACAACATGTTATGTGCAAAACTTTTGATCTGATTGAAGTTTGGATCTGTTGGACATCCAGGAGTAAAATATGAAAGACTGAGGACTAATGTGTTTGAACTGGAATTGGAAGCCATGAAGAGAAGTGAGATTTTTTTAGAGGAGGAAATAAGGCTGATTTGTTGAGGAGATCGAGATAAGAAATATGGAATGAGATTCTTATCACCTTTTATATGCTGAATGTCAAAGTTGTACCGAATAAACCATTCTTTTCATCTCAAAAGTTGTGGGTGTAGGATTGTCTTCTATTTGAAGTTTAGTATACGTGCAAATGATGAACAATCCATGACAACTGTAAAGTGATGTCCTATCAGATGAAATTCAAATTTTTTTATTCCATACTTCATGGCTAAGATCTTTGAATGATAATGGAGTTCACTATCTTTGAAGTGACTACTTGCATATCAACACTCTTCTTTCTTATCTTCATTTATTTCAAAGAGAATAGCTCCCTAGTGCTCATCTGATACATAAGTCTACAATAATCTTTTTCCTATGGAAGGAATTTGTAGATGTGGCAAGCTTTGAGTGATTGCTTTGATTGTTTGGATAGACCTAGTATGAGTGGCCTACCAAGGAGGAGGCTGCTTTTTCAAAAATTGATACAGTGGTTTTACGTGCTAACTGTAGTTTGATATGAACTGTCTGATGTAGTTAGCTATTCCAAAGAACTGTTGAATTTGTTTGACTAACAAATTTTTATCAGAAATTTTTAATAACTTTTGGGCCAAATGAGGTTGCGACTTGTATGTTCCATTGGAAAACTATATACCCAAAAAATCAATTGTAGTATAGGCCAATTGCATTTTTGTTGGGCTGAACATTACTCCATGGGCTTTAGTGAGGTTCATCAATCTTTTAACTGTCTCGTGCTGAGAATTGATATTTGGGCTGAACAACTGGATATCATCAATATAGATGAGAGTCGTATGTAATAAGAGCTCATAGATTTGGGTCATTGCTTTCTGAAATAAGGAAGGTGTCACTTTAAGCCCAAATGACATGACTGTCCATTCATAATGGTGATTTTGAATACAGAAAGTTGTCTTGTAACGGTCTTTAGGAATAATTCCAAGTTTCCAGAACCCTACTTTCAGGTCAAATTTAGAGAAGATTTTTGTAAATCCATAAATGGGAACATTAAGTCAATCTATGGTAATGGATATTTGTCATATTTCAGAAAAAAAAAATTTAAAGGTTTGTAATCAATTACAAGCCTTTTCTTTCCACAAACTTGTTCTGACCTCTTATTGGCATACAAAACCTGGCATGCCCAGTTTAACTTAGTGAGTTGGATCAAACCTTCTGATAACAACTAAGAACACTTTTGCATTGCAAATTTCATGTCTGAAGGAGACATTCCTGGATGAGATGTCTTAGTTGGGTTTAAGTCTTCAGAAGTTTTGAAAGGGAGAGTGATAAAAAAAAATTATAGCTGAGTCCAAAGTGGAGAAGGGTATTTTTGAAAGAACTTTGTATGAGATAAGGCACAATAGGAATTTATGAAGTTCATGTATTAAATCTGATGATAAGGAAGGGGACTGTAAAGTAGGCTACATGGTGAATGAAGAGGGTGTAGTGGTTAATGGTAAAAGTTATTTTTTGTACTGTAATCCATTGGGTAAAATGAACAAATTGTTTAGACGAAAATAAAGATCAAATCCAATGACTAGATCATTATCAGGGAGATTTGAACCAATAACGTATGTCCAAATGGCAAGGTAAGGGGAAATCTGTAGTTTAATGGGATTTTGGGTTTTTAATGAAGTAGTGAAAATTTTTCCATCTGTTGTCTATAAATGCTGGTTATACTAGACCTGATATCTTTTTCAGAAAGAACTGAAGGATTCATTATAGACATGTGAGCACCAATATCTATGAATGCGATTATTTTAATGGGTTAAGCATACTTATGAGGAAAAACTGACATTAGGACAAGTGGAATTGGGTGAGTTTGTTGATCAAGACACATAGATGGTGTAGGAAGGGTGGATAGTGTTAATTCTATAGAAGGGGCTGAAATTTGACGGAGTTGAGAGAACAAGGAGAGGTTAGTGGGTAAATAGAAGGAATGTAGTGATCAAGGAAAATGGAATTTTGGAAAGGCAATTCATTATCATATAGTATCTCATCATTTTCTTATGATTCTGTTTGTGAGAATTCTGCTACAAAGAGCATTTGGGGGTCTGATTCATCATCCAGAGAGAAAAGTGATTCAACATCAGCATTTTTAGAATCTACATGAGAAACTTGATGAATTTTCTAAATTATTTTTGCAGCTTTCTTATGCTTGTTAGGACAATTTTTTGTAAAATGTCATTTCTTTCCACATACATAACACCGATCACTTTTCTTGAATCTCTGTTTGCGTCTCTTGAAGAATTTGAACTTTCATCACTTGTGTCTCTGAGGTTGGGAATCACTTGAGGGGCGCCATTTGTGATATCATTTGGATTTGTGAGAAGGACAAGAACATGTTTTTTCTTCATACTTTATTTGCAAATCAGGTTTTCTGCAGGTCATTTTCCATAAAGAATCATTATCAAATGTCATCAGTTCTCGAACCATTTTTTGTTGAGCACAAATTTTTTCTACTGAGAGAAGAATTCACTGGTAGATTTCTCCAAGGCTGAGAGAATTCAGATCGATATTTTTTTCTCTAAGTTGAAATTGAATATGATTGGAAATACTTTATGGAAAAGAAACCAAAAAAAATGCTTGCTTCAGATTGGCATTTGTTTCACCACCAAGAAGGTAAAATATCTTTGTCATCCACTGGTAATGTCGATTAAGGTCTTTTCTAAAGAGAAAGCAACATTTCATCTTGAAATACTCATCTCTGCACATATCATCATACTCTGTCGTATTCCCAACAAATTCTTGGTGTAAAGTAGAAAGGACCTCTGTTATAGATTAGGAGTGATAAAATCTTAACATTGCTTCCTTAGGTAAACGAACAAACCAATCTCTCATATTATAGCTGGGAATTTGGAAGTGGATTCCAAGATTATACTGGGAATTTGGAATTAGGATGCTTTTATTATACTTCTATCCAAGCATAAAATTCTTGGATACGATCTCTCCATTTATGAGGTGGAATATCATCGAATGTAAACCATGGTCCATTATGAGGTAAGGGAGGAACTTGTGGATTAGATTCTGGGACATTAGTATCCATTTATTCTGGTGGTTTTTCAATTTGATAAACAGGTTGCTGATGATTGGTTCTGCTTTATTGTTAAGTAGTGGGATCTGCCATAAATTGAGTTGGAGGAAAATGTTTTGGATCAAGTTCATTGTCAGAAATTTCAGATTTTGAACTATCAGAAGAAATATAAGGCACTTCTGAAACTTGACTCCTAACGTGAGGAATATTTTTAAGGGCTTATTTTTCCAAGAAGACAGTGATGGTGTATTAAGGCAGTTGGACCATATGAGAGTGAGCAATCTCTTTTTTTCTTTGCAACTGGGAAACTGACTAAGAAATAGGAGCTGGTTGATCAGGTTGAATGGTTGTTTCAGGAGAAACAATAGGAGGTGTAAAAGGTTTTATAGTAACAATGTTTGGTTTGAAGCAGAAATAGGCTTTAGTCCTATTCTGAGCTATTCCTTGAACTGTTTATGAAAAAGCTTAGAGGAAAGACCGAATCGTTCAAGTTCTATCGAGGATGGTTGGTATAAAGTAAGATGTGTATAAAGAGGTTGGTGTGATACAGGTAAATGTATGGAGGTGAACATCCCTAAAGGATCAGTAGAAAGAGAAGAGAATTTGAGAAAATCTTATTTGAGGTCATGTTTTAATGAAGCAATTTCTCTTTCTAGTTTCTGGAGACAAACAACTTTGGCTTCAAAAGTTAAGTCATATGATCTGATGGATATCATATTCATCAATTGATTTTTTAAGTTTTCATATTGATCTTCAAGTTGTATCAGTAACTTGTGCAGTGTTTCATATTGTTTAGTCTGATGTTTATCTAGAAAAGAAATTTCGTTTGAAATATTATCAACCTTAGTTGCAATTCTCTGAAGCACTTTGTTTTGTGTTTGTGCATTCTTTGTTTGCCAATTTAAGACTAATTATGCTGTAGAAATAGGCTTAGATGTTCCTTCAGGTGTGATTGTTGAAGGTCGAATATATGGAGCAGTCCAAACTTGAGAGACAATATATGTGTGTTTCTGGAGAGGGGAAAATCAATATCGTATGTAGACGGAGAAGAAAAAGGTGGTTGGTACATAGCTATCATGGGTATAGGTTCAAGTTTGGTGACTTTGGATTTTGGAACATGTTTGTAACAATGCAAAGATAGAGGTTTGGGATTTTCTGGAGGTTTAAGAGGTAGATGATCTTCCCATGATGGAGGTATTAGAGATAAGGGATTTCCAAAGTGAGAATGAGGTGAATAGGAAACAACACAGTCATACTTCCCTGATGGCTGTCCCAAAAGGTCAACAAAAGGATCCCCATCATTAAACTGTTCAAAGAACTGTTTCTCAGAACACTTTGTCTTCCTTTTAAATCTTCTGGCTTTTCTTTTACTACACTCATCATCATCAACTATTATATCTACATAACAGTCATCACAGTCATATATGTTAAAGTAACTATGATTTTCATTATGTGATTAATAGATAGGTTTGGCTAAATCAAAAAACGCAAGAATTGGAATGTCTTCATGAAAAGGAATAGGTTGCATTATAAATTGTGTGGAAAATTCTATTGGTGTACTGGTTACAGTTTCATTATCATCTGGAGAGAATAATTGAGTTTTAACTCTTCCGTCTTTGTGATTTATGAAGAGTAGTTTAGTGGAGCTTACTGGTTGATTATTTTGATGGAGAAACTCATAGTTAGTTAACCATGACTGAGGAAAAATCTGGAGAAGATATTTCTTTGTCTGCTGTTTTGGAATCTACACCACCCTAGGGACATGAGTTGATTCCATAGTAATACGTAAAGCATTCGAAGAAGCTGGAATACAGAGATCCATAGCATGGTTTTGCACCTGGTATATCATCTGATTGTGAAGAGTAGTTATGTTAATGGTGGCCACGTTTTTAACTCTAGTGATATGGACTTGGACTTTCAAAGTTGTAAGGTGTGAAGATCTTGGAGCCTCATGTTAAAGTTCGAATAGAATATGCAAAGGACAATTCATACGTTCAAAGAAGTTTGGATAGTACCAATTACAATATGTTGGTATTCCATAAATCTAGTATCCAATAAAGCGATTCGATTTACAATTGGTAAACCTTTCTTGCCATGGTAGGTCAAAACAAGTCTAACAGCTCCAAAGTGAATATGAGAATATCCACTATTGAGCCACATAATAGGAAACTCTGAAGGAATTTTAAGAGCAATGAATTGTTCTTCAACAGTCCTTGAATAGGGCACTAATCGAAGGAGTAAGATTGGACATATTCTTTTACAGAATGAGGTTTTTTTCTAATCAAGGCTTTAATAGAAGTAGTGAAAAAGGGCTTCTATTTTTGGAAGGTATGGTAAGGGTTTATAAATGGGATGTTTGTTTCCTGAATTTTTTGATCTTCAGAGAGAAATGATAGTTCATAAAGATGGTTGAGATTTTTAGAAGTAGAAGGTTGTAAAGATAGAGCAGAAGAAGAGCAAGATAATTTTTAGACTTCTCTCATGGTGATAGGTGAGAGAATTTCCTCATCCCCATATATTAGATCAAGAGCAAAAGTTTCAAGGCTCTGATACCATTGGAGGATAGCTAAGAAATTCAAAAAAGATCAAGGTATGACTAGCCCTAAAGGCTTCTTTAGTCACTGGTGGGTTTATCTTGTTTTGATTCTTAGTTGAGGGATTCTCAAAGATAACCAAAAGTGTTACAAGATCATGAAACTTCTTGGTAATGAAATAATCTAAAGTTCAAAGGAAGAGAGAAAAGTTTAAGTAAACATACTTGTATTTCACACGAGTAATTTCTTACAAGATAAAAGATAAAAGATACCTTATATAGGTTAAGAGCAAGTGATACATGTGTCATTGCTTACATCACACCATACTTAATAAAGATAAGATTTCTAAATAACGATATAATCACTACGAAGGACACAACACACAAAAGTAAATCAATCTTTTTACAAAGTGGAGATAAGTGGAGACAGTTGTTATCTTATCAACTGCATTATTACAAAAGCAAACTATAGTGGTAGACAACTTTTTATCTAACAGATGTATTACTTTATGATAGGCTCCTATGACGGAGACATGTTGAAATCTTTCAGAGTGGGATCATATCGGGTCTTGGGCCAAAAGTCATCGATGTCATATGGTGGCGGATTATTGGGCTTGGGCCTAGGACTGGGCTCATCTTTAGTGGAGGCTTCCATTCAGACTCAGGGTTCAATGCCAACATATGCCAAAGGTCAAGGATAGGTTAATTCTGGCAGAGGTAGATCTAGACTGGACGTATTAGGGACAGTGAATAAGCCAAAACCTAGTAGAGCACCAGTGAGGGCCTATGCTATGAAGGCTAGAGAGGACCGAGTGCATCAGATGTAAATGTTGGTACATTTTTTCTCTTTGACTCAGTTTTAATTTCTTTGATAGATCCGGATTCTACACATTCTTATATATGTACCAACATAGTTGAGCGGTATAACATGTTAGCGAAGAGATTAAATTATGAGATAGAGGTAACTAGCCTTTTAGGGCATATCATAGTGGTAAATCAAATGTATAAGAATTGTCCGATTATGCTTCAAGGGAAAGACTTCACAACAGACTTGATAGAGTTGCCTTTTCATAAGTATGACACTATCCTAGGTATGGATTGGCTATCTCAGCATGGTGCAGTAATGGACTGCATGATGAAGATGGTGGAATTGAGAATGTCCGAAAAGGAGATAGTGGTTGTGTAGGGGGAGAGATCCTTATATCAAACGAGGATCATCTCCATGATAAAAGCACAGAAGGAGTTAGAGGCATAGAAGGAGTTAAGGGCTACCTCTGGAAAGAGAAATAGAGTTCTCAATTGAGCATATTCCAGGTAAAACTTTTATATCGACGGTACCACATCGGATGGCTCCATCAGAGATGAAGGATTTAAAGGCACGGTTAGAGGAATTGCTAGATAAGGGATTCATCAAATCGAGTGTATCTCCATGGGGTGCACCAATGTTATTTGTCAAAAAGAAAGATGGGTTTATGAGGTTATGCAAAAACTATAGGAAATTGAACAGGGTGACCGTTAAGAACAGGTATCCATTACTATGGATTGATGATGTTTTCTATTAGTTGAAAGGTGTAGAGATATTTTCTAAGATTAAATTAAGATCGGGGTACCAACAGTTGAGAATCAAGGCAGGCGATGTAGAGAAGACAACCTTCAGAACCAGGTATGGTCATTATGAGTTCTTAGTTATGCCTTTCCAGTTAACCAATGCTCCTACAGCTTTTATGGATCTGATGAACCAGATCTTCATACCATTTTTGGATCAATTTTTCACGGTGTTCATAGATGACATTTTGGTATGTTTTAGAAATAAGAATGAACATGAACATCATTTGAAAATTGTTTTACAGACTCTTAGGGAGTTGAAACTATATGTTAAGCTCTCTAAGTGTGAGTTTTGGTTAGATGAGGTTGTCTTTCTCAGACATGTGATATCAAACAATGGGATTAAAGTGCATCCAGACAAGGTCGAGATGATCTTGGATTAGAAACCCTCACAAAATGTTACTGAGATCAAGAGTTTTCTCGTCTTAGTAGGGTACTATAGAAGATTCGTCAAAGGGTTTTCCATAATTGCTTCTCTATTGACTAGGTTATTGCAAAAGAATATCACGTTTGACTGGATGGACAAGTGTCATAACAGTTTTGATCAGCTTAAGAATCTTTTAACAAAAGCTCTAGTGTTAATACAGCGGATTACAGACAAGAAATATATAGTTTACAGTGATGCATCACATAACAGATTGGGTTGCTTGTTAATGCAAGAAGGGAAAGTTGTCACCTATGCATCCAGATAGTTAAAGCCTTATAAGAAAAACTACTTGATGCATGATATATAATTGGTAGCCATTTTCTTTGCATTGAAGATATGATATCATTATCTATATGGAGAAAAGTGCTACATATACATCGATCATAAAAGTTTGAAGTATCTTTCTACACAACGGAATTTGAATTTAAGATAAAAAAAGATGGTTAGAGTTGATAAAAGATTATGATTGTGTAACTAATTATCATTTAGAAAAGGCCAATGTGGTGGTCGATGTGCTCAGTAGGAAGACCGTGGCAGAGTTGGACATCCGACCAACCTTAAGTCAAGAGATTTGATATGCACAAAAGCATAATGGAAAGCTAGTGGAATTAGTCATTTTGGTCTCCAAGGGGGAGAGAGCGGGTTTTTCAGTCGAGCCAGATGATAGTTTACACTACTAGGGTAGGTTATATGTACCAGAAGTCTCAAAGTTGAGACAAAGAATTATGAGGAAGGCCTATGAGATGAGATTTGTAATGCACCCAGGCAGTAACAAAATGTATCTGAACTTAAAAAGAGTGTATTGGTGATCTGGAATGAAAAAAGATATCACATAATTCACAACTAGATGTCTTACATGTCAATAGATAAAGGTTGAACACTAGGTACCTTCAGGGTTATTATAGCATATCACAATTTTGAAAAGGAAATGGGAGAGAATCACTATGGATTTTATGATTGGATTGCCATTGACGTTGAGACGTGGATAAGTTAATGAAATCGGCTCATTTTTTACTTATTTGGAGAGACTATCCTTTGAACTGGTTGGCAGAGTTGTATGTGAATGAGATAATATGTCTTCATGGAATTTCAATCTCCATCATTTTGGATAGAGATCTGCAGTCTACGTCTCAGTTTTGGGATAGTCTATAGTGAGCTTTGGGTAACAAGCTCAACTTCAGCACGACTTTCCATCCTTAGACAGATAGTTAGTCGGAGAGAGTTATTTAGATCTTGGAAGACATGATGAGATGTTGCGTGGTTAAGTTTAAGGGAAGTTGGAATAAATATTTGCCATTGATGGAGTTTGCCTACAATAATAGTTATCAATCCAATATTTAGATGGTTGCGTATGAGGCACTTTACAGTAGAAAGTGTCGGACACCGTTGTGTTGGGCCTAGTTCAGTGAGAGAAAGTTAGTGGGGCCAAATTTGGTATTAGAGGCAGAAGAGAATGTGAAGATCATAAGAGATCGACTAAAAGCAGCTTCTGATAGATAGAAATCCCATGCATACCTCAAGAGAAAAGACATGGAGTACTTAGTGGAAGACAAGGTGTTTCTCAAGGTATCTCCATGGAAGAAGGTTCTCAAATTTGAGAAAAATAGACAAGTTGAGCCCTAAGTTCATTGGACCTTATAAGATCCTAGAGGGGATCGGACCAATTGCGTACAGACTTGTCTTGCCACCAGAGTTGAGTAGGATACATAATATCTTCCATGTATCCATGTTGAGAAGGTATCGGTCAGATCCTTCTCACATCATCATAGCTGAGAACATAAAGTTGAGATCAGACTTGTCTTATGAGGAGGAAATAGTCAAGATCTTATCTCGTGAGGTTAAAAAGCTTAAGAACAAATGAGTTCCAATGGTGAAAGTGTTATGGAAAAGCCATACAGTTCAAGAAGCAACATAGGAAAGCAAGGAAGTAATGAGGGCACAATATCCTTAGTTGTTCTGAGACATCATGATAGGTAATTTCAGGGATGAAATATCCTAAGGGGGAAAGAAATGTAACACCCATAATTATGGCCTATAAGTTATGCTATTGGTTAGTGAGAAGTTGGTGATTAAGTGGAGTTTTGGGAAGTTGAGAGTTGCTAAAATCTGATGTTTTATACCTATGACAATGGGTGTCATGACCGTGAATATCATATTTTAGTACACAGTCGTGATAAGGTTCTTAATGGTTGTGAAGAGTTGTTTCACAACTATAAAGGATAAACTCATGTCCATGAAAGAGGAGTCACGATCGTAAAGCCTGGGCAGACAGAGCTGGTGAGCCAGTCACATTTTTCTCTCTGTCATTCCTTTTAAATTTGCTTTTAACCCCTAAAACCGACCTAACATGTCATATCTTCATCTCTTTCACCTTTAGAAAATCTCTTCCTCCATAGGTGAAGCTAGAAAAGTTAAGTTTTGAGGGAGTAAAGTGAAATAGGAGAGTGAGAAAGGAAGCTTGTGGGTTAATAGTAGATTTTTTGTATTTATGGGTGTTGGTCATTTTCTATAGGCTAAGAAGATGTTTCTTCATCTTACTAGGACTTGGAGGGAGTGCTGAAAGTCCATCTCAAAGGAGAAGATAAGCTTGAAGAGATCAAGTTTTAGCCAATCTCCATCTTAGGTTTAAGGTTTGTATATAACAACACTTGAGGCAATTACTTTGTATTTTCTGTATTAATTGCTTTAAATGCATGACTTAGATGATAAATGAATAGATAAATGGTGAAATGTGGGGTTAATATGCATGATGGAAAATCTTATAAAATGATTAGATTGACATATTTGAGGAACAATTCTGATTAATATTGATGTTTAGAGATGATATGGTTGTGATAGATAGCTTGAATGCATGCTGGAATGTTGATAGGATGAATGTCATTGGTCAACCGTAGTGAGTATTGCATATGGAAATGACATGATTTGTGATGCTCTGTTTTTCTAGAAAAATTTTTAGATTTACTGCCGTGAAGGGTGGGTTCACGAGCGTGAATATCATGAAGTGCATTTTTGTTGAAGTAGACTCATTCATGGGCAGCTTCATAGTTGGATTTATGATTTGGTTCATGCCCGTAAATGGGTGATCACGATCGTGAATGTATGCTAATTCATGGGTTGAATCACGGTTTGTTTCACGGAGGAGACTACTCATGAAGTAGTGTTTCACTACCGTGAATGGTTATTCACGGGCGTGAATTTGTTTATGATAAAAATTTTATATATTTATTTTTTTAATCAAAATTAATTCATTGTGAGGCAGTAGACCTCAATTGCATGCTTATAGCATGATAAGGGAATATATGTTGTGAAAATGATTGTGAAAATTATGATATTTATATAAAATATGGTAATGAATAATATGAATATATGCATGGTAACATGGTAAGCCCAATACTCTGACTAAGACTAGAGCTATAATAGATGATATACTATTGAGAGGAAAGTTTGGTACTGAGTGATCTATATTGGTCATATATTGAGAAAGCCCAGAGGTTAGCGGATATAGTGTCTTGGTGGGTTATATATATTTGAATGCCCAAAGGTTAACAAACAAAGCGCATCGATGAGTTATATATTTTTGAAGGTTCATAGATTAACGAACAAAATATCTTAACGGGCTATATATTTTTGAAAGCCTAAAGGTTAGCGGACATAGTGTCTCGGTGGGTTATATATTTTTAAAACCCAGAGATTAGCGGACAGAGAACTTCAGTTGGTTAAGTTACCCATATCAATTTTAGTCTAGTTATGAGTACGTGGGCAAAAGTAAGATATTTGATAATATTATGTGCGGTAAAATACTTGTATGGTTCTAGATGACGGTTGATATATATATATATATATATATATATATATATATATATATATATATATATATATATATATATATTATTTTTATATGTTATTGTATGTCTTGCACATTATTATGTACCACTAGGCACGAGTTACTTAGCATATAGATTTTTCCATATGCAAATTTTGAGCTTAGGGGGGGTTTGACAGAAGAAGACGTCCAGTAACCAGAGCCGATGATATACATTCGGGGTGGGTGATACACTGTGTATCTTATTTTGGTTGTTTTGCTATAAGTTGGGTAACTATAATTTTACATATTGTATTTCAAAGACATATAATTTTATAACTACTCATTTTGTAAAACTTTGGGTTTGTTTACGCTCATATGATTTGTAATTAAATTTTATTTTATTTTGAGCTCGATTGCATGATTTTAAGAATGATTTTATTTTGTTAAGTTATCATGGCCATGGTGCATGAAATGTTTAAAAAAAATTATAACGTTTTAACTTATTTGCATTGTAGCATTATTTGGTATAATTGGGTTTAGTCTTAATTATATCGAATGGTATTATAATATATTTTTCTTTGATATAAGTTGCTACATCTTGCTTGATAAGCTCTGATACCATGATCGAAAGATTGAAAAAATGTATTTGGATGAATATGATCATCTAATTCATCGAAAAAAGAAATTTAGTATATATACAATGTCTCCGGAAAATAAGGAAAAAATAACTCTAACTAAAAAATGAAAAATTCCCACCTGCTATCAATCTACAATTCTCATTATCAAAACAGTCTCGGATAAGTTATAACTTAATACTAGAATATTAATGAAACGGTGCGCATAGATTACAACTGGAGAATTAATGAAATAATGTGCTTTGCTAGCTATAGTCTTCCTTGAGCTTCAACTTTAGCTCTCTACTGATTCTTCTTCATGCATGAGCTTGAGCTTAAACTTTCGCTCTCTACCTCTTATCCTTTATACTATACTTTATCAAGAAGGCTAGCTATTTTGATTTAATATGATTTAAAAAAAAACTATGTGAATCTTCAGTTTTAAACGTGCAAGTTTGTTTTAATTTTATTAATTCATACATAAAATTTCTAATTCATATAAATTTAATTACTAAACAGAAAAACAGGCTGAATATTAAAAAAAATACACATCACAATTGAAATTTGAACTTTGTCACTATAAGAATTGAATAAATCTAAACAATTTAGCTTAAGAAATTTACTATTATTTCAAAATGATTTAAATAAATCTAAAGTTAGTTGCACTAAAATTATAAATTTTCTTTTATCCCTAAATTTTTGATGTGAGATTTTCTTCAACACTTTCCCTTAAATGAAACAAACTTTGATCCAATTGTCACTTGCTTAATCCATCATTTTTTTTTGTTTGGCCTTTTTATTTTTTCTTAAGCCACATATTTACTTAATTTTTGATCTCATATTCAACTCACAAAATTCATCATTATGCGACGGTTAGTCATTCTCATGATTTTGATACTATATTAGAATTGGATGAGGCTAGACAATTGAATCACCTAATAATTGTGAATTCGTCATTACTTTCCCTTAAATTCAACTCACAAAATTCATCATTACTAACTTCAAATTGAATTAAATCATTTTGAAATTAGTTGCACTATAATTATAAGTCAATTCTATATTTTTTAAATTCTCGATGTGAGATTCTCTTCAATAGTTACTAGGTTCACAATCTAAATTTACATGAAAATAGAATTATGTGTTAATATGAACAAGTGCATTATGATTAGATAGTTTTAGGTCATTTGATGATTGTGAGACGGAAATTTCCATATGTTATGCTTAGATAGTTTTTTTGATACATATTTAAACCATTTCCTTGATAATTTGAAGAAAAAGAAATTAATAAATTAAGATGGCAGACAAAAGCAGAAAAAATATAATTTCGACTGAGTTTATATATTTTTCTACGATCAGATTGTTATCTAATTCCAAAATTTCCAATGACTGACTAATATCTCTTGTTTTCTAATTCTCAAACACTGTGAAAAACACAATTTCAACTGTGAGAATAGCTTATGTTATCTAGTGAAAGAGGTGTATGCATGATAATTTGTATAGGCTCAGTATATTGTATCAGATGCTTCCCTTAATATAGGAGTGAAAAATTTATCTATACCCATTTACCCACCCACTTAAATAAGGGTATGAGTGATAAATGAGTAGTTAAAATATAAAAGAGTATTAAATGGATTCAACCCATTTTGATCAATTAATATATGTGTATTAAAAGGTTGAATATAGGCACTCATTTTAATCCATTTAATTTTTTTTAAACAACAAAATAGATTATTTGACGCGTTTTAAAAATTCATAACTTTATTAGTCCGGTACTATTTATTATATGAAAAAAATTATCACGGATTCTGCAACTAGGTTCGTTCCCACTTGTGTGTAATTTTCTTGGAGACCTCTATAGGGCCTATTGTAACTATTTAACTTTGATTTTTTTTTTTGAAAACTAATTCTTAAAATTTATTATTATTTCTTTTTTTAGATTATTATTTCTCTTAGTTTTTTTAAATCTTTCCTTAATTCTTCTATATGTATATATATTTTTTGCACGACAAGCAATCAATAAACTATTTAACATTTATATTTATATAGAATTAAAAATAAATTAAAAATTTATAAAGAACAACTTGATAAAATTGATTAGTTGTTGAATTAATATATGACCTGATATATTTAATATTATGATAAAATTACATTTATAAGACTTCATTGTTATTTTTAAAAAAATCTCAAATACTGAAATCAAAATTTGAAAATTATATACTCAATAATCAAAATACAATTAAAAACTGAATTAAATATTCACATAAAAAAATGAATCAAATATAAAATAAAATCAAAATTATTATTTTAATAACTCTACTCCATTATTGAAGTAATTACAAGTGGTCTCATTGAGGATAAAGAAAATCTAGATTATATTCACTTTCATAATAATTTCAAGTGGCATAATCAAAATCAATATTTATATAAATAAATAAATAAATTTAATTGCTTGATTTTTTATTTTTACATACAATATTTTTTTTAAAACATCAATAGAAATATTATTGGTAAAATCAATGAAATTTTTAATTAATAATAATAGTAATTTGTTTAAAATATTTAATTATTAAAAATATTTTCATAATATTTTAATATTTAATGAGAAAAAAGTTAAAATTTGAAAAAAGTTTGAGATATATTATTATTATTATTATATAATAAATGGATAAATGGATGAAAATTAGCATAACAATATTTCCTTTCTTTTCTTTTTGTATATAAGTGAGTTAAGTAGTTTTCTTGTATTATGCTTTCGTAATTCAGTAAGAATACAATTAGCATAAATCTTCACATAAAAATAAAATTAGCTCGGATTTTTATTTTCATCCATATAGGGTGTGTTTGAAATTGTTGTTAGATGTTCAAAAAGCAGGTTTATAATTTTTTTGATTTAATTGACTGATTTTTTTAATTTTTTGTAAACTACTTTTTCTAAACCTGCTTGTGGTTAAAACATCTATTTACCTGCTTCTGTCAAAAAACAGTTTCCAAAACTCAAAAAATTTAAAAATAAAATTTTTTTCTCAAAAATCGCTTTTGGCAAACTCAATGTCAAACGGGCTCATAGAGTGTTTATAATAAATGTTGTTAAAAAAATAAAAGAAAAATGTTTCCAACTTGCCCTCATGAAAAAACAATCTTAAAATACATTTTGATCATGAAAATTATATAAGAAAATGAGTTTTATGATTAGGGTTTAGAAGTCTTCCAATTCACTTTAAAAAGTAAAAGATCAAAAAGATCCATCTCTGATTTTTCTGTATTTTCCATGAACCTATTAGGAGACTTATGAAATTTGAATGCACGAAATAAGGAGTAAATTAGTATAACAAAGTCACAAAATATAACCATAAAAATATTATTTTTTTCTAAGAAAAGAATACATAAAAAAATGAATAAGTTTTTAGATAGAAGAATTAAGTTCAAGAAAGACCAAATTTGGTGCATAGCGTGAATAATAGGGCTATGCCTAAAGTTAGGGTCAACAGCCACGGCCTTCTATAACGCGTTTGACAATGTCTAAAGCCCTATGGTCTTCCTTAATTATAATTTTAAAATTTTGAAAAGTGATAACTATTTTTGAGAAATTTACAAAAATAAAAAAAATACTTAACAAAATTTCAAATTTACCCACATTCAAAAATTCTTTCAAAAATACCAAAATCTAACTTTTTAAAATTTCAAATCTACCAAAATTCAAATCCATCAAAATCTTGAAATATAATAAAAAGAATTGTAGGTATTGTTTTTAAAAAAAATCTTAAAAAACGGTAAACTATGAAATTTCCTCCTATTTTTATTCAAATTCCATGTGTTTTATTTAGACCTACCGATGGATCAAGCCCAGCAGAACACTCTTTTATTCAAACTTTGACTTATTTAATTTCATAAAATTAAATTCTAAATTCTAAATATTGAATTAGTATAAACATAGACTTTATAAAAAAAAATAGTAGTCGGAATTATCAAATGATAAAACTATTTGATATTAAATTAAATTAAATTGTTGAAGTTAATAAATTCCTTCATAATTTCAGCTATTGGGTAATTTTATCCTTATATTTCAATATTTATTTAATTAAAAATTTCAAATTATTAGAAAAATATGATTGTTGGTTCTATCTTTTGTTCCTCTACCAATGCTTTTATCAAAATTTAAAAAAAAAATATTTGCATTTTCACTTTGTTCTCGAGATAAAAAAAAATTATTAATTTCCGTTGCTATTTATAGATGTACAAGTTACAGAGATATAAATTTTTGAAGTCCAATAATATAAGGATATACTGATTTATTTAGATTATTTAAAAAAAACTTTTATTTGATTTCACATAATAAGGAGCTGAGATGAATGATATAAACCATAAAGATCCCCACAATTCCTTGAAAAGGAATTAAATGGGCTAAGCCCATAACTACAAGACTGCTCCTTTGGGAACGGGTTCTAGCTTAAATGGGATAAAGACTATACTGCCCACAACCACATGAACTCTTATTTCGATTTATTTTTTTTATTTGTTTTTCTGTATTTGATGTCGGGAACATGTTTCAAAATAAGTAAATAAAATTAAAAATACGTACCATGAATGGGATCGAAGAGAAAAAAGAGAGAAAATTGTTTATATAAATATTGCTCAAAGATTCAAGACTACTTAGATTAAGGCAAGTAAGACAAGAAGTTATAATCAAAACACAAAAAAGCCAAGAAGATCGATGAACATGTAATGTTTTTTTATTATTATTACTGCTTACTAAGTTAAGTGTCTGGTCAAATAGAGTCAACCTAGATAATCTCAAGGTAATTAATTATAATTTATACCCAATTAGGCATGCTAAATAAATCCTCCATTTCCCATCATTCTGCCCCTTCTCTGCCTTGTAAGAAAACTCAGTGTCACAGTGTCACATAAATTTTTATTTAAACAGTAATGCTAATATTATTATAGATAGGATCATGCGCAAAGAAACCGCACGCAGATGTTGCTGTTCTTGGGTTTCTGCTTCTGCTATAATTGGACAACCCACTTAATTATATATGTAAAAATATTTTTTTATATTCTAAGGTTGTGTTTGTGGGTTCATAATATATATGTTGTATGTCTATTTCTGCCTGTCTTCTCCATTTATATAGAACATTTTGGTGTATTCTATGGGTGATTTCTGTTTCTCTCTTTTCTATGTTTTTGTCTTTCACTTTTATTTTTTTCTTGGATCTTCCCATCATTCCTTTCTTTCATTTGATTTTAATTTTTTTTTTATGTTTTTTGTTAATTTAATATGTGTGTGTGTGTTTATCTTATTTATTTATTTATGTTGTGTTCTTTCTAGCTCTTAAAGCAATACACTCTCCAGACAGGTCACTAAAAATCTGCATTATATCTTTTCACACTCCACCTTCAAGTAAGGTGACATTTGCTTATATTGGTGCATTTCCTTTATTATTATATGTAGATAACGAGGTTGCAATCATATAATTTTTAAAATAATTTCAATAATATTAAATCGAAGCTTCATATAATACCTCTTAATTTGCAACTTGCAAGATATATAAATGTAATTGTATTTCATGTCATAAAATCTATTGACATAAGCTAACCCATGAAACGTAATTGTTTGGAAAATACAGTTCCAATCCTTAATTAAACACTAAATCTGTTTAATTACATTTCCCTCTTAATCATGTCAATAACATTAAACCAATCTATAATCACTTAATTAAAATATTGAATAGACTAACACTTGAATATTTGATCTTGTTAAAATAACACGAACCCTATGAATTGTTCAATGTACCAAGCATGTGCAATTTTTTTTTTTCTCAACATCGATCCCTCTTTGCTTGCCAAAAATCTCCAATAGTAGTTTGTCCTGGCTAGATTCATTGCAACATTGTTTAATTTAAATTAATTATATGGTTAATTAATTAAAGAACTCTCTCCATATATTATTATTATACTTTGGTGCTCATAATTCTTCTTCTAGTGGCTCCATTATTGATGAGAAGCTTCCTGCTTCAAATAATATCTAAGCATGAAAATTCTCATCAATTAATTGTCAAGTTGCAAAAGTGTGTGTATGTGTATGAATATAGACTTCATCATTTTCTTTGACTAACCTAAATATTTTCCTTTTCTTATTACGTTCCTAACTAGAGGTTTACCTACTATTAACTAGGTTTTGTCTATTCTTGTCTGCTCAAACATACAATTGAGGATAATGATAATAAGTTTTTTTCTAGTTTTGTTAATTAATAAGATTAGCCAATTTCAGTACATGCCCTGTACTCCAAGATTGAGACTTGTCTTAATTATATATAAATTGGATAAATTTATATATATCTGATAGTTTTTATTTTTTATTCTTTTTTTGGGTTTAAATTTCCATGCACACATAGCACATGCAAGATATCAATTTGTGCATTTATTATCCATTCTTGCATGTTGTGCTTAGTGCAAGTGGTAGGTTTAACCAAATATTTCCCATTCAGCTAAGGTAGACCTATTTATGTGATCATGATCACCACAAAAGAATTAATTAGGGAAAAATATATATGAAGTTTGAGCTTGTTGTAATTGTTTAATTTGTCTTTTTACTAATCAAATTAAAGTGCATTAATTAATTTAATTATATTCTTGAACTAAGGAACTGCTTAGTTTTTATTTAACTTAAAGAATAAGTCTTCCCCATGTAGCATTGCTTGCTGGCAGAAGAACAACCCATTAGACATGTCCTTCACCACATTGCAATGCATTGTGGACACTGCCAGCCAATTTCTTCTTCTTAATCCTCGTTCTTTGAATTAAAAATGATTCATAAATTTAATAAATAAAATAAAAAAATCCATTATGCCAAGTCCAGAACATCCGGTCTAAATAAATAAAAGCTAAACATATATTAATTGAAATAAAAATTAAGTACCGCCAACTCAATTCATTTAAATGTTAATCCTATTTTTTTTGGTTTTGATTTATGGGGTATGCTTTTGCAATTTTTTAAGAATTCTATAAAAGATTTTTGTAGGGTTTCAATGTACTCAATATTTTGCCCCAAAATATTTTCAAAATATATAATTAAAATCAAATTAAATAAATTGAAATGAGAATGTTATCAGTGATTGTTAGGCTAAAAGAGAGTAAAAATGTCACTACTTAATGAATCTAATTGTTAATAATGATTATCACTCGTCTTTATATTGATAGGCTGATGTATTTAAATATACATATTTTGTGCTTATTTTTAGCAAAAATGGTCATCTCTAAATAAAGCGATGACAACAGTTGAGTTGAGCTCCATCATACGATCTGGATAACAAATATATATAAATAGGTCATTGTTGCCTATGATGAGGATCTTATATATATGGAAAATACTTAATTTAGACTCGGTTGATTAGAGGTAAGTAAAAT
The DNA here is from genome assembly GCA_023653625.1 of Triadica sebifera. Taxonomy (NCBI): domain Eukaryota; kingdom Viridiplantae; phylum Streptophyta; class Magnoliopsida; order Malpighiales; family Euphorbiaceae; genus Triadica; species Triadica sebifera. The sequence goes on from CM042906.1 coordinate 19,514,888, forward strand.
TAAACTAATCCAATTGAACTGAATTGTTAAGATTAGTTTGAGTTGATCAGAGGTAGGATTTTTAAAGAGACTAAATTCAATGTTTGAGTCAGGTAACATGATCAGGTTGACAAAATTTATTAAACTTTTTACTCAAAAATCAAATTAATCGACCGACTCAAATCGAAATGATACAAAAAATTTTAGTTCAAGTAAGATTAAAAATTAAGATGTATTTTATATATGAGTATAGGTTGGATCGGATTGACAATTTTTATCTTAGCTACAGTAAATAATTCTAATAAATTAATAACTATTTTGTTCACGCAACATTTTATTACTAATTCAGTTCATAAGTAAAGACTTGTAACGTATTTAGATGAGAATTCACAAATGAAGTCTTGCAACGTGTTTAGGTGAGAATTCGCCACCCATATGTATATTTTCATCACTAGAGACCAAATCTATGTGTTTTAGAATTCCACTTTTAGCTACTAAAATTTGAAGAAGATGATGAAAAATAGCTTTGAATATGATAGAGCCCTTGCCATAGACCACCATGGGTCAAGAAAAAAAATACATTAATTAGGATTTATAGAATAAGGACTGCTGGTGGCTCATCTTCAGGCTGTAGCATTGACAGGAATTTCTACTATTCTTGCAGAAGTTTCTGAACCATCTACTATGATAAAATTATTTAATGTCATATGTAGCTCATCAAACTAGCACGCAAAGTCATCCAATATCTACCTCATATAAACAATTATTTTTGTGAAAATAAAATATATTTTTTGAATAAATAGAAGACTGGTTTCAATATATTAATTAAATAAGGGAGCTAGGCTAGTTCGGTGTTGCAATTTGTTAAAGAAGAATTTTACATCAACAATTTACAAGATAGATGAATAAGTGTAACTAACTTCAAATTGATTTAAGTTGTTTTAAAACAATAATGAATCCACAATTATCAAACTCAACTATCTAAACTAACAAATTCTAATACGGCATCAGAATCATGAAAAAACTAACCATCACATGATCATAGATTTTGTACATAAAATCTAAGACACAAAAAGTAGAAAAACTCAGATAAAATAATAAATAAATTTATGTCTTAAGAGAGGAGAAAAAAGCAAAGACTATTAAGTTTATAATCAGAAACTGAAAAATGAAGAGAACTTGAATCTTGAATTGATTCTTGAAGAGAATAGTTTTACACTTTATATAGTTCATGGCTGGAAATTAATTCCTACTAAATCGGTAACCAACTAACTATAAAAAAGAGCAAAAGATAAAAATACAGTGAGGGTATAATCTGAGAAGCAACACATGAACAACAATAGAATGACAACAATGTGAGTTTAAACAACTCTTTTATTCACGTGTAATGCATGTTTCTTCTTGTTAAGCTTAAGTTGATTGCATGAAATCATTCCTCTTATGTTTGTTATTGCTATTGGTGGGAAAATCTGGCTCAATACCCCCTCTCAAGCTGGGAGTGTAAATGCTTTGAACTCTTAGCTTGGATTTACGATAATTGAACTGTGGACCTCGATGTGGTTTGGTAAAAAAATCAGCCACTTGATGTGCTGATGCAATAGGCAACAAATGAAGAAGACCTTGTTTAAACTTTTCCCTTACAATATGACAATCCAGCTCAATATGTTTCGTTCTCTCATGGAAGACTGGGTTTTTGGCAATATGTAAAGCTGAATCATTATCACAGAAAAGAAGGGCTGATCCTGCAGATGGAACCTGTAAGTCATGAAGAAGATAGAGTAACCATTGAATATCACAAGTGTCTGCTGCCATAGCTCTATATTCTACTTCTGAAGATGATCTAGAGACTGTAGACTGCTTTTTAGCCTTCCATGAAACTAAGGAATCTCCAGCAAAAATACAGTATCTAGTGATAGATTTCCTGGTGAGAGGACATGTTACCCAATTTAAATCAGAGTATGCTTTAATTTGGAGAGTGTTTTGAGCAGGGAAGAAGAGCCCTTGACCAGGGGAGGCCTTTATGTACCTTAAAATCCTGTGAACTGCTTTGAGATGAAATTCAGTTGGACAAGCAAGAAATTGCGATAAATGTTGTATAGCAAAAGAAATATCTGGTCTTGTATTTGCCAAATACAGTAGTTTGTCAACCAGTTGTCTATAACCAGAAATATCTTTCAGATGAGGAGATGATTACTTCTCCTTGAGAAATGGAACAATGGGAGTATCAGCTGGCTTACTCTCAAGAAAACCTGTGTCTGCTAGAAGCTCTAAAGCATACTTTCGCTGACATAGATTGATGCCTTTGTGATTTCGTGCAACTTCTAATCCAAGGAAAAATTTTAAGGCTCCAAGATCTTTTATTTTAAACTTGTCATGAAGAAAATGCTTGATAGTAGTTATTTGCATCTTGCTGTTACTAGCTATTATAACATCATCTACATAGACACACAGTGCAATGAAATCACCATTTTCTGATTTGAGAAATAATGAACAGTTTGCTGCAGCTTGATGAAACAGCTGTGATAGTAAAGCTTCTGTCAGTTTGTGGTGCCACTGTCTACTAGCTTGCTTAAGGCCATATAATGACTTTGTAAGCCTGCAAACCAAAGAGGATGTGGGACTAGAAAAACCTGGTGGCAACTACATGTAAACTTCCTCATTCAAATCACCGTGGAGAAATGCATTGTTTATGTCTAATTGATCTAGATACCAACCCTTTGCAGCTGAAACAGCCAAGAGAACTCTGATTGTGGCCATCTTTGCAACAGGTGAGAAGGTATCTAGATAATCAATGTCAGGTTTTTGAGTAAAACCTTTTGCCACTAAACGTGCCTTATGTCTTTCAATGGTCCCATCAGCAAGAAATTTTATTTTGAAAACCCATTTGCAGCCTATGACTTGCTTGCCAGCTGGTAAAGGAGTAAGCTTCCAAGTGTTGTTCAGTTCTAGAGCATCTAGCTCTGCCTTCATTGCAGTTCTCCATTCTGGAAACTTAACTGTTGTTTGGTAAGTTTTAGGTTCTAATGGAATAACAATAGAAGCTGCAAAAGATCTATGAGAAGATGAAATTTGAGAGTAAGATAGAACATAAGATAAAGGATGAGATATACCTAGTACTGAAGTTGCAGAGATGAGAGCAGCATTGGCTTGTTGTTGGCCACCAAGGATTTCACAATGATAGTCTTTGAGATAGGCAGGTTGGTGTCGTGTTCTAATGGGTCTTCTTTCTGATATGGTTTCTAGTATGGATTGATGTGTTGGATTAGTGTTAAGAGGTTCTATAGAATCTGACTTTTGAGATGGTAATATGCAAGGAAATTTTGGCTCAATGTTGAATTTTGGCAAAACAAGGTCTGAGTGTGAGATACTTGAATGGGTGAAAGGAAATTCTTTTTCATAAAATTTGACATTTCTGGAGACCATAAATTTTCCAGTATGTATCTCAAAAAGCCTATAGCCTTTTGTGCCAATTTTATATCCTACAAAAACACACTTAGCAGCTCTAGCATCAAATTTAAGTCTGTTGCTGGTTAGGGTACTAGTAAATGCTAAACAACCAAAAACCTTCAAATGTGATAAATCAGGCAACCTTTTGTATAATAGTTCGTATGGAATTTTGTTTCATAGAGCAGCATAAGACATTCTATTTATCAAATGAACAGCATGTGCTGCAAACTCACTCCAGAAAATATTTGGCATTTTGCTTTGGAATTTTAGAGCACGAATAATGTTAAGAATATCCTGATGTTTTCTCTCAACAATGCCATTTTGTTGGGGTGTTTCTACACAAGTAGTTTGGTGACAAATTCCATGCTTATTATAGTAATCTGACATGATGAATTCCTGTCCATTATCACTCCTTATGGTTTTGATTCTCTCTTGAAAATGATTATCAGCATAAGAGACAAAATTCTGTAAAGTTGGCCTAACTTCAGATTTATTTCTTAACAAAAACAACCATGTAAATCTGTTATGATCATCAATCACAGTCAAAAAATATATGTGTCCATGCAAAGATGTGAAACATGGCCCCCAAATGTCTACATGTATTAATTGAAAATTTTCATCAGATCTGGTTTCACTATTCTGGAAAGGCAACTTCTTTTGTTTGGCAAAATGACAAACACCACAAATATGATTGATGGTTTGAATTGGTATTTTACAAAGATTTCCTAATTGACACATTCTCTTATTTGAAACATGACCTAATCTGTTATGCCATAAAACTGAGTCAGTAGTCTTTTTAGAACAAGAAATGGTGTGAGACTCATGTAAATGTGAATATGGAGATTGAAACTGATATAATCCTTGGATTTGTTTAGCTGAGCCAATCCTCCTCCCATTCTGTAAATTCTGGATGACACAAGAAGAACTAGTGAAGGTAAGTGAACAGAAAGAATGAAGGGTTAATTTGGAAGCTGAGATAAGATTAAAAGAAAATTGTGGAATATGAAGAACATCACGTAAAACTATATTATCATTTAGTTGAACAGTCCCTATATGTGAGACGACTATAAGCATGTTGTTTGGAAATTTGACATTAAAATTGGTAACAGGAGAATAAGAAGAAAAAAAACATAATGAGCACACTATGTGATTAGTGGCTCCTGTGTCTAAAATCCAAAGATTTGTATTTGATTTAATGGATAATGTTGAAAAAACCATACCAGTACCAGTATCTTGTGATGGAGTTTCTAAGGTAAAAGTAGGCACCAAATTTCCAGATCTTTGAACTGATGAGGCTGCAACTATGGAAGTTTGCTCTGCATTAGAACTATCTCCATTTGATTGCTGAGAATTCCCTTTTGACATGGCTTGAAAAATTCTGAACAACTTCTGATATTGTTGTTATGTAAGACCAGTTTCAGTTACTCCTTGATTCAAAACAGTGGCATATTCTTCAGATGAATCTTGTATAAAATCAATTTCTACTTGATTTGCATAACTAGTCTTCATCCTTGGCTTATACCCAACAGGAAAATCATGTTTATGATAACATCTATCAATTGTATGTCCTGCTTTACCACAGTGGGTGCATTGTGATCTTTTAGTGCTAAGATTGATGCCTCGGTTTTGTAGAAAACCTCCATGTGCTAGACTATTATTCGCACCTTTTTTGTCTTTTCCAGTTTTAAAACTCTTGTTGTAACAAGCCACATGCTCTATGGTTGATGGTTCTTCAAGAGACTGTTGTTGCCTCTCATGTTGAACCACAAGAGAAAAAACTTTGGTAATATTGGGAAGTAGCTCCATGATCATAATTTGAGATCGCACAGTAGCAAAACTCTCATTTAATCCTTTTAAGAATCTAATCACGTGATCTGATTCATAATATTTCTTAAACATTGTAAGGGCCTCACACCTACAATTGGAATTGCAATAACATACTAGTAAGGGCCTCAAATTCAAGAATTCATCTCATAGAACCTTTAGCTGAGTAAAATAGTCTGAAACACTTCTTTGCCCTTGATTAAGACTGAAAATTTCTTGTAGTAAATCTGCAATGCGAAAAAGATCACTAGCCTAAAATCTTCCTCGAAGATCTTTCCAGACATCAATAGCATTATCAAGCCAGATATCACTTTGAGCAATTGAATGAGATACTGAATTAATAATCCAAGATAATACTGTTGTGTTGCATCATTGCCATATTGCATAAGTAGAATCTGCTCTTTCTGGCATCAAGATACTTCCAAGAACAAATTGCAATTTGTTCTTGGATAACAGAGCCATCTTCATCGCTCTGGCCCATGAATGATAATTTGACCCTGCAAGTACTGGAGAAACTAGAGCAATTGAGATTCTCGCTTGGGTGCAAGAAAAATGGACTGGAAGGTGAATCTTCTGGTCTACCCATCTTTTTTTTTTCTAATGGAAACAGAAGCAAATTAAGAATTCGTGGAAAGGAGGAAAAAAAAATGGAAAGATTATGATCAAACTCTACGTTTCTGCTTTGATACCATATCAAATTTGTAATCAAAAACTGAAAAATGAAGAGAACTTGAATCTTGAACTGATTCTTGAAGAGAAGAGTTTTACACTTTATATAGTTCATGGCTGGAAATTAATTCCTACTAAATCGGTAACCAACTAACTATAAAGAAGAGCAAAAGATAAAAATACAGTGAGAGTATAATCTGAGAAGCAATACATGAACAATAATAGAATGACAGCAATGTGAGTTTAAACAACTATCTTATTCACGTGTAATGCATGTTTCTTCTTGCTAAGATGAAGTTGTTCTTCTTGCTAAGCTGAAGTTGATTGCATGAAATCATTCCTCTTATGTTTGTTACTGCTATTGGTAGGAAAATCTGGCTCAATAAAGACATATAAAAATATTGGATTAAACAAGAAACAACTAAGTTAAAACCATTTACACTTGAGAATTTCACATTAGGAGTTTAAGGGATAGAAGAAATGTTAAAAAAATCTCTTATTGGAAGTTTAAGGGATAAATGAATGACATAATTATAGTGCAACTAATTTTATATTAGCTCAAATCATTTTAAATAATAGTAAATTCACAATTATCAAATCCAAATATCTAAATCCAATAGATTCTAATACAATTAAATACATGGACGTGGAAAGACAGTTGAATAACACACGGAAATGATTAATTTATAATCAAAATTTAACATTGGTTTGTTTATGATGGTGACCCTCTCCATTAACCCAATCATTAGATTTAAGGAGACCAAATAATAATAATTAATGATCAAGCTGGATTTTATATCAATTAACATTCCCCAACATATGTAACTTTTACAGCTTGCGGCCTGCCATGTGCAAGAGATGGTTTCCTTTTTTAAAATTCAAATCGTTCAATTTCTATTTCTATTAATATATATATATTGCTGAATCTGAATTTAGCAGAATGGACTAGATCATCTTGCTTATAAATTTTAGTACTTGATCTCTTTCACATCTGCCATTACCAAATTTAATAGAATCTAGTTGACATCAGATCGATATATAATTAAAAAAAAAAAAGAAGAATAAATCAAGAACACACAAGATATTTAGAGTTAGATTGCTGTCTTGGATTTTGTTATTTGAGAATGAAATCTAGAAGATTGTGATCAATTAATTAATGAAACTATAATCTTTCCCGGGAGGGATTAGTTCTGTTAATTTGCTAATAGTAATCTCACCTTTTTGTGATTCATATACTAAAAAAGAATTTTTTTTTTTTCTGAACTGCTGCTGAAAATGAAATTAATTATCCTTATTATGTTACTTTGAATTACACTTTAAATAAAAATTTCAATAATTTAGTTCTGTAAAATTGTCCATACAGAAAAAATATAGCAGCAGCAGCTATGAGAAGTGAACTGGCAGCAAAATTGACAAATCAAAAACTTGAATTAATTGGGAACCCATTATGAAATCGCAGAGCTCAGGTGTCATTCTCTAAATCTGAAGCCTGCAATCCCTGTTGAAAGAGGCAAGAGAAGTGAAAAATGGTGCAAAAGTGGTTGAAAACGCACCATCAACATCCCTGTCTTGCACAGAAAACCACCCACTTACTTAACTAAATGTTGGACTACTTCCTTAAGTTTGACCACTTTCACGTTGATTGAAATTCTATTTATTCATCTCCATAATCTTAAAATGTTAGATTTATGAAATTAAATTATCAAAATCTTTCTCCAGTTTCATTCAAGATTGACAAAATCTATCAAGTATCTAAGCAAAGAATTGGAATAGATTTTGTCATTGTTAATTTAATTAAGATATATTGGTTTCGGATCAATGTTTAAGAATATTAAGAACATATATCTGTCAATTTTTTACTTAAATATTATAGTTATAAATTTTCGACAATTAGAGCTATTAAGAAATTATTTAAGAAATCAGAACTATTAATATGGCCTAAAAATGTGACTATTCCGTTCGGGATTAAAAGTTAAAAAAATTACATTCATAAATAAAAAAAATAAAGAGATTTTTAGTGGATGAAATAAAATGGTAAAAATCTTTAATTTCATAACTAAATATTTCGAATTCGAAGTTTATATATCAATTTTAAAACCTAATATTGAGCGCAAATTTGGATAAAATAGCTAAACCTATGGCTGACAATTCGTGTCGTGTCATGTCTAATCGTGTCGTGTCTTAATCGGATATGACACGATTAGACACGATACGAATACGACACGATTAACTAATCGTTTCAAAAATTTGAAACACGAACACGACACGGTTAAAATCCGTATTAATACGACACGACACGATTAGACACGATTAACTTAATGTGTATAAATTATACGAATACGACAAGATTATACACGATTTTACTTAACACGACACGATTATATACGAATAGACACGAATATTAAATTAAAAAATTAATTTAATTAATTAAATTTCAATTTAATCAATTTACATTTAATTAATAATTTTAATTTAATTAATTAAACTCCAATTAAATATATATAAGTTCAATTGAATCAATTTAATTCATTCATTCATATATAAATATGTATTATATATATTTGAATTTTGAGTAAAATTAAAATAATTAGTCATATCTTTATAATTAATAAAATAACATATTTTTAATCGTGTCTAATCGTGTCTTAACAGGTTAGACAGGTAAAATCCGTTTATGATACAATTTTTTTCGTGTCGTAATCGTGTTGACACAATTATGACCCATATCCATTTAGCTCATATCCATATACAGTTAAATCCGTATTGTTTCGTATCGTTTAATCGTGTCGTGTCCAAAATTATCAACCCTAGCTAAAGCCTCAGCATGAAAAATGAAAGAAAAAAAATGTTGAACCGCAAAGGTGTCTTTTGGATCCATTTGCATAAGCCCTGCCCCACCAAAACCAAATGACCAAAATGCCCTGCATAACATTTATTTTTATATAAAAAGGTCTTTTTTTTAATTTGTTTACTGTATAGTAGGGCTGGTAATTCGTGTCATGTCGTGTCTAATCGTATCGTATCTTAATCGAATATGACACGATTAACTAATCATGTCAAAAATTTGAAATACGAACACGATACGGTTAAAATCTGTATTAACACGACACGACACGATTAAACACGATTAACTTAATGTGTATAAATTATACGAATACGATACGATTATACACGATTTTACTTAATACGACACGACACGATTATACACGAATAGACACGAATATTAAATTAAAAATTTAATTTAATTAATTGAATCTCAATTTAATCAATTTACATTTAATTAATAATTTTAATTAATTAATTAAATTTTAATTTAATTAATTAAACTCCAATTAAATATATATAAGTTCAATTGAATCAATTTAATTCATTCATTCATATATAAATATGTATTATATATATTTGAATTTTGAGTAAAATTAAAATAATTAGTCATATTTTTATAATTAATAAAATAATATATTTTTAATCGTGTCTAATCGTGTCTTAACAGGTTAGACAGGTAAAATCTGTTTATGACACGATTTTTTTCGTGTCGTAATCGTGTTGACACGGTTATGACTCATATCCGTTTAGCTCATATTCATATACGGTTAAGTCCGTATCGTTTAATCGTGTCGTGTCCAAAATTGTCAGCTCTACTGTATAGTATTAAGCCCACATTCCATACACTTCAAACATTTTTTATAATAACACCAAACCGCTCTGTTAAGCAACAAATATTATCAAAACCATTCACAAAATCACTTCTCTCTCTCTTTAAAATTCACAAAATCCTCACCTTCAGACGATTTCCCTAACCCAAAAGTGTCCTATTGCTGCAAAAAATGGTTGTCTGGCCATTTATAGCCTTTCTGTAATTTTTTTTAACACCACAGAATTTTTAAAGAAAAAAAAATTGGATAGCTGGAAAAAGCTGTACGAAAAACCTACTCCTCCAAGAATCGGCTCACAATCTTCATGCTTGGTTCGGTTACTTCTTTCTCCCAAATTTCCATCCACCTTTTCTTCTTCTTCTTCTTCCTTTTTTTCTTTTTGTTATTTTTGCCATTATCCGCTGTGCTCACCTTCATCATCTCCCTGAACGCCTCCGTCGCATCTACTCTTTGAAGGTCCCACCCCGCGTTTTCCAATCTCAGTATCTTCCCTATCTGCCTCTTCGCTAGCTCACACGTATTCTCCTTGATCTCCCTCACTGCCTCTTCATATGCACCTCTCCGTAATTCATCCCACCCTCCTCTTGCTCCTGTCCCCGGTGGATATTTTTTAAAATATCGGTCAAACTCCGGAACTCCGATTGCTTTTCTCAACCCGAGTTGACTCCCCGATTCATCCGAACCGTAATATTTCGATAATTCCTCAAACATCCCCGATCCCAGCATTTCGTCTACTCTTTTGCACAAGTAATCGCACAGAAGAGGAAATGAGATATCCACCCAAAGAAAACAACAGTTGTACCTTAACTCGGTTGAAATCAGGTTAGACGGTGTATCGAAAACGTCCATCTCGGGATTAAACCGGTCAACAACAAGAGCATGAATGAATGAGTTGGACCCACCCACTACAAGAGGCAACTTTTGCCGGGAAACAATATCGGAAATAGCCAACCCGGCCCTGAAACGGAACTCGGAAGGGGTCAACTCGCCATCCTCCGGGTAAAAAACGCCAAGCAAATGGTGAGGGATACCGAGACGGTCTTGAATCGGGATTTTGTTGGTGGTTATATCGAGTCCTTTATAAACCTGTATTTTATCACTGTTGACGATTTCGGATTGAAAGCGCGAGGCTAGATCAATGGAGAGTCTTGTTTTGCCGCAACCAGTAGGTCCCATGATGACAACGATCTTCTCCTTGTGCCGAGGATGAAGATGAAGATGAAGATGAAGGGCAGTTGAGGCGGTGGCGGGAGAGTCCATCCGGACTCCACAGGAGAGTCTCCGGAGGCCGGATTTAATGGGGTAAAGGGGGGAAAAAATAGGAGAAAGTGAATGAGAAGTGCAATGAGAGCGAATAAAAGGGAAGGAGAGAGTCATAGCCAAATAGTGAAAAAAAGGAAGAAAGAAAAAGATTAGTGGTGGTGTTGGTGAGGGGAATGGTGATGGTGATGAGCTCTGGTGTTGGTGTGAGAAGCTGAAGCTCAGCTGCAGAGACATATACGGAATGTGAAGACACTTTATGCGTCCGTTTTGCGGGGAACAAGAGAGAAGCAGTAGCAGCTGGGTCTGGATTGATTTGGCTGCTTCTTTTATATATATATAAACAACGAAACAACAATTATAAATATATGTATATATGACATTAATCCTACAAAGCAACCAAATTAAAAAAAAATAAATTGGTTTGCTTTGTTTAAAAATTAGGATTTAGTAGTTTTGGCGAGTTTAAAAACTGAGAGGACGAAGAATGAAAGCATTCAGCAGAGTGCGTGTGTGACGAGTTTAGATGATATGTGCCGGCGAAACCCAAATCCCAAATTTATATCTCTCTCCTCTACTGTGTGCGCACTGGGAAGTGGACTTGAACGAGGAAACGTTTCAATTCAACCTTTTTGTAAAAAAAAACGACAAATCTCTCCGGCTCTCCATCCTCCCCATTTTCAAATTATACATATCATGTATAGCAGTATAGGTCTGGTCTTCATGTTAATGGTAATTAATATCATATGATACTTTATTAATATTTTATATTGCTAATTATGTCTTAATCAATAAATTTTTAACTTAAAAATTTTACTTTTCTTTTAAAGCTCTATTCAGTTTTAAACCTAACCTAAATTATAAAAACAGAATAAGCCAAAATCCATATAAAAATAACTGAATTAAACTAAATTTTGTAAAGAACCGAACTAAACCGAAATACAGTTTGATTTGATTTAATCGATTTTTTAAAATAAATAAATAATATAAATTATAATTACTACCATAATTTTATCAATTATAATATATTAAAATCAATTATCATAATTTTATAAATTATTATATATAAATTATAATCAATCAGCATAACTTTTATTAATTACCATAAATTAAAATTAATCATCATAAATTACAGTTTATTTTTTATCTAAAAATTAGAATTATATATATATATATATATTCTATCGGTTCAATTTAATCTATTTTCAATAAAGATTTCATAAACAATCGAACCGATTAAATAGAAAACCGCAAAAATTAAATTAAATAGATTGAATTCAATTTGATTTGATTCAATATTCAGTTTTGATTCGGTTATGTTACAATACTTGGTAAGCCTATGCATAATGCAAGCATAAAAAGTATAGGTGTAAACTTAATTTTGGACCTACATTCACATACTAAATTTTAAATTAGTTTATTCTAAGAGCTATAGATTTGAATTAAGTATATATTATCATTAAAAAAAGTATTTACTTTTATTTTCTTATTGTTTAGGAATAATTAAACAAAATTATAAATAGCGTCACCCAGTTTGCAATCTCACCCCCCCCCCCCCCCAATTTTCTTCCTAATTAGATTTAAACTTTACAAAATTTACAATTAAATCCTTCCATCTATTTTTCGGTCAATGCTGATGGGGTATTTACTTGAGTGTCCAACAATCCCACATGGTTGCACACACTATTACAAATCTACAATTTACAAAGGATTATGTGTAAACCATCCCTAAATTTAAGACAAAAGGAACCCTAATAAATTTGATGTTGATTTATAATTTTAAAAATATATTATTTTTTTATTTTGAACTTAAAATTTATTTACCTTATACTTTTCGGTGGGATTAATAGACCATACAGTTAATTACTACATCAACAGTCTTCGACAAAAAATATATATATATACAAAGGGGTTTAATTGCAAATTTTATAAATATTTTGAATCCAATTGAAATGAATATATATATATATATATATATATATATATATATATATATGTGTGTATGTATGTATATATATGTATGTATGTATATATAAAAAGGCCGAACTAACACAATGGATAATATATTGGGGCTTTTTTATAGTTATCCCATTGATAGATGTGATGATTTTTGGAAAGTATCTTATTTGTAACTAATGAAAGATAGATTCAAATAATCATTTTTAAAATAATTTCAACTTTATCATTAATTTAAGATATTAGTTATGTTCAACTTTGAAAGATATTTCTGTCATTTTAATGTTAATAAATAAAATAGTAATAATATATTTAACAATACTTATGTTTTAAGTTTGTTGAATATGGTACGAAATATGATGCAAGAATGGAAGACTACCTTTGAAAGTCAAAATATGAAAAAATAGCATGTTCACACTCATGACTGATTATGTCATGCCCGTGATATAGTTTAGCGTCAACTCTCCAATATTTAAAATTCACGACCATGAAGGATCATACCAACCGTGAATGATCAAATCAGTCACATCCGTGAAAGATAGTCACGTCTGTGAAAGATAGTCATGCCCGTGAGATAACATGTCAAATTCTTTCAGAGAGCTTTACGGCCAGAGTCAGCACTTGGACCACGGTTTGGAAGGATATTCACGCCCGTGAAAGTATAAAGTCATGTCTGTGATCAAACACTTCAAATTCCTCCAAAATGTTTCACGGCTAAAGTCACCACCTGAGTCACGGCTTGGAAGAACATTCACAACCGTAATACATATATTCACCACCGTGAATGAGAAAAGAGAAACATGTCAGACGCGAAATTAAGAGTTGGTTCAACGACTATTTTCGCATTAAATATATTCAAACGGCTATAATTCGCTAAGAAATTATAAATGCAAGTCATTTATGAATCTTAAACAAGAGAACAACAACTATTTCGAATCAAAATCTTGTTGTAGTCATTGTGCATTAATTACTTTCAACAAAACTTTTATTCTCTGCAAAAATTTATTTGCTCATAAATTACAAGCATTATAGGTTGGTGAGTGTTTTTATTTGTAATCTATTACTCAAGTGAGTTTGAGTATATTGGATTAATAATAAAACACTTGTAAGGGTTATTTGTATGGGCCATAAAACACAAGGAATTGACTTATTGTGTGAATCATTAAAATACAAGAAAATTTCTAGGTTAGGTGTTAGTCATTGATAGAAATTGTAACATTCTTGACTTTTTTCATATGCATTTATGCAGCATCTCATTTGTGCATAGACATTTTACATATATATATATATCACTTGAACACATGCATAATATGCATTTTTATTTAAATATATTCATGATATACAATTAGTTTATTTTCAAATATTTTACAATTGTATAGAAATGCATATGTCTGTTTTATAATATAGATAAAAATGACATGAAATTAATATTTAAGTGAATAAATAGATTAGATTGAATTAATAAAAATTTGACATAATTAATTTAATTAAATTAAAATAAGTGATTAAATTATATATTTATTTATTATTGGTTAGTAAAATTGGGTAAATGTATATATGTATACATGAATGTATGTATATATATGTATGTATGTATGATGATAATAAAAATAAAAATAATAATAAAAATTTTTTAAAAAAAAGCATACAGCAAAAAAAAAGAAAAAAAAAACAAGAAGAGTGACGACAAAGAAAGAAAGATAGCAAATGGGGTAGTGGCTTTTAACCTATTAGACTCCATTATCTTCCTTTTCTTTTCTTATCTTTTTCTTCTTATTCGTTTCATTTCTTCAACCTATTTTCTCTCAAGTTCCAGCCATAAATTCTTCCTTGTTTTATTTGGTTTTTGAGATAAATTGATCATTTGCAAGTTTGTTCTTGATAAGTAATCAATTCTTATTGCTATAAGGTTGATTTGAGTTGTCAAGGTTCATTAATAGGCACTGATTTACACCCCGATTTTGATATCTATAGAAATTCATTCTGAACAATCTTAAAACACAAAAGTTGTTCCTTTATGTCTTATATTTATGGATATATAAATAGTTTTGTAATATGTAGTGTATAGAATGAGATATCCTCTTCGTACTGAAACTGGTCGGGATGTGAACCTTAAGTAAGTTAGCTACTGTGTTTATTAGTTGTGGGTATGTTCAAACCAATATTTGAAGTACCTCAAAACATAAAAGTTGTAGATATATGTGTTATGGATATATATACCAAATTTAAGCTTCATAGGTCTTGTAATATTTTATGGTAAATGGCACCATGACTGTTCCATGATTTAAATTACCTACTGAGTGCCCTGTATAGGTCCAGAAACTTGTTTAATTATTTTTAACTTCTTACAGATCAATTCTGTATATGATCAAAAAAGGAAAGTTATAGGTATATGTCTTAGCAAAATTTTGGTACTAATTTCAACTTAATATGTTATGTAAAGAATAAGTTATGTCCTTTGGAATTCATACTGGTCCGGAAGCCAATTCTATTCTGGACCAGTAACATGTTTGTTATAATTTGATGACCTTAGAGGCATAATTGATAAAAGTTGTAAACATGAAATATGTTCCATATGAATCCACATAAGTTCCTGTAAATGTTTATTAAAATAGTACGTATATATTATAAGTTATGATGAACCAAAATGAGTACCCTGAAACTGCCTAAGGGTAGAAAACATGGCAGAAATCAGAACACGATTAGAAATTCCACCCAAAATTGTAAAATAATTCAATTGGTATGAAATTATAATATGTTATATATAAATATGTTAATTTTAATTAGAAATAAGAATCACATTAATTGGTCAAGTACAGAAAAATATATAGTCAAAACAGTCTCATAAGGTCACACTGCCTCATAGGAAAAATTTTAATTATTGATATGAATGATGTATATTAATTTGTTTAATCCACATTAAGTTTTTCTAGTCATAAATTAACCAATTATATTTCAATATTAGACTCAGAACAAATTGGAGATATACAAAAAGGGGGTAGACAATAAGTTAAGAGTTGGAATCAAAGGAAAAATGTGAGTCTAATTATCAATTGAATTATTTAGTGCATATGAATGTTGCTTGCTATATGATTGTGATGATTTTTCCTTGAAAATATGATGATGAATAATTTGTGACATTCGTGGTACATATAAGTTTGTGTACCTGTGGTATATTTGAGGTATATGTTTGATATAATATATATATATATATATATATATATATATATATATATATATATACACGTGGTATATGTATAGTATATGTAAGGTATATGTGTTGACATATGAGGTATATATATGTGGTATATGTATGGTATATGTGATAAGATACAATGGTTGATGAATATGTAAGTACAAGTGCATATGCATAATAACTTAAAAGGCATTGTGACGAGTTAATCGACATTGCAAAACAAAAGAAGAGGTATATGGCCCAACAAATGTGCAAATGAAACAAATGATCAAGCTAGCTAGCAAATGCAAATGCAAATGCAAATGCAAATGCAAATGTTCACATGGAAACCCGGGGCAATGTCCGTTTAACCTGGTCAAAACAAAATAAAATGAATAAGCATAAGCATAAGTAAAAAGCAATTATTGAATACTTTATTTTATCTTTATTTATATGTTATTGACTGATAAAATGGAGTATAAAGTATGTATTAATTATACTTGTTATTTGCTATTATGAAATGTTTGGTGCTTTAGAACTCATTTGATGGTTATTTTCACTGAGTCGCAACTCACCAAATTGCATCATTTTTCAGGTAGAGAAGATTAGTAGTTCATATTGAGGTGCATATAAAAGTTATGGATCAAAGGTCACCGGCTGGGCCTCATCACTCTCTCTCATTGCATTCCACATAAGCATAAGAACATATCATTTATATTTGGGGATTGAATTCTTACAAATTTACTAACTTTTTAAACATAATGTTTAAGTTATTAATATATGTGATGTTATAGGCTATAATTAAAGTTTCCGCATTGATTGTGAAATTATTGTTGATAATATGAGATGAGTAAAAAAAATAAATTACTCTCGCCGTAAATATGAATTTTATTTTATTCCTGTTTCATACGTGATAATTTAATATATTAAACAACATATGTGATATATGGATGTATAAGTTGTTAGGTGTTACAAAAACACCATAGTTATGAGTGAGCTTGTAAAACTTTATTGTAACACTTAGTGTGTTAGTAAAACTCCCAATTGAGATTGGGGAGAGAAGTAGAGTTTGTTAATACCCGAACCTCTATAAATTTCTTATGTGATATCTCTCTATCCCTACTCTATTTAATTTTTATTCCGCACTTAAAAGTTAAGAATTTTTTTAATATTCAATTCAACTCCCTTCTTAGTTCATTATATCTGGCAACAAGTTATTTAGATCTAATATTATCAAATTTTATTTTCGGATTAAGTTTTGCATCAAGTTATTTTTTAGATTATCAGATTTTTTATAGTGTGTTTTTTTTCACACAATGGTTTTTTATTTTTAATTATTATAATTTTCCTAATTAACAAGTAAATATTTCTCGATCTGAAAACATAAATAAATTCATTTTATCTTCTATATTCAAAATTATAAAAAAAAATAAAAACGCTATAAAAGGAACATAAACTAATTAACTGAAATTATAAATTTGTTAAAAATTGATACGATAATATAAATATTATGTCATACTCTTATTTGGATTGAGGGAGATAGTCAGACTCTTATTTGGTATTAAATTCTTAATTAATATGTGATTTTTTATATTAATTTTTTATTGTTATTTGTATAAACTTTTATATCATACTATTTAGATTTTATTATCAAAAAATTCCTGAATTCCATACAAATTTTCAATTATTAAGAAATTTGCAAGTATCAATTGGAATAGAATCGGAGTGTGAGAGATTTATGAGATTTGCTGAAACTCTAGTAACTATGAATATTCAAATTCAGATAAGACAGAAAAGAGAAATTGATATCAACATACTAATTAAATAATTAAGAGATTTTGATTTTGCTTATATAATAATAAGGCAGCGTTTGGTTTACGGGACATGAGAGCATAATATGGAATTGAAATTGGAAAAAAAAATATATCATAGATTTTTTATACTTAATCAACCTCTAATTAAGCTTTCCAATACAATACCACCTTCTAAGTAATATCCCACAACCCTCCTTTAAGTGAGGAATGTGCTTATTGAATTTTAAAAGGTTTGCCCTCTACTCCAAGTAATTTACAAGAAAATTTTGAAAAAATTAAATATTTCTTGTGTTGATTTTTTATTGCAGAATTTTTTTGATATATATATATAAAATATTTATTGTGGTATAAAAAAATTAACACAGGGTATAAAAAGATATTCGCATATATAGTGGAATTTGTTTTTTCTTACATAATATTTTATAATTAATTTTTTTTGGAGTAATTACAATAATTTGACCCATTTTTCAATTCAACTTTTAACATTTTTTTTTCATACCAATTGGGCTTATAACGTCTGCTAAAATTTTAAGTAGGTCTCTCCATTAGTTTTTTCAATCCAAATTAATAGTTTTCAGTTTTGCAGCGGATTTTATTTCCTCGTAAATCCATCCCCATTTATTTTTAGCTTTTTTTACTTTGTTTTTTTTTTTTAATTTGATATATTATTTTATTAATAAAATTTTAATTTATTATCATAAACTTATCCGTTTTTAAATTACAATTTATAATTATAATAAATTAATTAATATTTCTATATTTTTCAAAATAGTAATTGCGAAATCTTAAAACCACAACTAGTGTAACAATGTTGTTTATGCTAATAAATTATTACCAACTTCATGAAATTATGAATATGATTATTATTTAATCATATTTTAAATTTTAATAAAATTATTATTTATAACTATAATAAATTCATTATAATTATAATTTACAAATTATAAGTTAATCAAAATAAATTAAAAAATATATTAAAAAAATAGAAATTCAATATAATGTTAAATTATAAATAAAAGATAAACTAAAATCACAATTAAAAAATAAAAAATAACTTTTAATTTTAAACCATAGTAAACAGCGATGGATTTTCGATGCAAATTATATTATGGATTTTGGTATATAATATTTTGCATGTTATTAATTGGTATGACACCGTTTTTTGACTATGAATTTACCGTATTTTTTAGCGTATTCTCTTCTTATTTTTCTCTTTTTATTCTTTTTCTTCTTTTTTTTTTCTTGTTCTTCTTCTTATTTACAGATATAATTTTTTTTATATATTTTAAGTTTGTTTTTAGAGAGATAAATTTTTAATTTGTATATTTGATTTTATTTTTAGTATTTTTGAATATTGTAATTATTGTTATTATTGTCTGGAATAAAAATATTTAATTTTGATTTTGTTGTGAAAAAATAGTTAATAGTGAAAATATTTGAATTAAAAATGAGTAATATAGAGAGAGACAAAATCGAGTTACTATAAATTGAAAACGATAGATTTGGTAAAAATAATGAATCACAAGTAATGAACCTATAAAATATATATAATAAACCTGTAAGGGTATATTTGAGATTACTATTGGATGTCCAAAAAGTAGGTTTAAAATTTTTTTGATTTAATTGATTGATTTTTTTAATTGTTTTATAAACTGTTTTTTTAAAACTGCTTCTGTAAAAAGCATTTATTTATTTATTTATCTCCAAAAACAGTTTTCAAAACTCAAAAAAATAAAAATAAAATTTTTTCTCTAAAAGCGTTTTTTCTAAATGTAATGTTAAACAGACCATAAGTGATACATATAAGTTTAAAAATGATGAATATATAGTTTCAAAAGGATAAATTTACAAGTTCAAAATAATGAACCTTAAAATTATAAACGATAAACCTGTAAATATTAAACCTATAAAATCTAAACGGTGAACATATAGCTTCAAAAAGGATGAACCTGCAAATGATATCTATAAGTTTAAAAATGATGAACTTGTAAGTTTAAAACGATAAATCTATAAGTTGTAAATGATAAAATTGTCAATATTGAACATGTCGTTTTAAAAATTGATGAATCTGCAAGTGATACATATAAGTTTAAAAATGTTGAACCTGTAGTTTCAAAATATTGAACATGTAATTTAAAAACGATAAATCTGTAATTTCAAAAAAATAAACTTTCAATTTCAAAAAGATAAACCTTCAATAAGTAAACGATTAACATGTAAATGTAAAATTTGTAAAATCTAAACGATGAAACTGTAAATTCAAAAAGATAAATTTGTAAGTCGTAAACGATAAATCTGTAAATGATGAGGTAACAAGTTGAAAATGATGAACCTGTAAGTTCTAAATGATGAATCTATAATTTCTAAACGATGAATCTGTATTTTCAAAACGATGAACATGCAGTTTATAAATAATGAACTTGTAACTTCTGAACATTGAACTTTAAAATGATGAATCTATCTGTAATTACAAAAGTATGAATCTATAAGTTAAAACCGATGAATCGATAATTTATAACTGATTAACTTATAAATTAAAAAATGTTAAACTTTTTTTATATTCATTAGTTTACCAAAATTTATTTTCGGAAAAACAAACGCTTTTGTAAAGGAATGAGATCCATAATGTAATATGGACTCAAATCCATAATATAACAACCCGATTTGCGAGGGAAGGATTTATCACAAAATTGAAAATTGTTAATTTGAATGAAATAACAGAGAGGTATAATTAAAATTTTAGAAAAATGTAGCAGGCTCAATTGGTATGAAAAAATGTTGGAGATTAAATTGAAAAATGAATCAAATGTTAAAGGATTTTTTGTAATTACCCCTAATTTTTCATAAATATACACATAAACCTAACCCAGATAACTAAAATCCAATAATTAAATTGAAATTTGTGGTTTACTTAATTATTAATAATTTGCTCAGGGAGTGAACACGCATATGTACATATTGTTCAATTTAGCAAAAATTAAACTATTGACATGGCATGAATTAAAGGAAAAATTTATCCCAATGTTATCGAAATCACATAGAATACCGAATCAAATTGAAGATCGGGTCACGATTTAATAGGTCCAATTGGATTTGTGTTTATATATATATTTGGAAAAAAAAGGGAAAAAATAAAACAAAAGAAAGAAAAGAAGAGTGGGATACAGCAAGGTTTTATGGTGTGTAGTTATGATGCTCCCTTGCACCTATAAGACGCATTTAGCCTGTAAGAGACTGGAACTAAGAAATTTGGGTCCACCTGAAGAACAGCTTATATATATGAAACTGCCATCATTCATTCATACGCCCCATCCTTCACCAGTTTCTAATCTAGGCGTGAGTTTTTCACATGCGTGCTTCCTCTGTTCTTCATAATTTTTTTTTGGCCTTATGTGTTATATATAATGCTGTCTCGATAGGAATGGCAATGTTCCGCATCCCTGACCCTAAAACGTATACCCTGCCCCCGATCCCATCAGGAAAAAATTATGAATTACTCATCTTACATGAGGATATGAATCTTTTATCCTAACTCCAATTTTTATTTATTATTTTATTATTTTCAAAAAACATTAATTATGTTAATATATATATATATATATATATATTGGAGCATGGGATATACATACTGTTTCCGTTACAAAAAATTTCAGGATAGAGGCAAGACATGAAAATGATATAGGGTCTGTTTGGCTAAAAAATTTTATTTTTAATTATTTTGAGTTTTGAAAACTGTTTTTGAAAAAATACAGATAAATAAATATTTTTTCTATAAACAAATTTGATAAAAACAATATATAAAAAATTAAAAAAATTATAAATTTACTTTTTGGACACTTAACAGCAATCTCAAATACTCTTGTCTTGTAGTGGAATCAGGACGGAGATAAAAAATCTGTCATATTCGGGGTGTGACACTACAAAGATAGGTCTAATTGTCATTTCCATTTCTAGATTCTAAAAAGATAAAAATCACTTTTTTTTATTTGCCCTAATTTATAGTATATTTTATTTTTGTTAAACTCTATATTTTGGCCTTTGTATTTTTTATTTTTCGTGATGTGGCCTTTATACTTTTATTTTGATTATTTGAGCCTATGTGCTATTAGTTTATTAATAATTGAATCCTTTTTTATTTTTTTTAAATTAGATTAATACAGTTTGTTTGCTTATATGAAATTGTTTTTTTTATACATCTTTGAATATAATATGGATTAAAGTGATTTTGCAATTCAATAATAGTAACTTATAATTAAATTACACAGTTCAATTTAAGATGAATAAAAAATATAGTTTATTAATAGAATAACACGTTAATCTAATTTAAAAAAAACTTAATTGATAATATGATAATAATATGGGAGCTTAAATGATCTAAACAATATAGATGACTAATTTGGTTAAGAAAATGGATTTTCACATTTATAGAAAGAATATAGATACATGCTAAAAAAATTGTAATTTCAGATCCAAACGATCTAACATGTAAATGTTAAAAAGTATCATTCCGATTAAACAAAATTAAATAAAATTTCTATATTTTCTTGTACACATATTACCTATTAATTTGTGATGGACGCCTCAAATTTATTTTTGATATATGTGAGTTTTATAAGTATTCAATATTTGCAAAATAATTCAAAATTATTATTTAAAAATCAATTAATATGTCTATCATTCTTTTGTATCCATGCATTTTCCCCCCCTCCTTTTAGAGGTTTACGTGCAAGAAAATGAGAAATATATTAAGTTTTGTTGTGAAATAATTTAAAAAAATTAATAGATGGTTATTGTAAATAAATTATATAAATTTTTTGGAATTCAATTATACTGAACATGGGCATAGCATATTGCACAGCAACTAAAGAAATATATTGAAATAGATATTTATGTACTCAAATAGAATTATTTTTTAATTTAAATTAATTTATGGTTATTATATATATTAGTGCATCACACTGTGCAAACACCATCCTAACATTATTTGATAGAGAAAATGAAAAGAATTGTTGGGAGAGAATGATTAAAATAATTTTTTTAAATAAAGGAAATTTGAAACTAACAAAGATAAATATTATTGTTTTATTGTTTTTCTCTTTGTTGAGAGAAAAGTAATTTTATTAACTAGGATTTCTATAAAAAAAACAAATCTAATATAGGAGGTCTTACAGTAATATTATTTTTTCATAAAATAAAAATTGCTTATTTACTTATTTAACCACCAATATTAAAATCAAAACGATTCAATTGAATCGAACTGATAAATTTGGTTTGAGTAGGATTTTTTAGGAGACAAATTCACTTGATTGGTTTAGATCAGGCAATTCCTGTATTATTTCACTCAAAAAATAGAATAACCCACCGAACCAAATTGAAATTCTGATTAGTTCTAGCAGGATTGATTTTTTTTGGGTGGATTATACGTCTTATTTTAATAGAATATCCGGATTTGCACTCTGAATCAATACGAAAGTAAATATATTTTATTTAACAAAAATTATATCCATAAGTTTTAGTACATATCTAAAATGCCAAATTACTAAAAAAATCACAAATTTTGATAATTTTAATAATTTTAGCTCTGGACCTCAAATAATTTCATGCAAACTAATCAATTAGGACAACATTGTGTTTTTGAAGCAATAAGTGGAAAATAATGGGTAATATTATTTGATTATTTGACATAGCTGGCTATAACTATAAAATACTCTAGTTTAGACAATTTTTCTCCTTTTAAACTAACTTTTAGAATAAATTAAAATCAAGATCGCTCATTTACTTATATAATTTTATATGGTTTCAAAATTAGGCAGTTTTATGATTTGCGAGCAATAAGGTCTGCCACTTCACACTCATTATCTCCAGCTATGTTTTACCCCATAGCCGATTTGGGAGTGAAGCGGTGTTGGACCATTTCACATCAATTAGTTATAACGTGCTATTCACAATAACAATTTTCTTTCAGTTAGCTAATTTTAAAATGAGTTAATTTCAAAACTCATTTTCTTACCTAATGTAAAGATTGTACAAACACCAGGCCATGTAAAAATATTAAATCAATCTCTGCCTCCACATACTACTGAGGAACTTATATATAAATAATAAAATAATAAAATAATAAAAAAAGCAAGTCAACTCCTTGATAGCATATCATTTCAAGTGAAAAGACGATTTGTTGTCAAAGTAACTTGTCAGTATGGTGTAAAGCAATATTTCCATACCCGCCCGTTCAGTTAATAGGAAAAGATGTGGGTAATGATCAAAGATTTAATAGGTGAAAATAAATTTCTATTAAAATATAATAATTAATATTTATATATAGTAAAATATAAAAAATATTTATACTAAATAAAATTTGTACACAATAATCATATTCAAAAATTTTCTAAAGTTTTTAAATTATACATATATATTAAATAATATATCTCTTCAATAAAATAAATAATCATCTGTAACTTTATTCCATACAAATTTTTGTGAATGCTTAAATAAATATCACTTCTTGGTGCAGTGGTAAGTGGTTGCATTCCATCCCTACAAGCCGTGTGTTCAAGCCTTCACAGCAAATATTAACATTTTCGTGACCGGTTTTTAACCGCCGGGTGGCTGGTTTTTTCACCGCTTCAACATAGCATCCCAACTTGCTATATGACTAATTTGAGTTGATAATTGTTGAGCCTTGTTAATTAATATTATTAAAAAAAAAATAAACCCACTAGGAAGCTAATGCCAAAGCTATATAAGGACAAATTTTATATAAAAAATTATCGTGTTTGGATGCTTTTTTTTTATTATTTATTATTTTTTATTATTATGCTTAGCAATTCAAATATCAATCTAGATAATCTCTTTTGTTTCAATCTCTCTGTTTTAGATTTTCATCCAAATGAAATTTTGATGCACATGTATTAGGCAAAAATAACAATTATATATGAATTTTGAATAATGTGAAATTTTTTGCAAATAATATATATATATATATATATATATATATATATAATCATAGAAATTTTTTGCAATAAATACCATTACTTATATATATAATTTTTTTAATTAAAATAATTTTTTTATTGAAATAAAAATAATTTATGTAACATTTTTAATAATATATATTAATAATAAAAATATAAATAATCAATTAAAGATTTTAAATTATACATATATTTTAAATAATATATCTCTTGAATAAAATAAATAATAATGTGTAACTTTATTATATACAAATTTTTGTGAAAGCTAACCACTACTTAGAGCAGTGATCAGCCGTTGCATTCCTTCCCTACAGGTTGTGTGTTGTGTGCTCAAGCCCTCGTACCAAAATTTTTACAACAAAAATTAATGGATTGACTGATTCACAATTTAACAACTTGGGTGGCCAGTATTTCAACTGATTCAACACATCTCCGGATGAGCAATAAAAATCTACCCGATTTTAAGACCGATTCTCAATTAAACCAATTGAACTGGCCGGTACCGGGCCAAATTTAATAACCAGGGTGTAGAGGGTCTTAATCTTCATGTCTTTTCCTAATCCATGACATCAATTACTGATTAACATAATATCGTTCCAACTTGCTAGATGACTAATTTGAGTTGATCGCTTGTTAATTAATATTATTTGAAAAAAAATAAATAAACCGATTAGGAAGCTAATGCCAAAGCTGTAAAAGACAAATTATATGTAAAAAAAATATCGTGTATGGATATTTTTTAATTAATTTTTTTGCGTAGCACTTCAAATATCAATCTATATAATTTCTTTTGGTGTAGATTTGACTTCATGCACCCCCCAAAGCTCTCTACTTGTCTAATAGATATAGGGATTACGATGAATATATTACTAGCAAAATTTATCATACCCAAATTCGATTCGAATCTGATTTTATATATATATATATATATATATATATATATATATATATATATATATATATATATATATATATCTGAATTCGTTTAAAATTATAATGATAATATTTATATCCGTTCCAAATCCAATTAATATTATCTGATTAATATCCGAAACTCGTATAATTACCCGTTTATTATTAAAAATTTTAAAATAAAATAAAATTTAAACTAATTAAAAATTTAAAAATATACAAACAATCTATCATAAATCAATATAAAATCAAATAAAATAAAACGTAAAATCTAATTCAACACATTCTAATTAAAATAATTCTTCAAATTGTTCAAAAATAATATTAAAATTAAATATTATTCATTACGATAGAAAAAATATATTTCAAAATTCAAACTCTCATTATATTTATAATTCATCAATCTATAAAAACACATAAAAAATAATTAAGTATACTATTACATTCAATAAATTAAAATATAATAAATTGCATAATATATATATATATATATGTAATCGGATTCATTGGAAAATGGGTATCCAAAGACCACTATCCATACCCTATCTAAACCCGTGACGGATTTAAATATTGTTATCTAAACTCGTCCCAAAATCCTAATAAAATTATCCATTAAGGTTTAAATAAGTTCGGATAGATATGAGTACTTGTGAAATCTATACCCGCTATCACCTCTAGATAGACATAACGGGGTCGAAGAGGGAGATGTTTCATGAAGCCATAACAATGTGAACGGTGTTTGGAGTGTAACCATATAAATAAGTTATGTGATTAAGAAATAAAAAAGTAAATTATGTGATTAAACTTGATGTTGATGACATCAAATCATTTTGATAAGTTAAGCTAAATGAGTTAATTAGTCATTCTTAAATCTTATAAATTAGATAATTCTCATGCAAATTCATTGTATTGGTAGACTTTATGGACAGATAAATCCTTATTTTCAATAAATATTGCTCTAATTTTCAATCATTCAATTCGACTCCCCTCAGCATTCCCAGATAAATCCCTTTTGGAGTATAGTGGCAAAAAGAGAAACTCAATTATTTTGTACTTAATTTTTGAAAATTCGAAAAAGAAAATTCCTATGTATGATGAGACTGCACTTTTTCAACCTTTTGTATACGTTTTCACAATTTGATTGGATGAATTATTCCAAAAAAAATGTACATCAATATGTAAATTGCCATAAACTAATATATAATTTGCAATTGAAGATAGAAATTGAAAGTTTTCTCTCTCTCTTTTTTTTCTTTCACCAGAGGAAGTATGATTAATTAAGATGTAGCCACTACCCTTACAGATTCAAAACATCAATTTGATGTTGATAGTTTAATTTAATCCCTATTCATTAAAGTAAGATGTCATTTGCGTATCAGGACTCTCTCTAGTTGTCTCTCCCACAGGGCAACAATGAATTTTTCGAAAATTTAATTTAATGAATCCTTAATAGATAAATCTGTCTTACAATCTAATGATAAGAACAATTATCTCTCCTGAAAAATAAAAAAATAAAAAAACAATTATCTCGTCCTGTAAAAGTTTAAACTTAAAAAATGGAAAAAATATTTTAATGCTTGATTTTTATGAACTCGTGTATTAATTCTTTTTACTGAAAATTTATTCAGTTTACTTCTTTAATTATCATTTTTGAACTAATTTAGTCTCTCACTTGAAAATTAATTCAATTACCTATCATTGATTAGATTTTAAGTTGTTTTACAAATAGGAATTAATTAAAAATTTGTCCCGTCAATTTTCTTAAATACTTAGATGCTAAATGTTTTACAAAAATGGACTAAAATAGTTTAAATTTAAATAAATGCTACCAATACTTATTCATACAATTCACATCATGCACTTTCAATACAAAAAAATATTTTTATAAAATACTAGATTTTATTATAAAAATATTGACATTTTATAAGTGAAAAATACATTTTTTTTTACATTAGAGCTGCATGATGGAAAGTACAACAGAAACAGAAAATATTGATAGTATTTCTCTTATAATTAATAGTTAAATGAATCAACTGAACAAATCCAATAATTAAAAAAATTAATAAAATAAATCATTAATTCTAGAAATTAATGTATTTTTTTCCCAATAAGGTAGAATCTTAGAAATTCTAAATGCATGAAAAAGTATATACAATTGAACTCTTAATTATTATTCCTCTACAATCTAAATCAATGTGATGGGTTGCACAAGGGGTAATTAATAATAGAAAGTCCAAGTAATGGCCCTAATGCAATCTATGCAAGCACACACTTTCAAAATCTGCTTTTAACTCCCTATAATGTATTACTCACAAGTTCACACTCGGGCCTCGATTTTTAGACGCTTAATTTCATTTTTATACTCATTTATGGGCCTCACCAGGCGAAAATAAGCAATGACTGTGAATAATCTTATGTAATATTGAGTTTATTCTTGCGAATTTTTTTCTTTAATTTTAACTAAATATTTGGTTTTCATTTTAATTTTTCGACCTCATAAATTACATTATCTTCTTTTGAGTAATTTCATTCTTGCTACTAATTAATTTTTTTGGTCAGTGCTACTAATTAATTTGGTTGAAATGTTAAAATTAATTAAATACGATGTGCAAAGATTAATAGATGGCTGTAATAATTATAAAATTTTAAAATACTATCTAGATATCTTTTTTATTACAAAAGGTCCGACTTCATATTCAAACGTCAAACTTCACAATCCTTATCACGAAATAATAGTACTAAACTAATATTTTTAATATAAATAATTTATTTCATATGTGAGTATGTGTCGTAAGAATCTCCTTATATGTACCCTATCTATGTTAAGATCAAAGGTTAACATATTTCTATAGATGTAAGATAAATATATATATTACAATCAACACCATGTGTAAATCTAGTTTATAGTGAAATAAAATAATAGTATATAAATAGTTTTATTTATATGATATTCTTTCATTAATTTGATATCCATAGAAAGTTCAATGTTTAATCGTGAATATTTTTATTAATACTGAAATAATTATTCCGCAGATATCCTCAAAATAAAGACCAGTCATGTATATTCTATCATATGAACATATTCCACCCATAATTTGTGGAAGTAATATTGAATCCCATAAGTGTGTAAAGCATCTTGTTGACAATAAATGAATCAATAAGACTCATAAACAGAAAAATTAGCTAAGAAATGGACTTGCATGAAAATCCATGATAGCTATTAGGCGTTTATCTTAATTAGCCAAACTTTTCCCCAACTCCCCACCATTTTCTTTTCATTCAACGCCACATTCACAACTTAGAAGAATAGAAAAAATTCAGAGAAAAAATGGAATTAAAATTGACGAATACCAAATTATTCAAAAATGACACATCAATATAGAACCGACTATATATTATGGTCATCATTTCTTTCCATGGTTAAAAGAAGAAAAAAGGGAAATCAAATCTATTTTCACGGGTACCCTTTTCCAATTTCTTAGTCGGCAATCAAATTTTCAAACCTTAAATTGATTATTGCTAGAAAAAAAAATCAAAATTTTGAAACCTTAAATTGGTTACAAGTTTTTAATTTTGTAGGTTGTTGAAATGTTTTTATCATGCTGGAATTCCGGAGACCGTACATGAAAGAGACCATAGGTTGCTCCATTGGAGTCATATACGCAATTCTCATCAATCAAATTCAATGTAGTTTAGTCCTATGTTATAATTTGGATCCTGCATTTTCAGTTCAAATCTCTGTCGGCATTTCTATTCAATTCAAGACATCAATCATACATTTTGAAACTTCATTCCTTATATTTTTCATTGGACGGCCATCAATATGTTATTTGTCCATGCATGATAAAAAAAATTGATTCAAAAAATAAAATAACGAAACAAATCTATAAAAACACAAAATTGTTTGATTTGAAAAATGTTGTTTATAATAGTTTTGACGTTACTTATCTCTTAATCTAGTTTTTGAAAAGAGAAATATTAAATAACTTATATTATTTTCTTTATTATGTTTTCTATTATTTGAATGACACGTATTCTTATTTTTAATATTATTGAGATATACATTAAAAAAATAGAAGGTACGTGTCACTCAAAAGGTAAGGTAATAAAAAGTAGATGTTTATATTCATTCTTGATAGCAAAACACTTTGTCCCGTTACCATCAAACTCAAGTTCCAAAATTTTTACATATGTTCCGCCTTCAAGTTCATGTTTATTCGTGATAGTATATATATCCAGTCCTGCTATGTTCTATCCGAAGTTATGTCTAAGGACCATTGTCTTCAATAAAATTATTTACAAAATTCATTTATGCTAGCACATGCCTGGTCCTGTTATCTTCACATTCCCTCTAAATTTTCTACATGTGCTCCATCGAGAGTTAGTCCAATGACCATTCAACAATAAAAGCTTTCATAGAAAGTCAAATCAAAGTGGAAGGAGCACGCGTCAAAGGCCACTTGATTTGTAATTTTTTACAGGAGGAAGAACATGGCGTGTCGTAAGGAGGAAGCTGCAACTAGCAGAATCATATGAACTTATTCATATTCCTGATGAAACTGATAATGCCTCTACAGCAGGAAGAAATCATATAACATATTGAATATTTTATCTGATCCTGAAATATTATTTACTCGTTTGTCATTAAAGAAAGCAGCCAACTTTTGTATCCAAGTGGGATTACTGTCTGTCAGTTTCCTCGTACCCTAGCTTTCAATCACAAATTGAAACAACACTTTCCATATCTCAATATTATAGTCCTGGTTTCAAATTGATGACTCGTTAACTCACGTACATACAAAGATTCAAACATATATAATTTTTAGGATAAAAACATTTTTTATTTTATTTTAGATCATTAACATCCATGAAGATACATTTTTAATAGTAATTTAAAAACATACACTGATTTATAAAATCATTAGGATGTTAAAGAGTCCTAGCAACATAGTTGAGCAATGACGATCAACTTTTAGCTGTCTAATAAATAAAAAGTTCAAATGGTTGTTTGGTAAAACTTTTTCGAATTCAGCTTTCATAAAATTCAACTACTAAGGTTCCGTTTATTTTTCAGAAAATATTCTTCTAGAAAATATTTTTCTTTATTTTCCAATTTTTGTTTTACTTCTGAAAAATAAGTCAAAGGAAAATATTTTCCAAGTCAGCGGAAAATATCTTAAAAACAAGAGAAAACAACTTTTCGTTTTCAAAACGGAAAATCATTTTTCAAAACTTATCAAATTTTAAAAAATAAAGTGAATAAAGTATCACTTTATTTTTTAAAATTTTTTAATGTTGTAGCTAAATATAGAAAAATATTATATTTTCCTGGAAAATATTTAATATTTTCTAAAAATAAATTATTTTTTGGAAACAAACGAAGCCTAATATGTTGAATTTGTGACCTGTGAACTAAGGAGTGAAAAAACAAATTCTCATTACTCTGTTCAATCATTTACACAACTTATATACAGAGACAAAAGGAAGAAAGTTGAATCATTAAAATGGTGATCTCAGCATAGGTAAACCAACTAGTCAACTATCCCAACTCCAACTCCCTCCCCCTATCAACTACTTGATTGGCGAAACGAATAGACATGAGTCGTAACCAAGTGATAGTTGATCTTGATGTGCTTGGTTCGTTTGTAACATCAAACTTGAAGAACAAAAGTATTTAAGGAGAAAACTCAATAATTCTTTTTCATTAAAATGAAACGAAAGCTTGTTGAAGATTTTAAACATCAACTAATAACTGACTTTGTTGAAAAATAGTAACTAACTAATTACATATATTGAACTAAGCTAAAATTACAATGAACACATAAAAGCTATGCTATAAGAAGAGCAAAGTACAACATGACGAGCTAGTGAACTTAGAAAAATAACTGATCACATGTTAATGGTACTCAACTCAGTAGCTTTGCTCATCTGCTACTTAGGAACACTATTGTTAACTAAGACACACTTGCTATCAATCTTCATTGAGCTAAACCTATTGCTCTTGCTGTGAGCAAAATTTACCTCATTACCTCCCTCAAGTTGAGAGTAAATATGTCATGAACTCCTTACTTAGATTTGAGATAATTAAATTGTGGTGTTTTATGTGGCTTAGTAAAGAAATAAGCTATTTGATGAGCTGAAGGAATTGGTAGTAAGTGAATGAGACTTGTTTTCAACTTTTCATTTACAACATGATAATTAAGCTTCCTTGTTTGTAGCTTCTAACATAGGTACTCCTCATCCATTTTTTTTGTATTATTATATAACCATTTGTCTCTTTCACACAAGTCTTTTGCAACTTCAGTTATAGATTTTTTAGAACCCCAAGACTTTTCAATAGGTAGTCAAATTTCTAGAATGGAATGCTGCTATGCAAGCAGAGCTAGATGCCCTATAGTTTATGGTAGCTCATTCCACTGCCAGCTGGGAAACAGGCTAAATGGTTGTAAATGGGTATTCAAAACTAAATTTCATGCAAATGGGACAATTAAAAAATGCATAAAGCCATACTAGTTACAAAAAGCTTTACTTAAAAGCTTGGAATAAATTACTTTGAACATTCTCACCTGTTGCCTAAATGACCACTACAAGGGTACTTCTAATTGTGGTAGCAAATCAGGGGTGGCATTTGCAACAACTAGACATTAACAATGTCTTTCTTTATAGTAATAAGGCAAATTTTGCTAGCAACAGCAGCAGTAATTCTAGCTCAATGAAGATTGACAACAAGTGTGTCTTAGATAACAATAGTGTTCCTATGTCCACTTAGTGTCTGCTATTTCATGATTCAAAGAAGAAAAATCAGTTTTAGAACAATCATTCACTCCATCAATTTCAACATGATTAGCATAGGCTATTTTCCTGTTGGTTTGTAACCAACAGGAAATCCATACTTTTTGGCAACACTTGTCAACCGTGTAACTAATTTTTCCATAATTAGTTGTGGCTTCTTGACATTGGAAT
Source organism: Triadica sebifera (assembly GCA_023653625.1). Lineage (NCBI taxonomy): Eukaryota > Viridiplantae > Streptophyta > Magnoliopsida > Malpighiales > Euphorbiaceae > Triadica > Triadica sebifera. The sequence continues at coordinate 19,547,514 of CM042906.1, forward strand.
TATAGGTCTTCTTCTGATTAAACCCATATGTATTTGATTACCACCAAGACATTTGTTTTCTTTCACATTTGCCATTGTTTTGTTATAACAGGCCACATGCTCAAAAGCTAATGCTTGTTCCCCTAATGATTGCATATGCCTCCCATGGTGCATAACTAAAGCAAAGAATTTTGTAATACTTGGCAGTTGTTCCATGATCATGATATGCAATCTAATTGTTGATAAATTCTCATTCAACCCTTTCAACAATTTGATTATATGATATGTCTCATAATACTTTTTGAATGTTGAAACTGCACCACAATTGCATACAAGGCTACATGTATAAGTAAGCAATGGCTTGAGATTCAAGAATTCATCCTATTAAACTTTCATTTAGGTGAAATAGTCAATTACATTATTGTTCCCTTAGTGAAGATTGAAGATTTTTTGTTGCAAATCTACAAGTTAAAAATGATCACTAGTCTAGAACCTATCTTGAAGATCAATCCACACATCAATGGCATTATCAAGCCCTATAATACTCTGAGCAATTGATGGTGATAAGGAATGTATGATTGAAAAAAGGACCATTGTGTTACACCTTTGCCACGTTGAATATGTAGGATCAGTCTCATATAGTATTGGAATATTACCATTCACAAATTGTAGTTTATTCTTGGAAAGAAGTGCCATCTTCATGGCTCTTACCCATGAATAATATTTTGAACCAATAAGGACTAGTAAACCAGAACCAATGATGGATTCTTGCTAGGATGTAGAAAATATGCGTTAGATAGAGATTTTTCTGCGATGTTCACAAATTAAAACTCACAAGTGCACGAACCAATGTAATATGACAAGTTAACTTTCGAGGTCGATCTCATAAGGACTTATTTAGCTTAAACTCTTAACTAATCTAATTAATCGCCAAATTAAAATACAAATTAAAGATAAACACTCTAAACCAATTATGAGATTAATTGTGGAACTAACTAAATTAAATTAAAAAATGGAAACAATAAACTTGCAACTTAACTCGATTAATATAACCAATTATATGAGATAAGTATTTAGTTTTGCTTCCCCAATTCTTTATTTCCTCTTTTAAAACAATAATTCACAATGAATAATAATTTTGAAGTGATCACCTATATTCACTAATTAAACAAACCAATGAATTAATTAGTGTCCAATCCAATTTTTAGGTCAAATTACATATGATTTGTCTAATAATCCAATCTTAATATTTCCAAACTAAATAATTGGTGGTCAATCAATCATTCAATTTGAAATCAAGTAAAGCACAATTGGAATGAAAAGAAAAATCATTCATAAAAATATAAAAAGGTCTATACAAAATTGGGTAGCTAACTAAATACCCAACAAGTGTTTAGCCTAACGTTACTAAGACAATGATTATGTCCACAACAATATCAAACTTAAACATATTACAGTAGAAAAAAGGAAAATAAAACTATAAGCTCCCTTGAAATTTGATAACTTTGAATCTCTTCAAAAGGTTGATCCCCAATTCTCTAAGGCTTCAATCAAAATCAATATTTAAGTATTCAAAATAGTTGAATCAAAAGCAAAGTGACAATCTGCTAGAAATAGATGGAAGACTCGCCCAAAAGCTCTCTTGAAGTGTGAAAAGAATGAATTATGAATAATAAGTTGCAAAGAGAATGTGTTCTTAAATCCTTCTAAAAGTTGGAATAAATACTAAACTAGAGTCCTAATTAATGAAAACTTCCTAAAATATATTAATTTCTCTTTAAAAATAGTGAAAAGACCCATTCAAACTTGAATTTTCGGGTTCAGGATGTCATTTTGTGTTTTGCAGAAACAGAGGCTGTCTCGCAGGCGACAATAAGCTTCACAGGGTGTCGCATGCTCGCGATGATGTTCTCATGCACACGATAATGGGCTTCTCTTTTACCTCTCTTCACTTACTCACGATGATCCTCATTTGCACATGACGATCTTCATCTTAAACCTCTCCAATAATCAAACCAACCTTCAATCAAGTTCAAATATGCTTTCCTTGCTCCTAAACTTCATATTTTCCTATCTTTTAATATATTTAACCTACAAAGACAAAAACAAAACCTAAGTACCAAATTAAACAAAAAACCACATAAACAAACATAGTTCAAATGTCAAAACTATACATAAAATCATTGCAAATATGAACACATCATTCTGGCATACTCATTTTTGACCTTATCCAATTACACAAAGATGATAAAAGAAACTATATTAATTGACTTATTTAGAAATAAGGAAGAAAGATTCAATGATTAAGAAGAAAGAACAATGCTCAATTTTAGAATATTGCTCTGATACCATATCAAACTTTAAGAACGGAAGTATTTGAAAAGAAAACTCAATAATTCTTTTTCATTAAAATGAAATGAAAGCTTGTTGAAGCTTTTAAACATCAACTAATAACTATCTTTGTTGAAAATTAGTAACTAATAATAACTAACTAATTGCATACACTGAGCTAAGCTAAAGTTATAGTGAATACATAAAAGCAATGTTATAAGAAGAACAAAGTACAATAGGACCAAATAGTGAACTCATCTATTGCTCAGGAACACTATTATTAGCTGAGGCACACTCGCTGTCCATCTTCATTAAGCTATACTCACTGCTGCTACTGCTAGCAAAAATTGCCTCATTATGTGAAAAATGGGATTTTGTGCTATTTGAACAAAATATTGATTGTCACACAAAAAAGAGAGCAGCTTAGGGATGAGATAAAGACAAATCTCTGAGTAAGTATAAGAACCATTGCATCTCACAGGTGGCCTTAGCCATTGTGTGATACTTTGCCTCAAAGAAAGAATGATAGACTCTTGTTTATTTCTTAGATTTCCAAGAAACAAGATACGAGCCAACAAAAATGCAATACCCAGTAATGGACTTTTGTGTCAAAGGACAAGTGGCCCAATTAGCATTAGTAAAGCCTTAAACTTGAAGTTTATAATCTAGTGGGAAAAAAGATACATTGTCCTAATGTTTTCTTCAAATACCAAAGTACATAATGGGAAGCTTGAAGATGGGCCTATGTTAGCTTATCAAGAAATTAAGAAAGATATTGAATATCAAAGGAGATGTTGGATCTGGAATTGGTGAGACAACAACTTGCCAATTAATTTTTGATAACCAAAAATGTCATCAATAAGAGGCAAATCTGTGGACATAGAACCTAGTACCATAGGTGTGTTCACTAGCTTGGAATTGAAGAAAACAATTTATTGTAAAATGTCTAGTATATACTTCTATTGGCACAAAGAGATCCTTTTATTTGAACAAGCCACTTCAAGCCTAAGAAAATACTTAAAGGGACCAACATCTTTATTTGAAACTCTTGATGTAAAAAAGTTTTGACAAATTTGATCACTTGAAATTTTTTGCTACCCAAGAGGACATTATCCACATAAACAACCAGAACAATAAAAGTGGTGGTGGTATGTCTCACAAATAATGAATAATCTAAAGTTGTTTGAGATAATCCTTAACTAATGAAAGCATATTTTAGTTTGATGTTCCATAATTAACGAGCTTTTTTGAGTCCATATAAGGACTTTTAAAGTTTACAAACCTTATGAAATTGATTAGCCACATAACTAGGTGGCAATTCCACGTATACTTTATTATCCAAGTCCCTATAAAGGTAAACATTATTGATATCAAGTTGTTCTAAACACCAATTGTTTATAGAAATAAAAGCAAGAAGGACCCTGATAGTAGACATTTTAGCAACAGGGTGTAATCCACCCTTCTTGTTGTGTATATCCTTTGGCAATGAGTCTCGTCTTAAAACAATTTATGTTGCCATCTTGTTTATGTTTGATTCTACAAATCCACCTATAACCAATTGCTTTTTTCCCTTTTGTCAATTAATAAGAACCTAAGTTTTTTTTCGTTAAAATGCATCAAGTTCATCTTTCATAGTAGAAATCCATCTAAGATCTTTAAAAGCTTGATCATAGTTATTGGGTTTCCCAGTACAACTGATATTAATTGAGAAAATATGATGTGTAGTTGATAAAGAATCATAAGAAAACACTGCATAAATAGGATGAAGATTACTTGATACCTTTACTTAGGTGGCAACAATAATAGAAGGGCTGGATGAGCCAACAAGGGCAGAGGACAACAAATTGCAGTGGTAAGATTCAAGGTAGGAAGGTGGTCGTTTAATTATGGTAAACTTTCTAGTAGGTTGTTGCATATGTAGATATTTTGTAAAAGAAGATTGGTGATCCATGTTGTTATGGTTTGAAATAGACGTATAAGTTTTAGAAGGACGTTAGAGTTGAAAGCTGGAAGATTTAAAAAAAGGTCATTGTGCAACACCTTCTTATATAATCAGGATTTACCTAACTATATAAAAGAATACTACAATGCACATGATTTAAAATGCGTTTATGTTAAAACTTTTATGCATTGTCATGATAACTAATTTAAAACATCTGAATAAATAGCATTATATAATTAAATACAATAATGGTGAATGTTCACTAGCCCAAAGGTTTTACAAAAATGAATATTTACAAAACCATATGTTTTTTAAACTCAAAATATGTACATGTGTGACTACCCAATTCATAAAAGAACAACTAAAAACAAAACAAATACAAAGGTATATCACCAACCCCTTAAGCTTGTCCTTAGACTCTGAACTTGGACGTCCTTCTTGTCACTCTAACCTGTAGACTCCAAACTTGTATATGGGTAAACACCCACATACTAAGCAAGTTAATGCTTAGTAGTACATAACAACATGCAAAATGTACAAACATATATAACATGCATAATATACTTATCATCATACTATTATGCCTTACCTCAAATGTCCGCACATACAATATCCATAATTGATGTCATGTCACAAAGTAATTCAAACAAATTTCAACATACTCATACATGGCATAACAAATCCTCATCAAAAAATTAATAAGTGTATACCACACTTAATACCATAAAAAAAATTGTTTGAGCTACTCTTAACTAGAATAAAATGGATACGATAATAAAAATCCAAAGCTTTCACCTGAGCCCCTCAAGACACTTGCCTGAGTCTCTCAGAACACTTGTTTAAGATAAAAGAAGTATGTGCATGTATCCAAACCAAGAGAGTTCATTTGATCTTTAAGCCTTTGTCATTCGAAGATAATCCATATTGACCAATTTGGGTCATTTGGTATCAATTTTCTCTTTATGGTATGTCATATATCATAACTCTAATCCTAGTTTGAGTATTGGGCATAACCGTGTTCATATCATTTACTATAACCATACCATGCATCAACCATGATTTACATATACCAATATCATTCAATATAATAACCATTATCATTCCTTAGATTCATTTTCATACCATATTATAATAATAGCATATGCATACCACCTTAAATTAAATCAAATTTAAAACATGCATTAAAATATAAAATACCAAAATTAAATAGTTTCACGTCTGTAAATTATGTTTCACGACCGTAAAAGGCCTCTTCACAGTCACATATAGTTTATCAACAAACCATGTTGTGATCCAACTTGTGAATCACTTTCAGATTTCACGACCGTGACTTACCCTTCATGGGGGTGAGACTAGCCATGAACCCAACCGTGAAGCTGCTTAAAATAGGTTTGTTTCTCTAACATATAACAATATGATATTCATGCCCGTGAACTATCCATTCACGGCCGTGAATCTGGACAAATTTTTAGAAACTCACGCCAAAACCACATGTAATTTTTCTCTAAGATTGACCAATGTCAATCATTCTATCAATATTCCAGTATATTTATTTGTCAAACAAAATTCCATTAACAAATTTTAGCATTAATAATAAACAAATCATCACATTTCTTAATCATAAATAACCATAACCTCATTATAGAATTTTAAAAGCACAATTGCATTAATATCCAACTAACCCAAAAATCATTCATTTATACTAGAAAAATAACCCAATATGCATTTAAGGCATACCAAACATATAAATGCAATTGAAGACTTTGAATGTCGTTATGTATATACCTTTCACAAAAAATGGAGCTTTAACTATCACTTTAAGCTTTCAAGTTTGTCTCCTTTTTTTGGATGCAATTTTAAGCTCATTTCTAGCTCTTAGACATGCTAAAATCCTCTTCTTAGACCATAATCTCAGAAACAATTCTAAACACCCCAAAATCGAGCCTCTCTCTTTTAACTCTTAAAAACACTTTCATTCTCATTCGTCTTAAGTTTTTTTATTAATTCCATCTTTTGATATCTTTGTCAAAAGGAAGAAGAGAGGTTTCAAAAGATGAAAAAGGTTAGTGGTGGCATGCAATGATGGTTTTTCAAGAGTGGGGAGTAGGTTTGAAGTATGACAAAGAGAAAAAATTGGGTCTACCTCACCTACTTCCGGCTAACTAGCATTCACGGGCATGAAGTCATCTTCATACACATGAATATCTTATTCCACATGTTTCATAGTCGTAACAATCATTCACGAGTGTGAAGCCTGGTAAAACTCTATCATTTTGAATCTTAACTCTTTCATGAGCATGAATTACCATTTAAAGGTGTGAAAGCACTTAAATAACCATATTCAACCTATATTCCATAATATGTTCATTCTTTATCCCTCTCTAAAAACCAACATAACTTATAAGCCCTAATTAATGAGCATTACACATTAAAAGGAATTTTAAGAACAAAATCTTTATACATTACAAATTTGGAAGGATAAAGAAATTGTGTCTAAAAAAAAGAACACATTCCTAGAAATGATTATTTGGTTTGACTTCAAATCAAGGAATTTGAAACCATTGGTACCTAACTTAGATCCTATAAAGAGACATTTAAATGCTATTGGATAAATTTTTCCCCTTTTTTGATGCAACATAGAGGCAAAACACAAGCAACCAAAAACTTTTAGAGTTCTCAAATATGGTTTTGCATTATACTATCTCTCATAGAGGGTCAAATATGAAATAATAGAAGATGAAAGCCTATTTATAAGGTAAATGGCATATCCCAATGCTATTGATCAATAAGCATTGAGCAATTTACCTTGAAATAACAATGTCATGGCAACATTTTATATATGCTGGTGTTTTCTCTCCATGATACTATTTTGCTGAAAGATTTCTACATAAATTGTTTAGTGAATTCTACCTCTATCATTGTAAAACTGAGGGAAATTGAATTCTTTCCCTTTGTCTATTCTAATACATTCGATTTTCCTATTGAATTTCACTTCAATCATGATATGAAAAGTCACACAAGAGTTTTCTTGTTTTAATCTTCTCTTTCATAAAAAAAAACCTATGTATATCTAGAGAAATAATCAACCATAACAAGCAAATATCTACAACCATTAATAGGTCCTAAAATATCTCTATGTACCAAATTAAAGCAATAATTGGTTTTATAATTGCTAAGCTAAAAACTCAACCTCTTTTGTTTAGCGAAATGATATATATCACAAATATGACCTTTCACAGTAGCTATCACAGGTCTAATCTTTTGCAAAACACTTATTCTATCACTAGAGGCATGTCCTCATCAATAATACCAAAGATAAAAAAATGGGTACTTCAGTAGTTTATTGAACAAGCGAGTTCAAAATAATAATTTTGAGAGTTGGCAGCTAGAAATTAAAGATCGTAAATTCCTTTGACAAGCTTAGCTAATGTAATCATCATGTATATAAAAAAAATCATTAACAAACTAGCAACGACAACTCATAAAGGCAGATAATTTGCTAGCAAAAATCAAATTATGACTAAAGTTGGGGATATAAAGCACATTTTTTAGAATAATCATTGTGCTTAATTTCTCTGTCCCAACCAATTTTACCTTAAAAATTTGGACATTAGTTGCTTAATAGTAAAAATTTTCACTGTTCTATACGAATCAAAATAAGAGAGATCCCATGTGATGTGGTCAGTTGCCCCTAAATCTGCTATCCACTATGTTTTATTTAGACAGCTAAGTGAATTGTGAGTAATAGCAATACTAGAGCGCCTAAGAGTCGAATTGGTCAGGTTATCAGTATTTTAGTTGTTATTCATGACCAAATTAATAAATGGTTGTCCCTAACTTTGAGTATTTTGCAATAAAGCCAAAAGTTACATCACAATCTTCATATTGCCAAGTCTGAAGTTGATTGGCATTAGAGTTAGCCTTTTTGTTCTTGAACTTATTATTATAACCTAGAGGAAAGTCATGTTTACTATAACATTTCTCCATAATGTGGTATAAATACCACAAAAGGCATAAACAAGTTTTCTAGTATTTATGTTTATATACTTCATGAATGAAGGCTTAGTAGGTTCATTTGATCATCGACCATAAGCTTTGAAGGAGTTTTAGTTCGAGTTTGTTCCATTTGCAGCAAAGGCAATAAGATCATTCATCTATGATAACTTTTAGGAATAGCCAATTGCCTCTCATGTTGAACAACTAAGGAGAAAACCTTGCTCATATAAGGTAGAGGATCCATCAAAAGGATTTGTGACCTAATTATGCTAAAGTTATCATTTAGACCTTTCAAGAACTTAATTATTCGTCTGATCAGTTTATTAATATTGCCTTACAACATTCAAAGCATTACATTGACACTAAGGGTGTAATCGAGTTGAGTCGATACAGTGTCAGACTCAAGTTTGACTCTATTAAAAAACTCGAGGCTCGAACTTGATCGAGTTTTTTTTAATTGTTCAAAAATTGACTCAAAAAATATTCAAGCTACTTGAGCTTGACTCGGAAAAACTCAAATCAATTAAAAAATAATATACTTGACTTGACCCGATTAAGCTTGAATATATTTAAATATTGAGTGTATAAAAGTAATTTAATAAATAAAAAAATAACTACTCGATTAAGTTCATGAGTTTTACAAGTTAGGCATTGTGAACTCGAGCTTGACTCGACATATTTTTCAAGCTACTCGAGCTCAACTCGATTAATTTCGAGTCGAATTTGAATATTTTACGAGTCAAACTCGAATAGCTCACAAATAACTTGACTGCTTTATACCCCTAATTGACACATAGGATTTCAAATACAATTAGGAATAAGACTAAAATTCATTATCCTAGAGGATTTTCAGTTGCATGTAGTAATTATTAACAAACAAATCACCTTGAGTAAAAAGTGAAATCTCATGCTATAGATATGAGATTCTCATGGAACATCCTTAAGAGAAATAGTCTTGATGCTCTTTCGACATCTCAGCAGCAAAATATAACCAGATGAAACTTTGTGCAAAATCAACAATAAAATATTCAACCAAGACAACACCATAATTTTGCATCTATCTTCAACATAAAAAGATGAATCTACTTTATCAGGTGTGAGGAGAGATCCATCAATGAATTTTATCTTATTCTTAGATCGAAGTGCCATTTTGGAGGCCCAAGACCATGAATGATAGTTAAAATCTATCAATAAAGGAGATGAAGGTAAAAAGGGCTTGAAGAAATCTTTAATTTTTTCCATTATTGCTTGAAAATAGAACATATCGAAGAGATTAAATGAATAAATGAGAAGGAAAACTTAAGTGGGAGCTTTAGGAAGAGAGATAAAATGAGAAATATCTAAGAAGCTATGTTTGTTTCTTAAGAAAAGAAAGGAAAATCTCAAAAGAAAATGAGTGATGGACAATCTGAAAGGACTATACTGACATTGGAAGAAATGCTTAAGGCATGTTCTATGAAATTCAGAGGTGTTTGGGATGAATATATAGCATTAATTGAATTTGCTTACAACAACCAGTATCATGACAGTATCCAGATGGCACCATATGAGGCATTGTATGACAGAAAGTGCCGAAGCCCCATCATTTGGGATGAAGAATGAGTACGTGCATTAGAAGGGCCAGAGATAGTACAAGACACAGTGGATAAAATCAAGGTTGTCAAAAACAAGCTAAAGGTAGTACAGGACAGATAGAAAAGTTACGTTGATCAGCATAGAAGGGAGATGGAATACGAGTTAGGTGAAAAGGTGTTTCTTCGTGTATCTCCATGGAAAGGGATAATCCGATTTGGCAAGAAGGGTAAATTGAGTCCAAGATACATAGGACCTTATGAAATTCTTGAGAAGGTTGGTCCATTGGCTTATAGGTTGGCTTTACCACTAGAGATGGCTCAAGTACATAATGTGTTTCATGTGAGCATGCTTAGAAGGTATAGGTCAGATCCTACACATGTACTTAAAGATCAAGCTATCAAGATTACAGAGGACATGAGTTATATAGAAGAACCAGTGGAAATCATTGGATATAAGACTAAACAATTGAGAAACAGAGAAATACCTTTAGTTAAGGTATTATGGAGAAACCATTCACAAGAAGAGGCAACATGGGAAATGGAAGAGAATATGAAAAAGCAATATCCACACCTGTTTCCAGGTATTAAATTTTGAGGATGAAATTTTTAAAAGGAGGGGAGAATTGTAACATCCTTGACCTTCCCCACATGCATATCCACATGTATTTTATTTGAACATATGCATCTTCCATATAATCCAATTGAACACGTGCATTTCATACATATTTTCTTAGAAACAAGTTCATGACACGCACTAGCTACGTGTCCTAGTATTTGGCAATTGTATCGAGTCGCACGTGTGTACTTATAACCTAAATGAGGATAACAAAACATTAGAAATAAATTGAATAAGGTGACTAAATTAAAGTAAGCAAAATGACTAGATTAAGATTAGTAAATATTTACATTTTTAATTTAATTAAATCGGGTCAAATGATTAAGTTGTATTATTGTGTGAATTAGTGGAATTATAAATATATGTAAATAATAATAATAATAATATAGATAAAGTAAAATGAAAATGAAACAAAAGAAAAATAAGAGAAAAGAGAAGAGAAAAGAGAAAAGAGAAGAGAAGAAGAGAAAAAGATAAAAAGACAAAAATAAAAAAGTTTGCTTTATCTTCCTCCCCCAATTCTGCCTCCTCACTCCATCCCGTTTTCTTATTCATATTCTTCCATTCCAGCCTTCAATTCTTCCTTTTTTCACTTAGTTTTTTCAGCAAATTGATCCCTTGTATGTTCGTTCTTGGTAAGTAATCAATTCTTATTGCTATAAGGTTGATTTAAGTTGCTAAGATTCACTAATAGACACTGACCTGCACCCCGATTTTGATATCAATAGAAATTCATTATGGAAAATATTAAAACACAAAATTTGTTCCTTTATCTCTTATATTTATGGATATATAAATATTTTTGAAAGATGTTGTGTATAGGAAGAGATATCCTCTCTTTACTGAAACTGGTCAGGGTGTGAACCCTAGCCAAGTGAGCTACTGTGTTCTTTGGTTTTGAATATGTTAAAGCTATTATTTGAAGTATCTCAAAACATAAAAGTTATAGATATATGTGTTATGTATCTTCATACCGAATTTAATATTCATACGTCTTGTAAAGTTTTAGTTATGGTGAATAGAACCATGACTGTTCCATGGCTTAAACTGCCTGCTTAGCGCCCTAGGCAGATATAGAAAATGTTTTGGCTAATATGAGCTCCTTAGAGATCGATTCTATAAATTATTAAAATATTAAAGTTATATGTATATGTCTTAGATAAATATGGGTACTAATTTCAGCTTAATATGGTATGTATAGACTAAGTTATGGCCTTTGGAAGTCATACTAGTCTGGAAGCCAATTCTATTCTAGACCAGTGAAATGTTTCTTATAATTTGAAGACCTTAGAGACATAATTGATAAAAGTTGTAAACATAAAAAATGTTCCATTTTAAACCCATATAAGTTTATTTTATGTTTCATTGAAATATGACTTATATATTATAAGTTATGATGAACCAAAGTTGGTACCCCGAAACTGCCAAATGGCAGAAAATAGAACATATTTAGAAATTCCACCAAAAATTTTTACAATGATTAAATTGGTCTAAAATTTTAATATGTTATATAATTATATGTTATTTTTAATTAGGAATAAGAATCAGATTAATTGGTCAAGTATAGCAAAAGTTATAGGCTAAACAGTCCCATAAGGTCATACTGCCTCATAGAAAAAAATCTTAGCTATTGATATGAACAATGCATGTTAATTTGTTTAAGCCACATTAAGTCTCCCTAATCATAAGTTAATCGATTATATTTTCATATTAGGCTCACAACATATTGGAAACCCACAAGGAATGGATAGACAATAAGTTAGGGGTCGGAATCAAAGGAGAAAGGTGAGTCTAATTATCGATTGAATTCTTTAGTACATATGAATGTTGCTTGATATGTGATTCATATGATTGTCATGATTGGTCCTGATAATATGATGATGGATAATTTGTGACATTGTGGTACATATAAATGGTATACTTGTGGTATATTTGAGGTATATGTTTGACATATATGATATATATACAAGGTATATGCGTGGCATATGAGGTATATATGTGGTATATGTATGTTTATGTGATAAGATACAATGTTTGATGAATGCTTAAGTACAAGTGCATATGCATATGGAATTAAAAGGCATTGTGACTAGTTAATCGATATTGTAAAGCAAAAGAAGAGGCCTATAGCCCAACAGATGTGCAAATGAAACAAATGATCAAGCTAGCTAGCAAATACAAATGTTCACATGGAAACCCGGGGCAATGTCTGTTTAACTTGGTCACAAGAAAATGAAATAAGCAAAGCATTTTCATACGTAAAGAGTAATCATTATATGTTTCAACTTTATTGATATTTATATGATTCTGATGAATGGAATGGAATGGAATACATGATATGTATTGGATTTGTGATTTATTACTATGAGTTGTTCGGTACTTTAGAGCTCATTTGATGGTTATTCTCATTGAGCTGCAACTCATCAATTTGCATCATTTTTCAGGTAAAGAAAAGTGATAACTCATTTTGAGTAGCGTATAGAAGACATGGAGCACAGGTCACTAGCTGAGCCTTATCACTCTCTCTCCTTGCATTCCACACAGGCATGAAAATATGTCATCTGCATTTTGTATTTACGTGTTTGAATATGTATAGTCATTTTGGAATGAGTTTTAAAAATGTATAAATGAAAGCAACTCGTAAATACTTACGTGCAAAGTTTATGTTTTAATATATGTGATATATCGTATTGTGGCGAAAGCCTCAAAATTGACTTGCAAAGTCATTGAATGATATTACAGGATATGAAAAAAAATTACTACCAATGTTAACAAGGTATTTTGCCTTTCCAGTCTACTATGTGTGATTACTTGATACATGGATAGGTTATACTTAATTGCATAAGATGTGGTCTTACAACTACCTTACTTCTTTGCATCAATACACACCTAGTCCATTATGAGAAGCATTGTTGTATATGACATACTCCTTATTAAGGACTAGTTGTGTCAAAACTGGAGCCTCTATTAACATCTTCTTCAGCCTGTCAAAACTATCTTGACATTTTGTTGTCCAGATATTAAACCAAGAAGGGGGGTTGAATTGGATATTAAAAAATTTAACTTTTAAGTGTGGAAAGAAAAAGTTAAGTTTAGTAGCGATAGGAAGAAATCACACAGGAGTTTTTGTTAACAAACCCTACTCCTCTCCCCAATCTCAATTGGGAGTTTCACTAACACACTAGGTGTTACAATGGAGTTTTACAAGCTCACTCCCAACTTTGGTGTTTCTAACAATGAATCACACCTAACCCAATAATCCCTTGTGTTTTAATGGCTCACAGAATAAACCAATTCCTTGTGTTTTAAAGGCTCACACAAATAACCCTTACAAGTGTTATACTCTTAACCCAAAATACCCAAACTCACTTGAGTAGTAGATTACAAAAAGAAACACTTACAAATCTATAATGCTCAGAGAATGATGAGCAAAAATATTTTCACAGAGAATAAATATTTGTTTTGAAAATATCAAATGCACAAATGACTTACAACAAGATTTTGATCCGAAGTATTAGTTATTCTCTTGTTCTGGATTCATAAATAACTTGCATTTATACTTACATAGCGAATTATAGTCGTTTGATTGCATTTAATGCGGAAATAGCCGTTGCACCAACTATTATTTTCGCGCTTGACATGTTTCTCTTTCCTTTTTCACAGTCGTGAGTATGAGTGTCACGGTCGTGATTGTTCTTCCAAGCCGTGACTTGAGTGGTGACTTTGGCAGAAGCATTTTTGAAGGATTTGAAGTGTTTGATCACGGGCGTGACATTATATATTCAAGGGCATGAACATCCTTCCTAGCCGTGGTCCAAGTAGTGACTCTGGCCATGAAGCTCTCTGGAGGAATTTGTTATGTCTTCTCACGGGCGTGACTTTCTTTCACGATCGTGACTTATATGATCATTCACAGTTGCTATCATTCTTCATGGCCGTGAACTTTAAATGTTAGATAGTTGGCGCTAAGCTTCATCACGAACGTGACATATAAGGTCACGGACGTGAACATGTTATTTCTTCATTTTTTGTTTTTTTAAGATTAGTCTTCCATTCTCCATTCTTGCTATCATGTTCCATACCCTGTTCAATAAACTTAGAAAACAAGTATATTAAATACATTATTGCTATTTTATTTGTTAGCATCAAAATTACGGAAATACCCCTCAAGGTTCAATAATCTTCCCCTTTTTTATGGTGACAAATAATCTAGCAATATGTACTTTTGAGAAGTCTCCCCCTCAAAAAATGCTTAAGATAAAAAGTTACTGAAGTGCAATAATTGTAAAGAATGATGAAGTGTAGCATCAAAATATGCTTCCAAGTTTTTAGGTATATGCAAGTTATATGCAAGGTATATCTAATGTATACCAAAATTTTTCCTTAAAACAAGTTAAGTATATGCAAAGTATATTTAAGTTATATTCAAAGTATATCAAGTACATATTCATTCATGTAACTTGCATCAAAGTATATGCAAAGTATACTTAAGGTATATTCAAAGTATATCAACTCATTTGCATACTTGCATATTCATTTGATTCAATTTTGTATTTCAAAGTATATCAACTCATTTGCATACTTGCATATTCATTTGATTCAATTTTGTATTTCAAATATATTGCATTTAACTTTAAATATAATATATTGCTAGGTTCTCCCCCTTTTGTCATCAACAAAAAGAATATCAAAAAGATAAATCATAATGGAAAACAAAAGCAATTATATTAATATAAAAAACAAATACAAGGATTTGAAAAGAAATTGAAAGTCCCACATCAAACAAGATAAATAAAAACATAGCTAACATCTAGTCTAGCTAGATTTTGAGCCGGACATCTCATCTCTAAGGCGAGCTACTTCCGCCTCGAGGCTCTCCATGCGAGACTCCATGAAATCCTTGAGGTTCTCTAACCTCTCATCCATCAAAGCCTGCAATTGCTCAAACTGCGTTGCCAAGAGGTCAACCACTTGATGAGCCAAGTTTGGTGTGGAGGCAGAGGATTGTCCAATTTCATGCTCAACCTCTGGAGGCGCCATCTCAACTCAAACTCTCTTCCTCTGCTGGATTCCTTGGAGGCCAGCTTTGAAGTCATCCGAGTCATTGTCCTCCCAAATAATCTCACTAGCAGTGTTAGCGAAGCGATAGTAGATGTTGTTCTCATGTACTATACGAACAGCCGTTCCCATTTTGATAAAGGACTCGACGTCTAGTCGGTCTCGAGGATGTGCTGGTATAAGGTTGAAATGGTGCTCCTCTAGTTTTAAATACCCCATTTTGATAGCAAGGTGAGTCACGTACCCACCAATCAGAATGTCTCCGGAGGGCTTGGTGGCAATTGACAGAAGATGGTTTGCAAACCATCGAGATAAAGCCACTGTTAGGCCTCTTCAGGCCATTTCTAAGAGAAAAGAGCTCTGACTTCCTAATCGATCTGTTGATGTCTCCTATGGGAAAAATGCTATAGGTTAGAAACCTATGCAAGTATTTGTGCACTGGAGATCGAAGGTGGGTGTTTTTCGTCTTGTTGACATCCCAGCTGCAGTCAAGCCCAAAGTGAGTCCATGCCTAAGTAGCATAAAACTCCACCTCACTCTCATTCAGGATACCTTCAGAGGGAAGGTTGAACATGTCACCAAACTCTGGGCATTGAGGGTGTTCGGATGCTTGAAAAGTTGGAATTTTACAGTGCCGATAAGAGAGACTTGCAGGGTACTCAGGAATTCTAGAGTTGGTTCCCTCAGTGTCGGTTGATGGATATCAACGAGATCTTTTAGATGACAATCCTGGAGTTGTTCCATCATGCTTATCTCGAGACTGAGTGTTCTGATGTTTTGCCACTCAAAAGATCGAGAGGAAATGAGTGGCCTTTATTTGAGAACCGAGTATCTTCGATGACAGTGCTCCGGAATAATGTTTAGAAGGTAATTCATGTACCTTCTTGGAGCATGAGACTTTTTTCTGGTACCTTTGGAGGAGCCGATTTCCATTTTTGATTGATGAATGTATTTTTGAAGAGTGAAAATTTGATGGAAATTTTGGAGTTGAACCTAAGGTGTTTTGATTTCTAATGATGGAGAGAGTTTTTGAAGGTTTTTATAGAAGGAATGAGTTGCTAGGGGGCCGAAATCTTTAAAATGGTATTCAATGGTGATAAATGAGAGAAGTTGAGAGAAGTTGGAGAGTTGGAAATGAGAGAAATAACGACAGAAATGTTTTATAGCCGACATAATCATGAGCGTGAAATCTAAGTCACAGGCATGAAATGTTGTGTTCATGGTTTGCTAAAGAGACGCTCTATCCGTGAAAAGGGATGTGAAACTATTCATGGTCGTGACAATTAAAGGTAACGGGCGTGAATGATGAACTATCATGGTGGTGACAAACGAGTCACGGGCGTGAAGTACAATCTTCACTACTTGTGATCGAGAAACAGAGTGTGACACAAAGCATGAATGCTTTTGTAAGTTTTTGGTGGAAATGTTCACGGTCGTGAATAATCGTCACGGGCGTGAACAAAGGGTTTCACGGGGGTGATAGAAAAAGGTTATGGGCGTGAAACATAGTCTTCATTACCTTCAACCGTGAAGCATGTCGTGAAGCAAAGAGTGAAAGCTACTAGAGCTTTTGGCGATTATGATCACGGTCGTGAATATATGTCACGGGCATGAATTGTCTAAAATCCTCATTAAATAAAATTAAGTCTAAAACAGGACTAAAGCATTTCTAAGGAGCTTCTATCCCCTATAACATATATTTCTTTCAAATTAGCTACCTCATATCTAAAAAGATGAGATAAAAACACAAGATAATCAATCAAGGTTCGACAATTTTGGTAATCATAAAGTTAATCCATCAATCATACCAAGCTCTCTTCTTATGAAATTAAATATTTTCTCATTTAGAAACTTAGTGAAGATATCTGCCAATTGATTGTCTGTGCTTATAAATTCCAATACAACATCTCCATATTAAACATTATCTCTAATAAAATGATGTCTTATGTCAATATGCTTACTTCTAGAGTGTTGAATGGGATTCTTAGATAGATTTATAACACTTGTATTGTCACATCTAATAGGTATATGGTTCATACTGTGACCATAATCCTTAAGTTATTGTTTCATTCAAAGGATTTGTGTACAACAACATCCTGCTGCCACATACTCCGCTTCAGCGGTAGAAATAGCAACTAAAACTTGTTTCTTGCTAAACCAATAAACTAAGCATTCTTCGATAAAGTGACAAGTACCTGAAGTACTTTTTCTATCTAAAAGACTTCCAGCATAATCAGCATCTGAATATCCTATAATGTGAAATGATGAATTTCTAGGATACCATAAACCTAGATGCAACAAGCCATGTAAATATTTTCAAATTCTTTTTACTGTATTTAAATGAGACTTTTTAGGACATGATTGAAAGTGAGCACATAAGCATACACTATACATTATGTCAGGTCTAGAGGCAGTAAGATATAAAAGTAATCCAATCATACCTCTATAGATCTTTTCATTAATGCTCTTACCCTTTTCATCCTTATCCAATTTTGTTGATGTGCTCATTGGAGTCTTGGCATTTTTGCATCCTTCCATTCCAAATTTCTTAAGTAAGTCTTTGGCATATTTGGATTGGTTGATGAATATTCCCTCATTGCCTTATTTTATTTGTAGATCGAGGAAGAATTTTAGCTCACCCATCATGCTCATTTCAAATTCCCTACTCATACACTTAGTAAATTCTTGACAAAACAATTTATTAGTAGACCCAAATATGATATCATCAACATAAATTTGAACAATTAGAGTATCATGCTTATGCTTTTTAATGAATAATGTAGTGTCAATATTCCCCTTTGTAAAATTATTTTCTAAGAGAAAAGAACTCAGTCTTTCATACCAAGCTCTTGGGGCTTGTTTCAAACCATATAAAGCTTTTGAAAGTTTAAATATATGGTTGGACAAATCATAGCTTTCAAAACCTGGTAATTGTTCTACATAAACTTCTTCTTCTATAAAGCCATTTAAAAAGACACTTTTTACATCCATTTGAAAGAGTTTGAAATTCATATGGCATGCATATGCTTAAAGTATTCTTATGGCTTCTAATCTAGTTACATGAGCATAGGTATCATCATAAATATTCCTTCTTCTTGATTATATCCTTTTCCAACCAACCTAGCCTTATTCCTAGTTATTGAACCTTGTTCATCTAATTTATTTCTAAATACCCACTTGCTTCCTATGATTTGATGCTCCTTGGGTCTAGGAACTAAGGTCCATACCTTACTTCTCTCAAATTGATTGAGTTCCTCTTGCATAGAAATCACCCAACTTTCATCATTAAGAGCCTCATCAATATTTTTAGGCACAATTTGAGAAACAAAAGCAAGGTTAGAAACTAAATATTTGAGATGAGATCTAGTACTTACTCCCCTTGTAGGATCACCAATGATTTGCTCTTTGGGGTGATATTTTGTCAATCTCCATTCCTTTGGGAGCTCTTGCCTGTTTTCCTCTTGAGCTTGAGGTAGAGAATCATCTTGATGTGAATCTTCTTGATCATTTTCTTCTCTTTCATTTTCAAGATCAAGTCTTTCTATAGTACAATGTTTTTGGATTTGAAGGATGACTTGTGTTGTTTTCCTCTTTGGCAAGGTTCACATGTCTTGTCTTTTTTAAATTTGACTTTTGGCAGTCCCTTTACTAGCTCTCCTATACTGAGGCTTTGAATTAAATTCATACTTGCATGACCAAGCCTTCTATGCCACAGCCAAGATTCATTACTAATAGTCACAAGACACTTAGAGGAATGGTTAGATATTTTGTGTAAGTCTATTATGTAGGTATTGATATCTTTATTTCCTTTAAATATCTTTTGGCCATTAATAGAGGTTACAAGACATTCGTTGGAAGTAAAGATTACTTTGTATCCTTTATCACATAATTGATTTATACTTAACAAGTTATGTTTCAAACCATCAACAAGTAAGACATCTTTAATGAAAGTAGTACCATTAATACCAATAGAGCCAATGCCAATTACCTTACCCTTAGCATTGTTTCCAAAGGTAACTTTACCTCCATAAATACTTTTGATTTCATTGAAAAGCTTTTTGTCACCTGTCATATGCCTTGAGCATTCACTGTCTACTAGCCAAGCATTTTTTTTATTGTGGACTTGAGGCATACCTTATCCGAGACGTGATCTTTTATAGCCATGAAGCATAGGTTGACCTCTTCACTTTCATTGTCATCTTTTTCACTTGAAGAGCTTTCTTCATCCCATGTGGCTTTGTGACCTTTCTCCCTATTGTCTCTTTGGTATTTGCTTTTGTGCTTCTTGAGCCTTGGACATTCCGGTTTAATATGCCCTTTCTTCCCACATTCATAGCACTTTACCTCCTCTTTACTTCTTTGTGCATCATTGGAAGTCTGTTTGAGGTTTCTTTACCTGAATTTTCTAGAGTTTTTCATTCTCTTCTCAATAATTCTTTTCAGCCTTCTTGAGAGCATAGCAATGTCCTCATTTGCATCATCACTCTTTTCTTCATCATCTTCAACTTCCTCTTGAGATTTTGAAGTAGAGGCTTTTAATACTAAAGGCTTTCTTTTTTCTGGCTTTGCTTCAAGCTCTTTAACTCTTTTCACTGTTATTTCATGTGTAAGAAGTTTCCTAATAAGCACATCGGTATTCATGATGCTTATGTCTTCATTTGCATCTTCTATATCGGCAACTCTTGAACCGTAATCTTTGAGAGGAAGACTTCTCAGGATTTTGTTATTAACATTTTCCAAGCTCAAGTGTTTCCTAAGTTTTCTCATGTCATTTATGGTGGCTAGAAGACGGTTGGTCATGTCAGTAATTGACTCATTGGATTCATCTTGAAGAGCTCATACTCTAAAGTAAAAAGTTGAATCTTCTTAGATTTAACTTGCTTTGTTCCTTCATGATAGTTTTCCAATGTTTTCCACATGCTGTAAACAGTTGGGCAGTGTTGTATTCTGCCACATTCTTTAATGGATAATGAGCTTGAGAGAATTGTCATTCCAATCATCTCTTGATAGAATTTCTTCTTCACCATCAACTCCTATTCTAGTTGGTGGTGTTCATTCTTTTCGAACGCCATCCCAGACTTCAATTCCTTCACTATCCAGATATGTCTCCATCCGAAACTTCCAATGAGCATAATTTGCTCCATCAAAGTAAGGCTTGAGACTTTGGAATCCTTCATTGGCCATATCTTAATATTTGTTAGCGCTGTTTAGGCTTCGATGCTAGACTTAGCTCTGATACCAAGTGTTGCCCATATATTAAACCAAAAAGGGAGGTTGAATTAGATATTGAAAATTTTAACTTTTAAGTACGGAAAGAAAAAGTTAAGTTTAGTCGGGATAGAAAGAAATCACATAAGAATTTTTATAGAGGTTCGGGTGTTAACAAACCCTACTCCTCTCCCCAATCTCAATTGGGAGTTTCACTAACACACTAGGTGTTACAATGGAGTTTTACAAGCTCACTCCCAACTATGGTGTTTCTAACAATGGATCACACCTAACCTAATAATCCCTTGTGTTTTAATGGCTCACAGAATAAACCAATTCCTTGTGTTTTAAAGGCTCACACAAATAATCCTTA
Organism: Triadica sebifera; assembly: GCA_023653625.1. Classification (NCBI taxonomy): domain Eukaryota; kingdom Viridiplantae; phylum Streptophyta; class Magnoliopsida; order Malpighiales; family Euphorbiaceae; genus Triadica; species Triadica sebifera. The sequence continues at coordinate 19,568,591 of CM042906.1, forward strand.
CAAGTGTTCTACTTTTAACCCAAAATACCCAAACTCACTTGAGTAGTAGATTACAAAGAGAAACACTTACAAATCTATAATGTTCAGAGAATGATGAGCAAAAAGATTTTCACAGAGAATAAATGTTTATGTTGAAAATATCAAATGCACAAATGGCTTACAACAAGATTTTGATCTGAAGTATTAGCTATTCTCTTGTTCTGGATTCATAAATGACTTGCATTTATACTTCCATGGTGAATTATAGTCGTTTGGTTACATTTAATGCGGAAATAGTCGTTGTACCAACTCTTATTTTCGTGTCTGACATGTTTCTCTTTCCTTTTTCACGGTCATGAGTATGAGTGTCATGGTCGTGACTGTTCTTCCAAGTCGTGACTTGAGTGGTGACTTTGGCAGTGAAGCATTTTGGAAAGATTTGAAGTGTTTGATCATGAGCATGACATTATATATTCATGGGCATGAACATCCTTCCTAGCCGTGGTCTGAGTAGTGACTCTGGCCGTGAAGCTCTCTAGAGGAATTTGTCATGTCTTCTCACGGGCGTGACTTTCTTTCATGGTAATGACTTATATGATTATTCACAGTTGCTATCATTCTTCATGGTCATGAACTTTAAATGTTGGATAGTTGACGCTAAGCTTCATCACGGGCGTGACATATAAGGTCACGGGCGTGAAAATGTTATTTCTTCATTTTTTGTCTTTTTAAGATTAGTCTTTCATTCTCCATTCTTGCTATCATGTTCCATACCCTGTTCAATAAACTTAGAAAACAAGTATGTTAAATACATTATTGCTATTTTATTTGTTAGCATCAAAATGACGGAAATACTCCTTAAGGTTCAACACATTTCTTTGTCCAATCGAATTTTATGTCTTTCCATAGTAGTATGGCCAAAGGAGAAGCAATCATTAAAAACCCTTAACAAATCTCCTGTAATAACTAGCTAACCTCAGGAAACTTTTGATATCTTCTAACTCATAATTACCTTTACTTTATTAGGGTCAACCCTTATACCATTTGTTGACATAATATGTCCAAGAAAAACTACCTCATCGAGCTAAAACTTGTATTTCGAGAGCTTGACATACAATTTCTGCTTTCTATGTATTTGTAACACTATCCTCAAATGTTGATCATGCTTTTCAAGTGTCTTAGAGTATACTAGAATGTCATCTATGAAGACCATAATACACTGGTCTAGATAAGGCTTGAATATCTTATTCATCAAGTTTATAAAGACTGTTGGAGTATTGGTCAATTCAAATAGCATAACTATAAACTCATAATACTTGTATTTGGTTCTAAATGTTGTCTTAGCTATGTCCTCTACTCTAACTCTCAGTTGGTGATACCTTGATCTCAAGTCAGTTTTAGAAAACATATTTGCACCTTTCAAATAATCAGGTAGGTCATTAACTTGTAGTAACGAATATTTGTTCTTGATTGTCATATTGTTCAGTTGTCTGTAGTTTATGCAAAGCCTCATAGACCCATCTTTATTTTTCATAAACAACACTGATGTACCCTATGGATATACAATCAATCTGATGAAGCTCTTATCTGCTAGTTCTTACAACTAAGCTTTAAACTCTTTCAACTCAGACGGTGCCATTCTATATGGCATTATACACCTGCTCCCTTCAATTTATCAAATAAGTTTTCAATATATGGAAGGGGATACTTGTTCTTGATTGTCACTTTATTTAGCTGTCTGTAGTCAATGCATAATCTGAGAGACTCATCCTTCTTATTTACAAAGAGTATCGGTGCTCCCTATGGGAAAATACTGGGTCTGATAAAGCCTTTATCAAGCAATTCCTGCAACTGAATCTTCAATTCCTTGAGTTCTGCAGGTGCCATCTTGTAGGGTGCAATTGAAACAGGTGTCGTGCCTGGAGCTACATCAATAGTGAATTCGACTTCCCTGTCAGGTGGCAAACCTGGTAATTCATCAGGAAAAACATATGGAAAATATTTCATTGTAGACACATATGAAATGTTAATATCTTCCTTTTAATCTTCCATTGCATAACACAAATAAGCAATGTACCCCTTTCTTATAAGTCTCTTAGTAGCTATAGCTGTAGAAAATATGTTCTTTCACCCACAATAGTGATTTTTCTATCATTGGAGAGTTTAAATGTCACTCTTTTTCGTTTACAATCTACTGTCGCTTGATGGGCTGATAACCGATCCATCCCCAATATTATATCAAACTCGCGAAATGAGAGTTCAATTAGGTTAGCTAGGAATTCATAACCTTGTGCACTAATGGGACAATTTCTATACACCATGTTCACCATAACATTATTTCCTAAAGGATTGCTCACTATGATGTCCTGGTCTAATTGTGAATCTTTTAACCCTTTCCCCTGTGCAACATCAATATTTACGTAGGAATGTGTGGTACCAGGATCAACAAGTGCATAAACAAAATCAGTCATAAGCATAAATTTACCTACTATCACATCAGGAGCATGCTCCTTTTTTCTAGCTCTCACTGCATATGTACGACCTGTAGTTTGTCCCTAACCTTGGGGTGGTTATGCAGAAGGTCTAGATGCTGATGGATTAAGGGTTGTTCCCCTACCTCTGCCTCTGAATGGTAAAGATCCAATACCAAGCGCTGGAGATATAGTCGTAGAAGCTTGAGCCAATGGACAATCCCTGACCTAATGATCTTTTGAAACACACTTAAAACAGACACTAGTCTAATATTTGTACTCTCTTGGATGAGATCTACCACAATGGCCACAGGTTTGAACTGCACTTCTCCCTCTGCCTCGAGGTGTATTGCCCACAGAAGTAACTAAGGCATTGCCACGGAGTGTATTTCCTTGTTCATGCCCTAGTGCAACTGATGTACGACTCTGTGATGGAGATGATCCTCTCAACTTCTTACTCTGAGCATCCGAACCACTGAACTGACTAGGCTTCCTCTTCTGCTGAAATCGAATTTTCTTGTTAGCTTCATCGGACTGGATACTTTCCACTTTAGTAGTCGCTTCCACCAAAGCACGCAAATTTGGATGTTGTTATGCATCCACTATCTATCTGATTTTGTTATGGAGACCCCTCTCAAATCTTTGACATAATTTCTCCTCTGTCAACTGATAGTCATCAAGATAGGCACTGAGGCACTCAAACTCACACTCATATTCATGTTCTACTACTGTCTTATTTCCCTGTCTGAGTCTCCAGAAGGCATCTTGCATATTTGCTTTATACTCCGACCCTATGTATTTTTGTTCAAACTAGGCCAATAAGAAATTCCAATTCAACTATTCACTTGGGGTATACTTGCGTATTGAATCCCACCAAATGAATGTAGGACCCTGAAGTAATTCTACAGTACCTTCAAATTTCTCTTCCAGCAAGCTGTGAGTGATTTCAAATAACCTCTTTATTTTGAACAACCATTCTTCCACTTGCACAGGTGTTAATGGATCACGCCCGTAAAAATTTTCAACTCCCAATTTCTTTAACTGCTCTAAAATCAGCTTCTTTTTAAGTGAAACATGAAGTTATACCTGTGCTGCTAGCTATGGTTATTGAGCTTGTTCAGCTTACATTCTGTGTTGAATATAATCAGCCATAAAATTAAGAAAATCTAGCAGTGGTGGTGGAGGTGGTGTAACTGGTGGAGTGACATTCTGTTGTGGGGTTTCAGCTTGCCCAGCACTAACCGATGCTTTACTTTCACCATCCCCAACACCTTGACCTTGTTGGGATGTCATCATTCACTATAAAACAAAAAAGGAGCAAGCGTACGTTAGACTTATAACACCCTTCATCCATCAATTGACATGTATATACATATAATACATTCACTTAATTCTCACTTTGTTCTTAGAACCGCCTAAACTTGGCTCGGATACCATTAAAACTGTGACACCCTATTAACAATCATTCTACACGTACGTTACATGGGTTAATACGATTATAGCCGATATGTGTTAAAAAAAAATTATTAATTTAATTTAATGACCATTATATTATTAACACTTAATTAATCTTTTTTTTAAAAAAAATTTGACAGCATAACGATTATAAACTAACTACTCCACCTGCAATGCAAACAATTTTCAGCCCATTTTTGGGCACAACAATACACATATAATACAATATATTTTCCATTCAATCACAATTCAACATTTCATTCTTTACACATGTAATAATTCACAAATATTTTTTATCATAATATGTAAAACATTTCATTTCTACAACTTCATATCTAAACATATATATACATGTCATTTTTGATATTAACCTACAATTATATATTTTTCCATCTATTTTCAAAACTTACACGCTTGCTCCTGCCTTTCTCACTATTAGCTGTATGCAGTCAAATAACTACGTGTTGAGCATTAATATGCCTAGTGATGATTACTAATTTAAAAATTTTCGTTGTTCTATATTTTCGTGCATTCATACATGCAACAATATTTTTAATACATTATTCAAATCTTTTCTTTAAATATTTATTATTCTTTTTATCAAGGTTTTATTATTCTTTACTCTTATTTTACTATTTAATATTTTCGTTCAATTAACAATATTTCTCAATTAATTTTATAGTTTTTTTCTCTGAACTTTCAATTATTTTCAATTTAATCATTTTTCTCTTTACTTCTTTAATTAACCCTTCTTTTCTTTTTTCCTTTCAATATTTTATTTAATTAGCTACAATTTTCACTTTAATTCCTAAATTCTATTTATTTACAATTATGTCACTACTTCACATTTATTTACACTTTTGTCAGTAACTATTTTATTTTTCATTCATTTTTCTTTTAACTACATAATTTAATATTTTTCTTCCACTTATTTGTAATTTTTCAATTTTAATATTTTTATCATATTTATCACTTTTATTATTATACCATCTTTATCATCTTTATCACTTATATCATTTTTATTATTATTATTATTATTATTATTAATATTATTTTCACTTTATTCATTTTTCCTCATATTTTCCACATTTATTCACATTTGTTCATTCTTATCACATTTTTCACTTATTTTTCACTTCTATCATTATTACTATTTTTATTCACATTTACCCCTAGTTTCAATCTGATAGAAAATTCTGGAACCAAATACACGGGAAGTGAACCTAAAAGTCCACTACACTGAAGAGTAATCCCGAAAGATCACCCGAGCACTGCACTGTACACTGTTTACTGATAGTTCTTATAACTTATATATGTGATGATGTATAATGAGTAATATGATAGTGTTATATGTTTGTGAGCATGAAGTTGATCATGGAAACAAAAGGAAAAGTAAATAAGTTATAAGAACAGGAAATTTCATTTTCTCTAATATGGGACTTGGCCTAGGATAAATGATATGTCATTGAGGGGGTTACAGTACCGTAGAATATTTTTTAGATGAGGCCTTAGTATCTAAAGCTCAAGTTAGAACACCCTTGGTTTTCAGTTCCATGCGATTTTAAAGACAATGTGGCTGAAGCTCAGAGAATGCTCATGATCCTATTTTTACTCAGTTAAGGTGACTAAAACTCGGAGAGCACCCTTGACTTGAGAAGTTCTGGCGAGCACTCTTACAGTTAATGGACATGAAGCTTGAAGCTTGAGTTTAAGCACTTTTGTCCCACAATCCACATTTGGATAGTCCGACTTAAAGTTTTGGCTAAGGTAATGAACTAAAGAAAACCATATTAAGAAAATGGTAAATGGATAATTGTAATTATGAAATAAAATAAGGTAAGAATTCGATGAACTGGTTTATATGAGAATGCTTGCTATGTATAATGTTGATGTGAGATATGATGATTATATTGTCAGGCATTATTATAATAGTTATGATATTTTAGCATGAACAAGCATAATGTGCCACGATATGATTTGTATGGTTATATGCCTAAATTTTTATGCTTATATATATTAATAAGCTTTTAGTAGCTTAGCGTGTAGGTTTTCTGCATGAAGGGTCAGAGCCTAAGGGATAACAGTAATTGACTTGAAGAGAAGAAGTGCCCATTTTAAGAGTCAATATTACATCTCATCTTCATTCTTTTTGTACATGACATGATTTTGGGGTTATATTTTTTGTATAAGCCTTTTTGTTAAAAAATATGTATTTATATAAAGGATATTATTTTGTAAACAGTAGACCGGTTGAGGCCAAGTTTATTTATATAAAAGGGATCCTTAGGGATCAAGGTTATGTATTAATGAATGGTTTTTATATGTTATGTTTTACCTTAGTATTATGTTTTGAAATAAGGTTTTACAAAGGAAAGAGAAAAAGAGTTTTTGTCTTCGCATATAATTTCTTAATCGGGTAACTAGTAGCACCCTTCCATTTAATTGGAATTTAATCCTGATTAGTCAAGTGGGTATTACATTTTTGGTATCTAGGCGATTCTAAACCTAAATAGGGTAAAAGGGTTTGTCATGTATGTATAGTACATCTCATCTGACTTTAATATTGGTTGCTTCTCTATCAACTTCTAGGTTTATAGTGATGGTATATGGAGATAAAACCGCATGATGTTGCTAAAAGCAACAGTCCTATGGATTTTAGGGCTTAAGAACAACCTAATGTTGCCCATGTACGAGCTCCATGTGTTGTTCTAGTCCCTCCACAGCAGTCGATGACTAGTTTAGCGAGTCAAGCTCAGGATCCGTTAATGCAGAATCTTGTAGCTCTTTTAGAGAGATTGGCTCAAGCAGTACCACTAGCTGTTTCACCTCCACCGCTGCCATGATAAGAGAGACCTAGAGTTTAGATTGATAAGCTCCAAAAGTATAAGGCTATGGATTTTCTTAGCAAGGGAGAGGATGGCTGCAACTAAATATTGGTTGGAGAATACCAAGAGGGTCTTTAATGAGCTAAAATGTGTCAAAGAGCATGGAGCCAGATATGTTGTATCTCTTTTATAGGAATATGTTGACGATTGGTGGAAGACAATTTTGTTAAAGCCAAAGGTTCCTTAGCCATTGACATGGGAGTTCTTTGTGGCTGAATTCAAGGAACAGTACATCCCTAGAGTTTACATCGACGAGAAAAAGAGGGAATTCTTGAACCTTAAGAAGGGAATATTGACGGTTACTGAGTATTAGAGAGAATTTACTAATCTGAGTAAATATGCATCTAGATTGATACCAGACAAGATTGATAAGTGTTGTAGATTCAAAGATGGCCTCAAGAAAGAAATTGGTGATTTCATGATAGCTCTCCAACATGTGAGTTTTTCAAAGCTAGCATCCTTCACCATTAATGTGGAGAAGAGAAAGAGAAAAAGAGTCAAGGAAGCTCCCAGAAAGCCAGTAGCTTTAGTGATTCAAAGTTTAGGAAATAGAGGTTATTTTTTCTCAGGGCACTCATAGAGCAAAGGATCGGGATAGAGCCATTCCCAGTCTAGTTCTTTTAGGAGATGACCACCCTCAAGAGCTATTTCTACCATTGCTAGTACTTATTCGGCCGAAGTTAGTGCAAATTTTTGCGAGACATGTTGTAGATTCCATTGAGGATAGTGTCATTTGGCATCAGGGACTTATTTCAGATGTAGGGCCTAAGGCTACTATAAGAGAGATTGTCCCTTGTAGTCTCGATAGGCTCTTACACAGACCTGAGGATCAGTGCTGACACAAGGCTAGGGTTAGGGAAAAGCTAGGTGTGAGGCCAATCAAGCCATATCTGAGACAGTGAATAAGCCAGGATTGAGTAGAATGCCAGCAAAAGTCTCCCACATAAGGGCCATAGAAGAACAAGAGCATGCAAATGCTATTGATGTTATGTTTTATATTCTTTGTTACATATTCCCCAATTGTTTTAATCGAACAACTAAGAAAATTTTGAGGACAAAATTTTTTTAAGGTGGGAAGAAATGTAATGCCCAGTTTTTAAAGTTATATGTTATGTGGGTTGTTGTAAGCGAGTGTGGGTAGTTGAGAGGTTAGAAATAAATAGAAGGATGTTTTTAAAGTTTTTCTTGTTGATATGACCTAGAGGCAGATGTGAGGATCAATTAAGAGCCAGGAAACTTGAAGAACTTGAAAGGTTTAGGCTCCATTTTTAAAGGTTAGTACATATATGCATATTAATTTCCCTATCTTTCATGTTGATGTATTTTAAGTTATAAAATGTGTTACACAATGTGAATGAGCCTTTACTATATATAAGAATGATGATGATGTGATATATTTGTAAGAAATGTCATGTAAATGAGTTAGGGAGATTATAATATTTAAAAGGCATGTTGGCATGAAATGTATTATGAAAGTTCCCATTTGATGTTAAAAGCATGTTGCTAGCTTGATATGTGATTGAATATTGACAAGAGTGATTGAAATTGTTCAATATTAGAGACCTTTACATGTTGCTTTGTTATGCTCTATTTTTGGTGATGGAAAATCCAGAAATTCATGTTCGTGAATATTGCACACACCCATGAAATATGAACCCAATAAATGCTCATGACAAAGGGAGTGACACCCATGAAATATGAACCCAATAAATGCTCGGAATGGGTATAAGCTTTCACGTCTTGCATTATGGCTAAAGAAGTCGTGAATGTATAGGTTCAAGCCCGTGAACATATAGTCACGGTCATGAATTTAAATATCCATATTTCACCCTCAGTTTTCATGGTTTGATCAATGATCATGAATGTTGAGATTCATGTCTATGAACATATAATCACATTCGTGAATGGTGTGTGTTTGGGGACAAAAGTTTTCACATGAATGGTCAAGGTTTAGTTCATAGATAAAGGGGTACCCGTGAATGTTCTTTACGATCGTGAACATGTAGTTCGCTTGTAATGCCTTCTCGCCTAACCAAAGTTAGCTTGGCTAAATGAGCAAGTGCCACAGAACTTGTACGTGGAAAACCAGTGCAAATTTAAAAATTTTCTTTGCACCATGGCCATAATGACTTGCATAAAACATAAAACAAAGATAATATTTGACTTAATATTTAAAATCACAATTTTATAAAAATATAACTAACCATTGTCCAGGGGTTTACAAAAATACATGCTTTTGACTTCGATTACATAATTCTTACATTTATAGATATGTATACAAGTAAACAACCCCATGCAAAAGTGTGACGAGATATCACCAACCTTCATAGGGTTTGATATGTTGTCTCTGATGTTGGGCTAGCTTCTCTTGATCAACTTTTATCTCTATCTACTGAGTTCTGACCTGCATGGGGAAAACACTTGCACGCTAAACTACTGAAAGTTTAGTGGTACATATAGAAATAAAAATTCATTCATGCAATCACGCATCATACATCAATTCATTTATAATCATGGTATCATGTAGAAAGTCATGGCATGAGTGATAATCATACTATCGTGTAAATACTTTAGCTCATAGGTGCGATAGTTTACTAAGCTTTAACAACATAAACATGAGTATTTAACTTCTTTTAAAAGCATATAATATATTAACAGTGTATTCTTGAATACTTGTATCTTTGAACCTATTTTTCCATTTCATTTCATTAATTAATCACTTTAAAATTATTGATTAGCAACTTTTAACACAGACTATTCTGATACGAATTGTGAACAAGGGTGTTCGTTCGAGCTAAGCTACCATGCTACTGTTTATAATCATGTGTCAGTCTAGGCTTTTCAAGTCAATGACGTTTTTCGAGCTTAAGCCGCATTGACTAAGTAAATATATAACTTTTGCATGTATTATCATCAATAATCACATGTGTCAATCCAGGCTCTTCAAGTCAATGACACTCTCTGAGCTTAAACCACATTGACTAAGTAAATATATAGCTATGATACCGTAAATCCTCTTAATGGCATGCCACATATCCTACTTCTAGTCCTAGTATCGAATCTAGGATTTACTTGTTCTTATTATCTTTATTATTCTTTATTATAACATTTATATCTCATAACATATAGACTTGATCATGTAAACTCATCGTATACATTCATGTACTAATACCTATAGAAACATACTTAAAACATATTATCATGAAGGCATGTGCATAGCCATTAGGTCATAGCATTTAACAAAACATCATATATCATTTAAAACAAACTTCACGGGCGTGAACTATAACTTCACTGTCATGAACTATATGTTCACAGTTTTGAACACCTCAGTCATGGGTAACCCTACCCATGAACCAAACCATAAACTAAGTCGTGAAAGCTTATATCCATTTTCTGCACTTTACTCACGGATGTGACCTTATTCTTTTGATGGAATTCACAATCGTGAACACCTAGTCATAGGTGTGAATCTGGATTTTCCAACAGTTAACAATATTAAAACATGTATTTATTAAAAGTAATATACAATGTCTCTAATGATTGTCTCATGACAACTTTTTCCTATCAACATACTTATTACATTATGCATTTCATCATGTTAAAGCATCATTTAAATACATAATCACTCAATTTACCCTTTTGTTCTCATAAACCATCCTTATCATTCATTACTCCATTTAATACATCTTTAGGCACATTTATTGCATGTAATACTACAAGCATCATCAATACTCATTTAAGGCATACTTATCCTTCTCATACAATTACTCCTATATCATGATATTAATTACATCATTGAGCTTTGCATTTATCATATAAAGCGTGCAATTCAATTATCACTTAATTAACACACAAATGCCATAATTTAGGAATTTGAATGCATATATATACATACCTCTAATGGAGCCTCAAAAATTAAGCTTTTCTCAAGCTTGCTTATCCCTTTGATGGGTTTCACCACCTCATTTTTCAACTCCTATCACATATAACATATATATCAAACTTTATAACCCTTAAACTCGGCTTTTAAAGCCATAAAGATGAAAACATTAACTTTAACCCTTCTTACAACTTTAATTTCATATAACTTTTTACAAACACTTGTTATAACCTTTAAACAACTCAAATGGAGGTCTTTAACCATAAACTCTCAAGATCAAGCCATAATCTAACCCATTTGGAAATGGGTCTCTACCATAAATGAACTAAACATGATCAAAGCTATGAAAACTTATAAAAATATAAGGAAAATATGATTCCTTACCTCAATCGAAGAAAATGCAGCTAAAATGGAAGATTTATCGCCTTTTTTCCTCCTATGGTTCAACCTCTTCAAGAGCACATCTCCTCTATGTTCCTCTTACACAATAACTTGCTTAAACTTTGATTTTTTTTTCCTTAGATTAATTGTTTAGGGCTAGAAATCAAAGAAAAACATAAGGCATTAACATCTGGTGTGAGAAAACTTTGAATTCTATGGTTCTTTTGACTTTTAGGTCGTGAGAAAAAGAAAGAACAACTGATAAAATTTATATCTGACAGTGTTCACGAGCATGACAACTACTGTCATGACCATGAATCTGTTTAAACTCAAAATTCCATCTCGCAATCGTTCACGGTCGTGAAAGTATTGTCACAGGTGTGAACCCTATAACATTTCACTTTCTTGTCTCTTTTCAATTCTTTTCTCATAACCTTTACTCGCATACTTATATCTCTTAATATGTATTAATTACTAAGCCTTAATTATGGGCGTTACATCATACCTGTGAGCTCTATGTGATTCTACATATGAAACTTATGATTGGTGATTGATATGTGGATAATTATATGTAAATGACATATTGGTATGTTAAATGCTTAAGAGCATGATATATGTGATGACACATCATAAGTAATATGAGAGTGTTATGTGTTTGTGAGCAAGTTGATCATGGAAATAAAAGGACGAGTAAATAAGTTATAAGAACAGGAAATGTCATTTTCTCTAATTTAGGACTTAGCCTAGGATAGATGAAATGTCATTGAGGTGGTTACAATACTATAGAATATTCTTTATATGAGGCTTTGGTAGCTAAAACTTAAGTTAGAGCGCCCATGCGATTTTAAGGACAATGTGGCTAAAGCTCAGAAAGAGCCCTTAACTTGAGGAGCTCGAATGAGAACTTTTACAATTAGTGGACATAAAGGTTGAAGCTCAGGTTCGATTACACCTATTCGACAATCCGAATTCGGATAATCCAACTTAGAGTTTTGAACAAAGTAATGAACTAAAGAAAACCATATTAAGGAAATGATAAATGGATAATGATAATTATAAAATAAAATAAGATAAAGATTCAATGAACCAGTTATATGAGAATGTTTGTTATATATAATATTGATGTGAGATATGGTAACTATATTGTCATGCATTAAGATTTTAGTTGTGATATTATAACATGAACAAGCATAATGTACCATGATATGATTTGTATAGTTGTATACCTGAATTTTTATGTCTATATGTACCATTAACCTTTTAGTAGTTTAGCGTGTGAGTTTCCTAAGCTTAAGGGATAGCAAGAGTTGATTTGAAGAGAAAAAATCCCCATATTGAGAGTTAATATTATATGTCATTTTCATTCTTTTTGTACATGACATGATTTCGGAGTTTATATTTTTTATATAAGTCTTTTTGTTAAAGAACATGTATTTATATAAAGATTATTATTTTTTAAGCAGTAGGCTAGTTGAGACCAAATTTATGTATATAAAAAAGATCCTTAGGGATTAAGATTATGCATTGATGAATGGTTTTTATATGTTAAGTTTTACTTTGGAATTATGTTTTGAAATAAGGTTTTTCAAATGAGAGAGAAAAAGAGTTTTTGTCTTCGCGTGATTTATTAAACGGCTAACTAGTAGCATCTACCCATTTAATTGGGATTTAATTCTGATTAGTTGAGTGGGTGTTACATTAACTAACATAATATAGTTATTCGTATCATTTATAACTCACTCCTTGATTTAACTTGTTCACCATATGATACCATGTAAATTAAAGCATATTACATATAGTCAGGTTTAACTTCCAGTTATCATACTATATACCATGTCATTAAGATGTGTTTGTATAGTAAAATCATGTAATTCTATCATAGAAGTAAAAATATAAATTTTCGGTTATAGGGCATTTATGTGCATGAATGGACATTCACTGTCATGAAGCCTTCTTTCACGGGTTGTCTACTGTCACTTAACCATGAATGGTTCTGTGTAGATATTCATGGTCGTGAACCTTGATTCATGGTTGTGAACATTTTTTGTATAGCCATTCATGGCCGTGAAATAGCAATCTATGTCAAATTTCAACACTGTTTTAAGACAATTTTGCACACCACATGCAAAGGCTCTAAGGCTAATAATGTTGGCCACTTATATTAATAATTTCCAGTATAATACAATATTTAACAAGCTATAAACATGCAATTTATCATACTTAATCAATTAAACTAAGTTCCATACTATATTTGTCATTACCAAAATATCGATATCTACCCAATTGTCATTATCCCTTATACAACTAAATCATATCAATTAACTAAGTTTCATAATAGCATTTGAGGTATCAAAACATGCCTAAAAATTATAATCATAGCACAATTATTCACATAACATGTCAAAAATGTGAATTTAAATGCGTATATATACAAACCTTAATTGAAGTTTTAATCCGTTCTTTCTAGCGTCTCTAACCTCACTAGTGGATTTCTCCACCTTCTTTATTGGTTCTTAACATCATATCAGAATCCAAACTACTGCCGACACAATTAAAATACTATCTATATGTCTTATTTAAATAAAACCTTAACTTATTCATTGATTTAAAACCTATAAACTCTAATTCACATCTAACTCCATATTGAATCAATTAAAGAATGAAAGAAACGTAATTCCTTACCTCTGTTTTGCAGATTTCATATTGGTTTTTAGGTTTAAAATCGAGTTCTACTTTCTCTCAAAATATGCCCTATTTGAATGATCAAAATACTTGATTCTAATATATTTTAATTACATTTTTAGTGGAAATTTCATGTAATCAAAGTTAAAAATTAAAGGAATTAAATGAAAATCATTCATGTGGTTCAAAGAATCTAGTGGCCTGGGTTTTGGGGTGAAAAATTATGAGTTTCTGTCAAAATACGAAACTGTCTAATTTAAACAATAGGTCTTCACGAGCGTGACTATGTGTGTCACGGTCGTAATGCTCCTCGGCTTCATAATTCCAATTTCTTGACATTCACAACCATGATGTTATATTCACATGCGTGAACTTAGAAAATTTCACTTTTTCATATATTTTTAACTATTTTCATATTTCAAAAACTCATAACCACTTATATATCATCTATATACACCTAATATACTCTTGTTACAAGTTATTTCTAAATTCTAACTTGCAGGAGTTGCATAAATCTTTTAGAGATGACAATTGATTATTGGCCATCATTGTTAATCGTTGGTCGTCACTGTTGAATTAAATAAACATTATTGATCCATTCAAATATAATATTTTCTTACAAGGGATTCTTATATTATTTTTTTCCTATTTTTGAAAAATAAAAATTGAAATAAAGAGGTGGCAAGAGCACATCAACACACAAATTGACTAAAAATGTTTAACCACTACTAGATGTCACGGGCTTGGTCTTTTACTACCAACGACCGCGCGGCACTAGCAAACTTCCCTCGATCGGATGCTAGTCAGCCTCTCCCATGAATGCTAGATAAAGCTAGCAAGTAAGCAAAGATGCTAAGAACACAAAAGAAAAGAAGAGAGCTTGGAGAATGCTTAAGAATTGCTTATATTGCACAAATGCTTAGATTGCTTGGATTCCTTGAATTGCTTGGATTGCTTACAAATGAGCTCTACTCACCTATTTATAGGCCTCCACCTCCTCAATGGACGACCAAGATCGTTTTAATCTAAAAAACAGTCTACATTAACCTTTTAGATTATTCTACTCAATTCTACATACATCAAGATTTATCTCACATATTCTACACATATCTACAAGGTTCTAGAAAAATCTAGAACAATCTACATACTTCTTGAATATGGTGGAGGATTTGGGGCTGAACCTCTTGCGGTGCGTGACATTCTCCCCCACTCAATCTGGCGACGCCCTCGTCGCATCCCCTTCTTTAAGCTTCGAACACCTCTTTTTAGCTTCGGCCCATTTCTTCCTCTTCTTGTCGGCCTTAGCTTGGTGTGCTTGTGCCATGGTCGGCCTCTCATGCCCACCTTTAGCAAACTTGGCGGTGCTTGGAACCTTGTGACATTCCTTGGTGAGCTCCCCACCTCTAAGCCAATTTTGGCGAGTCTTGCCACGACTTGCCAACTCCCTCGATCTCTTGGCTTGTGGGTCTTGCTCCACCAATGAAATCCTCGGGCTTATGACATTAGCCTTTGATTTCTTCCTCAATTCTTCAAACTCAGGAGGTGCCATTTTATTGGCAGTTGCACTAGGACTCGACTCAATCTTCATATCCACCTCACCCTTGGGTGGAAGTCTCTTGGGAAAATCAGGCAGCATCTCCTCCTTTGAGAGTTGCATGGACGATATCCGTTTGGCTTTTGGACACGTTTCCCTTGCTAGAGGCACCATGCAAGCATTGCCTCCATCTAATATGCACATCGTGTTGGTACAAGGCATGAGCATGGCCTTGACTTGATCTATGAACTCCATGCCCAACACGATAGCATAATCATCCATCGGCACAATGGAAAATTCCACTAAGCCATGCCATCCACCAAGGCTTACTTTTACTCCACAAGCAACTCCGAACGTGGCATTGGCTTCGGAATTCACGGATTTAAGCCATCCCTTCTCGCCATCATATTTGATGCCTAGCCGATTGGCTTCTTTCACTTCGAGAAAGTTGTGGCTGGCTCCCGTGTCCACTAATGCTTTCACTGTTTGTTGGCCAACTTGGGCTTCCACGAATAAACATCCCCTCCTTTCGGACTTTGGCATCTCATTGTTGGTCTTCATGGCACTAAGGAGTTGTAAGGATCTCACCCTCGTCTCCTTGCATCACTCGTGCTCTTCCCTTTCTTCCACAAGGGCAGATAACTTGGCCTTCTTCGGGCATTCCCTTGCCTTATGTGGCCCATCACAAAAGAAGCATTGGATAGTTGGTCTACCTCCACCTTTATCATCCTTGGTGCTCTTCCCCTTGTCGTACTTGTGGAAACTCTCTTTGCTTTGATGGTTGTCTCCCCCACTCTTTCCATTGTCACCATTGTCTTGATGGAACTTCGGCTTCTTGCTCCTTTTAAACTCTATAAGGGATTCGGCAATGGAAATGGCAGTAGCTAGATCTTGGGCACCACGTCTCTCGATCTCTAACTTAGCCCAATGTTGCAAGCCATCCATGAAAGCAAAGAGTGCTTCCTTGTCGGGATAATCGGGGATCTCCAAGAGCACTTCGGAAAACTCCTTGACATAGTCCCGTATGCTCCCCTCATGAGTGAGTCGCCTCAGCTTGGCTCTCGCCTCATGTTCTGCATTCACGGGGTAGAACTGCCTTTTGAGTTCCCTCTTGAACTCGTCCCATATATTGATGGTACAAGTGTCTCTCTCAATGTCGCTGCATCTCCTCCTCCACCATACCATCGCGATATCCACAAGGTAGAGGGATGCATGATCGACATTCCTTCCTTCATCAAGGCCAAGTGCCTTGAAGTATTGCTCCAAGCTCCATAAAAAGTTGTCAATCTCCTTCGCGTTCCTCGAACCATGGTACATCTTTGGTTTAGGAACATCCACCCTCGAAGGAGTAGAGGCAACCACGGGGTTGGCAACACCTCCCCCTTGCGCAATGGATCTCTTGCAAAGGATCAACTCATCCTTTGCATTGCCAAGCTCCGCTACAACTCTAGCAATCTCCTCTTTGAGCCCCACAATCTCGGCACGAAGGGACTCCTCAAAGGCCTTCACTTGGTCGAGACATGTTGTCATGGCAACGTTCAGGGCACCTTGCATCTCCCCTTAGAGCTCATCTCTCCCAGTTTTGAGCTCCATGATGTGTTGGTCTGCCTTTTCGAACTTCTCTTGCCCCTTGACAACAGCAAGCTCCACCCTAGCGAGCCTTGCATTTATGTCTACCAAGGCATCTCTCGACCTTGATCTCCCCTTCCTTGATTGTTGGCTCTCCTCGGTTGCCATCCTTGTGATCTCACTTGATCCCATCATCTTTGCTTGAACCTCGTCTCTGATACCAACTGGGCTCTAATACCAACTTGGCTCTGATACCAACTTGTCTCTGATACCAACTGTCACGGGCTTAGTCTTTTACTACCAACGACCGCGTGACACTAGCAAACTTCCCTCGATCGGATGCTAGTCAGCCTCTCCCACAAATGCTAGATAAAGCTAGCAAGTAAGCAAAGATGCTAAGAACACAAAAGAAAAGAAGAGAGCTTGGAGAATGCTTAAGAATTGCTTATATTGCACAAATGCTTAGATTGTTTGGATTCCTTGAATTGTTTGGATTGCTTACAAATGAGCTCTACTCACCTATTTATAGGCCTCCACCTCCTCAATGGACGGCCAATATCGTTTTAATTTAACGGTCTACATTAACCTTCTAGATTATTCTACTCAATTCTACATACATCAAGATTTATCTCACGTATTCTACACATATCTATAAGGTTCTAGAAAAATATAGAACAATCTACATACTTCTTGAATATGCTGGAGGATTTGGGACTGAACCTCTTGCGGTGCGTGACATAGAGCATGGAGTTACCTAATTGATAACATTAATTTCGTCATTTCATAGAAGCATATACGAAAGGCATACATGAACTGGATTAACTTGGGGAAAAAAATTAAATAAATAATAACATAGTAGTCCAATAATAGAACTTGATTAGATTACAGTCCCCTTTGTCTTCAATACTCCTTGACATCTTTTAGAACCACCACATACATCATAATTTTTTTTTTCAAATACAATTAGATTACATAATAGTCAAATTAAATACCCCGAGTAGAGACGAAAATTGAACATAATACGTACATGATATGTAATATTAATTTAATTAGTTTGATGATGAGAAGTTTAATAATATTACTATATTAGCAGAAATCTAGGTTTTTCAGTTTGAGAGCTGTTAAGAGTGGAACCCACAAAGGTCAAAAGAAAATAGATTAATCAGATTAGTTGTAGTTTTCTTCTATTGTTTATTAGGGACTTGGAGTTTAGGTGACTAATAGGTATCGTTAAGAAGCTTACAACAATATGCTTATGTCTGCTAATTAAAGAAAAGCAAGTAAAATACTTAGTTGTGCATGCACATGACAGGTGTGCTATGGACAGAGACAGATAGATTTGCTTAATTAAAATTTTTGTCAGCTTAAGTTCATAATCTATTTTAATATTTCTAGAAGAAAACTTAGTGAAAGAATAATACTATTTAGATTAGGTAATTTAAGGCAGCCTTTTGGGCGTCCAATATTGTCCTGCCCAAGAATCACCAGCAGTATAAACCTTGGGCCCAAATAATGAAATCTGCATTCTTCGGGATGGTTTCATTTCCTTTGCAGCTGTTCTTCAGAAAGCAATGACAGTTGAATAAAATAAATCCTGAAATCTAATTCTGCTTTCATAGCTTATGAAGTTTCACCACGGCATTCAACTGAAAAAAAAAAAACTTGTTCGCACTTGAAAGAGAACAAGAACATAATAATGCTGGCAAGTAGAAACTTACAAATGAATGAGATGGACAGAGGTGCTTAATTAACATGTAGAAGGGGTTGAATTATTTCCATCTCCATTTAGAAAATGCTACACTAGGTCTTTTAGAATTTGCTTAAACTAATTTACTGGTTTAACATGTAAGGGTCTTGAATCCTGAAACTTTCATGCCAAATTGGCAATGGCAATGATTAAACTGTAAGAAACAGTAAATATATTATTCCATATTTGAAACACGGTAAACTAAGGTAGGGAAAACATCTTTCTTCACAAAGCCTATCATCTAATTGCTAGATAACCTTTCTTACTAAAAAAGTGAAAGGGATAGGTAGTGGTGCAGAGCAAAGTAATAATGCCCTAACCCTGCCAAACGGGAAAACCCAAGATATATGACATCAAATTAACATTACATTATTATGTTGCTTCTTATACATGGCCATCCAGGTAAGCTTTGATGGCTTCAACCGATTGAGAAGTACTCGTTGCATTTTGAATTTTCAAACAGGAACCTGAATGCTGAGAAAAAAATTTATCTAATCAAACAGTAATATATATTGTATAGGTAGTAACCTGAGTATTAGCACGAAATGGATCAAGTAAAATGGCTTTACAATACAATGTAAATGAAGGATCGTATTGTTCTAATACAGACAAAAGCATAGGAAAAAATATGAATTGCAGTCACTAAAAAATATTAATCAAATATTGAGACATTTTACATTGAAATAAAGTGTGCTCAACACATGAAATTAGGATAATACTGCAAATGTGCATTGCCATTATCATTATCATATGTCTCAAAGAGAAATGGAGACTCCTAATTTGAGGGCCAAAGAAAGATCAAATTTCTAGTTTCGGTAGGAAATCATAATTCTTTTATCCACCAGAGCTACAAGGAACTGATGAGAAGTGTTAAAGAGATGCAGCCTTTTGGAACCCAAGTTAGTAAGAAGGCCTTAAAGACATGAAGAGCTGGTTGTTGTGATGCATAATGCTTCATTTCACGTTGAGCAGTAGTAAAATACGTTGGGAGAACTGATAGATGGTCTGACACAAAAAGACTCAGGCGGCTAAAGCTGTCCAAGCCAATGAGTAATAAACAACCGCCAAGCTCAAATCAGTCAAACAGATTAACAATTACCAATGACTGCAAACATAAAATTCAATTTTCACATGCAGATTAATAATTCATTGTAGACAAAACTATGCAACCAAATAGCATCAATCTATGGCAATTCAATAATGAACAAACAAATAAAAAACCTAAATTTCAAAACCATCACAGCATCACTAAACAAGCCAATTATAGTAGCACTCCCAAATCAAAAGGCCAATTCACATAGAAAAACGAAGCCTTAGTTTAGCAAATATTCTATAAACAGAACTCAAAAACAGCAATTAAAAAATTCAATTAAAGAGCAATCCCACAGTTCACTGATGGTGATGCGATGGTAATGATGAGTACCTCATGAGAGAGATGCTGAAGATGTTGAAAGAAAGCCATTGGAAATAGAGTAGAAGGTTGGTTGACATCATGCGTAGCAGACAAGTATGAGTCTATAATCCATTAATATCGTACATGGAAGAGGAGAGATTTGTCTAGTGTGAAAAAATTTAATGTCTTTTCACCTGAGCATAAAGATATAAACCAACTTCAACAACATTTAACTAGCAAGCTTTCAATGTTCTGACTTTTTGAAAAGCATTAGCTGCCAAACTTAAGTGTTCACAAGTTGCAGACTCAAAAGCGGCACTATGATGTTTTAAAAAATGGCAATGCTAATATCACCACATCAAAATATTGGAAGAGAGTGCCACAAAAATTTGTATTCAAGCTCAGCGGAGTTTTATGCAAAATGACACATCACCTATGTGAACTTGACTTCATCAACATGAAGAGAAGGCAACTTGCATCTAATTTGATGAAGATGTCATATATGGGGAACACCATATTTCTATTCTTGACAACATAACCTCCCAATCCTGTCTTCAGCTTCTCTGCCCAAGCTCTATAACATTTGGTACATATCCTGATGATCTCAACAATTTCGTCAAACCTCTCAAAGTCCTATATACTAACTGACTTTCAGGCAGCCTCTCATCTAGAGAATAAAACTCAAAAACACCATCATTTAACTCAATCAAGCTACATCCTGGTAATTTTTTGAACCCAGTATCCCTCATTGCAACTTTTAATCGGGCAACATCTTTCCATCTTCCAAGATCACCATATATGTTGGAAAGCATCACATAATTTGCAGGGTTTTTTGGCTCAAATTTAATGAGCTTTTCAAGTGCCAATTCAGCCAATTCAACATTTTTGTAAACCCTGCATGCCCCAAGCAAGGCAGCCCAAATAACAGCATCTGCCTCCATGGGCATCCTTTTCACAAAATCCACAGCCTGAGCTAAAAGCCCAGCTCGTGCAAGCATATCAACCATACATCCGTAGTGTTCTATTTGAGGCCCAATTGAATAATCGTCAATCATTGATTGGAAATATGAAAAGCCATCTTCAATCAACCTCATGTGTGCACAGCCACATAAAACGCCTAAAAAGGTTATTCCATCTGGCTTTTGTCCAGCATTTTTCATTTGAGAAAACAATATCAAAGCTTCAGCTCCATGCCCATGCATTGATAAGCCACCAATCAGGGTATTCCAGCTAATCAAATCTTTCTTATCCATGCTTTTGAACACATTAATTGCATTTTCTACATTCCCACATTTTGCATACATGTCGATTAAAGCATTCCCAACGTAGACATTTCCTCTATATCCATTACTCTCAGCATATAGATGCACCCACTTGCCCAAATCAAGAGCACCCAATCTTGCACATGCTGTCAGCACTATCACAAGTGTAGCATCATTGGGCTTCACATTACCTTCAACTAACATACTCTTAAAAGAACTCAATACTTTTAAAAAATGACCGTTATGTGCATAACCACCTATCAATCCGTTCCATGAAAAGATATTCCTTTCAGGCATCTCATCAAACAGTCTTTCAAAAGCCTCAACATCACCCTTGTTGGCATATCCATTCAAAACCGTGTTCCAAGCCATGACGTCCTTGTTTGGCATCTTATTGAAAAGCTCTCGTGCTCTTACCATATCCCCCATCTCAATGTAACCCGAAATCACAGTGTTCCACAAGACAATATCACGTTCAGGGGCCAAATCAAAAAGGCCACGTGCAGTTTCTATATCATTACAAAAAATGAAACCTTTAATCATTGAAGTCCAAGCAACCACATTTCTCTCTAACATCTCATTAAACACTCTATAAGCTGCTCCTATCGCTCTTCCACTGGAATACAAATCAATCAATGTAGTACCCACAAACAAATTAGCTCGGAATCCACTCTTTATCACAAAACAGTGCAATTCTTTCCCTTCCCTGAAAGCATTAATCTTCACACAAGATTTAAGAACAACTGGAAAAGTAAAGCAGTTAGGTGTTATATCCATGCTCTTCATTTGACGAAACAAGACAATGACTTTCCTATGAAACTCATTTTGAGCATAGCCTTTAAACATAGCATTCCAATTAGAGACAATTGGAAAAGGAATTTGATCTAACATTTTTTCGGCATATTCCATTCTCTTGAAAAACGCACAAACATTGATAAGCCTTGGAATAATATAGTCATTGCATTCATATCCACAGGTGATAATCTGTGAATGGATTTGATGAAGATGTTCTGCAGTCTTACATGACCGTAAAAGAGAGATGAACTTATCTTCAAAGAGTCCATGAGGCGACGTTGTTGCTGAAGTTGTAGAAATTTTCGCTACTTTTAAGCAGAAAAATGTTGTTTGAAGGAACTGTAGAGATGCAATTCATAATTTCATAAGTTTACATGAAATGCAGCATACAGAGTTGCTTATAAGGGTGCATAATCAGTATTTCTGGCCAAGGCTATAGAATCTGGGAAGGGTGCCGTTTGGGTGTTTTCCAGTTAAAAATAGAGAGAGAAAGAAAAGTGGCAACAAATTTAAGAAAAACGGTCATTCACTAAAAAGTTTCTCAAATTTATCGTAATATATACCTCTTATCTTTAGTATTCCAAAATTAACAACCTTAGTTGTAAGAATTTAATAGCCACATGTCAACATCACACTTTAATTAAACATTTTTAAAATGGAAAAATATATAAATTTACCCTAAACTTATAAAAGAGTTGTTTAACGCCTTATACTTATGAAATGATTCATTAGAAACCTGAATTTCCATTCATCATTGATAAAATGGATTGTTAGACATATATAACTAAGTCACTGAATGGCAATCCAAGTGTCTGTAAAGCGGCAAACCATTTGCTTTTTACTATTCAAATATTCCTTGAATCTAGTATGTTCATCAATGTAAATTTGAAATAATCCCATGACATTGTCCATCTAGATGACATCCTAAACTTTGACTAAGCAACAAACATAAGCCTCATAAACCCCACCCTCTCAACAAATTTCAATAGTAGCCAATCAGTTATGATCATATAAACTATAGCTCCTAATAGCTTTTTTCTCAAATTTCCAACTAGAAAGACAACCTATGTTATCAACCCTCAAATTTAGTTGAGTTTCTCTACCACCATCTTCAGTAACAGGACACTTCTTACAAAAACTAACGTGATTTTTAAGTGCAATTGTTCCATTTCTTTTTGGATCACAAAAAAAATCTTTAGCAAAATAACTGCACCTACCTTTTCATTAATTGTCAGCTTCATTCTTATATTTTTTGATATGATTCCAAACCACTGATCTTGGAGGTACAGCTTTCCTCTTTCCTTTTCAAATTGTCCCAAAGTAGGACTTGAGTAGCAGGGGTTTTGTCTTGACAAGACATCTAAAAGAATTCAGATTATCATCACTAATCCAGATTATTAATAAATAATAGCAAAACAACATTGAGTCCAATAAATAATAGCAAAACAGCATTTTTCCCCTAATCTATTTCTCTCATTCTCCTTACATTTGAGCCTATAAACTTTCAGTCTGCTACATAAAAGAGCTAAAGAAGCAGTCCAGTTTTTACTGAAAAAAAAAATTACTTTATAACTCTAGATACAAATATATTGGGCAGTCATTTTTTTTAATCATTTTTAGATAATCTAATTTTTATTAACTCAGAAAATTTCTAAATAATGAGGCTTTCGAAACTTCTGAGGTGTAACTACATGAAATTTCAAATCCAGACTTCCGTTCCATTTATTTTTATATACAATACAACACCAAAGCGTGATTTTATAAGGTTTTAAACTTCTACTTATAAGATTTTATCAGTTTATGATAAGCATCTGAACTAAACATTTGTATTCTCCATATGATAATCAATTTATGATTATATAATTACATTTAAGTTTCTCCAAATGTCTATACAAACAGTTCAGAAAAACAGTTAAACTATGCCTCCTTAGTGATTGTTAAACCAATTCTCCTCACAAACAATTTCGAATCAAGCATTTCAAATATTTCATCGCAGTGATTATGGAAGATAAGACACAGGAACAGCATGAGAATAAGGGAAAATTAGAAAAACTTATTCAAGTCTACAAGATATCAGTTAAAAGGAAAGGAAAATCCAGGAGAAGGAGAAGAAGATCAGTTAAACAAAAATCACATTTAACTCACTCACATTGAATGGCGATTTGGGGAATTGGCGATAGTGGTCGACTGCCGCCTGCAGTGAGAAGAGGCGTCGATGGCGTGGGAGGTCGGCTGCGGGAGATGAGGCGTCTGTCGTTGGCTACGGTGGTTGGTGTCGAGAGATGGCAGAGGAGGCTGAGCTTCGTGTCGTCCTTGACAAAGGCTGGTAAAATTTGAGAAAAGCCATTCCTTAAAATAAAATTATTTTTAATTTTTTTGAATTTTAAAAATTGATTTTGAAAGGAATTGTTAAATATATATTTTTTTTATAAATAGATTTGTGAAAAATAATTTATAAAAAATTAAAAATCAATCAATTATATTAAAAAATTTTAAATCTATTTTTTGAACATTCAATAACAATCTCAAACACTCCTATAAAATATATTTACTCTCCATTTTTTAAGAGTATGATTGTTTAGATTTTTTTTCTCATACCACCCAATAAGAAACCAGCCAATAACAAAGTGAATATTAGAAGTCTTGGAGAATATTTAAAAATTGAATTGTTGGTTAGAGTATATTTATTAAAGGTTAATAATATGAATGGTACTAAATTTTATTTCTATATGGTAAAATGATATCAAACTTTTTAATTATTGCATATTATATCAATTTTTTCAAAAATGTTGTAGTGTAGTTCCTAAATCAAATTTTTGGTAAAAAAAAAAAGATATGGCAACCGGAAAATTCAGTTAGCTTGCAATGTGACATATTTTCCGATTGTCTCGTTATCATATTAGTACCGAAAATTGGACTTAGGTATTATATTGTAATATTTTCGAGAGAATTGATATCAATTTGTAACAATTAAAAAATTTAATACCAATATACAATATAATGATAAGATTTGGTATCATTTATGTTATTAATCTTTATTTATTGATTGTGATATCTTAACTTTTGTGAGAGAGAGAATTAGAATCTCAAATAGCCTGTTTTTTCATGTCTGTGTCCTAAGTACTTCTCATCTTCTCCACCACCCCCTTATCTCTTTTATTTGAGTGTCGTTTTAATCCGTTTGGCTCGGACCATGACTCGATCAATTACCCCGCCTAGTCAATTTAATTTTGTAATGAAAGGACCTCATTTCTAGGCCGAAGCATGACATCTATCTTGAAGTTGTCTCCCAACTTATAGCAACACTAGCATTGCACAAATCCTGGCAACATCATGGTCTAACAACTCTAACTAATATCCCCTCAGCAACAACTAACTTAGTTATCGCAACAATCCTCGTTGTTGAGCTAGTTAAGTTGATTATTAGCAATTAGGTAGTTATGGTTAAGAAGGTTAATGAAATTGAAAGTGAACAAATGAAAGATTTGACTAGCGATTTGAAAAAGTATTAGACTTGTTCTTATCTATCTCCACTCCCATTTTGTTGTATCAAAAAGCTAAACAAAATTATTGGTTGACACACCAAAAATGCATTTCAGTGACTTCATTTTTAGGTTATTAGTTTTCATGCTAATCGAGATATTGCTCCTCAGCTAAAGACTTTATTATCAAATCATTAAAGTAGACTTCAATACTGTCGCCAATCAACCCTTTGAAGATATGGTTTATATAATGTCTGCAAGTAATGGCTTAGGAATAACATGTAACAAGAGTATATGAATGGTATATATGAGGTATTTAAGTGGTTAAGGGTTTTGTGAACATGAAAATAGTTAAAAAACACTTTTAAAAGTGAAATTTCCAACAATTCGCGCCCGTGAATATAACATCACAATTGTGAATGTCATGAAATATAAATTATGAAACCAAGAAGCTTCACGACCGTAACACTCATGTTCACACCCGTGATGTAATTCAAATTGGACAGTTTTGTATTTTCGACAGAAACTCACAATTTTTCCACCCAAAATCCTACCCATTAAATCCTTTGAACCCCATAATCAATTCCATTTCAATTCCCTTCAACCTTGGTAAATAATCTACGAAATCTGAACCATAAACAAGATTAAAATAATTAGAAATAAAAGTTTCACTATAACGTTGAAGGTATAATTAAAGAGGAAAGAGGATTTGATTTTTAACCCTAAACCCAATCTGAAATCAGCAAAATAGGGTAAGGGATCATATTTCTATTATTCTTTCAATGATTCAATTCGGTTTTTATGGAATTTTGGGTTTTAAGGGTTTAAATTAGGATTTTTCATTATTAATAAAATGAATAACTAGTATGGCAGAAATAGATGATAATAAGGTTTCTAATATTACAGTAGGAACCAAGGTAAAAGGCAGAGACAACCACCATATGCAGTAGGCAAGTGAGAGAGTTGGATTTAAGGCTCTGAATAAAGTTTGTACATATTCACATTTTTATTCAAATTTTGGTATGTTTGTATGATTAATGATGTAAATGTTGTGTTAATTGGCATATATGGTTATGTGTAACCTACTGAAATTAAGGTAATTGGTATGTGTAATCTGAAATGTATGTGGAAGATTGGTATACAAGATTTGGTTATAATATGACATTGATAATTATGGTTGAAATCTAGCTTGAATGATTTGGAATGATAAATTGCATGATTATGGCATGTTAAATATTGTAAAATATTAAAACGTGTTGATAAGGGTAGCTAACATTGGTTAGGCTTAGAGCCTTTGAATATAACGTGTATATTTGCTTTAAAACAGTGTTGGAACTTGATATAGATTGTTGTTTCACACCTGTAAATGAAGGCTTCACACTTATAAATGACTACACAAAAGATGTTCACACCTGTGAATCAAGGTTCATATCTGTGAATGTCCATACAGAACCAGTCACAGTAGACAAACCATAAAATGAGGCTTCATACCTATGAATGCCCTGTAACCAAAATTTTACTTTTTGATTTTATGATGGAATTACTTGATTTTGGTATATACACACATTTACATGACGAAATGAGATGGTATACAATATTATAGCTTAATTCTGAATGTGGATATACATTATGTGTTATAAATTACAAGGTATGAAATGAGTTATAAATTATAAGGTTTACTAGATTATGAGTATTAATTTTTCATTCTTTATTCAAAGACTAGCTCAGATTAAGTGGCATGTCATTGAAGGGGTTACAGTACCATATAATATGATTATATATTAAATCAGAGTGGCTTAATCAGGTTAGAGCACTTATGATTACTTAGGGATAAAGTGGCTTAAGCTCGAATTAGAGCACCCTTGTTCCCATATGTATGCAATTATTATTTTTACTCAATCAATGTGGCTTAAGTTTGGATCAAAGCATTTTTGACTTGGAAAACTTGGTTAAACACTATACAAACAGATATAGTTAGTGAGCGGAGTGGCTTAAACTTGGATCAGAGTACTTATGTTTCACAACTTGCATCCGTATAGTCTGAGTCTAGAATATTGGGTAATACAAAGTAAAATCGGAAACAAGAGTAAAGAAATCAGATATATGGTAACCAGATACCAATTATAAACACATATGGGAATATGGAAACCAGGTACAAGAAAGGAACTAGAAATGGAAACTTATGTTATATGATATAGATGTTATATGTTTTTTAGTTATTAGAACCTACTAAAGTGTAACATGATATAAATGTACTTAAATTCAGTAATCTCAATATGTATAAATTACATTAATATATATGATGACATAATCAAGCGTACAAGTATGTATATAATGTATTTAATTATGTCGATATTATAAAGGAATGCATGTTAACATTTTTATATTTATATGTACACTAAACTTTCTGTAACACCCTTATAACTCTTATTCTATACGTACGTTACGTAGGTAAATACGATTATAGCCGATGTATGCCATTTTTTATCTTAATTTAAGGATCATAATATTGTCAACACTTAATTAATCTTTTTTATTTTTTCTAAAATCTCGGCAGCATAACGGGTATAATTTAACTAACTCACCTGCAAAGCAAACAACTCACACATAATGCAATGTATTTTTCATTCAACAACAATTCTTCACACATATAATAATTCGCAAGTAATCATTTATCTTAATATATACATAAATTTATCCATACAACATCATATCTAAACCTATATATATATGACATTTCGTATAAAAACCTACAATTATGTCAATATTCTGTCAGCTCCCAAAAGTTGTATGTATGCTCCTGTATTTTCTGCTATTACCTGTACGCAGTCAAATAACTACGTGCTGAGTATTAATATGTTCAGTGGTGATTACTAATATAAAAATTTTCACTAACTATATTTTCATACATCTATACATGAAATAGTATTTTTAATATACTATTCGATTTTTCACTTTAAGATATAAGTTTTTTTATCAATATATTATTTTTAATTACTCTTAATTCACTATTTAATATCTTTTATTTCTTATTTTTTTCTGAACTTTCAATTTAGTCCGTTTTTACTTTAATTATCCATTCTTTTCTTATTTATTTATTTCAATTATTTATTTAATTAGCTTAAATTTCACTTTAATTCTTAAATTTCCATTTATTTACAATTTTAATCATTTTTCTCATTTTTCATTCGCAAATGTCTCTTTTATCATTTCATTTACATTTATCATTTTATTCACAAATGTCTCTTTTATCATTTTATTTTTTTATTTGCCCCTAGATTCAATCCGATAGAAAATCTTCAGACCGGATACATGAGACGTGGATCCCAAGAGTCCATTACACTGAACAGTAATCCCGAAGGATCACCCGAGCACTACACTGTACACTGAATTATTGAGTTACAATCACTGAAGTAGATCATCATTAGCCTCCATGAGTGAGTCATCATGACCCGCACCGCCGTAATAGTGTCCCTATAGCTAGCCAATTATATCCTAGGCTAGATTTAACTATCATAAAAATGACTAAGGACATTATTTTATTTTTTTCAATTCAATTTCTATTAAAGTCATAAATTCCATTACATTTACATTATTAATCACTTAATAATTTATTCTTTCATAACAATTTTATCACTACCAAAATTTTTACATTTTTCATTCTAATATATCAATAAATAGAAAAATATTCAATATTCAATTTAAAAATTTTCAATAAATTTTTACACACTTAAAATCATATTTTCTTATATTTCATGACTAAATTTTCATTTAATTAGCAAAGAAATTATTAATTTCTCTTTTTTTTCCTATATTTAATTTTCATCATTAAAATTTTTCTTTCACTTTCTAATTATTCATTTCACTAATTAATACATTCATTATTTCATATATATCATAATATTGCACTAAAATGTATTTATTTCTTAATATTCATTTTTCACATAATAAGGTCATATTTTACAATTACTACTAATTAATTTTTTTAATTGAAATTAATCATTCTAATTCACTTTTCATAATCCATTAATCATGTTTTAAACATTAATTAGCCATTACATGCAAAACACACAATTTTCTAAATTTTCATAACCCTAAATCATATTTAATTAATGGAAATAATTAGATTATGGAATCACTAACCTTAATTGTTTATTTTGATCTTCCTAAGCTTCCTTTTCCTTTGCTTTTTCCTTGGAAAAACCTTCAACTTCTCTTGAACCTACCATGACCAAAAATTTTCTTCATTAATCCACCATTAATTTATTTTCTAAGCTCAAATAAACTTCATATTTATTATCTACATATCTTAAACTACCTATTTGAACCATTAAATTAATTTAAAACCATAAATTTCACTTACATTAAATTAATATTCTAAACTTTCTCCTTTGATTTTCTTCCATTTTAGCCTTCCAAATGAAAATTAAAAACTTCTATTAGCTACTAAAGAGGCTGAAATTATTTTAGAGTGGTTGATTTTGGTGTAAAAAGTGAAGAAAATGGAAGAAAAATTGGAAGGAAAATGGGAAGAGGAGACTTTGGCCATGCAAGGGATTTGGGGAAGAAGAAGTTCCAAATTTAGCTCTGGAGAATTCTAATGTTGAGCCTATTTATAGTGGTCTTAAATGGGTGGGCTTGAGCCAAACAAAGCTCAAACCATTTAGACCCAATTATGCATTATAAATTATTTTTCTCACTTTTCAAGCTCAATTTCACCCAAATTTAATTCTATAATTCATAAAATATTTTTATATGTCTACACAAAAAATTTCAACTCAATTGGAGTTTATTTTCTGTCCAGCTTACTTAAATCGGACTGATAATTCAATTTTCGGTGTTACCGTAACATTCCTTTTTCATTGTCAAATAATTATAAATATTATTTAGAGTTTATCCATGTCTTAAAATAAATTTTTAGATATCGTTTTCTATTTTTATAGTCCGGTCAAAGTATGATCAATCAATTATTTAATTAAACCACGTCCCTTTTTTTCTTAATTTTGACTTTTGAGAACTTATTTGACCTCATTTTCACTTCAAAATTTACCATGAGACTAGTCATAACCTATATTTTTCTATGATCAAATAAAATATTTTTCATCAACGGGTATATTTTTGACCCCCCGAGTATATTGATCAATCTCGGAAACTATAGTTTACGACTAACCCGATATTTAGGCCCTTACAATTTCAGTAGCTTAATATGTGAGTTTCTCTATTAGAGTCATTAGATAGTTGAGTTGACGAGGAGAGGAATCTGAACTGTTATGTTAGGTCGGTTTCGTTTCATTTATTTTTTTTCATTTGTAATATTCTCATGATATGAGATAAAAACAGTTATAAATACATGTATTGAATTGATTTATTTTTAATAAGGTTAATTTTGTAATAAAGGAATAAATGTATATTGAACCAGTATAGCTATGAGTAAGGATTTAGATTTTATTTCAGATACAATATTTTGATTTTGATCCAGATACAGAAAATATTTTATTTAGTAATTATCATATGGTTATTCTAAAGTACATGTTATACAGGTTTTAAGCATTATGCATATGTTGATTAAGATAGGAAAAGTATTTTAAACAGAATAGGTTATAAGACATCTAGTCATGTGATATTCTCTTTTATGGTGGGATTATATCTTACTATATGGGTGGTTGTTATAGTTTTTTATTCTTTGATACACGACACCACCATTTTTAAGATCAAATGACATAACTTCCTATTTCTAAGCTTCAATTGGACCATGACATCAAAATGCAGTCTTGTTAATGTCTTCATCCTTAATTGGGATTTAGTTATAGCCAACAAACATATCAAATAAGCCAAGCATAAAATGGCAAGTAGTGACATCAATCAACATATCTACTATGGATATAGGGTATTCATCTTTAGAAGTTGCCAAGTTTAAGTTTTGAGACCAATCAAATTTTGATTTTTCTATTTTTCTTTCTAACTGGAACAATATTGGATAACCAATCAACTTGTTGTGCCAACCAAATATAACCTATTTTCTTGTAGTTTTTCAATCTTTTCAACCACCAATTTTTCTATTTCTTAGGACATGCATATCATATGTTGATTGTATGGCTTGAACCCTTTTTTAATGCCAATGTGTGTTCAACAATCAAATGGTCTAGCTCGGGCATCTGACTATAGTCCCCAGTGAAATATTCCTTGTATTCATACAATATTTCCATCGATATTTGTTCCAACTCAATGCTAATTTTTGCACTAATATAAACCGGTCTAGGCACATCTATTGTCCTAAGATTGATTTTTTTATGGATCTTATACTTTTTTTGATGTGTCATCCAATTTTCTTAAGAAATCAGCAAGTCAAATTGCTTAAACAACTCTTTTAGCTTTATTATGTCATCTTCATTGATAAATTCCCCAAGCAATATTTGTTGAGCTAGTTAAGGCCTTAGCTCTAACTAGTAGAATTTTTTCAAACTTAGATATAGAAAAAGTCTAAAGTTTGAAAGGCTAATGCTCCCTTATTATTGAATGAAATTGGGCAATTAAGGCCTTTTTGTATCCTTTGAGTAATCCTTCAAACTTTAGGTGTGGAACAATCATTGTGCATGTATCTACATCATACAATATTGCATCAATTTCATAAAGATTGTCAGCAAATGGATCAAGATCAACATGAACAATCTCCATCATCCCATCTTATCACCAAAGCATAAAGGTTTGATGCATAGAAGGAATACACTAATGGGAATGGATCCAATTTTAGTTGAGAATGAAGTTGTAATTGCTATAAACATCCATGATGAAACAACATTTTTTTCTAAATTTTTAGCCCACTTTAATTTCTAGCATAATGAATTCTTCGGCTAGTCGCTCATCTCTAGCGACGTCATCATATAAATGTCCATTCAAGTCAACTTATGTTTGGGAATTCACAAATGTTTCAACATCTTTAGTGGCATAATGTTGACTTTAATGCCATTGTTATTGAGAATTATGTTAGAAGAAATCCCATTAATATCCGCCTTAGTGTAAAAGAGTTGAATATGCTTAGTCATAACCTTGGAGGGTTTATCAAGTGTCATTATTTCTATTCCATTGCCCTTCGATTTAATAACATTACCATCTAAGGTAGATGGTTGGCCTTCCTTAGCCGAGAATTATTCTGGAAAAACAACCACATGTATGCTAATTTGTTTACCTTCAGCTTTCTCCTTTAAGACTTGCATTTTTGCTTTAAGCACCTAAATTTTAAGCTTTCCATTATCGGTTTTTAATAGATCGATTGAATCTATTCATTCTAAGGTCTTAATTAATTTTTTTCTTTCTGGTTGATTGCAACTTTAACCTTTATATGACATGTTTCAACTCCCTTTACAAGTCGACTCATTTATAATTAGTTCTTTATTACAGGTGTTGGTATCTTTTAGTCCCCACTTTGTCCTTAGACCCTTTATCGACCTAATAGGGTATCCATTACAAGCTTATGCACCATGTCTATCTCATTCTTCTTCATTATTTATGACATTTATTTGGTATAATTGACCATCCATCATAAGCATATGCATATTCTTCCTCCACTACTCAAGCTCAAGTTTCATTGCCTATTTCTATCTCTAAAGCCTCATCTTCTAAGTCTTCGTTAATTGGGGTCTTGGTTTCAAATTTTCTTATGACTTCCTTATCATTTGCTTATCGTTACTTCCCAGGCAATCAAATACAATTTTCAGTTGATGCTTCTTCCACCAATTGACCCTATCTAGTTTTCGGATGAGAGTCAACAGTTTTTTATCATTTTCACTTTTTTGCACTCTAAGACCCAATCAAGTTTTGGTTGATGGCTTACTAGTACTACCTTATACTCTTTTAGATGACTTACTAAGCTCACTATCTTTTTAATTGTATTCCTTTCTCTTTCTCATTGAATGGAAGTTTTACTATCATTGAACTGCAATCCAGCATATATCGGGCTTATTTGCCTCAAAACATGTGT
This sequence comes from Triadica sebifera, assembly GCA_023653625.1. Classification (NCBI taxonomy): domain Eukaryota; kingdom Viridiplantae; phylum Streptophyta; class Magnoliopsida; order Malpighiales; family Euphorbiaceae; genus Triadica; species Triadica sebifera. The sequence continues at coordinate 19,602,087 of CM042906.1, forward strand.
GACAAAAGGGGCACATTAATGAATGTCATGGATTAGGATTTCATTTTTTTGGTTCACTAGCTCAATTAGTTGTATGAAGCTTTAGTTTATGTATTTTCAGTAGCGACCAATTTAATCCTAAGCTTAAAGTGTCAAAGATCATAAGGTTCAGTTTTTTTGCTATTGCTTAACAAAAACTTAAGCCCAACCCAAATCATTGATACTGTTATTTTTGAGCTAGGTTTTATAATAATCTTTTTCCATATCGCTTTTCCACTGGAGGACTAATATGGTCTACAAATAGAGAAATATGCTTATATTTTAGTAACAAATTAAAGATTTCATAAACTTTAGTGATATCAAATGAATATTCTTGAGATATTTGAGTAGTGTGTTTTTACTGCTATTGGTTAGGCCAATTTTTGTGAGGTTTTATTAGCATCGAGCATTCATAAGGTCATTCACCATCTTTCAGTTCAGTTGAGCAAATGTCTTATTTTTCACTTCCTTTTTCTTCAGACTTGATTGTATCTATAACAACTAAAATATAGTCCTTATAAAAGTACATTTAGAAGAGGCTCATTTTTTTTATCTTTTTCCTTCAAAAGAAATTTGTAATTGGTAGTCCTTGATATGATATCAAACACATCATAAAAGCGTTGATCTTCGAATTATTCTTAAGGACCAAAGTGCATGCCCTTTGAAGCTAAGATGATACAAACAACTAGAGATGATAATCAGACTCACTTATGTGGTATCCTGCCCCAAACAAGGTGGATTTTTTTATAATTTTTATTCTTCATCCCGACTCCAAAATTTTTTTTAATAGAAATGGGGTGAGGATGGTATATATATCCCTCACCCTGAATATTTTATATATATATATATATATATATATATATATACACACACACACACACACACTAATATAATTACTATTTTTAAAAATAATAAAATAAAAATATAATACTCATTTAATGAAAAAATAATTTTTTATTTAAATAATTATGTAATTAACTAATTAATTAAAATAAAAAAATAATTTAACCTTATAGAATTCAAAATGGAAATGCTTTTCGATCTCGCACCATGTGGAGATCGAATTTGGGATTAGATTTACATACTAGGTAAAGCTTGTTCTTATAAGGGAATCACTAAATAACTGAGTTGTCATGGTTGATTGGTTTTCTTCTTTCTGAAAATAAAGTGAACTTAAGTACCTTATAATTTTGAGGGAACGAGCATTATTAATCAATCCAATCAGGGTAAGGTTTGTAATAAGTCAGCCTATTTGGCTTGACTTCAACCCCTATTCGTTCAAGGCCTCTTATTAAATAGTTTTATCCCCCATTGGAAAATCAAAATTGATAGTGCTCGTTTTTGCCTTTGAAGAGGCAGATTTACAATTGGTGGTGAGGTGGGTGTTAGATTTTGTGTAATCTAAGATGGGAGTTGCCATAACATTAGGCACATTAACTGGTATGAATATTGGGGTGGAACTTGTGGAGCATTATTTGGTTGTGTCAGAACAGTTGATTGTGGTAGAATTGATGGTAGAGCCAAAGGTGTTAGTGTAATTGGTGGTTGTTGTTATGAAGCAGCAGGTGGCATAGCGACATGCACAGTGTCTAAACAGGTGGTGCAACAACTTATAACTAGCAATGAAGCTAAACTTAACCTTAAGCTTAAGGCTATAGTGATTAAGCTTCGATAGATCAAATAACAAAAGATAATTTCTTAATGGCCCTCTTATGTCAATTGACCAATAGTGCTCTTGTTGAGTCTATCTGAATTGTTGATCACTGTAGTTTTTGTTAGGTTCGATCATAGGTTGCATGACTTTTGCAATTTGATTCATTATTGCCAGCATCATATCATGATTCACTTTATTGACTCGATCAACAATGGACTAATGGTTAGCACCACTAAGCCAATAAGGACTTATGGAAATGGATATTGAAAATCTTAGTTATAATTTGAAAGATATCCCTGATGTCCTTTGCTTCATATTTATATTTGGGTTTGTTTGAAGCAAAGGAATCACCTTTGTTCTAATTTGTTATTTTTTTTAGCTTTTGTCATTTTTTCTAAAGTTGTGTAATTGTCATACACAATTCCAACTATGGTTGCCAAAAATGTTCACACCTCTAGTAAAAGTCTAAATGCAATATGTCAAGCCCATGGTCCAACAATATAAGTGTGACTCCAAGACTTGGGCCAAACTAAACTAAAATTAAAAGGGAGGCCAAATAAGTGCACACAACCATAATGGATGAGACAATAAACGATGAATTTTATCTACATCATGTTTCTGGCTAAGACTAATTGTTGTGGTGAGCAAGGAAACTAATACAGGCCAAGTGAAGTAGTGAAACAACTTTGAACAATACTTTAGACCACAGTTGTTGTACTGGCAAGTGAGAATGCGGTCTAATAATGGTTAGAAAAGAAATGACACTCGTGTTATACTCTAGTAGAAGCCCACAAAGATTATAAGATAGATAATTACACTAAATCACTAAGGAAAAGTGATGAAAAACAATAAATGCATAGCAATAAAAAACAATAAAGTGCTAATTGACAAATAAATGATGTAAGAGAAAATTATTATAGTGTGAGAAGGTATCCTCGGCTCATTGATGACTTGTGATTTTATAAAGAAATGATAGTCCACATGTCTCTATTTAATTAAGTATTGTTATCATTATGATTGACTTAAATACCTTACTTTTAATTCTACTCCAACCTGGGTGATTTTGTTTATGACCCATCATTTTATGACCCAAGCACATGAACTTTTGGAAGAGTGTTAACAAATATTATTGATCATTTTTAATTTAAAAATCTATACCATTTTAATTGAAAACTTAACGACTATTTTTCCTAAGAAATGTGGCCATACTCCTAAGAAAATCTAATTTCATATACTTTTTTTCAATATTTTTTTCTTAATTTGTGAAAATTGATCTAAAATTCATTTCATCATCAAATTATCTTTATTTATGATTTTGATTCTCTAATTCAACTATTTTTTTTTCATTTGATGATATAGATATAAAAAGATCACCATTTTTTTGGTTAACTTTATTTTTACTCTAAAATTTTGAAAAATAGAAATTCAATAAATATTGTCTAGGATTCTTATATTATGTGTTGTTAGTATCACAAATTTATCAATGAACAAAAGTTTAAAATTGGAATTAAATATCAAATGATTTTGTATTTTATTATCCACTCATGAATGCATGTAATCATCCCCTCAATAATTGGGGAAAATAAAAAGATTTTTTAGAAATAAAAACTTTTATACAAGCCTTTCAAAAAGCTAAAAAAGTACAACAAATCCTTCAAGTATTGTATTGATTAATTTAATAGTTTCACATAATGATTTTGTCTTGCTTCATTTTTCCACTTAATCTTTTACACTATGGCTCTCATTTGACTAATTTCCAATCAATAAAATAACAAGTACTACTTATGTTTTCTCATTGTCAAAGATTATCATTATGTAAGATTTATCATACCTCTTCTCATAAGATAAGAAAAGTACATTTTGTACAAAGTATGGAGTTTCAGACTTCAGCCGAACAATGTATAAAGTATAGAGCTTCAACCGAACATAAGCAATTTAGGTGTTAGTTAATAGAGTTGGAATTGGATGGGAGTGGCAGCAGCTACATGAAAAGTTGCTAACACCATTGTTGGTTACTTTTAAACTAGCTACAGAATATTTGTTTAGTTAGTTAGTTTCCTATTTGTTAGTTAGCAATGGTCTTTTATCATTCCGTATAAAGCGTGAGATAGGTTATGTTACATAGCGATATATGTCAATTGATCAATATTTGAATAAGCTAAAAAAGTTGTGGGAAGAGTTGAGTTGTATGCAACAACACCAAAATGTACTTGCGACAGATGTATCTATGAGATCAATAGGGCAATTGAGCAGCTAAGCTCAATCAAGCTCTAATACAAGGTTAATAGAATTTCTAATTGGTTTGAATGATGTGTTTAAGAGAATTAGAAACCAAATTTCATTAATAAACCCACTGCCAAACATGAACAAGACATACTCAATGTTAATAAGTATGAAAAAACATATGAAAATTAATGTAAATACTGAGATTCTTGAGAATAATGCTTTGATGGCTTCGAAAAACCAATATTACAAAGAAGTAGCAAGATGCTTGAAAAGAAAGATGAACAAAGAAAACTTTCATTTAAAATTGATGAAATATGTACAACAAAAGAGTTTATATACACAACTCTAGTAACTGCTCCTAAACTATCTTTACCAATCAAACAACGATAACTCAACACTACACTTAACAAATAGAAAACTAACTAACTAAACTAGCTAATTTAACAATAACCAAAAATGGTGTTAACAATCTTCATGCAACAGTTGTTACTCCCATGTAATTTCGACTTTATTAACTAACACCTCAATTGCTCATGTTCGGCTAAAGCTCTATGCTTTGTACATTGTTCGACTGAAGCTCTATACTTTGTACATTGTTCGGCTGAAGTGTCCATACTTGGTACACTTTTTTTTTCTCTTTCTTTTATTTCTACATAAATACAATAAAAATAAGTATTTTATAAATATGCTTTTTATTTACTCTCTTTTGAAGATACATTTTTTTAAATTTATTATTTTATAAATGTATTTTTTTATCATGTTATATACCTATTTTACAAGCAAATTAATGAGTTCTAAAAATGATTTACAAACTAAATTAAGATAGTATACCGAATATTAAACATATTAACATGTATATCTAAAATTATGACTAAAATATGCGTTTTTTTTAAAAATAATATTTTTAAAATAGTAAATTTAAGAAGAAGTAGTATTAAAAGATAAAAATTTAAAAGAGATATTTTTAAAATTAGTAGAATATTTTTGAAAAAAATAATTTCAAAAGTGATGTAATTTTTTTTCTTTTTGTTTGTAGGGGCTAGGGCAAATAAATAAAATGCCTAACACACGTATTACTATATGTAACGCCGTAAAATATGGCCTATAAGTTATATATGTATTTAGAGTGAGAAAAGATGGGGTTTAAGATGTGTTAAAGTTTAAGTTAAATTTTTTTATATGGAAAACATTCACGCCCGTGAAATGTCATGCTATGATTCAAATGACAAAGTTTTAGACATGACGGGAGTGTTTGAGAAGAGAGAACTTTTATACTCGTGAATGGTTTAGTAATGACTGTAAAAGGCATTTCATACCCGTAAAATACAAGTCGGTTGGTCATGACCAGCTGCACTTTTTTCTTTTCTCTGCACCAAATCTTGCTTTAAAACCACTTCCGCTGTCCCTTATCACTTTTTGATACACGCCAAGACTTGTTAGTCATCTTCCCCCAGCCTTTAAAACCTTAAACACCATTGTTGAGCTTGGGAGCTTGAAAGACATGGGAGCTTGTTGAGGTAGAACTTGGGTTTTAAAGTTTGTTTGAGCTCATTTTATATTACAAGGTTTTTATGGGAACATTTTTATGATGCTAAGATTATGGGAACATTTTTATGATGCTAAGATTTTCTAGAGAACAAGGAACCACATCACAAAGGGATAGACAAGCTTGAAAAGCTTGGAGTGTTAGTAAAGGCTCTATTTTGGTGAAAGGTATGTACATATAGGCATATTAATTCGATTTTTATGCATATTAATATATGTTGTATTTTTGGAAATGAGAATGAATGGAAAAAAGACATGTTATCATTAACAAATAACATAGATGTATGGAATATGTGTTAAAATGGAAAATGTGTTATGTTATGACTTGATATGACCTAATAACGAATTTGATGAGTTAAATATGGTTTAAACGTGTTGTAAACATGGTATAAGTATGTAAGTCTTGATATGAGTGATTAACACTGGTTAATCTTAAAGATTTTGCATGAAATACATGATGTGCTCTATTTTGAGTTTGCTAGAAATGCATGATTCACGCTAGTGAACAAGAGTGTTACGGCTGTGAATGTTGAGCTGGTATAAACTGCATGAACCCATAATTTCACGGGTTGGTATCATGGTTGGGAAGCCCTGATAATATGGTACCACGATTGTGAATAAGTAATTCATGCCCATGATGATTATGTGGTGATTCACGTGATAGTTCACATCTAAGGTAACCATAAAATGTTCCTTCAGGCCGTGAATAAATAGTTCACACTCATGAAACTGTTTGAATGTAAAATGTGTACAATTTATATTATGACCTATGGTGATAGATTGACTTAATACATATTATAAATGCATATTATAAATGTATGTATTCATGGTAAATAACATGTAAATGACATGATAGGATATTTATGTATTGGATATGATAAGGTATAAATGGAAAAGTAAATGTTGGTAATAACATGTGATGAAGTAAATGCTGAAAATATCATGTGATAAAATAAATCAAAAAATAAATGGTTATGAGATAAAAAGTCTAATTCTCTAGTCTTTGACTTGACATAGGATAAATGGTATACCATTGAGCGAGGTAAACGATACCGTATGAACTACTTACTATATAAGGACAAGATGACTCAGGTATTATGAGCATTTGATATTGGATATGATAACATGATATTTTCTCAGTCAATATAGTTTAAGCTCGGGTTATTGAGCACCATTGACTTTGAGAGGCTCGAATAAGCTAATACAAATGTGAGCATGGTGGCTTAACATCAGGTTAAAGCACCTCTATCTCATGTCCCGCATCCGGATAGTCAAGTTTAGAAAAACTTGGGTGGTAAATATATTAAAATGTAATTGTTTATAATGTTAATATCAGGTAATATGATCTGATAATATATATATATATATATATAAAATATACATGGTAATGTCATATGATGTCTATGGTATTAATAGACATGTAAACTTGCATTGAGATATGAAATAACTAGAATGTATGATTCTATAAATGATCATGAGATGAATTGCATGACATGATATGACACAGTTAGATGCATAATTTTTATGCATATATGTACTACTAAGTATTAGTTTGCTTAACGTGTGAGTTTTTTATACGCAAATTTGGAGCCAGTAGACAAGAGTTGACTAGTAAAGCAATAAGTTACCAAAGTTCAATCAGAGAGCACCCAATTGGGGGTGTATATTCATGGCATTATGTATTTTGTTTATGTCATGAAAAATTTTGGGGGCTTTTATATGTCTTTTATATTTTAAGAACACGTAATAATATCTTGTGATATATTTTTATAATATGAGGCTAGTGAAGCTAGAAATAAATTTTATGTTATGATATCGATCGTTGGATCGAAATTTTATTTATATTGATTTTATGCATTAATTGCATTATGATATTTAAACAGATTTTAAATATGAAAGTTTTAATTTAATGAGTTTTCCGCAAAACAATACTATGACATCTATCGGTATAGTTAGTGAGGATATTCCGATTGTATCGATGGGTGTTACACTATATATTACTAAAACTCTTCAGAGAGTTATGTTACAGTAACAATAACTTTTACTTTTTTTTTTATTAAAATAACTTTTATCTTCCATTTAAAATAGTTTTATCTTTAAAATTTTAATATACATATTAGACTTAAATCCATAAATTATTTAGGCAAAAAAAGAAATGTATGCATAATTTTCACACTAATTTTAGATATTTATCTCATTTATCATTGTTATACGTAATTACTCTTATTTTTCACAATTTTCTACCTTCATCTTCTACAACTTTCTATCTATTTTCAGTCTACTCCTTTCATTTTCAAAAAAATTTTAAATTTATTTTATTGCAAAAAAACTTGCAATAAGTCATAATTCTAATTTTTTTTTATTGTTCACTTCAATTAGCTTTTTTATTTTATTTTATTTTTTCTTTAGTGATTGAAATTGGAAAAGATTACAAGTTTTAAAATTTGTATCACCACATATAAACTTGAAGAATTATAAATCACCTCTATTTTATTTTATAACAATAAAAAAATGAATTATAATATCTTTTAAAAAAATGCATGAATTATAATATGGAAAACAACTACTTTATTTTGAATTGTTTGATAAATTACAATTTTTTTAAAGATTTTTACTTTACAAAAACTTTGAATCTTACATTTTTTTTTTCTAATCTATCTTTCTTGAACTGATTATTGATATAAAATTTAGAATTGTTTTAAATTTATTTATGTTTTCACTTCAATTTATTTTTATTTAATTTTAGATTATTTAATTATATATACTTTTTTTAAAATATGAGAAAAAAGGTATTCATCAAAAATCACACTTTTACATATATATATATATATATATATATTCAATTGATTTTATTTTTCTCATAATATTTAAAAATATATTGGTAGAAAGAAAATTAATAAAAGAAGCATTTTCCAGAAATTATAAAAGGATGATATAATTACAGTCGCGCCCAATTCCCAAGAGAGAATTATGAGAACAGATTAATTAATAAAGAGAAGGGAATAGACTTTGACATAGCGACGATCGATCAGAAACGAAGCAAAATTTTAATTTTAATCGGAAGCAGAAGCAGAGGCCGTCATCTCAGCTTGAGAATCAATGTCACTCCTAAATCAACTCTTCAACAGAGGCGTTTTTGGTACTAAATGGTATCATCATTTCTCTCTCTTCTTACCTCTGTTCCCCGTCATCATTTTTTCTTTTCCTTCCTAATTGCACTGAATTTTTGCTACTGATATGATTATGAGTTGCGATTTTTCGTTGTCTTTCTTTTCACCAATCTATGTTGGTGTTAGTCAACTCATAGTACGCAGCTTTATACTCGAACATATTTGTTCTTAGTGTTGAATAAAACTCTCTTTTATACGAGCAATTATATTTTGGTTTATGGGTTCCTACCAGCTCAAAGTTTCGCACAAGAATCAGATTTATAAGCGTAATTTTTGTAAATAATTTGGTTTAATTTACATCAAATCGATTATTTTCTTTTTCCCAGTGTATAATTGTGGATGCTCTAATCGATTTATTAGTTTTAGGTGCTTTGGAATTCAATAAATGCATTATGGGTTTTCTGCTGCTTCTTGTATAGAGAGTGTGAATTTAGCTTTGTTAATTGGCTTTTGCAGCAAAACATGCTTAACTTTGGCAATCTCACGCATAAAATTATTGCAAAATAAAAGAGATTTGCAGCTCAAACATATGCGCAAGGAAATAGCACAATTTTTGCAGGCTGGCCAAGAAGTAATAGCTGGAATTCGGGTACTCTTCCAGTTTGATTATTGCTGGTGAACTGCTTCACCAGGATTTTTGTTTCATGTTCTGGTATTTGAATCTTTTTCCCCCTTTGTCCACTTTATCTTCTTTTTTAGGTTGAGCATGTGATACAAGAACAAAATATTTTGGCTGCTTATGAGATATTGGAGCTGTTCTGTGAGTTTGTTCTTGCACGTGTTCCAAGTCTTGAAAGTCAGAAGTAAGCTTTTATCCTTTCTTGATAAAAGATGAAAAGTTTAATTTTCATAGTTGTGTTATACAGCATTGCAGTTTAGTCTCACGCTTTTCAATAAATTTCATGTGGAAAATGCTGCTTCCCTCAATCTACAGGCATTTTTCTATTGGTTGATTGCACCTGTTGTTTTATTAGAACATAAGGTATTATATACTTAACTAAATTCTTAATGATGCAAATCCTCCCAATATTTTAAAGAACTGTCATTTTACCAGATATTGGTACAAAGCTTGCAATCATTCTGTAGTTTAACAGTGATGAAGTTAATATACTGGCAGAGTGAAATTTGTCCTTAAACTTCATTAAACCAAATTTATGAGCCTCATCTCTTCTTACTGCTCCAGAAAACCTTCTTTCACTACTCACGTGTTCTCAATTGATTACAGGATAATGTGGTGAAACCTAGAGTTGATTTTATCTGATTTTGTGATGGATGTATTTACCTCTATAACTTATGTAAAGCAAGAACAGGTTAAAAATAAAATTAACAAGTTTAATTGAACTTCATTCTCCTATGGAGCATCCATGCTTTGAGCAACCTCATGGCTGCAAGTTATGTACGGATGCCATTCTTTGACTGCTTCACAAATGCCTGAATTCTAGACATAAATATAGGGTCGGAATTGGTTGAATAACCTTTTTAACTAATTAGTTAAGAATATTAGGTTTCTGAATAAACAGTTTTTTCAACTTTTTATACTCTACTGCTCTGTCCTATTGGAAATACTTATTTGCTAGTGATGGAATGAAGTCTTTGAATGCCCCTTTAGTTAACAGTGGTCAATGTAGTTGTGTAGCCTCTCTTTCTTCCCTCTTTTTTTAACTTTTATTTTGTTCAAGGAGAAAAGAGGTTAAAATCCCTGACCATTTGCCTTATGCCTACAGGCAGGTATCTGATTACTGGACTATTTTAATTGGGGATTCTTTTCTCCATTTGAGTCTTTATCTCAAAATTTCAAAAGTGAGGGTATTTTTGTTCATTATCTTTAGCATTTTGAGTCTCTCATTTTGAATGTTCTCTTTTCTTTGAAGTTGTAAAAGTTGTTTGGTACCTGATCTTTCTACTTTCCTGTTTGGGATCTGAATTTTTGTTATGGACTGGTAGCACTTAGCCTATTTTCTAAATATTTATATGTTATCTTTGAATTTATTTCTAACAATAACTTTGGAACTCTCACAACGCTGCAATCTTTGGAGTGTTTGAAGACTGTGGTGCAATTATAAACCCAGATGTAACAGTAGCAGGACCTTAGGTGTGCCTCTTAGTGAGAAGGCAAAATCTAATATATTGTTGGCATTTCTTCAAATTTTCATGCAACCCACAATCTCTAGAGCTTTTCTTTGAATGTCCTTATTGATTCTTCTGTCAATTAGCGTCCAGAGAACCATATAGTCTCAATTCATATAACCACTGCTAGTACCAATTTGATCTGGACTATACGTTTATGATCATAGCGGCCCACATAATTTCCTTCCCTTTTAGCTTTCAGATAAGCTTAAATAGTACTTGTAACCCGTATAATTTTTTGTTTTCATAGCCTCATGCATGGAGTTGAAGTTAATGCTATCATCCAGTTCTTTATAGATCACTAACGTGCAGATAATTCAGAATGGCATTTCTGGTGTATATTGGGCCTTTGGTTTTTTGGACAGCAGGCTATGTGGTGCCATTATTGCCAGAATTTGGGAGATTTACTAACATGTCACAATTTATTATGTGGAAGTTAGGTAAGGTTTGCACCTTAACTTGTTGAGGAGATATGGTATGAATTTATTAAACCTTGGTTATGCATGAACAAATCTACTTTGACCGAAGTCAAGAATATGAAATATTTCTTAGCTACCAGGTTTAGGTGCTGGTTATCTACATGTCTTTTGGATGCAAGCGTTATTTGTTTCTGATTGAGTAGCAAGGTATGCAGTAAAAAGTTGTCAGTTAAAGGCAAAAGATTTGTTAATGGTACTGGATTAGTCAAAAAGTAAATGAATCCATAAAATATTGCATGAGCAAATCGAGTTTGTTGAGATTGATGCAGCAAATATATGAAAAGACAACACTCACAAGACGGAAGATAAATGCTTTTATTTCAAGTCTAATACTGCACCAACTGATTTGAGTGTAAGTTTGTGAATATTTGGTTGAGTTGTTTTAGCCATATGTTAGGAAGCAGGAGTTAAATTAGTGCAATGGAAATAGTTGAGTGTGGGGCGTTTGAAGGACTATTGAAAGGCCCAATACAAGTTCACATGCCGAGCAGACAACTATAACACTTGTTATAATGACTGAATTTCCTAGTCATAGCATATATTTGTTGAAGGAGACCTATCCCACATCAGAGGAAAAGCAAAATGTGGGGCAGCTTATAAGCAAATGAGAAGCCATTTTTGAAACAGGTCCTCCAGTGCATGTCCTATTACCGATTTGGTCTTCACTCCTCCAATTGAAGTTGGACTAGGCCCGTCATGCTTCAACAAGTGGTATTAGAGCCCAAATGGCCTCACGGCCCATAAAGATCCAAGGTCTAACATGAAAGGCTCATATCCTGGCAAAGACTTGCGGCCCAAGACTTGAAGCCCAAAAGAAAAGAAGGCTTAGTGAGAAAGACCTAGGCAAAAAATGATCAAGACCTGAGGCTCAAGAAAGAAGCCTCAGTGAGGCAGATCCATGTAAAAGAAGATTTGACATGTGACCTTTGAGATTTAAAGAGTACATGGGGCAGCTTATAAGCAAATGAGGCAAAAAACCTAAATGGCCCAAGCCATTTTGAAACAAGTCCTCCTCTGCGTGCCCAATTACCGATTTGGTCCTCACTCCTCCAATTCAAGTTGGACTGGGCCTGTCATGCTCCAACAATATCTCTATAAGGGATCTGCTGTATAAGGCTTATCAAGAATGCCAGGCTTTCATTTTCTAAGCTGACTTGGATGATTTATGTTTAACTGAAAAGTATGCGATCAGTATGGTGACTGCATATAAAGTTTGCTGGAAGTAGTTTATAATTGGCTCAATATGGAAATGCCCCATCTTCTTGACATCAAGCAAGAGTCAATTGCTTTTTCAAGATGTGTTGAATCATAGTCATTATTCTGATTTGCTAGATCCAATTTGCTGTCAGCATTTTGATCAGAAAGGGATAGTAAGTTAATCAGACCTCAGTATGCACAATGATGATAGTGTTACTCAATTATGAGATCATGAACCACAATTTTCATGAGAAATTTTAGAGATGGTGGTTATTTGCACACAGGTAACTGCCGCTTCTGGGTAATAATGCCCTCAGTTCTAAGTGATGTACATGCGTGAAGAAGTTCAAATCTACTAACCATTATATGATGGGGTCATAAGTAGGTGCATGTAAATGGTGCTTCAGTATTGTTTTCCAAACATCTCATGATGATTCATGTTATGGATTTAATTATTCTGCAACATTATAATTCTACCAGGAACTAACTACATTCCATCAATAGTTCATGTCCATCAATTTAGTATTGAAATGTTTTCGGACCTAAATTTGGTTTTGTGATTTGCTTTTTGCCTCGCATAAAATCTTGGGAGTACTAAAATTGGTCTCTTAGATAGGCAGATTGAATTTATAAATTGTGGGATATAGTTTTCTTATATTGGTGTTTGGTTTTTCTCAGATGTATTAATTGATATTTGCGTGAAAAATAAAAAATGAAATAGAAATTTTTTTAATAAGAAAAATAAAATATATAGAGAAAATTGCAAAAGCAAGTAATTTTTTTTTCCTTAGCATATAATATTTATTTGAGAACTCTTCCCTTTAAATAAATACCAGGCTAGGTTGTTTCCCAGTGTCTCTTGAGCTATGCTGGCTGAATTTGGCAACATCATTAACAATATGATTTTTCAGGGAGAAATTGTCTTTCTTATGATTTTCAACTTTTCCATTCCGCACTTCTTCTTTGATCATCTTTTTTATTTGACAGGGAATGTCCACTTGAATTGCGAGAGGCCATTGCAAGCATAATTTTTGCTGCTTCAGGATGTTCTGAGCTGCCAGATCTGTTGCAGATCAAGAATTTGTTTGCTGCAAAATATGGAAAGGAATTTGTCATGGCTCCCTCTGAGCTTCGGCCGGACTCTGGTGTCAACCGTGCAGTTAATTGGATCTAATTTATTTGCCAATGTGATATACGATAGGAGTTGTTGAAATTAGAATGTTCCGGTTTCTCTTACCTATTCTTTGGTTGCTGCATGTGTAGATCATTGAAAAGCTTTCAGTCAGTGCTCCATCAGCAGAATCAAGGCTTAAAATTTTGAAAGAAATTGCAAAAGAATATAACTTGGAGTGGGATTCTTCTGGTACAGAAGCTGAGCTTGGTAAAAAGCATGAAGATCTACTGGTACTTTTGGCAACTTGAGTTTCAGATTTTATTTTTATTCGCATTATGCTAAGCACTTCATTCAGGGATTATTACTTGATCCGTAGAAGAACTTAACAATTGATATATGGAAACTACTAAATTAGTAAAGATGTCTTAAATATTCTGATTCTTTTCAGTGGATCTTCCTGTTTATCTGCTCGTATGAAGAAAAAGTAGACAAGGATTCCTATGAAGATCTGCACATAGCCTTTTTTTGATACATAAGCCTCTTGCTGTCTCCCCTTTCAATTCTGGTTGTGATTCCTTTTTCAGCCAACATTTCAAAAACTGCGCATTGCTATTGAACAAAATGATAATAACTGCTTGTAAAATTTCGGTAGCTGTGGAATACTATGTCGTGCCTTTCACTGTAGCATTTTATTGTTGTCTATGGAATACCTAAGAAATGAGTTGTGACCTTTTGTGTTGTCTTTAGGGTGGATCAAAGCATATTGTGGCCGAAGCTGGACTTTCTCAAGCTCCCATGAAACGGAGCTTTCATAAACCTCCACCTTCAAATGGGGCAAGTCCTATAATATGTACAGATAGCAAGCAAGAATCTCAATATCCTCAGGCGCCAAGCTCTGTGAGTAACTTGACCTTAGTGGACGCTAATGAAATTGAACCATCAATCAAGATTCATGCTGCAGGAACAGTTACTGACACTAAAAGGGGGACAACATCGCGGTCATCTGATGTCTTGGAGAGAGCTCGAGCTGCCATTGCCTCTGCAGAGCGTGCAACTGCGGCTGCTCGTGCTGCTGCTGAACTAGTAAATGAACTTGGGTTATGTGAAGCTACAAGGGAAATCATAATGCATGGATAATTGATATTTAACTATTGTTGATGCTAGTTCGCAGCTGCTGATCGAGAGATCACAATATAAAGCATGCAAAATTGAAACAAAATGTACTTTGTACTACATGAAACATTTTCGGATGAAAGCTGGAATTACCATAGAGAGCATATTATGGTCCGAGGTACATTATTACCAGCTCTTTGCTGAAAGGCCAAGAAAGCCACTGTGGTACCTAATTCACGTCTATTTTTTTGGGGGGGTTTTAAAAAATGTTTGGAATTGTTGTTAAATGTAAAAAAAAACAGGTTTATAATTTTTTGATTTAATTAACTGATTTTTTTTATTTTTTATAAACTGTTTTTTTTAACCCTTCTTATTAGAAAAATATTTATTTACATCATTTTCTCTAAAAATAGTTTTTAAAACTTAAAAAAATAAAATATATATATATATATATATATATATATATATATTTCTTATAAGTATTTTTTTCAAATCAATGACAAATAGGACCTTAGTTTGCTTTTTTACCATAAATTCGTGGTTTCTTTCTTTCTTTCTTTCTTTCAACTGTTATTTGGAATAACAATCCTCTAGCGAAATGCATTTTTCAAACAACAAATGGACACCGGAGATCAAATAACATTTTAAGTTGGCTGGGTGGTTTTTCTATCAAACTCGCTGTTCGAAATGCGTTCAGAGCTGAATTATTGGGGCTTGTATGGTGGCTTTCAGCATGCTGGGGGGTGCAAGCTTCAGGTCAAGGTGCATAATTCTGCAATGACTTCGGTTTTTAATTCCTCTGATTTGGGTCCTATTCAGACCAAAGACATTTTTTTTCGCATTCTTTAGTTGATTAATTGTGATTGTGATTGGGATGTGCAAGTTGTGTTTGCTTACAAAGAAGCTAACGCTATTGCAGACCATCTTGCAAACTTGGCTTTTAGCCAGGTCGATTGTTTTGTTTGGTATGATAATCCTACCACTGGTGCCAATCTCCTCTTTGGAGACATGATTGGAGCAGCCTATCCTAGGATGATTTGATTGTAGACTCTTTGTTCTCTTCTAAAAAATCATTTAAGACATAGAGTGTCATCGGAATTGTTGTCTATGTTTGCTTTCTTTTTCTTTTCTTTTTATTTTATTTTTTGACACAATCCGAAAATCCAATTTAAATTCCGAACTGGGAAAAATTCTGAATGAGTCAGTCAGCTGGAAAATGAACTTTAAAAGTTTTGAATTGGATAAGAATTAATCCATGGATAGACATGAAACAATTAAAGTAGGATGAGTCATGAGTCAAATCCATTTGATATGATTTTTTTTCCTATTATTATAAGGGTTATAATAGTTTTGTTCTTAATTAACCACATGTAATAAAATACAAAATAGTTTTTGTTTTTTTTATTTATTTGAGGAGTAATATTTGAAATCGATTATGACCCGAAATAGATATCTAATTATGATTCAATCTAATTAGCAATCTAATAGGTTCGGCTACTACATTTTCAAGTATAATTTTGAATACATGTTCAATGTTTTTCAAAGTTGGAACCCAATCATTCATATGAAAATCAAATTTTCACATTTTAATTATATATTAAATTCACAATAAATTTTGAAAATTCCTTTATGAAGCCCAACATTAGGATAATGCACAAACAAGGAAATTATAACAATGAAAATCAATAGGTGTTAGAATTTGCTATAGTATATAGTTGAATATGATCACATGGGGATATTGACATTCTTTTCACACATTTCACTATAAAATAAAAAGAAAAGGAGAGGAACCTCATAAATGAAAGTTGATTGGTTAATTGGTTAAGAAAAAGGTCATAAAAACTTGTTTGATGTTGTTCTCAAACAGCCCGACCTACCTCACATATAGACTCTCCCTTGTTACATCGTACAAACAGTCACATATACAAAGTCTTCATATCTTTAGGGCATAAATTTCTTGTCTAAACTTAGATATATCATGAACCAACTCAAAAATAAAATATCATATAAATTATTTTAATTATATGTCATTTTGTTATTGAGTTGTTTAGCCTAGTTAAAACTATATGTAATTAATTAAGGAAGAAAAAATTTAGCAATCTTAATAATTAGAATTATCCTTGTATATATCAAGCAATTATTAGAACTCATGCATGAAAATCTCATCACATATCTTTAAGAGGTGTGATAGAATGTTAAGAGTTTTTCTTCTTTATTCAAAGATTTCAAGTTCGAACCTTATATATGGAGTACATTTGAAATTTAGGATGAAATATTTTACCTTTTTGATAAATCTACCCGATGCGAATCCAAATTGCTGGATAATTGAAACAAAAAAAAGTCCCATCACAGACAAATTAAATTTGTAATATATCAAGGACCGTACACGTGTGTATGATATGTATTTGTACATACAGAAAGAGAGAGATGTGAAAAAGATGTGTCTATATAGTTAGCAGAAGAAGGCAACTAAGGACAGAAATAAACACGAATAAAGAAAAACCTGGATAGGGCAATGCTATCCCAAATATAATACGAGTCGATCAAAGGCGTGATCTCAACCTATAACCCACTTTGATTTTCTGCAATTGAAGTGTCCTTTTCATCTTGATATTCGTTTAACCATGGAAATGCTTCGACACATGCTCTATATTTTCCCTTTAAAATTCTTCTTTTTTTAATTTCTTTTTCAGGTACATACATAGATTTACGGAGTCTTTCGGAAAAAAAAAAAAAAAGATAGATTTACACACAAAAAAAAAAAAAGAATTGATCGAATGACCTTCTTAAACTTTTTTCTGATGTTTTTGAAGAATAGCATTAATATTCCTCTTTTTTTTTTCTTTTTTCCAATCGATTGACATGTAAACAATAAAATTGACACATAGACGACAAATGCTTAGATGCTACCAAAAAAAAAAATTTTGACGTCAAATTAATGTGCAATAGACTAAAAGGAAAAGGTTTATATGCTATCATCAGAGTCATTGATTAAAGAACTTCATGCGAAACTTTATACACTAAGTCTTTACTTGCTGTTGGAACATTCCAAGCTAAATATTACTACATCAACAGGGTTTAAAATACCATAAATACCGTTATTTACTGAATGGAGATTAAAAAAAAAAAGAGAGAATAAAACTATAAATCATTTTTCCCTCTTGTATTCCGTTTTATTCGTTTTCTTATTTTGCTCTGAATTAGGGATTTCAAATCTGAGCGCTCTAACTCTGTAAATGCTTCTCCTTAATGAGGGGTTTTCACTTGGTTAGTCTAATTTAGGTATATTTATAGCAATTTTAGATGATGACGTCATCAAGTGGCACGAATAGCTCAAGGAAGATTGAAGAGCAACAATTGTGGATGTGGAAAAAGGGCAGGAGTACGAATCTTTGAGAGTAATTTAGAAAAGAGTTAGTCATCTCAATCCTCACTAACTGTGGATGTGGAAAAAGTAGATAAATGGGATTGAGATGACTAACTCTTTTCTAAAATCACTGTTATTTCTTGCTTTCATTTTTTGGGTTCTGATTTGTATGATTGTAGTTGTGGTTTCAGGTGTAAAGTAGTATGGTATTTGTGTAATGGATGTTCTTTTTACTTTTAGTGAGATGTAGTCTTAGGAAGATGTAGTTTTAGGAATATGTTTTTGCATATGTGTGAAGTTAGTATGTAATGACAATGAGAAACTTTACTTATTTACTGGAATTGCAATTGAGATTCTCTAGTATATTTTACTGGAATTGTAAGTGAGATTTTGATACTATGATTCTATTACACTTAGGACATTTACTTTTAAAAAGTTAAATAAAAAAATATATGCCTTGTAGCTATGGGAAGTGTATGACCTTATAGAAAAGTAAAGAATATGTATAATCATATCATAAATAATATAAAATGCAAGAAATCTAACAGTACAAAAAATATTTTCCAATATTAATTGTATGAATATTTTGTCAAAGAAACCACAAACTTAAAACATATAGTTTGTCCATACCGGGCAATCAACAAAAAACTCATGTCTCAGCAATTTCATTTTCAACAATATTGCCATGATCATTTACGATAACTTAACAGGCTCATTTCCATGATCATTTAACAAAAATTCAACAAAAAAGCCTAATCTAAATAACATCCATTCATACCTAAAGCCTAATCTAAATAACAGTCATTTATGTACAATATGTGTCCCATATGAAAATACATCCAAAAAAAGCTAGAGGATCTCCATCATTAGTAACTCATTCTCTTCTTCTTGTTATATCCAACAAGACCTACTAATGGAGTCGATGGAGCATCAATTGTCCCAATTCCAACATTACCATCTCTTTCTTTGAAAACAACAGAACCTGTTCCTTTAACAGCAGCATAACTCTTTCCCTTAACAGTAGGAAACTTACCACTTCTAGTATTACTTAAAGTTCCCTACATTTGTAAACAAAAGAATAATATCCATAAAAAAGGTCAACATATAAAGTCTGCTTCAAATAAATACATAAATCACAATGAGAAACTTGTTGATAATCAGGTTGAGTATATTGCTCTCCAGTTGAAAATGTTTCTGATATATGACTAGGAGCCTATGACACATAAATGATAATAAGTAATAAATGAAGAAAACATTAAATGAAGAATAACTACAAAATACACACAATACCCTAGGGTCAATTGAAGTTCTTTGACAACATTTTTTATTATGTCCTAACTGTCAACATATGGTAAACCTAACAGTGGAAGATCTTTTATGAGTCATTGTAGCTGCATGTTCACTTTCGTCCCTCATTTCTTTTCTTGGTCTACCAGCTTGCCTTTTTAAATATAGTGGTAGTATTTCCTCAAAGGGATCATTAGAATCCAAGTCACATTCAGGCATTGGATGAATGATGCCTTTATATGTCTTCAAATATTTTTTGATAGTATAATAATCATCAATATATTCCTGAATGTTGGCCCTTTTGTACCCGATACAAATTGTAGCATGTTTACAACGTATTGCACTAATTTTCCACCAATTACAACTGCATGTTCTTGATCTCATATTAACAGCAAACTTTGTTTGCCCATTTTAACTTCAAACTCATCATTTCTCCCTGGCAACAACTTGCAGATCCTACTCTCCATAATTGTCTTGTTCAACCTTATCACTGCATTTGGAATTGACTTGCCTTCTCAAGTACTCCCTTGAGCATATCTATTGTGAAATATAACCATGCATTTCTGCCTAATTGCCTCAATCATGTCAACAATGGGCAGACTTTAAATCTTAAGCACCTAACTATTAAATGACTCGGTCATATTATTTGTGATATGCTCATTTTTGGAGTGAGGATGAAATGCATGTCTACTCCAATGAAGATGTGGAATGCTAATTAGCCATGCATAGGCCTCATCAGTATCTTTTTTCTTTAGCTCTTTTGTCATATCCGCTAATTTAAGCTCTGAGTCGCGCATGTCACTAAACTGACGTGTTGAACCGACCAGAATCTAAATTTGGATTTTGACCGAAATTAATCAAGATAATGATTAATAATTATGATATATGCCTAATAAAGTGTTTAGAAAGCTTAAAGAAATTGATTTGCAGTAAAAGACTAAATTGTAAAATTTGATAAGTTTTGGAATCAATTTGCAATTTAACGAAAATTAGAGGATTATATGAGGTATTTGTTAATTAAACATAATTTTTGGATACAAAAACAATTGATGGCCAACCACCATAACATAAATAGGAAATTAAAATGTTAATTGGTCTAATATCAAATTATATGGTCAAGGTCCATATGAGGACTTTTGTTCCTCTTCTTCTTTCTTCCTTTTCTTCTTCTCCTTATTTCTTTTCTTTTTTCTTTTCTGCTCAAGAACAGCCTCCACGCCAGCCCCTCCTTTCCACCATAGCAAAAACTTAATCTAGAGAGAGAAAGAAAGAGAAAAGAGGGAGAAGAACAAGTCAAAGTCATTTTCATGCACAACAAGACTTGAAAAAGTTAAGGAAGGGAAGAATGGAGGAAAAAGAGCAAGAGAAAAGGAGAGATAAAACTTTCAAGTGTTGATCAAGAAGAGAAAAAAGTATATGTAAGAAGCTATCCTTTTCCTCTTCAACTTTCATAAAAAAAAAAAGGTTTTGAGCTCATTTAGAGTTTGATTATGTAAAGAGAGAGTTTAGGATTTCATGAGAGTTTTGATAAGGTAAGGTTTTGATGATGATTTTATATGTTTTAGGAGCTCAAAGTGACAAAGAAGGAGCTCAAGTAAACAAAGGAAAAGAGAAAGCTACATAGATAAAGTGAATGAGATTAAGAAGAGGTTTGTGTATAAATTAAGGCAATAGTCTATGTTTTATATTCAAGTTTCATGATTTGAGCATTTGACATGTAAATTAATATTATTTTGTAATAAAATTCTGAGTATACATGTTTGCTAGATTTATGAGTATATTTGGTAAAAATTAAATTAGGTAATTCTGTATGTGAAATGCTGGAATTTATGGAGCAGTAAACACATATATTGCTATAACTTGAGATATATAATTTGGATTAATGTGCTCTTGGTTGGGTTTAAAATCTAAGACATAAGGCTTTAACTTTTATTTATACCATAAAATCTAAATATGTCTATATTTATCTAGAAAAATATATATATTTCGGACCTAAAATCTGTCCAGAAAATTCTGGAAAATTTTTTTTGTGATCAATAAGTATTCAATTATTCATATTTTTTCTATAGAACTCCAAATTTAGTGATTTAAGTTGCATATTAAAGCTAAGATTTAGGTCTAAAATTCATAAGACTGTAATTTAATTCAGACTGTAACATGACCAAAATTGAGATAAAAAATAGAATACAAATTCTGCCTGAAACAGGGCAGATTGAAAAACATAAAATTTAAATATTTAAGTTATATTAGATTAATTGTTATAATGTGAATTTTACCCAAATGAGGTATATGAGAAATTAAATGAGTTGTTAGACTCATAAAAATGATATGCAAATAAAATCATAATTGAGCATTTTATGATTGAGATAATAAAAGATAAATAAATATATACTTTATTTTCTTATAGTTATGAATTTTAAAAACATTAATTAAGTCTTATATCACCTAGCTTAGAACTAGAATTTTGGATAGTTTGACATATCAATCAAATGAATTATTAATGTTTATAATAGTACGATTAATGAAGTCGGTGATGACACTATATATATTTAACACTTGTATGAACATACCATAAATGTCGGGTGACACTCATAAATGCCTAGATAACAACCTTGTTATTCTTGTTAGTGGTTCTTAGGTGTTATGGGTATAAATAAGTTCATAAAATTAAAAGAGTTCATGATAAAAAAAATGAATATAAGAAAAATATTTGAATTGGTATATATATATATATATATATATATATGCTAGTAAACAATGAGATAATAAATTGTATGAAAAATGTTCACTATAAAAACATGATAAAGTATATTGCATGAATTTTTATATGTTATGAACAACATGATATAGTATATTGTCTTTATCTTTATGCACCTCTAAGTTTAGAGCTTAGCATGGGATTTTTCTTTTTCACAGATTTAGAAAGGTAGCTGAAAATTATAGATAAAGCTAGTTGTGGTATAATCTAGTAAAGCAGTCAACAATGAAAACTGTGGGTCATAATACTTTTGTATTTTGTATTTATATTTATTTATTTTGGATGCATAAATTATCTTCTATGCTTTTGTAATTAATCTGAAATTTTGTAAATATTATTTTACGTAAATAAAATATGTAACGCCTGTCAATTTAGGCTGGGATAATTAACATATTTAATGATCGTAATTAAAATTATTTGAGTCTAAATTTGGAAATAAAATATAATAAAAATAGTTATAAGTGAATTTTTATTAAGTTATGTGTGTTAAATAAAATAAATAGAAAGGTTGGGTAAGTTAATAATAATAAGATAAAAACCAAAAATTTAAGTGGATATTTGGCAAAAACAAGGGGAAACCTAATAGGGTATTTACCATGAGTATAAAAATATTATTTTCTTCTTCTTCTTCCAAATTTCAGAACCCTAGCCTCCCTCCCACTCTTCCATACACAATTCTCTCTTCTTTCACCCATTTTCTTCTTCCTCTCCTTCCTCTTCTTCTCCCTAAAAACTTAAAACAACTATAATAACTTAAGGTTTGAAGAGGTTAAGACTTCATTGTGTCAAGGTTTGTACATATGAGCATATTTATTTCTTTGTGCATTTTATTTACATTACAATGATGTTTGATGTTGAAGGAATAGTGAACAAATAACTTTTGGTTTTGTTAAAATTCGCCTGGAACAGTCTTGATGTATTTGACCATATATTTTGTTCTGGAACTTGGATCGGGATGAAATTAGTTAGAAATGAAAATAGACACATAGACCTAAAACTTTTATGAAGAGTGTAAATATTATATCTGATTCTAAGTTGGTATAAAAATTTCTACAAATTCTCAGATTTAAAAGTATCCAGAAAATTCTGGATAGTTATTTTCTGAACATTCTATGGTATTTTGATTATATCTTTTGTTTTGGAACTTGGATCGAGATGAACTCAATTGGAAATGAAACTAGACGCATAGAACTAAAACTTTTATACATAGTATAAATGTTATATCTGACTCTAAGTTTGTCTAAAAATTTCTACAAATTCTCGGATTTAAAAGTACCCAGAAAATTTATGGGTAGTTATTTTCTGAACATTTTATGGTATTTTGATTATATCTTTTGTTATGAAACTTGGATCGGAATGAAATCAGTTGGCAAAAAAATTATAAAGAGTGTAAATGCTATATCTGATTCTAAATTGGTCTAAAAATTTCTAGAAAATCTCGGATTTGAAAATACCCAGAAAATTATAGGTAATTATTTTCTGAACATTCTATGGTATTTTGGTTATATTTTTTGTTATGGAACTTGGATCGGGATAAATCTAGTTGGAAATTAAATTAGACACATATATACAAAAACTTTATGAAGAATATAAATGCTAGTTAGGATTTATATTAGACCTAAAATTTGATACAAAATATGGGATCTAAGAATATTCTGAAAAATACTTGACATATTTTTACTAAGTATTATACGGTTATTTGGACATAACTTTAGCTATAAAATTCAGATTTATATGATTCTTTTTGTATATGAAAGATAAGACATTAATCTAAAAATTCATATAATACCATAAGGTCAAATTCGAATAAAAAATAGGTAAAAGGCGCAATCCAAAATCAGGGCAGGAATCTGTCTAGAAATAAAAAAAATTTAGTAATTTGGTATTTTTAAATATTGGGGATATATATATATATATATATATATATATGTTTTAATTTTGAATAATATGATAGTATTTATATTTAAAATTCTTATTATGTATTAATTAAATTATTATGATGTGTTGTGGTTTGAGACTTTAAATGAGATTGAGAAATTTTTATATGTATAGGGCATGTAAACCGAAAATTATTATGAATATGTGAATTTTGATGAATTATGTCAACAATAGGATGATGACATCAATTAAGCCAAATTCTCTAATTTAGGACTAGAAATATGATAGATGACATGTCATTGAGGGGTTTACAGTACCGTAGAAATTATGATGATATGAAAATTTTTATTATATGGACAAGGTGGCTTAAGCTCAGGTGAGAGTGCCCTTAATCCTAAATGCATGCAATTATTTATTCTACTCAGTCAAGATGACTTAAGCTCGGGTGAGAGCGCTTTTGACTTGAGAAGCTTGGTTGAGCACTTATACAAACAGATACAGATAGTGAGCAAGATGACTTAAGCTCGGGTGAGAGCGCTTCTATTTCACAACCCGCATCCAAATAGTCCGGATTTAGAGTTTTGGAGCTATAAAATATAAAATATTTTTTTTAAAAAAAAAGAAATATGGAAAAAAATTAGTTATCAGGTAAATGAAACAATGAAATATAATTCATAAATGAGGTATGAATATGAATTTACCTTTGTAAATTATGACATGTATATGTGTTGAACCAGTAATCCAGGTATGCAATATTCCATATTGATATATGATAAACTGATTTCTTTTTTTATATTGCTATAAAAAGGATTGTGATATATGGATTATTATTTATGATTATTTATATGCAAAATTGGATAATATGAACATAGAATTTTTATGATATATCATAAGTGAATGTATGAATATTTATGCACATATGTACCACTAAGCATTAGGTTGCTTAGTGTGTGGGTGTTTTTCCATATGCAGGTTCAGAGCCTATAGAGAGAAGTTGACGGGAAGAGAAGCAAGCTCATACAGAGTCAAATAAAGTAAATCCACATCAGAGGGTTGATGTTTTATATGACATGCATTTTGTTCATGTCCACATGTCATGGGTGATTAGTATAATTATAGTTTTCAAAAGTTTTACATGTCTTTTTATGATGGGAATATATAATTTTGTTTGGATCATAAGTATTTTGTAAACATCGGAACAGTGAAAACCCAAACTTATATTTGAAGATATGGTCATGGTTTGTTAATTCCACATATAAAATAGATTCATTAATTGAATGATATATTTTTATCATGAATATATATATATATATATATAAATAATTAACATATGAAAATATAATAACTAAAATGGAAGAAATTTTAATTCAATCGAATTTTAAGGTAATAGGCAGGTGACATTCTCCTATATAGTTGGAATTATTTCTAACTATATGAGAGGGTGTTACAAAATATACATTATCTCTTGTATATCTTTGAGCTTTAAGTTAAAAAAATGCACGACTTTTTAGTATTTATTAGAATAATGATTTGAAAAAATCAGTATAGTGCTTCCTTATCCAGACACTTGAAGTTGGGGTGAAATGGTGTTGTATCTTTCATTACTTTCCAAAATTGGAAGGTACTTGTTGCCCTAGCAACCCATCAAAAATCTTTCCTAACTATTAAACTTGGAAATCTTTTCTTGTAATTTAAGAAAAGATGTTGAGTACAAAACCTATGATAAGATCTTGGAAACACCTTTTCCACAACATCCATGAGACCATACATTTAGAAGTAAATAACAATGTAAGTCAACATACAAAATGTATTTTTATCCTAAAATGAAATAGAAAGCATAAATAATCTTACTTTTTGTCTATTAGACATAAAGGTGATAGGGTTCCCATCGCTTCTGTTACTATTTTGCTTTAATATGTCTAAAAACCATAATCAGCTTCCTTTTTATTATGTCCCAACAATTGCAAATGCAACTAGTAGTACACCCCTATTCACATCCAATGTTATAGCAGCAAGTAAACAACCACCATATGGCCCTTTCAAATGTGTGCCATCAAGACCTATAAAAGGTCTACACCCATTTAAAAGACCTTGCCTCATTGCTTTAAACATAATGAAGACTCTCTTGAAAACTTGTGGCTCATTATAGTTCTGTCTTTCTTCAAATTCAAACTTTACTATGGTATCAGGATTGTGAATTACCAAGAACTGAACATACTTCTTCAATTTTTTAAAAGACTCAAAATGTGACCCCCTGATTCAATTTCTACCTAACACTTTAACTTTATGTAATTGCCAAACTAGTACATCTAATCCCCGTGTCTTTGTCATTTCTTCTTGCATTAATTCACTACTCATGATAGGATCTGCCTTCAAGGAGTCTTTGAGTTTTGTAGCGATCCACTTTATTGTAACATTTCTGTTTTTGTTACCCTTAAGTATAATGCAAGTATGTTCACCCTTTAATGACTTGATCATGAAGGATTTCCCATTAGTTAGCCTAGATGCATGTATTCTCCAATTGCAGTGCTCACCTAAACAATGGGGAGTAACCCTTCCCCTATCATTCTTTTCTTTGTATAAAATATATCCCCCTTTAATTGCATAATCCCTCAATACATCTCTAAATGCACGAAAATCTAAAAAACATGACCAATTTGTAACAAAATATCCCGATTGGCAACTGGAACATAAGGCTTAGTAAACAACTTCTTAAAAGGATCAACAATCTTTTTCCTTTTCTTCTTATTACCTACCACATACACAATTTCTTCTTCGCGTGAAATGTCATTTAATTCATTTGACCCATCAGACCCAATATCACTTAAACAATCATTTTTATCAATATATTCATCTTCTTCATTATACACTTCATATTTATCTTCTTCATCATACACTTTCCCCCTACCACCTTCATAACATGAATCACTACCTTCACCTTCTTCCTTCCCATGAGTTTTTTTCTCCCAAATTGGATCATCACTATCATCAGTCAGTTTATATTCATTATTACTAAATTTTGGATCATCATGTTGTCCTCAAGAGCAATCCTGCCATTTTGCACTCTTTCCCTATTTCTCCTATTACTAACCCGACCACCTTTAGTCCTAACCCCTTCACCTCTGCCTTTCTTTCTTTCAAACATTGAATTAACACTAAATATGTCACTACTTTCTGTTTCCTTCTCGCAATTACTTTTTCCTTGCACAGGTTGATTGACTAGCATGTGACAGCTTCTTTCCTATACTGCTATAGGAATGGCAGGTTGTTTTGCATATACCCTAAATATTATGTCAAGATCTTTGTCAGTGCTCAAAACCACTTCGTTGTCAACTATAATATCCAAAAAGTCATTCTTAACCCAAAACATCTTGTTGATATCAAAGATTAATGTAAATGTTAAGTAACTATCATGGAGCACATTAAGGGTTGACTTTTTATTCCCGTCATAATACACCTCAAATGTATAAGCATAAGCGTAAACCTTCTGTCACATAAAAGAAAAATCCTAATTACTTACAAAACCCTAATTAGTAGACAAAATTGTAATTAGTAAACAAAAACCTTAATTAATTAAACTCTAATTAGCCAACACAATAATAACGACAATAGCACAAACTCTCACTACAAGAAATGAATAGAATAGTGACGGCATTTAGCGATGGATTGACATCCGTAGCAGTTAGCTTCGGATCAGCGACGACAATTAAAAAAAAATTAATAGTTGATTCTTCAAAAATAGCAATAGATTAGCGAGGAAAATTTGCTACAGATTATGACCGTAGCTAAATATTGTAGCTAATATGTAGGGATTATATGACACTAAAAATTTGCGACAGATTAGCGACGAATTTGCGACAGTAAATTAGCGACGGATATAAAACCATCGCAAAATTGATAAAATAGTGACAGAATTATATTTGTCACAAAGTTGCTACAGAAATGTAGTCGCTAAATCAAATGATAATTACATAAATATTTAGCGACGGCGTCTTTCTATCGCTAATATAGCGATGGAAAAAATCCATCGCTAAAGGTAAAAAACACTGTCAAAAATTTAGCGACGAAATTGTTTGTCGCTGATATTTAGCGATGGAAAATATCCTTACGTTGGTGATGAATGTTAGCAACGGAAATGGTCCGTCACTAAAAATTAAAGAAACGGCGTCGTTTTGCTTGGGTGGGTTATAAATCTGAAACCAAAAAAATTTCCCCCCTACGCACCCTTTTTCCCCCCTTCCCACCCAACCGACTTCTCTTCTCTCCCACTCCCACCATCGACTGCGTCTCCTCCAGCCACACTCCTCCTCTGCTCCGGCCGTGCTCCTCCTCTGCTCCCAACCCCGATCAGCTTCGGTCCTCTCCCTCCTCTGCTCCCGGTCTCGGTCAGGTCAGTAGCTGCTGTTTTTTTTATGCAAATTTTTTTTATTTTACTTGTTTGTATGTTTTTATTTTGTAATGTTAGAACATATTATATAACATATCATTAATTAATTATATGACATATTATTTTATAATTTAAGTATATTATTTTGTATACTTAGTAATTTACATACATATTTCATTCATATTATATAACATATTATTAATTAATTATATGACATATTATTTTGTAATTTAAGTATATTATTTTCTATATTACATATTATTTTGTAATTTAAGTGTACTTTGTAATTTAAGTATATTATTTTGTAATTTTGTCATGTTGGAACATATTATATAACATATTATTAATTAATTATATGAATAAGTTACATACATATTTATAAAAATAATATGATGCTAGGAAATAATATAGATAATTTAGGCAAAAAATTATAAAATGGCTAAATTTAATTACTAAGTTTAATAAAATACCTATTTAGATACTAAGTTTGATTAAAATTATAAAATAGCTAAAATTAATTAATAACTTTAATAAAATAGCTATTTAGCTAATAAGTTTGATTAAAAATTATAAAATAGATAAATTTAATTACTAAGTTTAATAAAATAAGTTTAATAAAATACTTTACTTACTAAGTTTAATAAAATAAGTTTAATAAAATACTTTAATTACTAAGTTTAATAAAATAATTTAATTACTAAGTTTAATAAAATAGTTTAATTACTAAGTTTAATAAAATAATTTAATTACTAAGGTTAATAAAAAAGCTATTTAGCTATTAGTTTGATTAAAATTAAAATTATCGTTCGGTTGAAAGAATAGCTAAGTTGCTATAAAGCTAGATTAGTATAACTTGAAATCTTTATGAAAGTTAATAGCAATAGTTATAATATTAAACTATTTTATAGTTTTATTTCATTAAGATTTATCAATTACAATTTCATACTTCAAATTGATTTGAATATTTTCCTTGATTTAATAGAGATAATAAAAAATGAGACCAGATCGTGAATGGATGTATAAACGGTTGAAACATGGACTTTTAACCCAGAGTTCAGACTGGTATGAGACAATTCATAGAATTTGCATGCAGTCACCCGGAAATGATGGACAATGATAGGATAAGATGTCCATATTTTCATCGCAAGTGTCAGAATCGCATGTTTCATAATGTGGATACAGTTAAGTTACATTTGTATAGAAACGGTTTTGTACCAGATTATTATTATTGGACTTTGCACGGGGAACAAGCAGTTGTAAGTAACTTAAATAGTAATGTCACAAATATGAGCGAAACTTCTGCTGCATTTGATTATGCAGAATCATCCAGTCGGTACCATTCCATGGTTATGAATGTTGTTGGTCAAGCATTCAATGAAAATTACATGGAAGAAATACCGAATCCAAATTTCCAAAAGTTTTATGATATGCTTAGGGCTGCAGATGAGGATTTGTACCCTGGATGTAGAAGTCATTCACAGTTATCATTAGTTGCTCAATTAATGCACATGAAGTCAGAACACCATATGTCTGAACGTAATTTTGATGACATGGTTCGATTAATGAAAGAGATTACTCCCGAAGGAAGTCTGGTACCTGAAAACTTCTATAGAACAAAGCAGTTAGTACAAGAAATGAGTCTTCCAGTTGAAAAAATTGACTGTTGTAAAAATGGCTGCATGATATACTGGAGTGAAGATAATATTTTGACTAGTTGTAAGTTTTGTGGTCATCCTCGATACAAAAGGCAACGTCATGGTAGCAGAACAGTTACTCCTGAAAAGAAGATGTATTACTTTCCCCTCCTGAAAATAAGTTTGATTAAAAAATCTATCATTGCCTCTAAAAACAGACTTACTGAGACGGGTGGCTTAGGTTCAGGTCCCTCACGACATACTGGGGGTTCTATATCTATGGTTGAGCGTAGCATGCGGATGGTAAATTGATAATGACAACTTAATTTGAATTTATTATTCATTTATATATTTAGGTTGTAAAATATTTCTTAATGTCTTTATTTTTATTTGTTTATGTATTATACTTGTAATTTTGTAGTTAATGTGTTTTAAATTTTATTTTATTCTTATGATTAGGCAAAAGAGTTAGGACGTGAACCAAATCCTATAGAACTCTTTGAGGCAACACATACTAGAAAGACTTCATCAGCAATTCAGTATGTAGATCAGCGGTCTAAAGTTGTTGCAGTATGTATTTACCAAACTCATTAATTGTGCATATTTAAAATTTTATTTGCTTATTTTTCTATTAATCTCATGGAATTTATATTTTTTCTTCTAAAAATTTATATTGAAGAATCGGGTACAAGCCTTTAGAGAGACTGCTTCTCAACCAATTGAAGGATCTAACGAGTCTTGTGAACCAGATTTGAGACAATTATTTTTAGAGGCTGTTGGTAGCCAGAAAAAATGGCGTGTATATGGAATGGGCACAAAGACAGCACATTTTTACACTGGTACCTCCTCATTTCACTCTACTGCCACATCACGATATATTAGTACAGAGCAGCTGCGTGCTAGTATTATGCAAGATATGCAGCAGGAGGTTCAGACTATGTTGGAGTCACAAAAGCAGCAAATGCGAGAACATATGCGCAGAGAACTTCGAATTGAGCTTCGAGACGAGATGCGTGCAGAGATACGACAGGTGATAGCATAAATGACTAATTCTACCAACATTTCATCAGCTCCATATAGTGATCCACCACAATTTGACAAGATGTAGCACTATATATATATATATATATATTGTAGTATTTTCAATTATTGAATATTTTTCATGTTGGACTACAAAATTTTAATATTTATTTAATGAATTCAGCTAAAAAAAATTTGGTTTTCATTTAATTGAATTTTTAAATTGCAAAAATATTTAAATTACAAAATTTAATATATAGAGTAGATGCCCCAACAAACCTTAGCGACGGACGATGTCCGTAGCCAAATAGTGACGAACCTAGCGACGGACTCTGTCCGTAGCAAAATAGCGACGGACAGCGAGGTATTTTCTGTCGTCACTACAATTCCTGCAATAGACTTAATGACAGATATTTCGTCACTAATTTCATCGCTAAAGTTAGCAACAAAATAATAATATGTCGCTATTGGAATTGCGAGAAGGTTTTCTGCGATGGATTTAATCCATCACAATTCTGTCACTAAATTAGATAGCAACGAAATTTTTAATTTTCGTGACGGATTTATCCGTCGTTAAAACATATTTTTCTTGTAGTGTCTTAAAAAATTAATTGTTTCCACCAATAATAGTGATTGAACATGTCAAATGTGAAAAAAAAAAACATGAAAACAAACAAGAATAAACAACTTACTTTTGTTGTGTTAGTCGCCATTATTTAAGCATTGGGGACCACATTGATTTGTTAACTTAAAGAAGATGATGGTATTTTGAATAAAGTTGGGGTTAGCAAAAGGAAAGTGAAGATGTGAAGATGTGAAGATGAGACAAGGATAAAGACTTGTTTCTTTAATTCATTCGTCTCTTTTACTGTGTAAGTTGCGAGGGTAAATTTGAATTTTTTTAGTCTAGAATGGCAAAAATAAATACAAGGAATATATAGTACAATCAACTAAATCTGAGGGACTGAATAATTTATTTTTAAAAATAAAGTGTATTCAAGGGGTCAGAGTAATTTGCCATTACTAAAATATAAAAATAAGACAAGGGTTTATAATTGTATATAAGTTAACTTTAAATGGTTTAGATTATTTTAGAGTAACGATGGATTGCAATTATTAATTCCCACTCAAAATCTTATAACAAACTTATTAATTAGCAACAATTTCAATTTTGAATTATTATAATATGATACTCAAATGATTGCAACAACCTATATTAATGGAAGCAAACGTAGCGGTTGTTGATCCGTTATCATAGATTAATAATAGCAATAATTTTACTACATATGTTAATAATTTTATGCAACTGCAATAGATTTTTTTTTTTTGTAGTGGTTCATAACTAGTCTTAAAATTGTTTGAAAATTTAGTAGTTAGAAAATTAATTCTAATATATGAACTGTAAGTAATCTTTGTGTTATATTATTTATGTGATGTATATTAATTTGTATAGTTCAAAAGAAAAAATATACATGTACAATATAAAAATAGTAACTTATAAATATAAAATCATAATGTAGAAAATATAATTTTTTAGTCAATAAAAAAATTATAATTTGATATAAATTAAAATTAAAATTAAAAAATAGTTATTAAATATCTTAAAGCTAAATTAGAATTTGAAAATTTTAAATTTTCATAAAAAAGTTTATTTTTAATTTCATTTTTCAAAAGTTGACTTTTATTTTTGATTTACTAAACATTCAATTATAGTTTTTTATGAAAAAAATGAATTAAACAAAATTTACCAAATGCTCATTTGATCTTAATTATGATTTATTGTAAAAACTGAATTAAACTAGTGAGTATGAGCCTTATTTATTTTGCTATAACATATATTATGAAGATATAATAATGCAATGATCCTATCATTTTTGAATATGTGCTGTAATACGTATAATTAACAAATATATTTCATTTGGGTGTAGATACAATATTAAATGAATAATTCAATCTTATATGTTTACTGAACAATTTCAGAAATGCATTTGCCCACAAATTAAGATTATGGATCCATTTAACATATATATATAGCCAGGCTTGATCATAACATGCCAAAATTTATGATGGTCAGGCCTAAAAATTAAGTCTCAACCCTTATCAGGCTGAATCTTGGATAAATTTTCAGAAGAAAGATTAATAGCCACCTCTGATGATAACTTCCCAAATCAGTGCATGTTTTAATAAAATTAATTAAGGAGCACATCGCTGCATAATATCCATTACACATTTAAAATATCAAATTAAAAGACTGAATGGCTGAAGTTTTACTTAATTAGTACAGAACTGTTTAATTAATTAAAGGATTAGACCATAATTAACTATAAATTAACACTATTGTTTATATATTTATGGCTGTAAGTTTGCAAATTGATTTGATAGGTACAGAAAAAGAAAAAAAAAATGTTACTGCGCTAATCAAAAGATGTCTATCCTGTTTCCCTTTTCATCAAAACGGAAAAACAAAAAGAAGGGGTGGTGGGGGGGGGGGGGGGGGTGGGGAAGGAGCTTAGCAAAATGTAAAAAGGCAACACTTAATTAAAACACATCAACTGAGGAATAGAGTTAGTGACAGAAATTTTGCTGTAAAAAGCTGCTAATTAAACTGGGGATAATAAGTTTTAATATGTATGTGTGTGTATATATATATATATATATAATTTGTTCAGAAAAAGCAGACAAAATAAATAAGGTTAATTTATATAAAGGGTTATAATTATAGTTGATGAGAAATAAAGTAAGAAAGAGAGCAGCTTTAAACATTCTAAAACACTTGTTATTTTATGAAATAAGCTGAGTCTATAATCTCATAGCCGTCTACTTTTACTGCTTTGTGTTTGCACACTCTCTCTTATTTTTCAGAATTGACAGTTGGTATGCAACTTTTTAAGTGTAGTTCTGGCTTTACACATGCATATCCCAAAATTATATTAATTAATTAATTAAATTAACTCTCTCTCCTTGATGTTTGATCCCGAGATTTATTCGAGAAAGGTACGGGACTGTGTGTTGACAAAGATCCTCTGCCTTCATATGTGTGGGAAGAAGAGCTACAGTAGCTCTATTAAGTATTAAATTAATTCTATGCATCTCTATAGCTCCTTGTTATGACATAGTGAAACTGCCTCATTCATTTTTACATGGAAGACACTAAGCTATTGCCCTAAAACCTCTGTGTCATTTGGAAGATGAACATGATCTCATTGTGCCCCCCAACAAAAAAAATTAATGGGTAAGCTGTGTTGCTTAGGGCTGCCAAAAATCCAAAATGGATTTGAGTTTAATTCAATTCGGTTTATTTAGTTCAGTATTTGATTTGATTTAATATTTTTAAAATGTTCGATTTAGTTATTAATACTGAAAAATCAAACAAATTTGTACATATACAATTTTAAAATTAGTTCCAAACTCAAATGAACTAATGAACCTAAATATTATGTTTCAATTCTATTTTGTTTTTAATAAGGATCCAGTTTATTTGGTTTTGAGTACTTGGAAACCGTACCAAACCCACTGATGGAATGCACTTACCTACGAATACCATGTTAAAATTAGAGATTAATATTGACTAATGAATTATGGAATGTATATAAATATATTATATAGCTCAGCGAGTATGAATGAAATCTTAGAAAAAAAAATGGATAAATCTTAGTCTACGATAATCAAACTGCAGGTGGGATAAGAGTCATCTAATGCTAATGATATTCCTAAACAATAACATCTGTAACACTTCATAAATCTATTTTTCTTCTGGCTCGTTATCATATTCAACAAGATTAGAGATAAGAGCTATTCATATTCGGGTTGAGTGCTATTTTCAAAAAAAAATGGATTGATAATCTTCCACATTAAATTTGCAATTAGTGACCCATAACCTAAGTGAATTTTTATTGCAGGTTAATTTAATCATATTGTTTCATATATGTTAAATAATAATTGTTTTATATACATTGTAGAATATTATTGAATTGGTCCATAATATTACATGAAAATAAGACCCTCTTTTCTCTTAAAAAAATTATTCACTTAATTAATAAATTTTAATTCACCTTCCGGACTTAATTTATGTGTATTAATTAAAGGGAAACAAAACCTGTCGTCCTGTCTCTTGCTTAGTTATTTCTAAATGAAAAAATAAATAAAAATACATCAATTATATAAAAATATTCTGAGTAAAAAAACAATAAATCTTTTAATATATGTACATTTGTGGTTCCAGCTGGGTATCCATTTTAGGATAAACAAAGCTAATATGGGGCCACGATGTAGCAGTCATGGATAATAGTTTAGGTATTAAAAATTTTGAAGAAGTGGGTGACCCCAGTTGCAGTAGTCCAGCAGAACCTAGCTATTGCTTGAGTAATCTCTGAATATTAGGGCTAGGGTTAGGGTTTACATTCATTTGCCTCTCATGAATAATAATAATCTGTCGCTTCTATAGCTCCTATGCTGTGTTTGTTTGTTGATGCTCTCTTCCATATTAGATTGCTTATACAGGTAAATATCAACTTCAAATCCTGCTCTATCATTCTTCAATCTCTCATAAATGTGGCATTTTTAGCACCTGAAACTCCATCATCTTTTTGAAAATTTATGTGAAAAAAAAAAGCTGTCCATAAAATTTAATTTTGTTAGGCCACAAAATTTAATTTTCTTTTTTCTAAGGCTTGCTTTCCAGGCTTCATTCAATTTTTCTCAGAGGGAAATAATAAACTATGGGGCTTTTTTTCAAAAAACAAAGTGAAGAACTCATAGAGTTTCTTTTAACTAGCTTTACAAGTCTGAAGATAAGAATAGTCCAAGACAGAAAGAAACAAATCCTATTAATAATTAGTAAGAAAAGAAAAAAAAAAGCATTGAAGAATCTAAAATGAATGCAGATTGGGATAAAGGTCTTATTTCTGAACAAAGAAATCCTTCTCTGAATCTTACGCAGCCTCTCTCCTCCTTCTGTCGCCTGGAGAAAAATTCAAAATCGTAAGGATGTCTTCTTATTTGATGAATTGGTTTAAACTTGTCTCTTTTTCCTAAACAAGAGTTGATGGTATTGGCGTATTGTTTCAGCATTTATTTAATTAAAGCTGCAAACAATTGAGTGTTCATTTTCCTTGGCTTTTTATTTTCTTCCCATTGAAATGGCCCTATGGGTTATAATTGGGAGAAGTTAACCCAAGGAAATTATGCTGAGTCAAGGTTATATATACTAGAACTTGATAGTTAACCTTGGTTCAAAATTGGACAGGTTCAATAGAAATGAACTATATATATATACATATATATATATATAGCTTCCTTTGGAATTTTAGATGAAGGAAGTATTGAACCAAGCCTATTGGTAATCCCAGTAGGTAAAAGTATGACAATGATTGATGGTTGTTTTGAAGCTAATTGGAAAGACTTTTGGTTTTATGGAGATCTTGCCCTATTCAATTGGAGGTATTATTAAGATGATTTTACAGGTGAAATAGACTGGTTTATGGTGATTTTTATCAAGTTGAAAATCTTTGAAAGATGTTAAACCCGTCAATTGCAAAATTACTTTGTAATAAGGCTGAAGTTTTGTTTAATCTCATGGTTTGAAATGTCAGATTTGTGGAAATAATTTGGAGGCAACCTTATATGGCCTTATATTGTAAAAACATTTTTTAATTATATTTTTCAAAATAGTTTGATGAAGGTAATTTGAATTAAGATAAAACTATTTGAAAAACTTAAAATTTGAAGAAATAATTATTTTTGAATCATTTTGAGAAAAGAGTTTTTTAGATGAAGAAGATTCATTTTTCTCAATTTTTTGGAAAACATGAATAGAAAGGGTGTGTGTGTGTATATATATAAATATAAATATATATAACATTCGAATACATTTTTTTATGGATGGAATAGAATGGAAAGCATCAATGTCTTAAATGTTATTAAGAACTCACTAACTCCACTTGAAAAATGAGAGAAATTTTGGTATTTGCTTATATAGGAAAGCAAATGTTAATGTCCAAATAAGAGAATCGGTTTCCAGTTAGCTATATATATCAGATACAGCAAAAACGAAGTGATACAAAAATAATTAGTCAAATTGTAGAAAATATAATTGGCACTTGACAGTGGATTAATTAAGATCTTGTTACTGTAATAAAAATGCAATTGATACGAATTGGAAAATAAACTTTATTTATACACTGAATTAGCTAATAAAAATACCATTTTGTTTACATAGCATTTCATTATTAGCTAGGTTCATGAACCGAATATAGACAAGATCATAATTTGTACATGTCACAAGGCTTATCATTCAAACATATGATGAGATTTTGATTATTGTTTTAAGTGAAAATAATGATGAAGCAACTTTTGAGCAGAAATTAAAGTATTGAAAGGAATATATCCCAACTGTTAAGGGATAATCCTCTCTCTCATCTGTATTTTAAAATAGAAATGTGTTATCTTTTTGTTATACCAGCTCATATAAATTGTACCCGTGATTATTATGCAATGAATAGAGAAAAACCAATTCATTCAGCTCTTGTATTGATACCAACAATTTCTGCGTAGCTAGGTAGGTCTTTGTCCCTTGTAATATTGTACAATACATGCCAAAATATAACTATTTCGAGAAACTAAAAGATCCCAATTTTGGTTTCTATTGTTTGTGAACGACCGATCCAGTTTGAGAAGAGACAGAAGTAACAATTATCTCCATGGCTTCTTGTGGTCAAAGACAAATTAACTATTTGAAGGCACAAATAACACAACAAACAAGAAAGAAAAATCGAAATAATAATAGGAAAAGAAAATTTATAATGGCCATGCAAAATGAACTCCAACTACTAAAAAGGGGTTAGGAACTTTCCGTTGAAATCTAAGTGCTTGTTCCCTTTTTTTTTCTTTTTTCTTTTTTGTTTTTTGGGGCCACAGTACAATTACAGCCACACAAAAAATGCTCCAATAAATAAATAAACCCAATTGCTTGAAGCCAAAGTAGCTGAGAGTGTAAATGAGATCAGAAAGCAGCTGCCCCAATCAAACCCTGTGTGGTTGTACATATACCAAAATTACTTAGTTTTTGAATGGTCCCATTTGTCAGTTTGTTTGTTAGGTCCCTCTCTTTCTCTCTGGGTGCCGTGTCTAACTCTAACCCCACCCCACCCCCATCCCCCCAAATCAAATTTTTCTTAAAATCTCAACCCACACCAACAAAATTTCCATATTTTTTCTTTTAGAATAAATAAAATCTTTTAAAACCCATCTTGAAACCGATTGAACGAGGAACCAGGATCCAAACGCTGATGCTGTGATCCTCCTCCTCCTCCTTCTGAGGTTGCTGCTGCTGCATAGCTCAGTGACCCGTCTCTGCCACTTGCCTCTGCTCCACGGCTCGAACCGCCACCGAACCTACCATGTCCTATTGGTGCACCAATGCAAGTGTAATTGGACTCCGCTGCATAATTCATGGTTTGGTTCGGAGGATTAAGGACGTGGCCTATGTAGTAATCGTTGATGGGTTGCTGCTGCTGTTGAGGATATTGTGTGGTGGGATAGGGCCGAAGGCGAGAAGGAGATGTGTAGAGATAAGGCTGATGAGGTGAAGTTCGCGGTGGCGGTAAGAGGGTTGACGAAGAAGATCCAGAGAATAGTGTTGGTGGATATAGTGATCTGTACACATCTCCTTGATTTGCCAATGGATGGGAGCTTCCTGGTGCCATTGGATGACATGTGCTAAATTAACGACAATATAATATATTAATTTTCACTGCCTTTTTATTTTCAGTATGATCAAAACAAGCTTCAAGATGATGATGATCCTTATAATAGAAGTGGATACAAATGAAATCAAGGATGGATGCATATGTTTTTGTGAAGTAAACGTACCCTAAATGAGGGGCAGGGGCGGCTAGGCTATCACTGTTGAAGACCAGCTGGCGAGCTCGGTTCAGCGTCTCTGCCTCCCTTTCTGAACAACCCAAACCAACAACACAAATCAAATCTAATCGAATCCAGCGCCACCAACAATTTCAACAATACCACTAACTTCGTTTTCCTCGAGATTGCATGCTATTTGCTAGGTGCTAGTGATTTAATTTAAATTTTCATGCCAAATCAAATCATTGTAAATAACAACCGTTGCCGTATATATATATTAAGAAGGAGAGAAATGCCTTGTCTATGTCGGTTCATGTGACCTCCAAGAGCTTGAGATTTGCAGAACTTGAGGGAACAAAACCTACACTCATAGACCTTCTCACTCTCATCTTTCCCACCATTAGCGCCGTTTTTATTTTTCCTATACCCTGCAACACCAAAAGCAAAGCAACCCATTAGATTATACCCACTTTCCATCGCACTTTCCTCGATTCCTAATTAACCCTAGCTTGCTACTCAGTTACCCATTTCAAAAGCCACGTTTCTTCCTCCTCTAATTTCTTCCTTAATTTCAAGATTTATAATATATACCCAAAAAAAAATTAAAATCTCGGAGTTGGAGAAAGGAGATGTGGTCTTGTTTGTGTTTCTTGATCGTATTTATTTAAAAGCATTTTCTCCTAATTCCTCACTGAAAATAATTTGTGTGTTAATTAATTTACTTGTAGTATTAACGAATAATAAAAAAACAAAGTACATACCAGAAGAAGAGGTGTCATCAAAGACTTGTTTAACATCGAGAGTGTAATCATCAGGCAAGTTGTTGAGGTCTAAAGGGTTCCTCTCAGGTCTCCTGGAAATTAATAATTAAGAAAAAAGAGCAAAGTCAAGAGTTGAAAGAGAGAGTGTGTAATAGTAAAAAAGATGAATGAAGAAGGGATGTGGGGAAGACTTACATGGTACCGACAGAGAAAGACAGAAGCAAGGCAAAAAATTAAAAATTAAAAAAAAAAAGAATAAAATTAAAAAATCTTTCAGATGGGGGAAGAGATAAACTAAAAAGGCTTTAAGAAATTAAAAGACTTGCAGTTTGAGACTGCAATATAGAGGCTAGTTGAGTGAAGGTGGAGAAATTAAAAAGAGCACTTTGAAAGTTCTCTATCAGTTAATCTGCCAACTCTTCTGGACTTTATCTCTCTCTCTCTCTCTCTCTCTATAATTGAATCAAAGAACAGCAATGGGACAGTATGGTCTCTCGTGACTTTAAAAAGAGGGTAGAAGAAGA
The DNA here is from genome assembly GCA_023653625.1 of Triadica sebifera. NCBI lineage: Eukaryota > Viridiplantae > Streptophyta > Magnoliopsida > Malpighiales > Euphorbiaceae > Triadica > Triadica sebifera. The sequence goes on from CM042906.1 coordinate 19,642,206, forward strand.
GGGGCTCTGTGTGTGTGTGAAGGGGGTATAAGCTAAGGCACACAGGTGGGTTATGTCATTTGGTTAGGTTTGAGAGGGACGTTGCCTTTGTTTTTGCATCACTGTGAGAAGAAGGGGGGCTAGCTGGGCCTCTATTCCCCTACAATTAACTACTACTATCTATCATCCTCAATCAAATAGTTATATATATATATATAGAGAGAGAGAGAGAGAGATTTATGATTTATCATAAGATAGGCAATCAAACACTCATGTCCCTTGCATTGCTTCCACCGTCAATTAAAGCTGCGTAATTTCTCTGCGAAATCTCAGTATGTTCATAGCAATTTGCTTCTTTTTTTTAATTATATATATATATATATATATATTGTAGCCCCTGGGGGAGTTGCCATGGATCATGGAAGTGTTACAATCAGTATGTAATTGTTAGGGTTTTGTGAGATCTAAGTTGGGATATATAGAAGCAACCCCACACATGTGTTGTTTTATTCTTTGGAACTTCCTAGTTTGCTTCTTCATTGTCATTATCAAATCAATCTGATTTCTGAAACCAGGTTACTTATGACTGTTCCTTTGTTTTATTTTATTTCTTATGGACTATATCTTCCTAGTTTGCTTTTTTGTATTTCTTATTTTATTTTATTTCTTTTTTTTTTACTCAGTTTTCTACAGTAATATTTCACACATTAACATGGGTAAGATATAGTCCATAAGTTTTCGTTTATTTAGCAACAATGGAATGGTTTCCAATATTATAAGATTATGAGTTTCTACTCTAGGTCGGAGGCACATGGATAGGCAAAATAAGACTAATTTCTAATATGCATGATACATGGCTTCCACTATATATATAAATATACGACATAATACATAAATGAATCTTAAGTAGTAAAAAATGTAATATTCATGTCTCCTAAGTGACATGTGGCAAAAATTAAGAAAATTTTTCTTAATATTTGTGATCTCATTACTCCAAAATAATCTAACTAAAGACATTTTGTAATTAATATTTATAATTACAAGCCCGTTACTTTTTACATATTAGTGATATGGGATTTTTTTTTTGTCAATAAACTTTTATTGCCAAAGAAAGGATGTATATACAAACAAAAACCCTGCAACAACTGAAAGAAAAAAAAAAGGCCTAATACAGAAAACAGATAAACTCAATCCTATATATAATACAAAATCACAAGCTAATGCTAATTACAATTTTATTCAAAACTCTGCTGATCTCATGATCTCATCAGGTGTCTCATCTTGGAAAGCCACTAGATTCCTTTCAGCCCAAATCCGATTGATGGCAGCAACAAATGCAACTCTTCTAGTTCTGGCCATTAAGCTCTTACCAATTGCTTTTCTGCAAAACCAACAAACCTTATTATTTGACATAATAAATGAAAATGTTTATTGAATTTTTTATTAAAAATTTGCCAAAGCAAAATGTGAACATAAGATATAGTTTCTAACTGAGTGCACATATATCTACTTCCAACTGCGTATTCCTATTGAAAATTAAATGAGAACTAAGCAGCATAGAAGCTCATTGGGTTTTTCAAGAGGCAAATTAAATAACAGGTGGTTCATAAACATGGACCACTCCATTCTTTTTGACAGCATAACATATTTGTATGTCCAGGCCAAGCAAACAGGCAAAGGCAATGTATGCCCAAACATCTGAAATTTTTCTTACAAGTATTTGGATTATTACTTTAAGTGGTCCATCCCACCATACATCCAGTACTATCCACAAAAATTCATGTTTTATTTAACCATTTTCAGTCAAATCTCCTCGCTTCATGTCTACCATTTTCGGTCTAATAACCTCTAATTTCAATAATACGAGCTTCAGCATAGTAATATTAGTTTACTAACCACGGTCCTGAGGTTTTGAATTCGATCTTTTAGTCGAACTCCATGTAAAAATAAAAATAAAAAATAAAAAATAAATTCTCTCTTGTTAAATTGGATAAAATATAATGATATGCACATCGGAATATGGAGACAAAAATGAAAAATGATTAAATTGATATATCGCAATTCGCACCTTTCCTTTTGAAGTAGAAAGCCCCAGAGGCAATATGGCATTTTGAATTTAGAGAAGGAATTTACGAGAAAATTTGAAGAGGTTTGCCCTTCACTATGCAGTACTTCACAAATAAAAGTGAAAATAATTGGCATAGTGTTCAAAAGTTTAGTTATGTATGTTCAATTCGATAAAATTAAAAGGCAAATTTGGCAAATAAAACTCGAATGTTTTAGAGTGAAAATTAAATCAAACACCTTATCCTATCTCCTTTGGTATTAATCTAATTTTTTTATGTACTCGAAATTTGTATATTTTAATTTTTGATTTAACTTAACATTTCATGTACTGCTTATTTGGATTGCAACCTGTCAATTTGGTTCAGTTTGATTCCTATTTAGGTGTTCAAAACTAAATACATTAAATCTCATAAAAATATATATTGAACTAAACTGAATATATATATATATATATATATATATATATATAGTTTGATTACTTCAATTTCTTCGATTTTTAACACATAATCAAACCAAACCAAACAAAAAAAATTGATATTTTCAAAAATTTTAAGCCAAAACAAAAAAAATCAAATTAAATGGACCTAATTACATTCGATTAAGTTCATTTTTTTTATTTCGGTTTGTTTTTGCTCTGCGCTATTGCTTCTTTCCCCTTCTGCAGTGTTATATATGTTACTCATTTTTATTTTGGAGCCCTATGAACTATCTGTCTTATGTTTAGAATCGGTACGGTGCAATAATTAAATATAATATAAGTTTAAATACAACATAAATCAAAATTTTTAATTTCATTACATTCAATTACAGTTCACTAAATGCTCAAGAGTTTTTATTTGAATTTTTTTTTACAAAGTATCTAACCAGAAATTCGAATTCGAGAATTTACAATCTTTATTACTAGACCATTATCATTAATCTAAAATTTATTTGGTTGAGAGTTTTTCTAAGATTAGGGAAGGACGTGAATTTTATATATAGCATAATGTAATACAAAATAATGGTAATATAAAGGAATTTCAACCTTAATTAATTGGTCATGATCATGTTTTCCTTTTCCTTCTTAATTTACCACAGAGACCTTATAAGAAAGGTATATGGAAAAAAGTTTTAGTAGTACTATCTTTTTTATTTTTTACCATCTGTATTTTTTACATGATATGTAACTTTTTTTTTGTATGAATATGTAATCATTTTTATATTAAGAAACCGTCATAACAATAAGTCATTCAAAAAATCTAGCATGCTCTCCATATTCACATAAACATATTATATTTGGAGCAAATCACAATCAATAAATATAATTTTTTTTTTTAATTTGTTACTTGTTGTAGTTGATGTTTGAGTTTCAAATCCTTACAGAAATTTATAAGAGAATCAAGGCATGTTAAACTGCAAAAGAGAGAAAAAAAAATATTAAGAAGAAGAAGAAGAAAACCCAATATCTTTATTAACCTTAACTAAGAGTTCATCAACAAGAAGAAAAGTAAAAAAAAAAAAACACATGAAAGAATGGATAATCAATTGCATTATTGATTAGGCTCCACTTAATTAATCAAAATCCAATTAAGATCTCCAACCTTAAGAAAGAGATATTTTCTGAAATCCACTTTCTATTTTCTGTTACAACGGTCCATGAACGTTTTCTGAGTGAAGTTCAACCGCTAGTTCAATACAATTATCCTTTAATTGAAGGCTTCAACAATTCAAAAATTAACAAGTGTGGAGTGATAACTTTTTGATATTCAATAGTTGAGCCAAAAGTATTTAATTAATTTTTTTACTAGCTATTGATAACAATAGGAAGCTTTCACTATTTCTATTATATAACCACACTTTTTTGCAAGCCATTATAGATGACAAAGCTCATGTTAAAAATATATTAAATTAATTGATTATATTTATAAATTATATATATTTATTTATTTATAAAAAATATTTATAATTGATTTTATTTATTTATTTTAATTATTAAAATAAATAACTATATCTAATAATCATTGTATTTTGTTTATCTATATATCATAGAAAAATATATATTTTGAATTAAAGAAATTATGCTCGTATTAATAATTTTATATTTTAACAGCAAGTTCAATCAATTTTACCAAACGCCATTATCAATTATCAACTACAAAATTAACAGTTAACAATTGTTTTCAACAGTTAAACCAAATGAGATCTAAATGATAGTCTATATAAATTACAACCTATAAAATTAATTCCTTTAAATCAAAATTTCCTGTAAAATTATTGCTCATATTTCTAAATTGATGTTTTGGGATTCCAATATTTTTCATTAGTATGTTTATGTAATAAGATCTAAAATCATATTTTTAGATTTGGTTTAATTTTGTTGAGGGAATTTTTCAAAATATAAAATATTTTATTTAAAAAAATACAAAAAAAATTCAAATAACAGCAAATTTGATATATTATGCAAGAATCATATCTTATTTTCAAATGTTTTAGCTAACAAATTCAAATTTGGAATAAGAATCTATTCTTATTCCAAATTTTAAAGAGTTAAAACAATTACAATCAATTTTAATTAGACAACTATCCCTATAATTGTGCAGGTGGGATCGGGTCAATGATGTGTTACAAAGATAAAGATAAAAACGAAAGATCCTTCAGTTAATACTCCCCCTAAGTTGACTTATAAGTGAAGGAAACAATCGCATATGCATAATGACCATCAGATTGATCATTTGTAACAACGGTTTTTAACGGTAATAAGTAACCGATTACATTATTAAAAAAAGTAATTAAGTTATCATTTTTGCAGATTATATAACTTATAAAAATCAATTCTTAGTATTAAAAAATACAATTAAATTTTTTTCATATATATATCACAAGTTATTAAACATCAATTAAAATAAAATACAAAATAAATATATATTAAAACATAAGCCATTATCTATTATAAGTCTAATTCTTTAAATTCAATTCAAAAATAAAAATGCAATATAAAAATATAAAAATATAACAAACATACAAAATTTTTATTTTATTAATCATCAATGTTTATGAGAATTAATGTGATCAGTTCAGTTTATGGTTAAAATGTACAAAAATTTAAAAGGGTCTTATAATTTTTTAAATAAAAATAAAAATAATTATAGAAACCTAAATAAAAATTTAAGATTCAATTATATTTTCTTGATTTTGATTTCGGATTGAGTTTTTTAATTTTCATATTTTTTAGACAGACTAACGAGGAAGCAATTAAAAGAAATTAGAAATAAAATATTATTGAATAAACTTTGATTTAGCGATAGTGATTAAGTGTTGAAAATTGTAATGTTTTGAATTCAAATAAATCCCTTATTTAAAAAAAAAAAAAAAACCACTGACTCCTGCATGGTAATGATAATTGGAGTTTAAAGTTTTGGGATGTGAAAATATATACAATTCATTTATATATGTTTGGATGGGGTCAATCTGACTATTAATTGTTTCTGGGAAAGAAAACTTATCCAGTGATTATATGCAGTTTTAATTTCCGTACGAAGAATCTAAGGCAGATTTCTTCAAACTTGAAAGCTGACTTATTAGTCTGAAATCTCAACAGTGATTGTGTTTTTCCTTTCGTTTATATGTTAGAGACAAGAACTTGTCATTCAAATATAACGCCAATTTGTCCTGACCAAGTACTCTCCAATATTATAACTTTTACTGTCTTCTTTTGTCATATATACTCCTTCCTAATGTTTACCCCCCTCCCTTTCCATTCATGCGAGGTAAAAAAAAAAAAAAAAAGGACAAATATTACAGTGCTCAAGTCTATTCCTCGAAGTGTAACAGGTCGAGGATTTTTTTTGAATGCAAATTCGTATTGATAATTAAAAAAAAAATAGTACATTAGCAACATACAATAAAACTAAAAAAAATATATAAGTATACAAGATTAGCAAAAAAAAATTAATAAAATTATTAGAATATGAACTTATTCAATGAACATAATAAAGAATGGTAACATATAATGATTAATTTGTCTTTTAGTATGATATTCACTCTCTCTGTTAACTGAGAAAGAATGACAACTCCCACATTATAAGACCTGAAACCTTTTCATATAGAGAAAGCAATCTTTTCGTATGAAAAAAATTAATATGCTTCCAATTTTATTTTAATAAAGCAATAAAAGATAATAAGTTTAGATTTGAATAATACAAATCTAAAAATTCACTAAGAAAAACAATAAAAACACCTAAATAAAACTACATATAAAAAAAAAAAACAATAGCAAATATGATATTATTAAACAAAAAGCTAATAAAAAAGAATAATTGAGAGCTGGCGTCAACAATGAAAAAATGAATATCATTTATAATGTTTCTTTATTATTATTATTATTATTATTATTATTATTATTATTATTATTATTATTATTATTATTTAATGGAGGTCATTGTGGACAACAACAGGGAGTTTTAATGATACAAAAATCTTCAAGGCCTAAATTGGGCCCTTCTATTTCTATTTGGATTCGGTTTATGCGGCCCAACTTTGCAATTGCAATTTGATTCCTACACAGGCCCGCTTTTCATAAGTGTTTGCTTGTCAGGGTTCAAACGACGTCGTAGAATCGATAACCTATCCATATCCATTTACATCCTGGAAAGTACGACACACTGGAGACACTCTCATCATCTTTCCCATGGCAGCTATTCTCTCCCTCTCTTCAAATGCTCCGTTCAAAAACATAGCAGCAATTAATTACCCATCTTCCTCTTTCAAGGGAAATTTGTCAAATTTGAAGTTGAAGACATGTAACTTGGTTCCTCTTAAACTCCATTTGAAGCGCAAACCAGATGGTGCACAGCAACTGCAAGTTATCAATCAAGCTGCTGCTTCTGCTTCCGCTCCATCACCAGTTTCAAATGCCAGATTCAGGCTGGACAATTTAGGGCCTCAACCGGGTTCCAGAAAGAATAGAAAGAGGAAGGGGAGAGGTATCTCTGCTGGACAAGGAAACAGTTGTGGGTTCGGTATGAGAGGCCAGAAATCGCGCTCCGGTCCTGGTGTTAGGAAAGGCTTTGAAGGTGGTCAGATGCCCCTCTACCGCCGTATCCCCAAATTACGAGGAATTGCTGGAGGTAATTGACAATCCTTTTTATTTGCTTTTTAGAACCATGTTTATGTTTAATGAAATGTCAATTTGCATTTTTAGAGGTAGAACTAAAGAATTGGGTTTCATGATTTATCGCATTTGGTCTTTCGCTCCACTGGAATTAATTCATGAAGCTAACCGTATTTCAAAATACATAAGCTTTGAGGCCGAAATTTCAAAAACTTTAAGAAGATATAAATGCAAGTTACTCGTTTTACATTGGTCTTCTTATTTTTCAGAAGCTTGTGTGCATTCTGGGAAATTTGAAATCTCAACTTTGCTTCGATGCAATAATTTTCATCATCGTCCATTATTTCTTCTATTCCCATGATATTTCTACTAGATTTGCTGTTAGGGAATGCCTAGCTCATTTTACCTTAGTATGTCCTGTAAGAAATTTAATAACCTCATTAAGGATGGCAAATTCTAACTACCAGCATATTGCTTTTTTACTTTACTGTGGTAATTAATTGCTCACGTTCTTTAGTACCTTTTTGACCATGCCATTCGATAGTGGTTTTTAGTGCATAATTGGGGAGTACCTGAATTTGTTGCTGGCATCAAACTTCTCTTTGGGATTTTTTTTCTTAAACTTCTATAAGGAGGTGCTAGTGAGCATCTTATTTATTACTTATGTTGACCATACAATTAGTAACTTTCAGCTAATATTGTAGGTTTAATTAGTATTTCTGTAAGAATTTACCTTATGTTCAGTGACAGAAAGTGAATAGTTTAGTGGGGAAATTGTAGAGGATCAAATGTAGAGTCATGCTTAGAGTCCTTCTCTTTTCTTCCTGTTAATCATTTCAGTTTCTTGCCAAAGTTAACCGAGCATATGGCGACACTAGTATGCTATACCGAATGTGAGCATGTATAGTGAAGCCATCGCCATTATTTGGTTTAGAGAATATATTTTTTCAATTTTATGGGTTAATGTTTCCAGTTTTAATGTCACCAGAGAAGCTAACTAACCAGGTTAAACTAGTCTGGATCAGCAAAAATTTGACCTCCCTAGTTAGATGTCATGTTTTGAACTTCGGAATGGAGTGGCTCAGAGCCTTCTTTTTGTATATCCGTGTAAACTTTTTGACAACTTCTCTAGACCACATGATTGGTAAAAATCTGCTGAAAATGAGATTGTTCTGGTTGTAAATGGATTTAAATTGTATTTGTAAATGCTATTGGAATTTGCTGATTCCATATATTTCTTGACATCTTAGACATCACATACAGATTGAATCAGATACTTTGACAATTATGTGTGTCATTGTACAAATTTCTTTTGATCACCTATTTTCAAGTTAAAGTAGTGAAAAATCTATATTTAAATATTTTTTTTAGCTTGTTTAGGTACTTTTTAAACCAAGCTATATATCATGAGACATAAGTGGTGAAGACTTGATGTTGCATTAGACTGTGGACAGCTCAAATGATCAATATGTTATGCATATGTTTAGTTCCAGCTTATTTTGAGCACCGCTTATGATTTTAAGAATTGAAAAATAGATAAAATAAAATTGTTTTTGTTTGTTTGGGTTCCTTTTTTTTCAACAAAGCTTTATATAATGAGGCATAAGTGGTGAGGAATTGATGTTGACTCGGACTGTTATAAGGTCAAACGAACAATCATATTTAGCAAAATTTTAGGTTCAGTTTCAATATTGAATCTTGATTTTGATATTACCTTTCTTTTTTGCCTACATTATAAGTCACAAAATTGGATGCCCATATTTTCTACTCTCCATTTTTGTTTTGATGTCACCAGAACTGTAGGTTAAGGTAATTTTGCTTTTGCATACCTTGAGATTTGTAGTTATGTCCTCTCTTTTTTAATGAAGGTATGCATGCTGGTTTACCTAAATATGTCCCTGTGAACCTAAAAGACATAGAAGAAGCAGGATTTCAAGAAGGGGAAGAGGTGTCATTGGAGACTTTGAAAGAGAAGGGCTTGATCAACCCATCCGGAAGAGAAAGGAAACTTCCTTTGAAGGTATGAGTGATATTTTTAATCTATAAATGACAATTTCAGTTATTTCTAACTTTTGCACATCTATTACATGTCTTTATATTGACATCACTACATCTTTCCTGATTTGAATAAATATCAGTCACACAGGAAAACTTAAGATCTTCAAACATAGTGCAACATTTCTGTTGGAGTTGCATTTTTCCAATGTCTGTCTTATTATTTTTTTTTTCTTTCTATAAGCCGAGGGGATTCTTGGTTGATATTATTCATATTCTATCCATTTATCTAGATCTGGTATTCAAATACAAATTTAGAAAGTGGTAGTATGATCATCTTTAGAATGTGGATGGTCGTCAGGATGGAAAGAGTTTGATTAAGCTTTATTTTGGTGAGCTTGCTCCTCAATTGCTTCTGCAGAACATATATTATTTAATTAGTAGCATATTAACTCAAATGTGGAAAAATATTATATATATATATATATATTATTTTGTGTGAGTAGGTATATATTATTTAATTAGTCGCACTTAACTTCTTGTAATTTGTCTTGGAAGTTTTTGCCCATACCCTGTTTGATATTGCTGGGGAGCTCCAAGACATAGAACATTGAATCATAGGTTGTGGCGTCTTCCTTTGAATGTTTGTAGTGTGTGCTGTCTTTTTTCTTTTGTTTTCAGTGATATGAAAATATTGTAGAAGGGGTTATACATTGTCCGTCTGGTTCTCATGGCTCTGGTGGGAAATGTGTTTTCTTCATAATTGGGGGAGTCAAACGACATTGTTAAGGTGATAGATGAACTTAAAAGATATTCAACATCACAGCAAACTTATTCCTTCAACTTTCAAATAAAACAAAAGCTCTCGACCAGTGAGTTAAGATTTTATTTGTATTTTGTATTTTATCAAAGTAGAAGAAACGTCCTTCATGCAGCAAGTTAAGAGTTTCTATTCTACGTGTATTATCAGTTTTTGAACAAGGATGACAACTGTGGAAACCGAGCAGTAATGATTGTTTTTCTTCATTAAATCCCACTTTGAAAAGAGTAATATGAAATTATAATTGCACATAACTGAAGCTAGAAGGTGAAGCTGCCAGTGAATTAATTGTGTGGATTAAAATGATTGCTGCTGCATGTGATGAACAATAAAAATATTGTTTGAATTGTTAAGTTTGAAATTTGGTGATTGTTTTCTTTTTTCGGATTTAGATTCTCGGTGATGGGGACCTAAGCGTGAAGGTGAACATCAAGGCTCGTGCATTTTCAGCATCGGCCAAGGAGAAGCTTGAGGCGGCTGGTTGTTCTCTTACTCTATTACCCGGTCGTAAGAAGTGGGTGAAACCTTCAGTTGCTAAGAACCTTGCTCGAGCTGAGGAATATTTTGCAAAGAAAAAGGCTGCATTTGCTGCATCCGAGCCAGCATCTGTTTGAACAGCTTTTCAGTCAATTTCACACTACTTAGTAATGTAAAATATCATTCGGAGATATACAGCAGGGGTATTCTTTATTTTTATTTTATTTTCCTTGTTAGAGTATTAGGACTTCCACACTTAATTTTTTTTTTTTTGTGTTGCATTTTTATTAATTCAATGCCCTTCTATGTTCTTGGGTTTTGTGTTTGAGGATAGGATTAAGTAAATGCATAAGCTAATCTTTTCCCAAAAGTAGCTATTATCCTGATAAGAAAATTCCAATTCAAATTAAATTCTGGGCCTTTACAATTTTTAATTAAAACTTATAATGTCAACATCTAATAAAATGGTTCCTTGAACTTGAAATGGGGAAGAGACTAACATTAAAAAAAAAAAATCTAAAAAGTAGAGGATGAGCATGAGTCAACAATATTTGATCAGAATAAATTGTCACATCGGATTTTACTTATAATATATATACTTGATGTTGGTCTTTGACGCAATATCTGTAGATTGATCAATTCGTCGCATGTCAATTGGTGAGTGGTAAAGAAAAGGAGGCATTCGAATTTTCTTGCAATTAGCGCTTAATCATTTGGAATTATTTCCCAATACCGCAAAGAATCAATCTGTCAAAGCCCTGCTCTTTTAACGATATGTGAAAATGCTTGGTGGGTCACCCCCCCAACCTAAAATAATTTTCTTTCACAAAATTGTTAGACGTAACTTCAGCAAATTCAATAATAATAATAATAATAATAACTTTAGCCGCCTCAGCCAAAGTTAAATGCATTTAGAAATCAAACTTGATCATGTATATATGAAAATGACCCTTAAATATACTATTATACTAAGATTGGTTTGGTATTATTCCTGTGAAAAGTATTTTTGGAGTTAAAATTTTTTTTGAGTTTTTAAAACTGTTTTCAAAAATAAACAGGTAAATAAATGTTTTTTGGTTTGAAAAAATCAGTCTATGAAAAATTAAAAAAATCAGTTAATTAAATCAAAAAAAATTATAAACCTACTTTTTAAATATCTAACAGCAATTTCAAATACTTTCCTAAATGATCTTAAAATATAAGTCCGAGAGAAGATATCAACACTTTTTTTTCAATATTTTTTTGAACATTTGGTATATATTATCAAATTGTCTTGTTTAATTTTTGTTATATCTTAATGGCAGCACGTGGCAGCATCAAAATAATGTCACATGTCGAGAATGATCAACAAAATATCAAGTTCATGAACTTTTTGTGTTTTTCACTAACCTGTTATTAAAGGAGGAAAATGGAAAGGGACATATTTAAAATTGCTGGTGATAGAATTTCATATCCCCAACAAGTGTTTATAATTATTGATAAATTAACACTAAAAAAATTTAGATTATTTCTGAAATAATAGCACAACACAATTATTTAAGTATTGTCAAAATCTTGAGGTTTATTTATTTTTATTTTTTTTTAAAAAAAGTCCAGATAGATAAGAAGATAGCAAAATTTTAATTTTATGGCACTGGACAAGCAGAAATTAATTAGTTTGTTTGGTGTCAAATTGGATTACACTCCACATCTGTTGACTGTATCACCAAAATGAAGTAATAACAATTAACCCAAAACTTGATTCCTGCAGAAAGAAAAATTGATGAGATCTGTTGATATTACAATGAAATTTTACAGGGAAATGGATATTGTAGACAGCTATAGATGAGAACAGTCTCTCTCAAAATTCTTGATCGACTAGTTATAACTCTCTAGATGATTGCAATGCATTCATAATATAATTAAAAACGAAGCCGAGCTAGACTTGGGTCATGTTTATACCCACTTACCCAGGCACTGCACTCGACCCGAACCCTACCTTCGACCGCTTGATCATATTATTTAAAGAAAGAACAATATGTCAAATGTGCACTATTTAATTCAAGCACACAAAAGCACAACGTCTAATTCTTAATTTAAGTATAAACAATAAAGAATTAATATTTAAGTAGTTGGTCTTCTTCCTGTAGTCTTTTTGACCAATATAATCTGTAATCATCCTCAATTTTTCTTGCAATCAAATATAAATAAATTTAGAATAATTTTGTTGAGTACAATAAATAAAATTTTTTTATTAATTTTTATTTTATTTTTTCTTATTTTATCCAAGATGGAGGCAACAATTCACGATATCATTGTTTACCAACAAAAGAACCAAGAATTAAGAAAAAAAAAATACACTATCTTTTAATTGAATTCAGTAATTTTAATAAAAAAAAATTGTGGTAAAAGTTGCACTTATCAAGGGATTTTTTTTTTTTTGTTATTTTTCTTT